>OY856411.1:601771115-602474240 GCA_963693085.1 Alisma plantago-aquatica
CAAAAGTTGATCGGCCTTTTTCACGCATCCGGAAATGAACGCGGGACAAAGGAAGGAATCAAGCTTTAAATTTATAACCCGAAACCTTCTAGGCCCTCAAAACTTTTATTACGGGGTCAAAGTAGATATACAGGGTCAAAAAATAGGGACGTGGTGACGTTTAGGACGCCACAGATCTCGTTCTTTAGTCAGATAAACCAAGACGATAGTCGGTAAAAGTAAATGCTAGAACTAGTCTAGCAGGTTGTCACGATATAAAACAAAACAAAGAAAAGAAAACAAAACAAAACAGAGCTCGTGAGTCTGCTAATCAGAGAAAGAGAGTTCCTGGCTATGTAACCACAAACGGGGCAGTCTATGCACTCGTTCTCGGGCGTAGACAACCCTTGAACACCCAAGCAAGCATCTAGTATGCACGGTGGCATCTGTCCTGTGGGGGCGTCCCACTCGCTCTCGCGATGCGTGACTAAAACCATCGATAATATGTCAATGACTCTCTCTCGAGGAATGACATATCAACACCTCGGAATACACTAAGTTCCCTCTCAGGTCTTAGGATATTCTGGGATGTTAGGAACAAAATACCTTGGATTGTCCTCCTCTCGGGTTCAGATCCAAACTATCGTCTCTTAGCTATTCCTACAACAGATCTCTCGATACAGGCAGAAAAAACAGTTCAAGTGAGTAAGAGATCAACCAAACTAGCAATCATAACTTGGAAAGATAAAATAGAACATGCAACATACTAGATCTGATATGAATCTACTTGCTTAAGGCAAAAGTATATAAACATGCCCAGATCGGGCCACATAGCCAAGAAGGAGGTAACTAGCCATAGACAAACATAGCTGGCACCGAACAAAGATGGATAAACATCATTTGTACAAGAAACAAAGGAATGTAGTAGAATGAAAGAGAAGAGGGAAGAGATATAGCCCGTAGAGGAGAGGTGGCTCTCACTCCTCGGCCTCTGTGCAGGTCAGATCTCGGCCCTTGGGTCTTCTCTTCGTCCCTCTGGACTCCTCGGCTCACTCTCTCTCTAGACCATATCGGTCGGCACAGCTGTATCGGTCGACGTAGCCATATCAGTCGCCGCAGCCGTATCAGTCGGCACAGCCGTATCGGTCGACGCAGCCGTATCGATCGGCACAGCCGTATCAGTCGGCGCAGCCGTATCGGTCGGCGCAGCCGTATCGGTCGACACAGTCGTATCGGTCGGTAGACTTTTGGGGAACTCGACACACTAGCTCCTTGGTCTAGGCACTAGCTCTTGTCAGGTCCTCCCTTCGGCTCTCCCTTGCTCTGTAGGTTGGCAACTGCTATTTATAGGCAGAGAGTTGATGGGAGTTGTAGCTTTTATTGGTCCACGTGTCCTTCATCTGTGGCTTCGATCTTGAGGCATCAGGTGGGAAAATATGACTGTCGCTCGAAGACCGTGTTGGGCAGGGGGAGTGTCGGGCAGCCGTATCGGCCAGGCCCTATCGGGCAGCCATATCGGCCAGGCCCTATCGGGCAACCGTATCGGCCAGGCCCTATCGGGCAGCCGTAACAGCCAGCCGCTGGAATTCTTGTCTTTTCAGGTTCGGTACTTGAGAGTCCCAAAATTGGCTAGTTTCGGTGCCTGCAAGTCTAAAACAGGCTAATTAGCTACATTATTGGCTATTTTCACTACATTATCTAATGGAGAGACAGAAAACATAAAACATGAACAAAAGAGTGCATATTAAGACTAAAGTGGCACAAAACTATAGATAAAATGCATAGAAAATATGCGCTAATTTGGGTGTTATCAGGCCCATTATCATCAGAGCTCATACCTGGTTATTCTTATCATCTCATGATATCTGCATGGTTAGTATACTTGAAAACAACCATATCAATTACATATCAACATTATGCAATACAAAGATAACATCACTATTCCCTCATTAGGGTTAGGGTTTCCCATCTTTATCATTTAGGATTTCACATAACATCACCCTATATTAGGGTTTCACATAACATCTCCCTATATTAGGGTTTCACATAACATCACCCTATATTAGGGTTTCACAACCCAACTCATAATTAGGGTTAGGGTTTCTCATTCTCCATTGATTAGGGTTTTGTGAATATCTCATTAATCCAAACCCTAAGTCAGAGCTTCCACATATCTTGGAGCGCATAACATTATTTAAGTATTAAATCATACTTATCATTGTTCCAAGTACTCAGAACACACATCGCCATCATACCTTATTCAGTTGACTTAACCTTTCACTAAGTACATACACCTATGCTTAACATAGTGTATTGAATTTATTACATTCATAGGCATCAAGTGATAATCACTCTAATTATACTAATCACCTAAGTACTTTAAAGGTACTTCCATTGAAATCCACCTTGAGATACTCTTTAACCACTTATGGGGGTTATTAGTACTTACATGGTTTGAACCAATTGGACCTTCAAACGGTTTAGTCCTAAACCTTCAAACAGTTTGAGACCGTTTAGACCTTCAAACGGTCTTGGTCCTATCCTCCAAATGGTTTGAGACCGGTAGACCTTAAATGGTCTTGAAGATCATTTAACCCTACTCCCTCAAACAGTTTGAGACCGTTTAGACCTTCAAACGGTCTTGATCTTTATATCCTTAAATGATCTTGAACCTTTTACTCATCAAACGGTTTTGAAATTGTTTCAATCCAAGACACTCAAATGGTTTGAAGATCGATTAACCCTAAACGGTTCAAGACCATTGGATGCTCAAACGTTTTGAGACCGTTTAGTCTTCAAACGGTTTGAGACCGTTTAGTCAATCTAGAGTTGAAACTGTTTAAACCTAATTTAAGGTTTTGACATCAATTGAACTAGGGTTTTGAAACCAATTGAGTTCTAAACGTTTTGAAATTGTCTGGACATCCAAGGTTGAAACCATGTGGAATAGATTAGGTTCAAACCATTAGACCTTTACACATTCTTGAAATTTTTTACCCTCTAATGGTTTGAAACCGTTTGACCTCTAACGATTTTGAAACCATTTGGTCACCAAACAATTTGAAACCATTTGACAAACAAAACGAAACCATTTGTTGTTTATATTCTTGAGGTGTGGTAAGATGATTTCATCATCATCAAGCTTTAGACCTCCGAATTCTACTGTCATATGTATGATGATTTCATCAATTATTCAAGAAGAAAATAAAAGATCAACATATGATGAGAAATTGAAATCAATAATAACATTGATGGGTTCAAGTTATATAACCCGCCTTCAAAGTAGCTTCAAAGCTTCAAGCTTCTCATCTCTAATGGTTAAAGAAGCTCCTTCAACTATCCAAGGTTCATTTCCAACTCTTTGGATGTAAAAGATAGTCAAGGTTGAGCATTGGATGGAAGAGAGAAGAAAATGAGTGTTGAAATCCGATTTCAACCATCAATCCAAGGTTGAAGATGATCATCGAGCTTACTTTCAGCTTGAGGAACGTTTTCCTCCTGCTCCTAAGCTCCTTGGTCATCGGCCAAAGCAAGGGAAGAAAGTGGGTTTCGAAAATAGTCTTTCAAGTAAGTGAAAAATGGAGTATATGTATATCAATTTTTAAGAGAGAGAAAGTAGGAGAAAATTCATCCACTTTCTTGCCACATGCCCCCTCCCTTCCTTGCCTTCAAAGCCATCTTCCTTATCCCTCAGTTTTGTCTCAATTATCCTTGAATTAAACGCAACCACTTAAGCACCTTAATCATTATAATACTATTATCCATTTTTAGTGGACATTACTTTGTAATTAACAAATGTGAGTGGATTTCTTCACCTACTTAGGATATTTTGGTGCCACTCAAGGAATTTGGACGTCCTCCTACTATAGGATTTCAACCACAGCCTTTTAGTTTATGGGCACTTCAATTAATATATTTATGTTTGCTACAAAATAAATTAGGGTTTCATTTATGCTTAAATCTTGATTATGTTATTATCAGGATTATCTCTCCTCAAAAGTAATTCAAAAAAGATGCCCATTTCTTTTTATTTTCTCTAAATGATACCAAGAAATAGTAGGAATATAATAGAGGTGGTATTTTACATATCAAACCCTAGGTTTTGGGTAATTTGCAAATTACACCAAAACTAGCATTCAATACACAAGCATTACTCAAACAAGCTCCTTCTTTGGAACTTAGGCTTCCACAAGCCATACCTCAGCATCATTCTCATTCTTATGATGCTATAACACTTGAGGAACATTTATCATGTAACATTTGCAAGGTAACCCCTTAAATTGGGTAAATTTCACTTCAGTCCAAAACAGGTAAAATATTGTTTCAACATTATTCTAATAGGACCAAAATTGAAACATATGCTCTCCTTTAGTCTTAATTACTTTTCAAAAGATAAAGGCAAGAATCTAAATGACTTACTTAAGCAAAACTTCTAGGGTTAAGGCATAACCCAGGTCAGGCATGTTACACTTCTACTAGGCGTTAGATCTTTCTAGGATATTTATACAGGATTTAGAAAGTGAAACCCCATGCCCTAGTCCTTTTTTTTGTCATTTATTTACATCTTTAATCTTTATTGCTAATGGCAACAATTTAGTTTAATCAATCATCCAACTTCATAGTGTTAAATATTATTTTTAATACTTTTAAATATATAATTGCTTAAAAAGGCTGTCCTTTGAGTTCGGTCCTAAAGTATACTACCATAAGGCTTCCACTTGTATGGAGTGGGGAATTAGTGTACTAATTTTGGTTAAACCTAAGATTTGTTCTTTTAGGGTTTTTATTGGAGCGACATCTGGAGCCCCATGAAAAATTGGCGTCATTAACGGGGACAATGATAGCTATATATTTTTAAAAGTGTAAGTGTAATTAGGGTTTTTTATGCTTGATATTATTGAAAATCATATAGAACTCAACTAATCAACTCACGATCATCCTACCTCTTTTTAGGTACTCCTAGATGATGTGAAGATCCAAAATTTTTGACTCAGGATTTGTGTTTGATCCTAAAATTGAGAGAACTTTCAAAAGACTTTACAAGGAAAAGACCATGGTAGACGTAGCAGCGTGTTTGATCATGAAATTGAGAGAACTTTCAAAAGACTTTGCAAGGAAAAGACCAGGGCAGATGTAGTAATCGTAAAAGCAGCTATTCAAGTGTGAATTAAAGCAGCTATCAAGGCCTAGTGTGAATTACTCACCACAGAAGTCGCCTAAGCCACCAAACGTGCCAAGGAATTATAGGATTTTTCTATCCTTAAAGGCACCAACTTGACTCATCTAGTCCAACCTCTGGGTGAAACGATCAAGATCAGGGCCCAGTGGGCCAATATTTTACAAAATTCCACCTTCACTGGAAGGATTGGATATGACTGTTGAGAACATCTACTCAAATTCATTGACCTTTGCTCGATGATGAAGCCATTTGATGCCATTGATGACTCCATGTGATTGTATCTCTTTAAATATTACCTAATCGACAAAACTAGAGTATGGTACAATGCCATTCGAGGGGACCCAATCACAACATGGGTAGCTTTAAAAATAAGTTTCTAGAGAAATTCTACCCAGCCTCAATGACATACTCAATTAGAGGACATATCACAAGATTCAATTAAGTGCCTGAAGAATCTCTATAAGAAGCACGAGAGTGATTCAATGAAATCCTACACAACTTTCCACATCATGAAATCCCCAAAAATAAAATCATCGAATTCTTATATTAGGGTGTCGATGACAAGACAAAGAAGCTCCTCAGTTCCTCCTCTAACAGAAACTTCATGTCGCATAGCTTTGACAGCGCATTAAAGATAGTCAACCTTGTAGATGAGAATCAGACTTGTTGGACCAGACCCTCAGGCAAAGGTGTTTAGAAAGTAGATATGGTGGGGGATCATTCAGAACATAAGTCTATATCCAAATCACTAAAAATCTCTTTCTGCCTTAAGCACAATAACCTCAAAAAATCCTTTAGTGCATACAAGAGGAAGAATCAAGCACCTGAAGTGCAAATCATCATGTCTTCCTATGGATTATGTCATGTAGTAGATCACAATAGGGTTCACTACCAATAGTTTTATGTTGCAAATCATGAGCATGAAGTAGATCAACAATACATTCTTACCCCATCTGAAGACGTGAATTCAATTCATACTATCCCAATATAGGAGTACTACAACCCGAATCATGCTCGCAACCACCCGAGTTTCCAATATGAGAATCCAGTTGGAGTCGGGATTCCTAACCAGCAGACCCCACTGCAATCAACTCAAGCTAGAGTACCATTGAATTACACTGATCTGCACAACCAGGGAAATTATAGCTTCAATTTTCCTAGCAGAAACTACCCACAGTGACAACAATATCAAAATCTGAATCAACCTACACCATTGCAGATAGATTTAGCGCCAACAAAAGATCTAGTGAATACACTCTAGCAAATAATGGTGACTTCTCATACTCAATTGGCCAACACCACAACCAATCAAAAGGCACTGGAGTCACAAATTGCGCCTAGAAGATAGTCAACAACCCCCAACACGCATGATCACGGGTCAGCCTCAAAACAATCCTAAGCATTCTGAGTAGTTAAACTCCATAATAACAAGGTTGGGGAACGTGTACTCCATACCCCGACCTCCACTCCTGCCTCTATTCCTCCTAGTAGAGGTAAAGGCACCCCATTCAGAGCCCCAAGTTGCCCGATTGATCTTCTGGCAGTTAGTCTAGGAGAAGTTCCAACAAAAGACTCCCCTACCAAGTCAGGCACCAACCAGAATTCAACTGTTGTAGCACCATTAGTCAACCTTGGACCATCTATAGCACCCAAAGCACTTATACACAAGCCATGTGTACCCTATCCAGGTCATCTCAAGTAGACCAAGATAGATGACAGATTCATCAAATTCAAGGACACTATGAATAAACTCAGTGTGGACATCTTGTTCCTCGATGCACTAACTGAAATGCCAACCTGGTGCAAATACCTCAAGACTCTCTTATCTAGAAAATATACGACAAGGAATGTGATACTGTGAAGTTATCATAGATGACTTCTGATATAGTTCAAAATCATATGTCTCAGAAGCAAAAAGACCGTGGCTTGTTTCAGATAGATTTTTTTAGGGGATAACACTTGCCGCAAAGGACTTGCTAAATTAAGATCAAGCATATCCATTATTCCGTACACACTTTGCCAAAACTTTGTATTCACTAATCTTCTACCCACAACTATGACCATTTAACTGGTCGATGCACCCATTACAAAACCCTTGGGAATAATTGAAGACATTCTAGTTAAACTAGAATAGGACACTTATGTCCCATGCAATTTCACGGTGATGGAAAATCAAGTTGGATAATTGATTCCCACTAATTTTATGGGCATCATTCTTAGCCATCGTGAGAGCCTTAGTGGACATTGAAGCTGGAAAACTTGTTATCAGACCAGGATAGAAGACTTTTGAATATCGGGTCCTTGAAGACTTAAAAAGAGTGCACAAATCAATTGAAGCCTTCAAGGTGGAAGGTCATCTAGAACCAAAACTATCAAATCTCCGAAATGCTTAACAAGGTAACAAACACTCACCTCCGAGCAAGGTATGTACCTCATCTAACCATGATCTAGGTCCTATGGATCTAAAAATCAAGGATTCAGAAACCCCACCTATGTGAGCAACGTATATTTTTGGTCGGGTCCACAATGCTAAATCAGGATGCTTGTTGGGAGGCAACCCATCCTTTTAATTTCTACCGTTTCTTTTATTTTGGTTTTTCTTTTTAGTTTTTCTTTTCATTTCACAAAATACTTCAAAAAAAGTGAAAGGGGAAGGTTATGCCCTTGACAGCCCAATTATTTTGATGGACATTCGGTGTGGCACATGTGATGATGGGCTTTGCGACTTGTCTATAAAATCATCCGTCGAGACGTCCAATTGATGGTGCAAATATCTTGTAATCTCATAAATGGATAATCATCTAGGGAGAGGGATACACGTGCTAATAAGAGATGTGTTCTTCTAACTGAATGCATCCCTTACTACTATCTGAAGAAGATTCTTTTTGATATCTCTATTTTTCATCTTTGTTACTCAGAAATTATATCCTCTTTTATCCCATCTCTCATCATTATTATTCTCTGCCATAATATCTTGATGTAATTGGATCTTTCCAGGAAGTGACATGATCGTTATGGGCTAGGCATCGTATCTAACGTGTGCATGGTTCACAATTAATATCTTGATGTAATTGGATCTTTCCAGGAAGTGACATGATCGTTATGGGCTAGGCATCGTATCTAACGTGTGCATGGTTCACAATTGCCAAACCCTTCATGTCACCCTAAAAGCCTCTATTATGTAGTTATAAAAAGAATCGAGGTACAAGGTCTTAAAGCACACCATATTCTTCACATGATCCTAAGGTTGTACATCCTGGTTGCTCCCTTACAACAACACCAATGGCATTCACGACCAACAACCTCAATGTTGTTCTCCAACGTTCACATCGTGGCCCTTCAACAACATATGAGATATCATCCGACTGGGATTTCCAACTCTACTACTCCCAGGATACCTATGTTTCTTAGGAGGTCTGCTTTGTGCACCTGACACATCGATGAGAACTACCAGCAACTGATCTGGACCAACTGATCAACTAGTTGTATGACCAGCAAGCCATCACTCTGGCGATAAGGTGCTAGCTAGATGCTGATTGCGGATAATGGGGTGTGTGTCGACGACCACCCTCACCCCCACAAAATTAAGATCATGGAAACTAGTAGCAATGGAGGTTCCTAGATACGGGCCTCACCAATGGAAGAGGGGCCCACTCTAAGGGTCTCTATTGTGTGCTCTTGGACAAAGAGAGACACCCTCCATCTCCACGGCCATGCGTATCAAATCCCCTCCATCTCTAAATTCTAAGGATGGTAGAATTTTGAAGTTGGGGTGGAGGGCGAGTGTTACGTCAACTCCACCACTTCAAATCTTACCTTTCCCCTTTTCATCCTCAAATAAACTTGTATTTGCATTTGTGTTGTTTTTCTATTTTTAGAATTATTTTCATTCGTGTGAGTAGTGACCTTTACCTAGCCGAACACTTTGATGAATGTAAAATTGGAAATATATAAATGAACTATCCCCTTTTTCTTGAGCTAACCCATGCAAAAGAAAATTTTAAGTAACAAACATGTCGTGAACTGATGTGAGTCCCAATGACAACAATTGAGCATTCTTTCCCCTTAGAAATGACAATAAGCCGAAAGAGTTAGAAAGGTCAAGGTGTACATGCACATGATATGATTCACAACAATCGTAAACACTTATTTACCCTACATTAATTGAATTAACTGATATAATATGATGATATGATTCCAATGCAACAATAGCATAAAGAAGCACAAGTCAACCTCTTGTTTCTACCTTTCTTCCATCATTTCATATCTCCTAGCCAACCATATATAGTCAGTCTAGAATACACTCGAGTGTACAGATCGCATGAATACACTCAAGTGTGTTTGCATATCAAGACTATTTTTTGCAAAATGTAAACCATTGATCTTCACCGTCATACTATAAATAGGCTACATACAAATTTTGAGCCCATTTGGATGAGTGTAAGCCACTCATCCAAGGGAAACAAAATTGATGTGCAAAACTAATTTGAAAGGCATATATATATATATATATATATATATATATATATATATATATATATATATATATATCCACTATATGCCAAACCCAAAGTTCAGTGTGGCACCCCTTCCAAAATATATACCTTCTCATTTTTCCCCACATAAATGGCATAAATAAAAGAGGTCAATGAGATGAAAAGAAAACATACGATCAATGTGGCCACAACTGAATAAAAATCTCAAGTCGAATAGAGGAGAGATAAATAAAATAATTGACCAAATAAGGTCTCAAGTAGAATAGAGGAGAGACTAGGGTAATAGGTTTATGCCATGTCTTCTCCCCCCTCTTCTGTCTAAATTTTCATGCCCAGGGGACTTACCAAAACATTTCCCCCAAAATAGCCTACCAACCCTAACTTGTGCTCCCTTCCACTTTGAGTGGATAGATCAAGAATATTATTGAGATGAAATTAGTTCTTTGCATGCTCTAGAAGTCTAATGAATGGAGGAACAAGCCCCAATTGGGTGACATCCAAGTGTAGCTACCTGACCCCAAAGGACTAGGGTCGCTTGATCATATTTGGCGGAAGGGAACCCCAAAGTATGCTCAGTTGGGAGAGGAAAGCCTGGATCCTAGTATCAACTATTTGTCCTCCTTTTTATTTTTCTTTACTCGAGATGAATAGAGGATTAATTTTGGGGTATTTTAGTGAGTATTATTATACCCATCTTTGCATGCTATTTTACTCACTTTTAAGGGATTATTGTTTTCTATTTCTTAGGTTTAGTTTTAGATTTACTTAAATACAATTATCATCTCTTTTATGGACTTTATTGCACTTTATATTTTTTTATCCAGAACCAGCCAAGAACATGCTTTAATGCCCAGATGGATGATCAAGCCCTCATGATACTACACCTCTAGGAAAGGAAGGCCCCAGAAACTTTATGTTGTCCACCTTCCAACCGCCTAGTCTATCATTCGGAATTTCCAGTTGCCTGACTCGAGCTTCTCTCTACCTAGAGTCTCTCAGATTCTTTAGTTCTAACACACGCTCATAGCATCTAATCTACTCTAGTTCAATCCATGCTGGTCTGGCAGAGAACTGGACGCGGGGTCCAAATTGAGTAACCCACGTGATTTGTCTGTTGGACCGAGTATGAGCCATGCAAATTAGCTTCCTTCAACCACAAGTATTCAATATTAGGGTTTTGGTAGTGAGGAATGCATCTATAAAAGGGAACCATTATCGTCCATTTTGACAGGTCTCTGATCGGTGATTATAATCCACATTGCACAGTGCAACCCTAGCGAGGAGAGAGGAGGCGACAGTCGTAGTGGAGGGATTGGTCTTCCTACACCAGGCATCATGACCTACTCCATTGTTCTTTCTATCTTTCTACTATTGATAGTCACCATTAGCGAGTAGACATTTGTGTTGGGGCATGGGAACTAGCCCCAACAGCCCATATTTTTTTGTCTAGTATCTAAGCTCAACAATACTATTGGTAAATAAAGTATCGTTCTGCTTATTTCCTTGCTTTGCAAGTTGACAGCTTATTTTGCATATTTTTTATAATCATAGATGTACATGTTGTTGTGAGCATGATTAGAACTTCAAAATGATCTCATTATCCCCCTAAAGTGTCAGTAACAAATAGTGAGGTTGTTGGGTTACGATATGCTAATGTGTCGAGAATAGTAGGTTGTGAGGAGTCCAGTCAGAATAAAATAGGAACTCGAATGCTAAGTTTGGTCAGTTCCATGGGAGTTTAATCCAAGCAACAATCTGTATCCCATGAGGGTGCAGTATCTAAGCCTCTATTCAGGAAATTGGTATTAAGGAGTTAGATCTTTCTAGGATAATTACGCATGCTTTGGAAAGCAAAACCCCATGGCGTTGTCCTTTTTATTATCATTTATTTACCTCATTACTATTTGTTGCTACTGGCAATAATTTAGTTTAACCAATAATCCAACTTCTCGGTGTTAACTATTACCCTTAATACTTCTGAATATATAAATTCTTAAAAAGGTTGTCCATTGGGTTCGATCTTAAAGTATACTACAATTAGAGTTCCACTCGTGTGAAGTGTGGAATTAGTGCACTACTAATGATATAACCTAAGAGTTATTCTTTTAGGGTTTTTATTGGTGAGAGATTTAGAGACCTATTAGTCTCGTTTTTAGTGTTGCATATAATGCAAAATAGTATATTGAGTTGGTATGTATTATAGGATTATGGAATGTAAAACGGACCCTGTTAGTCCAGTTTTGCCAAACAACATCGGATTGGATCCTAACTGAGTTGGTCGGGATCTATGCCTATGTGGTGGAAAAAATACAAAGCTAAACTTGGATAGTATCCCGAACCAAACACTTCCTTAGAATATGACTCGACTCATGTGTCTTCTTTATGTTCTAGAACTAGAACCATCCATCAATTTTCTCGAGGTCACACCCCGCAACAAAATGGGGTGGCAGAAAGAATTGTTATTTACTTAATATTTCTTGTGCTCTTATGTTTCAAGGTAAATTACCTAAATCTTATTGGTCTAAAACTTTTTTCACAACTTCTACCTTATCAATCGACAACCTTCTTCTATTCTTCAAAACAAGACCCCTTTTTTGGTTATTTTTTCCACACAAATGGTTTTTCATCTTCCTTTATATGTTTTTGTGTGAACACATTTTATGCATAAACAACAGATAAATTTGAACGCAGTTCTATCAAGAAACTTTTTCTTGGCTATTCTACCTTTTACAAAGGTTATCGCTATTATAGTCTAAGCAATTGATGCATGTATGTCTCTATTGATGTTACCTTTAAGGAATATGAGATGTTCTTTGCTCTTCGTCAATATCCACTCTGCCTCAACCTTAGCCTCAAACTGAGTTCGTTGAGCTTGATCTTTTTGACCAAGTGGATCATGAATCCATCCCACACCCTCCTATCATTCCTCCTCCTATTGAATAGAACCCGACACCAATATTCACGTATGAGTATCTAGCCCATCATGTGGTTCTCCAGAAAAGTATCCACTTTTGCACTCTTTTCCATCCTATATCTCATACTTGTTGCCTATCCAAACTTTCTCGTACTGTTAAATCCATTTCCTAGCAGCTCGACTCCATCCAAATTCCCAAAAAGTATCATGAGGCCCCTCAGCACCCTAGTTGGAAAGATGTGATGCTCAAGAAAATGACATGTTGTGTGAGAAGGAGACCTTGGATCTTGTACCTCCTCTTCCAGACAATTTTTTTTGGTTGTTGGTGGGTATTCTCTATCAAATTTAATTCATATGAATCAATTGAACGACTTAAAGATCGACTTGTTTCCAAAGGATTCACCCCAAACATATGTTGTAGATTTCTTTGAAACCTTCTCACAGGTAACCCACAATTTCTTTTTTCAAGTTGTAATCTCCATTGCCACTCACATGGGCATGCCTTTAGTTAAGCTTGACATTAAAAATGCCTTCCTTCATGCTGATTTCAAGGAGGAAGTGTATATGAAGCAACCCCTAAGATTATATCCTCAGGGGGAGTCTTCCCAAAGAGTTTGTCATCTCAAACACTCATTGTACAGTCTCAAGTAATCACCATGGGTCTGGTTTATAAAAGTGAATGGTATTCTTTCTAGCCTAGGTTTCTCCATATCATCTAGTGATCATAGTCTATTTTCTAAGTCCTCTCAAGCTGGAACCACCATCCTGCTATCTATGCAGATGAAATCATATTCACTGGTAGAGATGCTCATGGTATTTTAGCCTTGAACAAGTACTCCAAAAACATTTTTATACCAAGGATATTGGACAACTTTGCAACTTCTTGGTCATAGAGGTTTTACATTCCCGTCAAGGTACGTATTTATCTCGTAGGAAGTACGTCCTTGACCACTTAAAGGACTCCAGTATGCTAAATTTTAAGTATGTCTCTTCACCCAAGGATATCACAATAAAAATCTCTATGATGGGAAGTCCTTTTCTGATCTTGAACAATATCAATGCATGGTTGGAAAACTCATCTATATCAAATTACTGGATCAAATATTGTCTTTGTTGTAATTTTTGTTAGTCAACACTTGGCTAAACCTCTTGCATGCCACTAGAGTCAGGTACAGCACATTCTACTCTATCTAAAAAGTACACATGGCATAGATCTCCTTTATAAGAAACCACAATCTCCAAATATCTCTTTGAATCGCTATGCAAATGTTGATTTGGATGGAGATATGAATGACATGAGAACTATTTCTTATTTTGTGTTCATTTTGGAGGTCATTTCATCAATTGGCAAAGCAAGAAGTAGTCTCTCGTGCTCGCTACAGTACTGAGACCGAATATTATGCCATGGCAATGCCTACTATGAAATTCAATGGGTGACATATACTCCTCGAGAATCAAGCTATCTTCTATCTTATCCAACAACTCTCAAGTACAATAATCAAGAAGCTATTCATATAGCTAATAATTCAATTTTTTATGAACTTCCCATGCACATTCAGGTTGACCGACACTTCATGTGATACTTGATTCGTGACAAGAAGTTCATTGTGACATATGTAAAGATTGGAGGACAAACTATTGATATCTTCACCAAGTCTCTTCCACCTTAACATCCTTCTCCTATATGGTGACAAGCTGGGAAAGCACGATATGTACCTCCAACTTGAGGGGGATGTTGATGGTATTTTTAGTTATTTTATTTTTCTTGTATTAGCTAATTGGGCTTACTCTCCTCAAGCTTATTAGTATTAATCTAGCTTATATTATGTTGTGTCTTCGGTATAACATACCTTGAGACAAGGCTATATACTCTATGTAACCCTGATTCTCATAATGAGAGTTTTTCTTCACAACAATAATATTCTTCATATTTTTCATCACTTTGTGACACTATCCCTACTCTTTTCTCACTTTGGTCCTCTCCTTTCAGGTGATGCAATCTCAATACATAGGAATAAGACCAAAGGTCCGAAATCCTTTACATTTCATCTTTAACAAATTCCCTACTGCTGCCAAAAGGTCTATGTCTTTTGAATCGCTTATGGAGATCTCATATGGGGAGGAGTAAATGGATGATAATGTTGTATTGAGACTAGGATCATGCCACATTGATAGGACTTGTATGTTTTTATTGTATCATCATTTTTTGTTTCTTTTGACGTTGTAAGTTGTTTTCTAAGATGAATGACAAGGTACATGCTTAATATCACAATTCAATTATCCAATCCAAGTCCTTGTAAGCATTATAAGATGTGAGGCCACCAAACATCATACGAAGTTTCTATTAGCGGACAAGGTATTTAAATAATTTATGGTCTTAAATACTTTCTCTAAAATGTGGAATTTAGTCAGACGCTTTTTGAGAATGAAAAAAATATTCTACATATTTTCATACATGCATTGAAAATTTTCCTCTTGATGTATATGAGAATTAATAACTTATCCGTAAAATGTCTCCACACAGGACTTGCCAGGTAGCTAATTTTGTCAAGCGCACTTAGCTGGTTAACAACATGTTTGTCAAGCGCATGTTGCGGGATTGAATATGAATGGATCCCTTGAGCACTATAGGATGGGAGTATAAACCCTTTACGAATGTAATAGACTGTTCTTCCTCCTGAATTCCTGATTAAGAGTGAGATTCCCAATATCCAAAAAAATGACCACAGGAAAGGAGTTTATGTATAGAAACAAAATAAATTTCCCCTGACCCCTAGCTCCTCTTAAAAACAGACCAACTCCTCCGGCCGTACCCACCAGTCAAAACCTTGCATCCCAAGTTTTCACCTTACTATATATATACGCATCGTCTGATCAAATGACCGCCCGCCCGTTAGAGGAACGTCATCCCATCCTAAGACACATGCATCACCCCGCCTTCCGATTCCGGTTCTCACCAGGGTTTTCTCACAACCACCGTCGTTGGTAGTCCTCACAATGTCGGTCAGCGAGCTCGCATGCACCTACGCTGCACTGATCCACCACGACGACGGCATCCCCATAATGGTACGTTGAGCGGCGGAGGGTAGTTCGATTGGGCAAACCCCCTTCTCCTCCTGTTTTGCATCACTGCGTTCAGTTTAGGGTTTGTTCGATCGACCGAATTCCGGCTTCCGCCGCCCTCCCTTCTTCCGTCCTGGTTTTACTGAACACGATGCACGGGAAATGTCAGCAAACGCTCCAACTAACGCCTTCCGTTCAGACAGGAGGGTGTGTGGTTGGCCATGAAAATCGGTTCTTGCGGTAATTTGCCCTTAGTTTTTTCTCCCCATACCATCATTCCTTACGATTTTGCGTTTAGTAAGGGCTCTGTGTTGGCAGCAAAAAAAAGAATTTTTTTCTCTCCCGCCGTTTGCCTTGGCTTTCGAATGCATCGGACGAACGATATTGATAAATGTTGCCTTCCATTTGCGACATACGCTTAGTTAGGGATTCTGACTGGTGGCAAAGTCGGCTCCTTTCCGCCATCTGCTACCCTTTGGTTTGTCTGAATGCATTGCAACGCATTAAATATGCAGGCCGAGAAGATCTCGACCCTGGTCAAGGCCGCCGACGTGCCCGTGGAGTCTTACTGGCCGTCCCTGTTCGCCAAGCTCCTGGAGAAGAGCAGCGTCGATGACCTGATCACCAAGATTGGCTCCGGCGCCGGAGCCGCCGCTGCCGATCCTGTCACCGCCGCCTCGTCAGGTGCCGGCACTGGTGATGCCCCCGCATGCAGCCGCCGCGGCCCAGGAGCAGAAGCAGCTCGAGGACATTAAGGAGGAGAGCGACGAAGACATGTTCGGTCTCTTTGACGAAGAGTGAGACTCGCTCCATATATATTAAAGTGTCATAGTGAGCACCTTAAAAAAAAATCGGTAGTAAGGTCCTCTTGGTTTTGAGAAAGATTATGGTTGGTTTACATGATTCCGGAAACGATGTTAATTCCCGAATTTTCGAACAATAATAGGATTGTTCCTAACATTACCTAAGATGAATAAGATCCGACAGTACCTAAGATGAACAACTGAGCCGAGGATCAACTAGTTATCCCAAATACGCAAGGGACATACGAGATCTACCGAGCAGTTAACTACATTTTTCACGGGACGGGTAACCTAGCTCGGTACATTTGCGTAGGGTGAATACAGCTAAGACAACCTAAACTTTTATTTGTAGACGTGACGGGATTTTGACAATGCGGTATTTTACAAATATTGGATGGCATAATAGTAGGATTCTTAAAAATTCAGCAAACTAAATGTGCCCTAAGAGAGTTCAAAAAGTAATATTTAGACCCGTAAGGCTTTCGCTGAGCCCAATCTGGGGAGCTCCACCTCATCCCATAAGGAGCACAGTCCATTAAGTCGCGCAGAGGACGGCTGCGCTACAAGAGAAATCATTCCGAACAGTACCACCAGGGGGATTCGAACTTAGGACCATTCGTGAGGGCCTCCGTGTTGCGACCACATGAGCTACTACTCGCCGATAATATGATGACTCTTAATGGATGTCGTGTTTCATAGGATTGGATTTTCTATTTAAAAGGAATTTGCGTGCTGTCTGCCTTCTATTTCCTTATAATCTCTATGAAAAGTTGGATGCTAAGTAAAAAAATTGTTAACTGTTTGCATCGATATTAAAATTAACTTTATCTACAAATAAATGTTTAGGTTGTCTTAGTTAGCCGTATTCACCCTACGCAAATGTATCGAGCTAGGTTACCCGTCCCGTGAAAAAGGTAATTAACTGCTCGGTAGATCTCGTATGTCCCTTGCGTATTTGGGATAACTAGTTGATCCTCGGCTCAGTTGTTCATCTTAGGTACTGTGAGATCTTATTCATCTTAGGTACTGATAGGATCTTATTTGTGATGTGGTTGAGTGCTTTGTTGTCCTTGTTATGAATTGTGATAGAAAAATTTTTAGTTGAAATACTGATCATGTTTTCATCTCTGTAATGACCTCACCTTCCGGTAACCCCCAATTAAGGGAGACCAAGATGTCAGAGTCGTTATCCTAATTTTCAGATCAAAGGTTCGACAAATAATCAGTAATAATTATTAAATTCTACCATGACTATACTGAAAGCTGGAATAAAAATAAAACTTTGCATATCTTTTTTTCAAAAACTTGGATATCTAACTTCTATCCACCTCTGGACTCTATTCGAACGAATCCTCTTTGCACTTTATTTCTTAATTTCACAATATGCCACTTTATTGTTTGTCCTTTTTAATTTGTACCTAAAACGATGACAAACAAAATGTCGGTCAGCATAAATGAATATGTCAGTACGTGAGGACAACCAAAATTTCACATATATGACTTTCAATCTAAATATCACAATCAAGTTAATTAACAAGTCAATTTACACTTTCAATGTGACATTCTCCACCGATTTTGCCCTAACCCTGGAATATCCTCCTTAGGATTTCTCTTTTGCCATTGATTTAAGACCACCTTCTCCATCCCGAGCTTGGTGTCTGGGGTCACCTTTCATGGTACCCATTAGTCACACAATATCATAAGGTCACCTTCTTTATCCTGAGCTTGGTGCATGGGGTCACCTCTCATGGTGCCCATGGGTCTTCCCTCTTGGGCTTGCATATATGAACATCCAAACAGATAGATTGCATTCAATTCGATTAAACACCCGAGAAATCTCTGTGAAACTAAAGCGGTTAACCATAAATAACCACATACCTGTCAGGCAGATTTGAGACAGAATAATCCAATCAATGTAAGAAATCCAATAGGCAGGCAGGCAAGCACACAAATAGATCATAAAATATGCATATGATTTCCTATCATAAATCATGTCATCAAGATCTATTAAACTTAGCTTACTTCCTAGGGTTTCTAGTCCACTTTTAGGGTTTCCATTACAATTAGGTTTTTTCTTGTACTTTCATAATTACAAACCCTAGTTAGGCAAAATTGCTCTTAAACCCCAATGATTCTAACCTATTTCGTTTAACAGGCTTAGGATCATCTTCCAACAACATTGTATCACATATATCAAATTAAAAGTGATCTTTTTCTCTTTTACCCTAAATTAGGGTTTCTAAGTGCTTAATCATTCTTATTTGGTGTAAAACCCTAAATCAATCAAGGAAATATCTAGACCAGGTTCAAGTTCGTCATTAACTGTTCAACAAATTATAATTGCTCAATTTCATCAATTAAGTTACATGAACTCAACCAATATGCTCAATTATGGTTTCAAGGTCCATTAAAGCATATTCATGTATATGGAACCTTAAATTAATTAAACTATACATAAGCATTATCCTTTTGGATCTAATGTGCCCTTTTATAATCAACAGGTTAATATCAACTTTAAACATCGATATAACCCTTCCCAAATTATTAATTATCATAGATTAAGGTTTCTTAAGCATTAAAGTTGATAACTTCTACTACTTTTCGAATTTCAAGATGAATTGGGATCTAAACCTATTTTAATGTATTCCTCATATTTTTTTGAGAAAAATTCATATATTATATGTATCCATCCGAGCTACCATTAATTAGATACGATTTTTACAAAAATTACTTACTTGGACCAATGGGATGCTGACACGTTAGCAATCCCATGCAACGTAGCTCGGCCGAAATATAACGAAATGACATGTTTGCCCTTGCGTAAGTAACCGGATCTGCCCAACACAGATGGGCAAAAATGTTCAACGCCCATTAGGTTGTCTTCAACCTTGCGACGCGAGTTGCTGCCGTCGGGTGCAGCTCTCCGCGGGTCCGCCCCCTCCTCCCCAGGGCTCGAGGGCCACCGGTGACTTCCGCCCTACCTCTGCCTCCCTCTTCCGCACATGGGGCACCACTAGTTTGTGGCCAGCATGGATGGTTTCAAGCGTGCCAAGCCTACGCTTGTTGCGGGTTTGCAGACCTTCTCCACGCGCTGCTGATGAATCTTCCAAATTCATCCTCACAGTCGCCATTTCTAGGAATTTTGTGCCTCATATCGACTGATCCACCCTTGTTTTTGCTTACTCTGAGTGTATCCTCATTTTCATGAAAATAGTTCTCTAATAGCTCTAGTTACCAGTTTCTTTGATCTTATCCTCCTTTACTCACTTTTCTTCTTCTTTGCAGATCATTCTCATCCATCCGATAACATATCTACATCTCCTCGCGGTTTGGCCATCCATACGATTTTACCCTTCATACGGTCTCAAGACCACGTGAGGTCACACAGTCTCAAGATCGTGTGAAGCCTCACGGTCTCAAGACCATTTGGGCACCGAGGAACAAGACCGTTTGGATCCCAAAATCATTAAGACTCCAGACCGGTTGGATAGCAAGACCGTTTGGATGAAGACCGGTTGCCAAGACCATTTGGACCCAAAACCGTTTGGATCCAAGACCGTTTGGAGTCAAGACCGTTTAGAGCCAAGACCATTTGGGTCCAAGACCGTTTGGAAATGAAGACCGTTTGGATCCTGAAACCGTTAAGACTCTAGACTAGTTGGATAGCAAGACCGTTTGATGAAGATCGGTTGCCAAGACCGTTTGGACCCAAGACCGTTTGGAACCAAGACCGTTTGGACCCAAGACCGTTTGGATCCCGAAACTATTAAGACTCCAGACCGGTTGGACAGCAAGACCATTTGGATGAAGACTTATTGCCAAGACCGTTTGGACCCAAGACCGTTTGGAAATAAAGACCATTTAGATCCCAAAACCATTAAGACTCCAGACCGGTTGGACAACAAGACCGGTTGTCAAGACCGTTTGGAGCCAAGACCGTTTGGGGCCAAGACCGTTTAGAGCCAAGACCGTTTGAAGTATTCTCACATCAAAAACATGAAGACCCCATCCAAGCCTATAAATAGGACCAACAAGGTCTTAATTTGGGCATCAGATCTGGGACTCCGCAAGGCTACTCCACCGCCATCTCATCTCCATCAAGCTCTTCTCCACCATTGTTCCACCTCATTCCACCCTTGTAATTCTGGAGGTAGACACGAGAATCGAGGTGGAGATACAGACTTCATCGACCAAGTCGGAGCAGTCCTGAAGAATGGGGCGATCTACACCAGGCTGTCACAGATCTACTCTTCTGCTCTGAAGATGCTTTCCTTCTCTCTCTTCTCTCTCTTTGTTGCACCCTCTATGAGGAGCGAGTAGTTGCATCCACTGGGGTGTGGGGACTAGCCCTGATGCCCGTGCTTTGTAATATGTACCAAAAGATGTTATCTTTTTTATTCAATACTAAATCGCTTCATACATGCTTGAATGTTGGCTGTGTTCTTGTACGCATCTATTGCCTTTCGTTGTGGTTTGTCTACGACCGCTCTTAGGACTCGAATACTGATTTAGTGTTGGTTTCTGGTGTGTGTATCCATCGCACATCCGTTTCGGTATCTAGGAATGCTTTCTAAGGAGTGGAGTAAACTCACATCCATCGTTGTACTTTCGTACTATGAAATGGAATCAGTTGACGTACAAAAGTGCAATCTTGATAGGTCTAGGAACACACTCTGTGTAGGAAGTGGTGCAAAGTACTTGATCATTCGTTCGGGGATAGTTGATGTTACAACACTCCCAAATTTCTTGTATCTATGTCCTCGAAAGAGGGATGGTCTATAAGGATACTGAGCAAATTGGTAATTATCACTCGCTTGTTAGTTTTCCGATGCACATTTCACGAGGCTGAGTAAGATTCTCTTTTCATAGACTACATATCTTCATTGACACGTAGAAATGTACCAGATGAGAGTTACTAAATCCGTGAAGGATGTGTGCAATACTCTTGTCCCACAAGACATCGGTATTGTACAACATCCATGTCTCTTGCTTGCAGGTCTTGCTATGTTTGGTACATATACAATGCATGTGTAGTGGCACTAAACATCCACATCACCCAATAATCCATCATCATTTTCCAATCTTAGATTTTAAACCTTAACTAGTTTTTATACTTGCCTTTACTTTTGCATGTTTTAGGTTAAATAACTCAAATCAAACCTTTGGTCATAGATGATTAACTTAGATCGAGATGAAACGAGATAAAGACACTCAGATTCTTAAAGTTGTCCTTTGGGTTTGATCCTAAATCTATACTATGATAAGGCTTCCACACTCTTGTGGGGTTGGAGCTTTTATCTAGCACCAGTTCTAGATAAACCTAGAGGGTGCACCAACTCCCTAGGATTTTTGGTGCACAATTAGAACTTCCACTGGAAGAGTAATCTACTGACGTAAGTTCTAGCTCCATCAAAAAATGGTGTCGTCGTCGGGGACAACGGTGTAAGAATCATCTTTTTCAAATTTCGTGTCGATTTGGGTTTCTCTAGGGTTTTTCATTTTCTTTTCAAAAACTTGAAAAAAAGGGTGAAGGACTTAATCTTGCATATCTTCTTGGAT
This sequence comes from Alisma plantago-aquatica, assembly GCA_963693085.1. Taxonomy (NCBI): domain Eukaryota; kingdom Viridiplantae; phylum Streptophyta; class Magnoliopsida; order Alismatales; family Alismataceae; genus Alisma; species Alisma plantago-aquatica. Next base: position 601,793,109 of record OY856411.1, read on the forward strand.
TTGAAGTGGTTGATCAAGCTTGATAAACTCGTTCTTTGATTTCAGGTACCAACTCTCTTCAAAATGAAGCAGTCAACACCACCAACCGTTAGATGTCAACTATGTGGTGACTATTCTCATGCATCGATTTACTGCTTCAACATCCCTCCTCACTATGTGATGGATCTACGTCAAGTAATCGCGAATCGTATAGTTGAGAAACTCAAAGCATCCTCTTCATACAACTATGGATATGACACAAGTTATAATCCATATCACCGTGGAGGCTACTACAAAAAACCTAACTATGGAAAATTTCAAAGCGTCGACTTCAATGTAGGAGGGAACCTGGAAAACAATGCAAATCAATACTATGATGAGGAGAGCTATTATCAACATCAACCCAACGGGTGCAGCGAAAAGCCTTCTTATGGAGATCAATGTATGTTAATGAAAGAACTACGTGCGTTACACACGTCGGTGGCTCAACAACTAGCCGATCAGATAGCCATGACCAAGAAGTTGATAGCCGATCTTGATCAACTTACGCAATTTTTCAACGCCTCTGACCAACATGTAGAACAACCACCAATTTCAACTAAGCACATCCCTAGTCCACATGTTGATTATGATGATAATTACGAAATCATGTGGGATATGCCTTCCAATGATCTTCAAGCATCATTACAGGGTGAGGAATCATCCTCAGAGCTAATAACTGAACTCAAAGATGATTTCTCCACAACATCACAAGAGAAATAATCATTTTCTGAGCCAAGATCTGACTCGGATAATGATTCGTGCACTATGCTCTTAGATGAAAGATTGAGTAGCCCATATGGGGATTCTCTACAGTCAGGAGATCAATTGGAGATAAACTTCAACACTTACCTACATTCTGACTTCATAGACCCAGATCCAACTATTGAGGAGCAATTAGCAATGATTGAATCCCTAAATGACAAAATCTCTTCAACTTCAGCTTTCTCATCAATGAAGTCCATAGAAGAAGGGTTTATGTCACAAGAACTCTGCACTCCTTCACAATCAGACTCATAGGAATACATGACTAATTCGAATAAGGAGATATATTTTATGCAAGAGACTCAACTAACTCCATTACTAGAACATGATCTGATTTTTCCTTATGAAGAATTTTTTTATCATTAGGTTGATCTAGAAACAAACTTCGAGGATGGGACTGATCAAAATCTTGATTCAAAAATGGATCATGCTATTCTCACTGACCCTGATGATGAAAAAAAATCATGGGAGGAGTATGGGTCTCAAGATGATGAATCTATAACCGATCCTTTCCATGAGATGACGTCATCAGAGCCACCACCTCTACAAGAAGTCCAGACGGAGCCAGTTCTCAAACAAAAGCATGATCTTTCTATTAAATATCCTTCTAGTCACTTGAACGAGTTGATAGTGCACTATGAAGAGAAACATGAACCATCTCTTGATTTTGGAATGGATTATGATATTTCTGTAGGCTCTTGTAATGACAAAAAGGACCCATGGGAGGACATCGAGCCACAAACCTATCCTCTTATAGCAACTCATCCCCATGAAGAAGCTCCTCCTGAGCTACCATATATTCAAGAGAATGAGATACTTCCATTACCTGCATAAGGTTTCATTCTTCCCATAGTGACTCTTTCTGAGCACTTAATAGAACTAGAGGAGTACTATGAAGAAGTATCGAAACAACAACTTGACTCAGAAATGGAGTATTTTAGTCCCAATATCGAAGAAACGGAGTCATCGGGAGATTCTAGTCCTCAAAACATCATGTCATGGACTAATCCCTCCCATGAAGAAACATCATTGGAACCTCTACCCCAGAATCCCATGATTCCTTTACCCAAGCAAGAGTTTGTTTTACCAGTCGAATCCTCTTCTAGTTACTTGGATGAATTAAGGATGTTCTACGAGGAAAATTCTGAACAAAATTTTGAAAAGAAGAATGACGCTCTCATCAATTTCAACATTGATAAAGATGATGATACTTCTCAAAATAACTCCTCTGATGAAGAAATGTCATCCTAGCTACCATATCCTACACACGAAAAGCCAGGTGACGAAATGAAGCCTGAACCAGATCCGCCACCTGATCCAGGATAGGAGGAAGTTCAAGTGGTCGACCCTCAATCAACTGCTCTGGATTTTGAAGAAAGCAGTTTTACTTTAAACTTCAAGGGCGAGCCACAACTGGAGGACACTAGTAGGCATGACTTCAATTATTCACCTAGTCCCCCAGTTTCGACTGCATATATTCCACCTCCCCCGCTGATGGGGGAAGGTCTCTAGATTCTTCTGGATGGACAAAGAGGTGAAAGAAATGTGCATCCAAGTCATCTAGAAAACCCGTTCGAGTTGCCACAGGTTGTCCGTGCCACTTCCTCGCTCTCAGTTCTGACCTTCATGAAACATCTTTGTGGGATCTTCTTCCAATTACGAGGACCGCCTGGTTAATACTGCGCAACTCTTCCCCTCCATCTTGAACTTAGTGTTTGCTCAGAAACTAGCAAACTCATAAGTTCGAGGTGGAGGGTGGGTGGTATGTTTCTCACTCCACCCTCTATCTTTACTATTTTCTGTTTCTCAATTCTAGCTCCTTTTTTGTAACTTTTCCACATTTTCGTAGCCTTCTTAAAATAAAGACTCTATCTAGTCGGCTTTTGCTTTTTGAATCTATGTTCATCACCTCTTTTTGTTGCAAATCCACAAAAAAACAATGCTTAAAACTAGCTGATAAATGATTTCATCTTGTATAGTCTGTGAATCCTAAATAGAAAAAAAGATGATAAGCTTCAATAAGACTGAGATAGATCAAATGCATCACGCCTCTCACTGATTAATGGATCAACTATATGGAATTCTCATTTGAAGTTTTAACATATCACTTTTTGAGGAGAGTGTGATGAAGAAAAGGAACCCGTCATATGGAATCACTACGCAAACTGCATTATGATCTGAACTCTCTTCTATACTACTTCTTTCATCTCCATACCTCTCCACTCACCAACCATGCCAAAGCTTTAAGTTCGGTGTGGCACACCACACTCTTTTCTAGTGTAAGCTAGAACATTGCCGAACTCTACTTTCGGTGTGGTACACCACACCTCTTCTTCTATAACCGCTTCCTCCATACCCCTCAATACATAACAGGGGCATATCACCTTCTCAATTTGTTCAAAAAGTATACGATGATGATCGTGCACATACCAAGGTTGAGGAAAAATCTACCCCAATTCCAAAAAGAGGCTCGGCAACCCAAATATAAAAAAATCCAAAAATACCCTTTCTCCTAAGCCAAGTGAGAATGAATAAAAGCATGAGAGTTGTGCCCTGAATAAGGATAATCGACAAAGGTCTTGACCAGCCGGTACATTAGCTGCCCTCACAAAGGCAGATATGTCGAGCCCGGTAGTGAGACCCTAAGGCTCCAAAAATAACCCCTTACCTCCTCTTGAAGAGTTAAGTTATCCAAAAGCCTGAAGCCAACCTATGCACACTTCTGAGTTACCTTTAGAAAAAAAAATCGGGTGTAAGGCTAAGTCAACCAAAGTTGTGCACAAAACACTCAAAGTATCTTGATGAATCCACCAATAATAAGAATCTTGAATCGATTAGAGGAGAGACTCTTATTTTTTTATCACACCCCTATTCTTTCCTTTTTCAACCTACTGGAACCACAATTGCCTCCAATTCAACCATTCTCTTGGAAACACCAGCGACAGATCATATTCATGTTTGATTGATTCTACAGGTCTTTTCAAAATCACATAAAACTTTTAAACATGACTGATACAGCAGATAGTGAGAAGGAAATACTTCCATAAAGTGAACTCATAAATTAGGATACCATAAGATGTATTCCGTGATCTAAGAGCCTTGATACTGTATTGATCTCAGCCATGAACAAAATTATGATATGACATAAGGATGAGGCAATCACGAGATGAACAATTTCATTGGCGATTGTTTTAAGTTTTCTATTCCTCGGGACGAGCAACGCTTAAGTTCGATGTGGGTGATGAATCCTCCAGATTCATCCTTAGTCACCAATTCAAAGGATTTTTGATGTTTTTTCCCTAATTTTGTTTTGCTTCATTTTTTCTCAGTTTCGTGAAAATTCTGACATTTTCACAAAGATGAGGAAATTACGAGACGAACGAGCTTTTTGGCGACTGTATTGGGCTTTTCCATTCCTTGGGGCGAGCAACGCTTAAGTTCGGTGTGGTTGAATCCTCTAAATTCATCCTCACAATCGCTATTTCTAGGAATTGTGTGCCTCATATCGACTGATCCACCCTTGTTTTGGCTTACTCTGAGTGTATCCTCAATTTCATGAAAATAGTGCTCTAATAACTCTAATTACCAGTTTATTTGATCTTATCCTCCTTTACTCACTTTCCTTCTTCTCTGCAGATCATTCTCATCCATCTGGTAACATATCTACATCTCCTCGTGGTTTGACCATCCATCTGGTTTTACCCTTGATACAGTCTCAAGACCGCATGAGGTCACACGGTCTCAAGACCATGTGAAGCCTCATGGTCTCAAGACCGTGTGAAGCCTCACGGTCTCAAGACCGTTTGGACGCCAAGGAACAAAACCATTTAGATCCCGAAACTGTTAAGACTCCAGACCGGTTGGACAGTAAGACCGTTTGGATGAAGACTGGTTGCCAAGACTATTTGGACCCAAGACCGTTTGGAGTCAAGACCATTTGGAGCCAAGACCATTTGGGGCCAAGACCATTTGGACCCAAGATCATTTGGATCCTAAAACTGTTAAGACTCCAGACTGGTTAGACAACAAGACCATTTGGATGAAGACCGGTTTCCAAGACCGTTTGGACCCAAGACCATTTGGATCCAAGACTGTTTAGACCCAAGACCATTTGGAAATGAAGACCGTTTGGATCCCGAAACTATTAAGACTCCATACCTATTGGATAGCAAGACCTTTGGATGAAGACTAGTTGCCAAGACCGTTTGGACCCAAGACCGTTTGGATCCAAGACCGTTTGGACCCAAGACTGTTTGGAAATGAAGACCGTTTGGATCCCAAAACAATTAAGACTCCAGACCGGTTGGACATCAAGACCGTTTGGAAGAAGACTGGTTTTCAAGACCGTTTAGACCCAAGACCGTTTGGGGCCACGAACGTTTTGACCTAAGACCATTTGGAGCCAAGATCGTTTGAAGTATTCTCACATCAAAAATATGAAGACCCCATCCAAGGCTATAAATAGGACTAGTAGGGTCTTCATTTGGGCATCAAATCTGGGAGGCCGCAAGGCTGCTCCATCGCCATCTCATCTCCATCAAGCTCTTCTCCACCATTGTTCCACCTCATTCCACCCTTGCAATTCCACAGGTAGATACGAGGATCGAGGTGGAGAGACAGACTTCATCGACTCAGTCGGAGTAGTCTCGAAGACTGGCGTGATCTACACCAGGCTGTCACAGATCTACTCTTCTTCTCTGACGATGCTTTCCTTCTCTATCTTCTCTCTCTTTGTTGCTCCCTCTATCAGGAGCGAGTAGTTCCATCCACTGGGGTTCGGGGACTAGCCCTGCTGCCGGTGCTTTGTAATCTATACAAAAAGATGTTATCTTTCCTATTCAATACTAAATCGCTTCATACATGCTTGAATGTTGGCCACATTCTTGTACGCATCTATTATCTTTCATTGTAGTTTGTCTATGATCACTCTTAGGACTCGAATATCGATTTAGTGTTGGTTTCTGGTGTGTGTATCAACCGCACATCCGTTTCGATATCTAGGAATGCTTTCTAAGGAGTGGAGTAAACTCACCTCCATCGTTGTACTTTTATACTATGAAATGGAATAAGTTGGCGTACGAAAGTGCAATCTTGATAGGTTGAGGAACACACTCTGTGGAGGAAGTGGTGCAAAGTAATTGACCATTCGTTCAGGGATGGCTGGCATTGAAACACTCCCATGTTTCTCATAGCTATGTCCTCGAAAGAGGGATGGTCTATAAGGATACTAATCGAATTGGTAATTATCGCTCGCTTGTTAGTTTTCTGATGCACCTTTCACAATGTTGAGTAAGATTCTCTCTTCAGTGACTACATATCTTCATTGACATGTAGATATGTATCAGATGAGAGTTACTCAATCTGTGAAGGATGTGTGCAGTACTCTTGTCCCACAAGACATCAGTATTGTACAACATCCATGTGTCTTGCTTGCAGGTCTTGCTATGTTCGGTACATGTACAATGCATGTGTAGTGGCGGTGAACATCCACATCACCCAGTGATCCATCATCATTTGCCAATCTTAGATTTTAAACTTGAACTAGTTTTTATACTTGCCTTTACTTTTGCATGTTTTAGGTTAAATAACTCAAATCAAACCTTTGGTCATAGATGATTAACTTAGATCGAGATGAAACGAGATAAAGACACTCAGGTTATTAACGTTGTCCTTTGGGTTCGATCCTAAATCTGTACTATGATAAGGCTTGCACACTCTTGTAGGGTTGGAGCTTTTATCTAGCACCAGTTCTAGGTAAACCTAGAGGGTACACCAACTCCCTAGGATTTTTGGTGCACAATTAGAACTTCCACCGAAAGAGTAATCTACTGACGTAAGTTCTAGCTCCATCAACTTCGTGAAGATGAGAGCACAGGGATGATGGTCGACCATCCTTAGGTCATCACGGGAACATGAGGCCTCCAACAAGACCACTCCACGATTCCTCGCTGCTCCAGGGATAGAAATTTTCCCTCTCATGGCTAGGGTTTGTACGAAAAGAACAAGGAGAAGAGAGTGGGATGCATGGGATCTACTTGGGCTCGAGGCTAAGGGCTCCACCCTTATATAGGGGAGGATAGCAATGCCCTAACATGCCTGCCCATGAAGAAAACAATGCCCTTTCCCAATAGGAAACCAATTTTCCTTAATTAAGAAGTATTCTCTCTCTCTTAATTATCTCCTTGATAATCTATATTCTTTAGTTATTAGAAATTCGAAAATTATCTCTCTTATCTTCTTTGTGATTGTCTTTTAATCCATTGGCCACGAAATTTTACTTCCTTATAAAAAAAGTATTTCTTTTTTATAATACCAAAAGTCATTAATTATATAACACATTATCCTCATATTAAGACTTTTATATTATTTGTATTTTCTCTTTTCTTCTCCATTGGGACTCCTTAGACCCTAAGAAATTCTAATATTTTGAAATTCCTTTTTAAGAATGCTTATTATCCTTCTAGATGCATCCACATCCATTATTTCTCATTATCTTACTTATTTCTTTAATGCAAAAATTGAGGTTGTAACATCCTTCCCCTCTTATAGGAATTTTGACCTCAAAATTCCATCAAACATACAAACAAGCAGGATAAGACTTCCTAATGTCCATCATGGCTCCCATGTGGCTTTACCCTCTTGATGGTGCTTCGCAAGAACCTTCATCATATCATATTCTTACATCTGAGCTCTCTCTCACCTTGGTATGTCATACCCTCATAGGTGACTCTAGACATTTCAGCTTCTCTCAAAGCTAAATAGGTTCATGGCTTAGCACATGGCTTGGATACCTCACATAGTTCACTAGATCGGACTCATGGAACACATCATACATTACATTATCCTGAGGGGTAAGGCTAAACATAACCATCTCCACCAATCCATCTCAAATGGACTCATGTATCGGGATCTCAGCTTTCTCAGCTATAGCTCAGAGGGGTCGGATTTTCACATCACATATTCTCCCACAGTGAACAGCATGTCAGTCTGCTTTGTATCATCTCACGACTCATGTCGCCCCTGGGCTTTCTCAGCCATCGCATGATATAAGCGACTTCATCTACACACACTGTGGCCTTTCTGACCTTCACAAGGTCTTTCCACCGACATCATCTTCATGAAGCGGTGACTGACATAGCCTCCCTTACATAGCTTCTTACATCTCGATAAAGGCTATGGTGTCTATCATCACATCTTTTATAGGACAAGAACTATCTCCATATATCACCCTGAACGAGCACACATGCTCTCATCAGACCCTCTAGTATGTATCATACTAACCATCGATTAGGAATGATAAGTTGTACTAACATCAAGTTCTTCATGTACCTACTTCCACCGCATGGAAGTGAAACTTTAGGTCATACTCAAGAACTTTTGAACTCACATCATGGTGTAGTTGAATCATCTCTCTTACATGTAGTTCAACCGGATCTATCCCTTGGCACTACTCTCTCTCTTCTCAGGTTATGTCATCTAGGTAAGGTGATCTACCATAACCCATATTGCATCTTGACCTTCTTCAATCCATGGGAGACTTACCACAATGTCCATAGTGATCAAGTCATATTCCCTCTCAGGGACTCTTTATCCTCTATATCAACTCACTAGGTTATTGGTGTTCGTCCTTCACCTCCTAGCATGCATGGAGACAAGCCACATGCAACTTCATCTTAGGCATCCAAAGTACTACTGCAACTTACTATCTTCTTAGTACCACGGTGTATGGCGAACTTAAAATCATGATCTCCTGTACATCATGATTCCTCTAGGTTGATTCCTATGAAACCCTAAAACACTCTAGTCGTGGGTTTCATCACCTTCTCTTCTAGAGAAGTGCATCTGAGGTTATACAACCATCCTTCTATCACAACAAGCCCTTGGTTGGCTAACCAAGAAACCACTAACTCGATCAATGGATCTTGTTACATCTGAGTGTTAGTCAAACATATCTCACAAACTTAGGGTTCGCGTAGCCATCTCTTCCAGCCTTTCCATTAGTTAAACTAGGAAGCTACATCTCAACAAGAGCATCCACTACCACCTTTCATCCTTATGTGCTAGGTAACAGTGAACACATAGACCTCCATGTATTCCACTTATCATTTCATCTCGGACTTTAGGTTTATCTTCATCAAGAAAACTCAGAGCTCATCTTCTTGGTTATCAAACTCAAACTTGTATCACTCATAAATTCCATACAGCTCATGATGAGAACATCCTTATAAGATGGCTACCTTAGTTCTCTTGGTGTTTGTAAACCATCCACACATCGTACACTCTGTAAGGGTATGCTATTATCTCTATTCTCATACACCATAGCAACGTTTCAGCTCACATCATCATTATCCTTAGTGTATGGCATGCGTGCTACCCTATCTCTCACCCTCATAATGAGAGGAAATAAGAATTTGGCGGCCGTCCAAACACAAAGTTCTTCCCATTCCAAGAGTAGAGATGGTGCATCCCACATTTCCGGTAAACCTTCCAATCTAAGTTGAAACGTGCAACACATGTCTCCACATCATGAACATCTCGACATCAGGGTTACTTCCATGGAAAACTGGTCTCCAACACCCTTGGGTTGTCACACAATCCTTAGTCATCTCCCCTAGGTCTGTAGGGTGCCGACACTTTTGGGGTCATCCTTCTTCCCTTATGCATCCAGAGAATGACCTCCTCATCTGCCCTTTGGGTCCCATGAGTTCATGCAGGTGATCAATCTCCTAACCCATGGTCCTCATACAATGATAGTTGTTACCTATTGACCCTATGGTCTTGTGCAACTAGGGAATTAGGCGAATCCTACTCCCATCAGTCTTATCCCTACCTGAACCTAGGATAGACTTAGGATTATAACATAGACCATATCCAACTTGAATCCTTACCCAAGTTTCCATCATCTCTCTTGGCATCCTGATCTGACTTACATCCTTTCATAGGGATCATGGTGACCTACCTACCTTGGTCAGGCCCTATCTACATGCACTTAGAGATGGTTATCTATGGGTATGTAGGTTCATGCTCATACTATGTACTCTCCACTTATCTTCTCAACATCCTATGAGACCTCTTTAGGTTATCTAAAACCTAACAAAAGTTGGTACATACCCTATAGAAGGGTCCCTGTCCCAGGATGGGAGGAAACTATATCCTGATAGCAGCAAGGGTCACAAACTTCCCTATGTCAAGGGTTTACATCCACATGAGCATGTTTAACCCTATCAAGCTACTAAGGCACATAGCTAACCAATAGACCACCTACTAAACCATGTTAGGTCTCCATGGTAGGTCCGACTTGTTCTCATTCCTTAACATTGGACCAACATCATACCATGTCACCAACCTACATATGAGGGGTTAAACATAGACCTTAGTCTCAGGGATCTCCTCTTCCTCTAAACATGAGGAGTGCCATGCTCGAATCTATAGAAACTCAAATCTTGTTATGAGCATCAGGTGCACCAGGTACTACTACTTCCCCTCTTATAGGTCTAGGAACCCTAGGTTCACTTTTATGCATCAATTGTCTTACTGCATGCTCAACCTTCTAACAACAAACCAAGAATGTTCGAGGTGCATCATGCACATCTTATAATCCTTCCACTTGAACAACACCTCAGAGTCGAGTCTTCCTCAAGGACAACCAACTAGGTAGAAGGCCTCATGACTTGTTACTATGCCTCCTCAGAGTCTAAGGAACTCTTCTTCCTATCCCTAGAAGGTAAGAACCTCTATCATCTGCACATAGGTACCAGCAGCCTCATCCTTCTTCTAGGGTTTGGTTCCTCTAAAGGCAACTAAGAAACAACAAGGATCATGCATGAGGCAACCACAACCATCCACTTAGGTCGCAACATACCCAACTTCTCAGGGTTCCTCATATCCTGGAGTCTAAGCTTCCAACCTTCTTAATCGGGTCTTGCACTCTCTCTAAAGCTAACCCTACAAACAACCTTGCCACTGGAGGTTCTCTCTCTAAAAGGGTGGATCAAACTCACATGCATACACTTACATGGGTGAAACCTACGTTCGCTTGAGATTATCCATAGCTCTTTATGCTCATCTCATAAGCTATCCAACATGCCTTTATGGCCTAGGTTACAACCTACTACCAGCACTACTATCGTGTCATCTCACATAGGCGCATGCCTCATCCTGGTTCATATATGCCTATAAGTGTTTCTCTATGGTCGTCACTAACCTCATTGATGAAGGGGTCATCCTTCACCCTAACATGCACGACCCTTCCCAGGTTGGGTCGCCCAAAAGGCACTAAGTCAACCAACCCCACATAGCTCGTACTTCCCATGGGTATTCAAAACCAAAAGCATGTCAACCCACACACATGGTCGACCATGACTTCCATCTCATCATGCCATCTCTCTCTCTAACCACCACTTAGGGTTAGAGTTAGCATCATCCTTAGAGGATGTGCTAGGTCTCTACCTTTAATGGAGGTATCTTCCTCCAAGACCAACTCTACTTCATCCTCCTAACAAGAAGCTCTAACCTTAGGTCTCTCTGGAGGGCATGACAACACATGTCTTATGACCTAAGCATGCAACTATTCTTTAGTTTATTCTTAAACTATTAAGCTTATGTCCATGACATCTTATTTACATGCTTTTTCATTAATTTGGTGGAGGATTCCCTAACCTTATCATACATACCCTGACCTCAAGAGGGTGAGGAAGAGAGAGAAAAACCCTAAACCTTATAATCTTAACAGAATTATGGTTGAGAAGGGATGAAAATAGATGAGAGAGTCCTAAAGGTATCTTATTTCGAGTCAAATCCTAAGACATTGGCCAGACAGTCACATAGATCTGGGAGTCCTCATATTCTAACTAGCGTTGCGGATGAAAATATTGCCAACCCCTGGACGTGATCCTTTTTTAGACACCTCTATCTTTTAGAAAATCCTCTAATAACTCCCTCGGTTCTATGGAATTTGTAAAATTTAATAATTACTAAAGATTAAATGAGGAACCAATGCTCTGATACCAAATGTAACAACCCCGCCTCCCGGTAACTCCCAATAAAGGGAGACCAAGAGGTCAGAGTCGTTATCACATTTTCTCGGATCAAATCTTCGACAAATAATTAGTAATAATTATTCAATTCTACCATGACTATACTGAAAGCTGGAATAAAAATAAAACTTTGCATATCTTTTTTCAAAAACTTGGATATCTAACTTCTATCCACCTCTGGACTCTATTCTAACTAATTCTCCTTGCACTTTATTTCTTAATTTCACAATATGCCACTTTATTGTTTGTCCTTTTCAATTTGTACCTAAAATGCCGACAAAAAAATGTCGGTCAACATAAATGAATATGTCGGTATGTGAGGACAACAAAAATTTCACATATATGGCTAACAATCTAAATATCACAATCAAGTTAATTAACAAGCCAATTTACGCTTTCAATGTGACATTCTCCACCGCTTTTGCCCTAACCCTGGAATACCCTCCTTAGGATTTCTCTTTTGCCATTGACTAAAGGCCACCTTCTCCATCCTGAGTTTGGTGCTTGGGGTCACCTCTCATGGATCCCATTAGTGATGCAATATCATAAGGCCACCTTCTCTATCCTAAGCTTGGTGCCTGGGGTCACCTCTCGTGGTGCCCATGGTTCTTCCTTGTTGGGCTTGACCTCATTGCATCTTACATCAGGTTGGCATGTAAGTGTGAGAATACATACTTATATCTCAATTGTGATGATCATATTGACTTTATGATTTGCATATATGAACATCCAAATAGATAGGTTGCGTTCAATTCGATTAAACACCTGAGAAATCTCTGTGAAACTAAAGCGGTTAACCATAAATAACCACATACCTGTTAGGAAAATTTGAGACAGAATAATCCAATCAATGTAAGAAATCTAATAGGCAGACAAGCAAGCACCCAAAGAGATCTTGAAATATGCATATAATTTCCTATCATAAATCATGTCATCAAGATCTATTAAACCTAGCTTGCTTCCTAGGGTTTCTAGTCCACTTTTAGGGTTTCCATTGCAATTAGGGTTTTTCTTGTACTTTCATCATTACAAACCCTAGTTAGGTAAAATGGCTCTTAAACCCCAATTATTCTAACCTATTTCATTTAACAGGCTTAGGATCATCTTCCAACATCATAGTATCACATATATCAAATTAAAAGTGATCTTTGTCTCTTTTACCCTAAATTAGGGTTTCTAAGTGCTTAATCATTCTTATTGGGTGTAAAACCCTAAATCAATCAAGGAAACATCTAGATCAGGTTCAAATTCCTCATTAACTATTCAACAGGTTGCAATTGCTCAATTTCATCAATTAAGTAACATAAACTCAACCAATATGCTCAATTAGGGTTTCAAGGTCCATTAAAGCATATTCATGTATATGGAACCTTAAATTAATAAAACTATGCATAATCATTATCCTTTTGGATCTAATGTGTCCTTTTATAATCAAAAGGTTAATATCAACTTTGAACATCCATATAACCCTTCCCAAATTATTAATCATCATAGATTAGGGTTTCTTAAGCATTAATGCATTAAAGTTGATAACGTCAACTGCTTTTCGAATTTTAATAGGAATTAGGATCTAAATCTATTTTTAATGTATTCCTCACATTTTTCTAAGCAAAATTCATATATTATATGTATCCATCCGAGCTACCATTAATTAGATACGATTTTTACAAAAATCACTTACTTGGACCAATGGGATGCTGACACATCAGCAATCCCATGCAACGTAGCTCGGCCGAAATATTACGAAATGACATGTTTGCCCTTGCATAAGTAACCGACTCTTCATAGCAAGGATGGGTAAAAATGTCCAATTCCCATTAGGTTGTCTTCAACCTTGTGACGTGAACTGCTGCCGCAGGGTGCAGCTCTCTACAGGTCTACCCCCTCCTCCCCAGGGCTCGAGGGCCACCGGTGACTGCCACCCTACCTCCGTCACCCTCCGCCGCACATGGGGTGCCATTAGTTTTTGGCCAGTATGACTGGGTTCAAGCGTGCCAAGCCTGTGCTTGCTGTGGGTTTGCAGACCTTCTCCACGCACTGCGCAAAGATGAGAGCACATGGATGATGGTCGATCATCCTCAGGTCGTCGTGGGAACATCATGACTCCAACAAGACTACTCCACAGTTCCTCGCTGATCCAGGGATAGAACTTTTCCCTCTCATGGCTAGGATTTGCATGAAAAGAACAAGGACAATAGAGAGGGATGAATGGGATCTACATGGGCTCGAGGCTAACGGCTCCACCCTTATATAGGGGAGGATAGCAATGCCCTAACATGCTTGCCCACAAAGAAAATGAAGCCATTTCCCAATAGGAAACCAATTTCCTTAATTAAGAAGTATTCTCTCTCTCTTAATTATCTCCTTGATAATCTATATTCTATAGTTATTAGGAATTCAAAAATTATCTCTCTTATCTTCTTTATGCTTGGCTTTTAATCCATTGGCCACGAAATTTTACTTCCTTATAAGAAAAGTATTTCTTTTTTATAATGCCAAAAGTCATTAATTATATAACACATTATACTCATATTAAGACTTTTGTATTATTTGTATTTTCTCTTTTCTTATCCATTGGGACTCCTTGGACCCCAAGAAATTCTAATATTTCAAAATTCCTTTTTAAGGATGCTTATTATCCTTCTAGATGCATCCACATCCATTATTTCTCATTATCTTACTTATTTCCTTAAAAGATTTCTTTTCAAGGATTTCTCTTTATCTTTTATTTCCTTTTTCCTCTTGTCCTATTTCTTTTATTAGAAATCCCATATAAACAAAATTTAATCAATTGTGGCCATTAATTCCACTTTCTAGAGATTTCCATATATTTTCATCAATACTTTGCTTAATATTCATTATCTTGTATATTTTTCTAATTTTTGGACTTTTCTTCTTTTCTTCTCTTTTATATCCTTTATTGGATTAACATAATAGTAGGAATCACGAAATTCCTATCCAAAGGGTGATTTGTAAAGAAATCCATCTTTTGAAGCAAAGCATAAAACCTTTTCAATTAAGTCCATATTCATAAAATCATTACATTTCAATTATGATAACATATGAAAAATTGAGGTTGTAACAATCTCCTGGAAATGATATGGCAGCAGGCGTGAATGCGTTTCCAAGGCCTTCATGTCCAAGTTAATGCAACGTGTGGTACATTTGATGACTACTCACACCGTTTCATTCATGCATCCAGTAGCAACGGTGTAAATTTTTTTTTGGATCGGGTAAAATATTATTATAAACAAAAGTATAGGGAACCTATACCGTGCTATACAAGGTAACTACAAAACCCACGGGGTACTAGTTACAAAAGCCCCAACGAATTTTCACATTGAGGTCTAAACCTTTATAAAGCATAGGTTTAGCATTACAAACAAAATGTAGCCTCTCCATCAGCACATCAAAACCTTAGAATTTATCCAGCACCCTCCCGCCATGTAACCCGGCATTTCTTTGCTGCCAAACTAGGTACACCAGTGCCGAGAAGCCTATACTCACAAAGTGCCCCAAAAAATGTTCCCTAGCCATCTTGGTGCGCAACCAATCCAGGATATCCTCGACAGAAGAGGGGGGAGACCCACCCCACCCACATTTGAGAATCAAGAGTACCCACAAATATTTAGAATAATCACAGTCAAAAAAGAGATGCCCATGGGATTCATTTAGCTTCTTGCACAAGCTGCAAATCGGCTCAACCTGCAGCCCCCACCCAATCATCCTATTTGCAGTAGGAAGCCGACCCAAAATACATATGTAGAGGGTGCAACTCCACTAGGGAGTCTGCATTTTATTTCAAACAACCATGAGCCAAGGAACTGGAGGCCCAACCATCCTGAGAACCTAAGTCAGAACACCACAACACCAAAGATTTTGATTCAGTTGGTTATACTCATGCTTAACTAACGACCACATACTGATCATTCTACGCCAGACCAGGGAAACCCCCATCACCGGCTGCATGTTGAGATTAACACCATATCTCACTCTCAACCAAGTCACCCAAGGGGAACCCAACCTTGTAAGGAATCTGTCAATCCGATAACCAGTAGCTCTGTTCGCCAAGTGTTGAGGATCCAACAAACAGAGGCCCACTAGTTCCTTCGGCCTCACAACCGTGTCCCAAGCAACACCATGCCCTCTCCCGCCCCAGAGAAAACCACTCATAATGCTCCTAGCCTTGTCGATGATGAATCTGGGAAGCTCCGCCAGCCTGGACCAGAAATTAATCTGAGCCTCAAGAACGGACTTGATTAACACCAAACGGCCTTCCATAGAGATGTTATTACCGGCCCATCTGTCCACCGTGCACCTCAAGTCATCAATTACTGAGCTATAATGAGTACCATTCCTTCTACCACCCGAAAGTGGTATGCCCAGGTATTTCGTGGGGAAAACCCCCCGAGCGATCCCCACAGTTCTCCTCAACCTCCCTCTTCTTTGATCACAGGAATGAGATAGAAAAATCTTAGACTTGATATCACTAATGTACAGCCCGGTCAGCTTCCCAAACTGGGTCAAAATTCTCTTTACCGTCTTTATATATTTCGCATGTCCAGCAGTGAACAACATGACGTCGTCGGCGAAGAGGATGTGCGACCAAATAGGAACCCCTCCAACTTTGTACACCTTCAAATTTTTGTTGTCGTGTTCCTTTTGTATGCTTTGGGTTAAAGACTCCATAATGATGACAAACAACATAGGGGATAGGGGATCACCCTACCTTAGACCATTGAAGGCCTTGAACATGCCATGAGGTACACTGTTAACAAGAACAGAGAAGGATGCAGACTCCACACATTGCCTCATCAAATTAATCCATCTCTTCAAAAACCCAAGCACCGCCATGATTCTCCAAAGAGCAGACCAATCGACATAATCATACGCCTTGGTGATATCTAATTTTATGCACTCCTTCCTCGTAGACCTTTTACGGTTGAAATCCTCCAAGAATTCCTTGGCTAGGAGAGCCCCGTCAGTCAGAGAACGATCTTTGATGAAAGCAAGCTGCTCGGTTGATATAATTGTTGGCAGCACCTTCCTCAATCTCCCTGCTAACAACTTGGCTAAAATTTTGTAGAGCACTGTACAACAGGCAATGGGTCTATAATCTGACATAGAACTCGGCCTATTGACTTTAGGAATCAACCAGATGAAGGCATGGTTGACTTTCCTAACCATGGTACCACCCACCATGAACCATCTCACCGCACAGCACACGTCATCCTTAATAATGTCCCAACAAACATGGAAAAACTTGCTATTGAACCCATCCAGTCCGGGAGATTTAGCTGCGCCAATGTTGAAGACAGCCTCTTTGATTTCTTTATCTGACATTGGCCTGCACAACTCTCTATTCATCATCTCAGTGACTCTCCTCCCAGGAAAAGCATCACCCCTGATGTTCTGTTGTTTGTTGTATAAATGTTCAAGGAATTGGACCGCCTCTTGTCCTACTTCATTTACTCCTCTCATCACTGACCCATCCACCTTTACCAGGCCATGGATGCAATCCCGCATGTGGTTCTTCTTAGTAGCATTGTGATAAATCTTAGTGTTTCTATCCCCGTCGTTGATCCACTGGATCCTACTTCTTTGCCAATGGTACATTTCCTCATCTTTCTCCAGCTGTAACAGTCTTTTAGCTTTGCCTTCCTCATTCCTCATCATGTTAGGGTCATCTGGGTGTGATCTCAAGCCCTCCGCAGCGGCCTGGTAATCTTCAGACGCTTTTTTGACCAGAACCTAAAGGTTGGAGAAATCAGCAGCCCACTCTTTCAAAGCCACCTTGGTTCAACTAAGCTTCTCTGACATCGTGAACAAAGGATTACCTACCACTCTCTCCGCCCAAACATGGGCAACCAAATCCTTGAAACCTGGTCACTCAGCCCAAAAATTCAAGAATCTGAACGGTCTATTCTTCATACAGATGTTCACCAGGGGAATCTTGAGCCAAGCATGGTCGCTAAGAGGGTGCCCCCCCCAAAAGCACCTTTGCCTCTGGAAAAATATCCAGCCAGGCAGCATTCACAAGACCTCTATCTAGGTTGCTCGAGATCCTATGTTCCGGTATCCTTTTATTATGCCAAGTTATGATTCCCCCCACCATATTTAATTCCACCAGATTAGCAGCATCCACCATACCATTGAACCTTTCCAAGATTGAATCAGGTATACGTTTACCCCCAACCTTCTCACTAGGCTTGCAGACATTGTTGAAGTCTCCCACCACCAAGTGTGGTACCTGCTGTTGTGTAGAGTTGATGATGTCCTCCCATCATCTTCTTCTTCTGCGTTCATCATTGTGCCCATACACGACAGTGATCACACAATGAAAACCACCCGCATTGATACAACTAAGGACCATCATTTGGTCAGTAGCACCGATCACCTGAAGGTCCTAGACATTCCTATCCCACCCAATAGCAATGCGGCCCCCTTCAACCTGCTCAAGATTGGACTCAACACCCCAATCAATCAGAAAAACACCAAACAAACTATCCTGCATACTCCTTTTCACTTTCATCTCCAGAATGATCGCCAATGACGCCTGTCTCTCCCCTATCCTCTTCCTAACCCATCTTTGTTTCCGAGGCCTAGAAGCCCCCCTCACATTCCATGTGAGGACTAACAGATCAACCTCCTTTATGCCCCCCCTTCTGGAAGAGGTCACTCTATTTGATACACGCCTTCCCCTCGCACTGGGTGCGGATACCTTGTCATTTTTTATCCTGCTGGTGCCCGAAAGTTCCTCCAGTAGCTCCTCCGCATTCAAGTTCTAAAGCATAGAGAATTGGTTGACGTCTGGAGAGATGGGGCTCACCCTGTCGCCAACACCACCACCCCAGGGCTCCCCCTATCCCGGACCTCCAACCCCTCATCCTCATTGTTATTATCTAACAATTTGTTGTCTCTGCCATCCCGTTCCTCAACCACCACTTCTGCACAATGAACCACTTCAGTACTGGGAACCGCCTCAACCAGTACCTCATAAAGGACTTCAGCGTTGTCCCTCCCACCACTGTCGGGCACCTCAACCACTCGACCAATGACAGACTTCTCCAATCTCCTTCTAGAACGCAGCCTGGACCTGGCACACCTCCTTGTCTCTGGCATATCGACAGCCACCTTGTCTGCACCCTCACCCCCGCCACTCGGGCAGCAACTCAGGTCATGCCCAAACAGCTTGCAGCACTCACACTTGTCTGGGAGGGCATCATATATGACCCTGACTTCAAGCTCTTTCCCATCAGGCATCTCCAACATCACCATCGGAGGAAGCACCTGGTCCACCATCACCTCGATGCAGACATGCGCTGCCCCCGTGTAACGACCAGAAATCGACCACTTTTAGAACACCAATCTCGAAAGCCATAATGGTGATGGATCTCCTTGACCACTGGGTCCCCACCTCTGGGAAAGTAACCCAGACCGGCGTAGTCGTCAACGCCGGCCTCCTGAGATCAGCCTTCGGTGACAACCGCCTGGTCAGAACAAGCTTGTGGTCGAAAAACCAAGGGCTTTGGTCCAACATCAGGGTGCAGAGGAGCTCCCCTTTTGGTTTCTAGGACCTTAGCATCCATCCCAGCAGTTGATCGCACACACATCACCTCCCCATGACCTAGACGATGACAGAGTTCCGATTGAATTTGTCCATCACCAATGCCACCGGGATTGATATATGCATCCATGGTCGATCGTCGTCCTTCCTAAAACTGGGGGTCCTAGGGTCGCCCTCTACCACCATCGGTTTCAGGTTCCTCAGGACCTCGCTCGTCACAGCCACAGTCGCAGCCCACGAACGACCCACAGTAACATCCACCGCAGGAAGCGACCCCGGAACCTCTCCGACCAGGGGGGTGGAGGACGGAGTGGAGGATCCTGCTCCGCCCCTGCCAACAGCCGGCATAGCATGACTAGCACGCCTAGAGATGGATTAGAACAGCCACTAGAGAGAGAAAGACTTGCGGATTAAATTATCACTATTGTTGTTTGTTCTTTTTGGCGGCCCAAGGAGCTCTTTTTTTGTCCATATGAAAGGAGGCACGTGTATTCGATATTCATCAATAATAGAAATACAATAATGGAACAAGAACTTTCAAAATTTTGTTTCCCAAAAAAACAAAAGAAAATAAAAATCTGAACTCCATAATTTTGAATGTTTCGACAAGGTCTTCAACAACACTACATATCCGGACATTTCCATATACAATGGGAGGTCTTATGTCCGATCAACATTACAAACTTGGATCAACTCACAAAACCTTTCTAGTATTGTAGAATTTAGAGAGGGGCCTACAATCTTGGGGATGAAAAATCTCTGGGACCAAATGATTTTAGCCTACACTTCTACTATAGTATGCAAGCAATATCAAAACTGACTTCCATAACCCTTTTAAACTACATCCACCAACATGATGCAATCCTACCAAATTGAAGTTCAGAATCAAAAGCGCATAGAACTGGTAAAAAAAGTAACACCTGGACATTGTTCAACAATTTAGACGTATTAGTCTCATCAATGTGTCACATAAAATCATAGTCAAAACTCTAAGCTCCAGACTAAAACCAGTTTTAGACGACATTATTGAACAACAACAATGCTCCTTCCTTTGGAAATGTACCATATGGGATGCATACATCATGGTTAATGAAACCATACATACTTGTTAATCTCACAACATCCTCTTTTGGTTATGAAACTTGATTTTGAAAAACCCTTTGCCAACATCAATTAACTTTTCTATCAATTGTATGAGAAATAATGATTTCTCAAATAGATGGATACATTGGATCACATCTTGTAACCATTCTTGCCACTTCTCTACCCTCATCAATGATACACATTTGGATAGTTCAGAATCACCAATGAACTTAGGCAATGAGATCCCCTATTGCCTTGCCTCTTCATCTTGGTCGCATCCATTCTCACTAGGATGGTCAAACTCGAGACACATCATGGTCTCATTTCTATACTGACCAATTGCCAAGAAAACTTTATACAAATATGTCGATGATACTATCATTTTCATCTCCTATGGTGATTGTAATGTTATCAATATGGTTTGTATCCTAGGCATGTTCTTCTATCGTTCGGTTCTCACGATCAACCTCCATAAATCCTCCATTATTGGTACTCACATTGATTCTCAGAAAATAATGAGATATCACATGCTTCTCAACTACAAGATTAAACATTATAGTTCACATACCTTGTTCTCCCAATATCCCCACACACCATACCAAAATCCTCTCATAATCCCATCATGATCAATTTAAGCCATTGTCTTTAACTCATGGAAAGCACTCTTCCTAAATTTCACTAGTACACTCACTCTTCTCAACATTTTGTTCACTTATCTCACCGCCTACTTTCTTAGATGTATTCATCTACCTTCTAGAGTCCATAAACCATAGATCACATCAGATGAGATCTTCCATGGAAACATATGGATAAAAAGATACACATGGTGCAGTGAGATACTATATGCTCCTCCAAAAGATATCAAGGATAAGGAATCATCAATATCAATACACATGCACTCTACCTGACACACAATCATAGCAACTTTATGCTCCAATAGACCATGCATATGGAAAAATCATGTTATCAACAAATACTATCAGAAACATAAACCATAGCAGTTCATCAAGTTCCATAGAGCCTTCCTCTTATTATGCCACATTTATCACCATACATATATATATATATATATATATATATATATATATATATATATATATATATATATATATATATATATAATATCATTATCCCACCCCACTCATCAGGTAACATCAAATTTTGATCTGAACCATGGTTCTATGGTCTGCCTCTATCATCAACCAAACCCTTAATATCAATATACCCAAAGAGTTAACTGAATTGAATACAACACAAGAACTACATTTATTAAGAACAAATAGATCTAACATGCTCAAAAGAACTATCAACACATCCTTCTCCCACAAGACATAGGCAGAGATTTTACAACATCTAGAGACAAATACTAGTAGTCATATTACATGGATATGGGGCACCAAATACACCCACAAAGGAAGCATATATAGTTTACACTTATCACAAACACATTTCCCAACTTCATGTATATGGTAGATCAGATGTCCTACTAAAAGTATGATCCTAATATGGTTCATATGGTATGATAAAAAAATTTGGTTCATAAAATGGACAAAAGAAGTTTCTTCGGCCCATCTATATGTTCTCTATGTGCTTTGCATGGAGAAAGCACACTACATTTCATCTTCACTTTCCCTATCTCTGCCACATTCATGGAACACTACATAACATACACACCAAGCCACATCAACTTTCACGATTGCATGCAACAATTATTCAACCCTACCAAATCTTGAACAATAGGCTCATATCATGCCAAAACACTCATTCCTTCTATATTTTGGACTATCTAGACCGAAAAACAATAGAAGTTTTAATAATAAATGGGTGTCATATATAGAGACTTACTATAGATCGATGATATCACATTTTTTCATTATGTAGATTATCACGGTTCAAAGGCACACATGGAGGACACCAAATATACAGTGTCACACTTCAAAGAGTAACCCATGTCACAAATTACTTATACCCTAGAGTATATTCTGGTTGAAGAAAATGACAACTGGTTGCATTCACTATGTACTTTATCTATCTTGAGTCCTATTATCAGGGAGCCTCCCCCATAGAACGATATCGATTTATATTTTTTCCATCTATAGTATTTTCCATCATGTATCATTAGATTTATGGCACCATTGATGCTAATGATTAATGATCAATGTTAGGTAAGACCGAACTATGTTCCTCAGGTCAGTATGCGATTGTATTCCAATTATATTAATATAATGTTGTGAATTTTAATATAAAAAGGTAATAAGATTTCTATATGAAGTATTTTTTGCAAGTCGCATGAAGTTATGAAACATAGATTTGAAGGTCGTAGTAGACCAAAAAACATGTTAGCCTCCATGTGTACATGATGACAAATCCAACTTCTTGCAACCAATGGCTGCAAACCTCATACACAAACAACTTTAAATGTAATGTTCAAATATAGAGTCAGTAATGTAGTTTATGTCATAATGTAGAAGACCTCATAAGTTTTGGACGTCCATGAACCCCTCATCCACTAATACAATCAAATTATGTCATTATGGTCTTTATAAGAGCAGTTGCACTTGATTCAAATTTATTGAATATCATATCATTCAAGAAACCCCCTCCTTTCACTTCAACTTTAACCTTATAAAAAAACAACATTCTCTTTGTGTTTGTGATAGATTGGATTCCCTCCCCGTACCACATAAAGTATTACTAAAAAATCACTAACATATGCATACAACTATATGGATATAAGCACCCTCTAATCATGTAGGAAAAATTATATAGACAAATACAAATTTCTAGGTCAAAGAAAACACTAAATTTAGCTTTGAAATATCAAAAAATCATGTGGTTGATATATTAAATATATGATTTATTTTGATGTTATGCTATTCTCAAAAAATTAGCATTCGTTATTAGTGAGCTTAATGAAGTTTTTTCATTGCAACTAGATAAATATTTTGATTAAAAAGGTACCCATTGTAGTTTTGTTATGAATGTGATATCATATAGCCATATTTTAAGGAAATCTTTACTACGTAGACAAATCTATTGAAATAACCGAATCGACATATTTAAAAAAAAAAAAATTGGTGTTGTAATTAGAGAAATGTTTTATCTATACAGACACTCTAAGTAGTTATATTATGAGTGGGGTATTATATATCTATGTTTATGTAAATAGAAAATAAGTTCATAGATAAAGAAACCAATTGAAATAATGGAATAGAAATGATGCCTCACAATGTATACAAATCAAGCATCAATCTTGGTCCTAAAATACATGTACATGGATATCATTACGAAGCTAGTATAGACATTGTTTCAACTCTCTTGGAATTGGGTGTTGTAGAGATTGGTGAAACATAAACTATATATAGAAAGAGTAAATATATCATGTTGTAGTATCTAGTATGCTTTCCTTGATATTATCGATATTTCTACTTTTATAAAGGTAGTCCTCCTTTCATGAAAAACTTACCCATTTACAACAAAGAAAAAATCTCAATCCTTATTAGAAGAAGTGCAAAAGTTAAACCAACTAGGTGTTGAGTTGGTAGCAGAAATTATATGTCAGCACTCTTTTTCTATAACACATGTGTTTGTGGCATAATCAATGATGTATAATAAAATCTAGTAACTTTCATGACCAAAATATGTAGTCATCCACTATGTTTCCATTCTATTCTCGATTTTGAAGATAAAGATTTTAAAGAAGAGAAAGAAGAGAGTCATTGGTTCAATGCATCATCAAGTTGTTGCATTGTTTTTTCCCAAAGCGTTTGTAGTGCCTATCTAAGCAACCTCAAATCATACGACACACAAGTAAATAAAAAAGTAAACATATTATATTCTTAATGGTTGTATTTCATCTTTGAAATTGACTAGTTTATTCCGTGCATGTTTTTTGTATTGTACTTGATATATAGTGTTACATATAAAAAGTTTACTTCATAAAGTATTTTCACTACTTGATTTGACTTTTTTTCATTCATGTTTTAGTTAATATGTACTCTAGGAAAAGTTTTTCTACTATATTGAAAAAGTCTTACTATTTTACCATGTTTTCATCATAAAACTTTTTATCACAGTTAATCACTTGGGAATTTTTTAAGATTGATATAGTAGTTTTATCTTTTACTAACCAAATTACTAATCCCTATTATGAAAAATAATGTTGTTGCACAATGTGAAGCATCATTGACCCTCATTTCAACATTATGTATGGTAATGGGTCGAATCTTGTTGAACCCATTATACTTAACCCGACACGAACCTTTCAAGAGATGTCAAAACTTTAACTGAATGAAATTTAATCGATATAGACTCGACCCCAACCTGACCTATCTCAAACATTATAAATAATACTTTGTTATAAATATTGATAATAGATAAAAAAAACATGGTAAACTTAAAATTCGATCCAACACAAACTATACTTGACATAACTCGATTAAAATAAAACTTGACCCGACCCAAAAACCAAATAGACCCTGAAGAATTGTGAATCTTTGGGTTGGGTTGGGTCGGGTTAGTAAGAATTGGGTTTTGTTGTCATCCCTATTCATTATAATTTATTTATATACCCATATGTACTTTTTCCTTCCTTATGCTCATAGAAAAAAATTAATGGTGTCCTAAGGAGATTCATATGTAATAATCATATGATGATATTAACTTCACTCATAGTTATGGAATAAAAACTATTCTCAAATTGACAAGTTTGTATAATACCATCATCTATCATTTTGTTTGCAAAACATTATATTCAATTGTAGAGGCGCCAAGAAATATTGTAAATAGTGTAATCCTTCACCATATTTGAAATGAGTGGAACTAAGGGGGCAAGAAAGGGTCATGCCCCTAGATAAAATTATATATATATATATATATATATATATATATATATATATATATATGGTCATTCATTTACTGTCTGTGCGGGTAACTAAGATTAGTTATCCGTGCATCTATTTTTTAATAGGAAGACACACATTTGTAATGAGACAGACAACGTTGTAATGGGATGACCAAAATTGTAATAGAAAGACTCATTTTGTAATAATACGTAAACTACAGTGATAAATATTATTTTTTCTGTATTCAAAGGGAGAATAAAAAAAATTCACGTTGAGTCTTTGTATTACAATTTTTGTAGTCTCTTTACAATTAGGTGTCTTCCTATTACAAAATAGATCTACGGGTTACAAAAGTTAGTTACATGTGCAGGCAGTGAATATATATATATATATATATATATATATGAGATAGAATTCGTTGCCCGGCGGGTAACTTAGCCCAAATCTACCCAGAAGAAGACATGGTGGCATAGCCCCGTAAATACTTCAAAAAATCAAAACAGCGGAAAGCGTTCGAACGCGACCTGCCCAAAACCCTCGCTCAGACTGTCGCTCTGCCTTCCCGCTGTCGTCGCTCTCCCTTCCCGCTGCCATCGCTCTGCTTGTCGTGCAAAGATCACCGGCGACCCAAACTCCTCCGTCTCTAATTGCTCCTCCATCTCGCTGCATCTCAATTCCGAATCAGTTACCTCTTCCAATATGACGAGAACAAAGAAAGCGTCAAGGAAGACCTCGATAGGGCCGCCGTGGCTAAGGCGTCTACGACCAGTGATTGAAGAAGACGATGACTTCGAAATGCAACCCCATCAGGCCGAGGAGAACATGGCCAAAGAACCAGAAGAAGTGGCGGCCGCAGAATCACATACTAGCCAGAAAGGGGATGCGAACACCGGTGAAACGGGACAAGAGGAAGCTGCTACCCTGAAAGGGGATATTGAATGGGCTACGATGCCCAAGACATCAGATGTAGCGGATAAAGGGACATCGGTTGCTTCTGCGAAAGGGGATGCGAACACCGGTGAAACGGGGCAAGAGGAAGCTGCGAAAAGGGAGGAGGTTGCTTCTGCGACTCCTCTGTCAGAAACGAAAAGGAAGAAAAGAGGGGCTGCAGATCCCCTGACGAGCAAACCGTCCGAGAAAAGAGCAAAACGAAGTAAGCCAGTTACAGCTGAGAAAGAAGGCAAAGGATCTACCGAGACTGGAAAACCTCAAAGTGACAAAGCGGAGAGCAAAGAACGGCAAGGTAATTTATGATAGCATGTACATTACAAATGATAAACAGAAAAATATCGTATAGACAGTAACAATGCATGTTAAAAGAGTAATTGTTATAAGAAGTAGAGTAACTGATACAGAACATTAGAGTAACTATACGATAGCCTAGAGTAACTAAAGTAAATGCTGGAGTAACTGTGCATGATACCAAGAGTAACTGTACGATAGCCTAGAGTAACTAGAGTAAATGTTGGAGTAAATGTGCACGATACCAAGAGTAACTGTACGATAGCCTAGAGTAAATAGAGTAAATGCTGGAGTAACTGTACATGATACCAAGAGTAACTGATACAGAACATTAGAGTAATTGTACGATAGCCTAGAGTAACTAGAGTAAATGCTGGAGTAACTGTGCATGATACCAAGAGTAACTGTACGTTAGCCTAGAGTAACTAGAGTAAATGCTGGAGTAACTGTGCATGATACCAAGAGTAACTGTACGATAGCCTAGAGTAACTAGAGTAAATGCTGGAGTAACTGTACATGATACCAAGAGTAACTACATGATACCAAGAGTAACTGATATAGAACATTAGAGTAACTGTACGATAGCCTAGAGTAACTAGAGTAAATGCTGGAGTAACTACTATATAACAAAGCGTAATTTGCACACTTTACATATCAGTTTGACATATGAAAACCATATTTTTAAGCTAAAAAAGACTAAAAATATAGAGTAACTTCATTCCTATGCAGGAAAAAAAAGTGAAAGGAAAGGGAAGGCCAAAGAAACTAATGATACAGATAAGGCTGCTGACGAGATAGAAGAAGACGAAATAAGGAGGAAGAAAGAAAAGGGAAAGGAAAAGGCAGCTAAAGGTAATATTGAATGGATTTGTAAACTTATTAAATTGTTGTTACTATCATATGACACTTTTCATATGTTTGCAGTGGGGACAAAGAGGCTGTACCACAGGTGTTACCTAAAGAGCTACATCATAGCCAGCAAGAGCGTGGTGTATACAAGTAATCAGATAAGAATGATGAGGGCGACGGCATTTGCAAACATGATAAAGATGCCGAATCTTATGGTTGATGTATGCCTCATGGAAGATTTGATAGACAGATTTGTAGATGATGACAGGTTTTTGCTGGCCAGAGGGGTGGAAAGAAGGATGACGGTTGAGGATGTAGGGGTAATTCTAGGTATCCCAAGCAAAGGTATGGACATCATACCTAGGAAAAATTCTGAGATTGTGAGATCAATATGGCAACAATTTGCCAGCGCAACAGGTAAAAAAGGAAACGAAGAGGACACCGGTAAGAGGTTAAGGGAAAAGGATGTCCTGCACAAGGACAACTTAGCAAAGCTTTGGCAACAATTTGCCAATACCGACAATCCATCGGACTACCAGAACATGTGCCGTGCATGGATGTTATACCTGCTGGAAACATTCCTACTCCCAGACACCAGCTATTGCACACCAATCTACATACTGCACTACCTAGACGATGTTACTGAAACGACGCAGATGAATTGGGCAAAGCTGGTGCATGGGAGCATCTTCAGGAATATGAAGATGCTGAAGCAAAATGTCCAGCTGAGGAAGAAAGGGGAGAAAGGGAAAACCACCCTCTACACAACAGGGTGTGTGATGTGCCTATGTGTAAGTGAACGAAATTAACTTCATCTACAAAATTGTTACAATAATGACTATGGGGGGCAGTTACATGTGCATTGAATTTTCACTCTGTTTAAATGTAGGTTTGGGCATATGAGATGACAACCATGGCAAAGCCAACGTTCCTTGACACAAAGCCAAGGATAAAGAAGTGGGCTGTGCCGGTTGAGAAGTTGATGTATTTGGGGGCTGTGAACCCTAAGGATGTAAGAATATTTCTTATTTGTTAAAAAAACTAATATATAACATAATACTGCAAGTTTGCATTGTTAAATACTATTTTTGATTTTTTATGGACAGGTTTGTGAAGGTATGAATATAGACCAGGGGGATAACTGGCAAGCTGCAAGAACAATGAAAGACATGCCCTACTACCTTGCGGATAAAAGGGCGAAAAGTAAACAAAAGCCAGACAAGGCACCAACAAAGCCAGTAATCCAAAAAGGAGTGTCTGCTGATGACTCCAACCTGGCGAGAAGAATACAAATACTCGAGGACGAGCTAAAGATGCAGAAGGAGATATGCACGAAAATTGCTGTTGAAGCATTCGCTGAGCTGCGGAGAGAGAATAAACGGCTAGAAAACAGAATAGCCGAGCTGGAAGAGGAGAACAAAAAACTGAGGAGAAAATTCGGAGATGAAGGTGACAAATCACAGTCACCTGTCGGTGGATTAGAACAATCTGCTGAAAGGTTCTCACCGGGGAATGTTCAAGAACCCAATAAGGATGTTGCTTCGACGAGCAAAGTAGATAATGAGGGTATGGATAAGGACGACAAGCCGATGAAGCGAGGCAGGCTGAGCCTCAGAAGAAAATATGTGCAACAGAATGACTCAGAAGATGAAAATGATGGGAAGAAAAATGATGAGGAGGAGGAGAAGAAAGAAAAATCAGCTGAAGGTTTGGACAAGCAGAAGAATATAATCGATGAAGAAGGGCAGAAGGAGGAGCCCAAAAAAAAATTGTCAAAGATAGAACAGAAAATCATAGGCAGCATCGAGAAAAAAATGAAGAAGAGGAGGGAGGAAAAGGTAAGGTTGCATCTCCTTTAAATTATATCAATACTTGAGTAACTGTGTAAATACAGTAGAGTAATTGTGTAATAGAAGTAGAGTAGCTGTAGTAATATAAAGAATAACACTAAGAGTAACTCAGATAGCACTGAGAGTAACTCTGATAGCACCGAGAGTAACTGGTAGAACACTGAGAGTAACTCAAATAGCACTGAGAGTAACTCTGATAGCACTGAGAATAACTGATAGAACACTAATATTGATTCTAACATGAAGTGCTCTTTTGTTGTTGACAGCACAAGTTGTCAAACTTTATTGGTTTCGAACATTTCAAAACAAAACAATCCATGGAAATTGTCCACCACTTCATGGACAATATAGAAGAAATGTAAGAGAATTTGTTATTTTGCCAAGTGTACACATATAAAACATCTCTTATTCAATATCCAAAACTAATATGTATAACATCTATACAAACGATTGACAGGTCAAAACAAGAATGGAGATTCAGTGATGACACTTGGTGCACGGGGAAGGACCTCGCCACCCTACTGTACAAAGATCAAATGATGCAATCACCAGTAAGAAACTAATAAATAGTAGTGTAACTCTTCGAGAACTTGTCATTTTTTTCTAAACAAAGAAATCTTGTGGTTATTTTTTCTAGTTATGGACTGCTTTGTACAGATGCTCAAAACTACCACAAGTAAAAGGAGAAAGAAGGGTCTGTCATGGCACTGCTTGAGCACATATGCTCCGGTAAGAAGAACAAAATTGGTATACAAATTTACATCAAAAATACATACACAAAACTGAAACTTATAGATGTGAATTTGCATTTGCAGCAGAAGCTGTCGTTTGATGTTGAAAACATAACCTTGGAGCAGATCGACATGCTATCTCCACTATTCAATGTCCCGATGAAAGATTGGGACACAATGGACTCGGTGTTCACCATATTGAACAATGACAACCACTGGCACTTGTACGAGGCAAGTTTCAGGGAAGGAGTACACTGGTCTTATAACTCAATGAGTGGAAATAGCAAGTCGAAAAGGGAATTCCTTAGATGGGTAAGAAATCTATAAAAAGAAACTCTATTTGTAGTGGATTGATATGATTAATGTTTGTTGATAGATGATTAATAAGGGTTGTCAATTTTTAATGCAGGTGGGTATTGTCCATGAATTCTTCAAGGGGGCAGAAAAAGGTGACCAACTATCACAATGGGGACAGGAGTACCCGCTATGTCCACAACAGGCAGAAGACTCACTTGACTGTGGGATCTTCGTCATGAAGTACCTAGAATGCCTGGTAAATGGAAAACCCATGGACTTCACCTGCAAGGACATGCCGGCCATAAGGACTGATATTTTTCATAGAATGATGGCGAGGGGGAGTTGCAACCTGTACAAGCACATAAAAAAGATAACAATTACGTCGTCAAAGAAGGTCCATCTGAGCAGAACAGGGGAGGAATAGATGAATGTCAAAAGCAACAAGAAGAAGAGAAGACAGAAGCACCAACTGAATAGAAGAAAACGGATGAAGAAGCAGTTTCAAGCCTATGAGAT
The DNA here is from genome assembly GCA_963693085.1 of Alisma plantago-aquatica. Taxonomy (NCBI): domain Eukaryota; kingdom Viridiplantae; phylum Streptophyta; class Magnoliopsida; order Alismatales; family Alismataceae; genus Alisma; species Alisma plantago-aquatica. The sequence goes on from OY856411.1 coordinate 601,823,907, forward strand.
ACCGCTATGAAAGAGTGTATTATTAATTGAAATGTAAAATTTGAACCAACTGAAAGAGTGTATTATTCTGGATTATTATACACTCTTTCAAATTTTACATTTCAATTAATAATACACTCTTTCATCTAAAATACAGAATGGAGAGAAGACATTTCAACTGAAAGAGTGTATTATTATGTTAAAAGAAGAAGAGAAGACAGAAGCACCAACTGAAGAGAAGAAAATGGATGAAGAAGTTGTTTCAAGCCTATGAAGAGAAGAAAACAGATTTAAGCTGAAAGAGTGTATTATTAATTGAAATGTAAAATTTGAACAGTTTTCTTCTAGAATTTTGATGTGTAACTGCTATGAGATACATTACTTGTGTGCTGTGAACATCTTATTGCAAATACGAGTATTTCTGGGTATAATATATAGCGTTTTGTGCTTTGAATGTTGTGTTCTTGAATGTAAATCTGTTGTGATTTTGTATGTAGATATATACTTTGAGTTAAACTATTTTGGTTTTGCATATCATAGTTACTCTCAGTGCTAACATACCTATATCGAGATATGTCTGCTTCTGAGAGTATCTGTGACAACACTAGGAAATAACTGAGACTCCACTAAGAGTAAATATGATACGCACTGAGAGTAACTCTGATACGCACTGAGAGTAACTTTGATGACACTGAGAGTATCTGTGACATCACTAAGGAGTAACTGCGAGGACACTGAGAGTAACTGCAAGGACACTGAGAGTAACTGTGACAGCACTAAGGAGTAACTGAGATAACACTAAGAGTAACTCTGATACGCACTCAGAGTAACTCTGATACACACTGAGAGTAACTATGATAACACTAAGAGTAACTGTGACAGCACTAAGGAGTAACTGAGAGAACACTAAGAGTAACTCTGATACACACCAAGAGTAACTGTGAGGATACTGAGAGTAACTGCGATAGCACTAAGGAGTAACTGTGATAAACCAAAATTAACTCTAGCATTCAGGAGTCTACTGTACACGATTCTTTATTAAAGAAGGAACCAGTACTGCTGTGTCGTCAGAACATAGCATAGTGCACTGCTGTGTCGTCAGAACAGAACAGTACTGCTGGCATCTTTGCAACCCAATAGGAAAGAGCACTGCTGTCAATAATTGCAGCACCAACAGCACAGAGCATTAATCTTACTGCTGTCAATAATTGCAGCACCAACAGCACAGAGCATTACTCTCACTGTTGCACATATTTGCTGCACCAACAATACAGCGGCGGACTTTCAGATCTTCAACATCTCCATCCTCCACGGCACCCTCTACGTCCATCTCTTCTTCATCTGCAACTGCTATAGTTTCCAACACAGCGGGGGGGCTTTCAGATCTTCAACATCTCCATCCTCCACGGCACCCTCAACGTCCATCTCTTCTTCATCCACGACTGCTCCGGTTTACAACACAGCGGGGGGCTTTTAGATCTTCAACATCTCCATCCTCGACGGCACCCTCGACGTCCACTTCTTCTTCATCTGCGACTGCTACGGTTTACAGAAGGTACAGTTTTACAGAAGAAATATAGACAGCCCACTTAACATTTCAGTAGCACCCCCTTTGACCATCTCCTCAGATCCCCTTTAACATTTCTTCACATCCTACCATGGAGCCATTCATCCAGCCAATCAACTACACCATTGACGTCAAGACAGTGGAATCCATTCTACTTCCTATAGAATGGAACCATCTCCATTTTCACATCAAAACAGGCAAAACCACCTTCCTAATCGGAAACCAGTCTTTCCAGATAACCCTTATGCAGAATAAAAACGGGTCACTTTCAACTGCTAAGGGCTGGAAAAGGATGATCGCACTGCTCAGTCTTCGCAAAGGTTGGATCATCTACATCAAGCCAACTGATCACCAGACCATCACAACATGGATCACAAATCAGTTCTTAGAAACACCAACTGAGCTTATTCCGCTCTTCAGAATGCGACGAAGTATACTCTGGATCGGAGGACTCTGCAGATCAGCTCTTCGTTAGGGACATATACCAAGCAGCACCGGGATCAGCTGTAAATCTCGTTCAGGTTGACTCATCCACAACAGCGGACACCTCAACATCTGCAGAAGACACTGCTTCTTCGTCTGTCCAGCGTTCCTTTCACAAATAGGTGTGTCGGGGATGGATCCGACCCCCTGAGCTATTTGATTTTTATGTTCAGTTAATGGACCTATATCTGATATGGCTGTATTTTTCTGTATTTTTATGTTCAGTTGAAGGACCTTCTTTATATTTGATCTAGTTGTATAATATATAATGTTTTATGCTTTGAATGTTGTAATCTTGAATGTTTAGCTGTAGTGTTTTTGTCTGATTATATATACTTTCAATTAGCACTAAGAGTTACTGAGAAAACACTAAGAGTAACTCAGATAGCACTGAGAGTAACTCTGATAGCACCAAGAGTAACTCTGATACGCACTCAGAGTAACTCTGATACGCACTGAGAGTAACTGCGAGGACACTGAGAGTAACTGTGACAACATTAAGGAGTAACTGAAAGAACACTAAGAGTAACTCTGATACGCACTCAGAGTAACTCTGATAGAACCGAGAGTAACTGCGAGGACACTGAGAGTAACTGTGATAGCACTAAGGAGTAACTGAGAGAACACTAAGAGTAACTCTGATACGCACTCAGAGTAACTCTGATACGCATTGAAAGTAACTATGATAACACTGAGAGTAACTGTGATAGCACTAAGGAGTAACTGAGAGAACACTAAGAGTAACTCTGATATGCACTCAGAGTAACTCTGATACGCACTGAGAGTAACTATGATAACACTGAGAGTAACTGTGACAGCACTAAGGAGTAACTGAGAGAACACTAAGAGTAACTCTGATACGCACTGAGAGTAACTCTGATACGCACTGAGAGTAACTCTGATACGCACTGAGAGTAACTGTGATAATATAAAAAGTAACTCCAGCAACCAGAAAGTAACTCTACCAGTGTATGGCATAGTAGCAAAAACTGACATTTCGTGAGTACACTGAACAAACCATGAAAAAAATTATACTAAACCAAAAATTTATGTATTCCAAAAGAAAATAGTATTCAATGCACACTAAGATAAAACAAAAAATATTCTACAAAAGAGTAATATCTGATCAAAACAGATTCTTTGAAGCATATTCAAAGTATACATATAGCTAGTGGAGTTCAACGCAACACATAAAATACATTACAAAACACAAAGGTAAAAATACGTGGATGGTTACAAAATCACTTTCACAAAAACTGCAGACAAAAAGAACAACCCATTACATGTTTGAATATCCCTCACTCACGCGCTAATCAACCACAAACTCAACTAAAAAACGTCCAGCATCAACAGACCACACGATCAGCAACAGGGATAGTCATTGAATAGCAAACAACAACAACACATAGTCCATAATAGGAATGGACTACTTCTTCATAGGGCAGTTCCTGCTATCATGGTTGACCCCAAACTCTAAGCAATTCTTGCACTGCCTCTCTCTTTTAGACTGTGCAATCTCAACTCCAGATTTAAACCTCACATCGTTCGATCTAGGTCTTCCCTTAGTTTTGCAAATACTAGGTATATGGACCTTGACAGTAGAAGAGGAAGCTGTATTAGAAGCGGTTGCACTAGCGCCTGCACCAGTATCAGGGAGATCCAAATCTAAGAGCTCCTTTCGCAAAGCTAATAGTTTTTCATGGCAAAGATCTACAACATTGTTCCTAAACGCTATGTTGACAATAGAATTGCAGGTAGAAACAAGATGACGTGTCCTCCCAGTGGATGGGTGCTTAACTGATGCTTTGCCAAAAATCAAAGGGTGTTCTCTGTACCGTTTCGTCCACCTCTTCAGAATGTAAGGCTCGGGAAGAGTGCAATAGTAACGGCTCTTCAAATAAGAGAGGATGTGCCTGCAAGGGATGCCTTTGAATTCCAACATGAAGCAACTGCAGGAAACAATGTCACTAGATAACTCTTTCTTCAATATACGAGGCGTTCCAAGTCCACCGACGTGATACACCTCAAAGACACCTTCTGAAGCTTGCTTTACATTATAGACCATACTTTGGTGAACCTAGGACTGGAATATCTTAAATATGGACTTGGTGTATATACCTCTCATCTGCTCCTCTAGGGGCCACAGTGATGACAAAGGGAGGTTACTGTACTCGTCATCAAAATCTTTGAAATTTTCAATCTCTCGCAGATGAGAGTACGCAGTCTCCAACGAACATACAAGTTCAAATAGAGTCTTCCTACTATTCACATGGCTCCTAATGAACGCATTCAGGCTCTCGCTCCTTTGAGTCATCCTCATGCCCGCAAAGAAGGAGGACTGCATATAGCACGGAACCCAATCGCAACGCATCGCATACATATCAGAAAGCCAGGTGATGGACAAAAAATCATGCTCCTGAATTACAGAATCCCACCTCTCTTCAAAAATGTCGACATCATCCACATTCCAGACACAATCATTCAACAAGCTTATGATCTGGTCCTTGTTAGGAATGCCACCAAGCTTGGAAGGAAGCTTCTATAGGATGTGCCAGCTGCAGAAGCGATGCTTGCAATTGGGAAAAACAGAGATGATAGCAGCATTCATAGCAGGGTCCTGATCGGTTATGATGGAAACTGGCTCTTTGCCAAAACAAAGTAAGTACTACTTGAAAACCCAAACAAATGAGTCATACTTCTCATCGACCAACAGAGCAGATGCAAACAACACTGTCTTGCGATGGTGATCAACTCCACCAAACATTCCAAAAACCATCGAATACTTGTTGGTGATGTAGGTGGTGTCAAACACAATCGCATCCCCGAACAGCCCGCAGTCTTCAACAGAGACGGGATCAGCCCAAAACAGATGAGTAAGGCAACAATTGGGGTCTTTTTGGTAGCTATAGAAGAATTTCGGATCAATGGCTTTGAAACTAGAAAAGCGATCTAAAACCATGTCGACGTCGTATTTGGCCAACTCTTTCCTCTTGCTACTGATGTGTCCATGAGCTTGTCTACTAGTAAATGTCATATTTTCATAGCCACCAGACTCGGATGCTATCAATGCAATTTGTCTCGATACAGGTATGTTAGCTTGGCTCATGGAAGAAAGGATCTCTTTTTGAGTTTCATCAAGAGATGAGTTACACTTGAGGTAACGGAGATGAGCAACGTCAACAACTTCATGGTTGTGTTCCTCAACAAATGCAGTCACGACCCACATGGATGAGGACTTGTCCAGTGTGAAACGTATCATGGCTTCACAACCACACCTCTTCACAGAACGCCTGTGCTTCTTTGACAACTTATCCTGCAAGTTACCCATTTCATCACAAACGGGGCTCAGAATCCCTCTAGACCTCTTAGAACGACCAATCTTACCCTGCTTATCAAAAACCAGATCTTTAGCAACCAGAATCTTACTTCCCCGTTCATATCTATTGTCGTCTTTCCTGATGTTAAACCCACTCATTCCAGCATAACTTGAATAGAAGGATATACCTTCATCTAGACTTCCAAACTGAAGGCCAACTCTAGGAACTGCAACTGGGGACGAAGAAGAAACACCAATAGAATGAGAAGACTGAGGATTATCATCATCACGGCCAACACTTGCATTAGCAGCATCCGTATCAAGGCTGGGATCCATGACAGTGTGTTGGAGTAACTCGGAAGATCAGAAGAGTAACTCTGTAACACAACAAGAGTAACTCGGTAAGGCAAAAGATTAACCAATTATAACAAGAGAGTAACTCGGAAAATCAGAAGAGTAACTCTGTAACACAACAAGAGTAACTCGGTAAGGCAAAAGAGTAACCAATTATAACAAGAGAGTAACTCGAAAAATCAGAAGAGTAACTCTGTAACACAACAAGAGTAACTCGGTAAGGCAAAAGAGTAACCAATTATAACAATAGAGTAACTTGGTAAGGCAAAAGAGTAACCAATTATAAAAAGAGAGTAACTACACAAAACATAAAAACATGAATGCCAGTTAGTACTGCAAAAATGACAATGCAGAAACAAAAATTGGGTTTCTTTCCCACACAAGATAAAGGGATGAATAAACATTGAAATGATAAGAAAAAATAAAAAAATGAGTATAACTGAATGAATTTACAAAGAGAAATACAAAATCTACCTGAATGTAGCTTGAAAAAACTGTTGCTCGTACAAATGCAGATAGAACAGTGAATTCTCCCACCACCTCCACTCCCTCAACAGCAATTTGCTCCTGAATATGCAGATACAGTAGGGAATTCTCCAACCACACCCACTCCCTCCTCCTCAGCGGCGTGAGCTTCAGAACAGCAGGTCTAAATGGTGGAATCAGCTTGGTGAAAATCGATACCGTTACAGGATACACAAACGACAGTGGGAGACACCTTAGTCGTCCTGCTCTGCAAGATTGATAAAAGGGGGAAACTGTTATCAGAGGTATTTCTGAGGAAATGAATGTAGGTATTTCTGAGGAAGAAATGTAAAATGGAGATTGAAATACGCCAAGGAAGTTGGAATCAGAAGCTGAATTACATATGCAGGGCGTTAATCGGCTGATGGGGGGTAGATGATCGGCAGATGGGAGGAAGACCAGATGTATCAGCCTGGCGGCGGCACAGACGACCGTGAATGACGTAGATGATCGGAAGATGGGGGGTAGACCGGATGTATCAGCCTGGCGGCGGCACAGACGACCGCGGATGACGAAGATGATCGGCAGATGGGGGGAGACCGGAAGAATCAGGCTGGCGGCGGCAGAGACGATCGCGAATGGGGGTAGACCGGATGTATCAGCCTGGCGGCGGCACAGACGACCGCGGATGACGAAGATGATCGGCAGATGGGGGGAGACCAGAAGAATTAGGTTGGCGGCAGCAGAGACGATCGCGAATGGGGGTAGACCGGATGTATCAGCCTGGCGGCGGCACAGACGACCACGGATGACGAAGATGATCGGCAAATGGGGGGAGACCGGAAGAATCAGGCTGGCGACGGCAGAGACGATCGCGAATGGGGGTAGACCAGATGTTTCAGCCAGGCGGCGGCACAGACGACCGCGGATGACAAAGATGATCGGCAGATGGGGGGAGACCGGAAGAATCAGGCTGGCGGCGGCAAAGACGATCGGGTTTTTTCTTTGCTGAACGCGTGCTACAGTAACTTGGACTTAATTACATACGCCTGCCACCGTGAACATGCTGCCGGGTAACTTAATCAAAAGTACCCGTCGGGCAACAAATAAATAGCCTATATATATGTATATATATATGTATATATATATATATATATATATATATATATATATATATATATAACCTGGGAGGGTGGTAAATCAAGGCGGCAACTGGGGTTTGAACCCTGGTCCCTTCATGAGGAGACACCGTGCTTGACCACTTGAGCCACTCCTTGTCGACATATATATATAATATGTGTGTTTATTTTACTTTCTAAAATGTGTTTATGACTAAGTTACATAATAGGTTTACATGGTGTAGGGATTAGAGACTGGGTCTGATTTACGATTGCCAAGGTTCAATACCCACTTCAACAACTTGTACTTTGTATTCTTCAACTTCATTTTATAAATGTGATCCCATGTATGTATTTAAGGTATGTCCTTATAGTTTTACTAAATTAATCAACTCCAAAATATAATAAATTTGAGCCATATTTTCTACTAAGACGTGGAAGAAGATGTGATTTTATCTCTTACGTTTGAAAACATATTTCTAATATATACTTAATGGTAGATACTCCTAGTTTATGAAATTCTAATCAGCTTAAGCACAAAAAATTCCAAATTTATTTTATAATAAAATATGTAAGAAATATTTTGTGTATTTAACGTAATTCGTCACAATTTGACTTATTGTAACCAACATAAATGAATTCTAGCTATTTTTTCTAATAAAAATTGTAAGAAATATGTGATGCTTTTCAATTTCATTTTATAAAAATATTGATTGTCACATATATATACAGTGGTAGATCCTCATGGTTTATGTAATTCTAACCATTTGAGAACATTAAAAGTTCCAACAATGTTGTCTAATAATAGTTGTAAGAAATATTCTGACCTGTGATATGTATATATATAGACTCAATAGTTTTTATCATTTGGAAATAGTTAAAATTAGAGTAGGAACACTTATATAAAGTTAAACACTTTTGAAAAGAGTCTTTATTTTTTGAAGTGCTATATGAAACCATTTGAACTCTCATTCTTTATGCACAAAAAACCTTCACTTAACTACCGTTAGATATTTATATATTTAATTTGGTCTTTCTTCTGATAAGCTCATGAGATTTAGAATCACCCTACCTTCAAAGGAATTGAAAATGGAAATAGGTAATTTGTTGCTATTTATTTGGTACGCCTACATTTGCCTCATTTAAGTGGAGTTCAGATCTTGCTCCTGCAACTTGTCAAAATTAAGTAGTGATTATGTACATTATTACCGAAATTCCAATATTTTGCAGTTGAAGGACTCCTTATTAGTCAAGGGTTGTTATGTGAAGATAAATTGTCTAGTAAAAATTTTTCCTAAATATCACATATTTCTTTCATATGCTAAAATATAACTTATAACCAACCATTTAAAATTTCATTTATGTAATATCAAACTAAGAATGATAAAAAATATCAAAGTAATTTACTAATTAGTGGAATTTCTTTAGAGGAGTCAATACAACTAGTTTATTAAGTATTCATTTATATAACTTCATTTATTTGTTGTTATATTATGCAATGATATTGTGTAAACAAATATATATGTTTGATGTGAATATATATATATATATATATATATATATATATATATATATGTTGAGACAACAAATTTTACCAATTGGTATTAAGATAAAACACTTACACATCTTATATTTTTTCAAATCATATTTTAGTATAGCCTTAGAGGTGGTAATCGTCATGCTATTAGTTTTTCTAATATAACATCATTAGGAGAGTGCTTAGAGGTGTGTCTCATAAAAACAAAATCATAAAGTAGAAGTGATTTCAAATATATTGGAGGACATAAAAATCCATAACCTAATTTGTAAAAATTAACTATCCATAATCCCAATTGTATTTTTGAAAACAATAGTTAAATTCAATTTGCCCCCCACATTGATCAAGTCTTGGATCTGCCCTGCATTTGAGGATATCATAAATCCTTCTAATAGAACAGATAAGTGCCTACTAGGTAGTTAATTTATTATAAGCCTTCAAAAAAGCCTTATCTTGACTTGTGTGGGAGAAAAGGCACAAGTAATGGTAATCAAAATTTACAAAGGGAATTAGTATCGCAATAAAAATTCATATACCAATTCTTCACATGTCCCTCAGTGGTGTCTAATCTATTGTAATTATATGTGTGTTACTAAATACAAATGCATTTATTGATTTATTTTTCTTCTCTCTCTCTCCCTTTATGCTAATAAGATTTTATACAAACCATTTTTAATCTCTTTTCCTCACATAATATGAAAGAGAATAGAGTATTTACTTATTTCCAATCTTTAAAATAAAAGATAATCGCACACATTTTAATTAGATTATATCTTTCTCCCCTGAAAGAAATATATATGTAGATATCTTTGGTCAACAATGATACAATATCTAGACTTCTATACTCTTATATGTGTTTCCTTCCTTCAAAAACAATTATAGCCTTATGTTTCCTTTTACCAAATAGTGTGATATTACAACACCATTGGTTATCTCTTTTGATCATGACGTGTGTACATAATCAACTATACATTGATAGACACTCTATTTCTAAACATGTATTCCTATTTTCCAATTATTCATATTTGTAGTCTTCTCCTTAAGTTTTTTCCATCTTTTTTACATTTTTCAACTTTTATGATGTGTTTCTAATATAATTATTAAAACAATGATGTCAAGTAATATAAAAAAATATTGAATATAATCAAATACATACATACATACATATTATGTGTTTTATTAATATAGTTAGAAATGACATATAGTCTATATGTTTTCAAATTTTGACATCTGAATTACAAAACAATTTGGTCTAACAACTTTATTCATTTGATCTCCAAAACCTTTAAAGAATACATAGTCTATAATTGTTATGCAAATTACAAAGAGAGAGTAGAGAAAGGGGTTGTACATTGAAAAGAAGTGAATCAGGAAAAGAAAAGGTTAGGGAAAGAGAGGATAAATTAAATAGAGGGAGGTAGGTGAAAATTAAATATGGGGAAAGAGGATAGGGAGAGAGAGAAAGATATTACATGTAAGAGTGGGGAGAGATGATGGAATGGGAGAGACATAGTGTAACATCTTTATCTTCATAACCTAGTTAAATATATGATAAAGGTATTGATGAAACTTTTATGGGTTGAGTATGTGACATGGGACCAAGTACAAAGCATTTCACTTGAATTTGAGCCCTTGTTGAAGTCCTTTTATGTAGAAGGGTACTTTTGGTAAATTGGCTAGCCCAAGAAGCTATACAGGTCATAGGGTAATTCCAAGTTGATTGATATGATGACTAAGGTTCTTCCAAAGTTCGACTACAATGTAATAACTAGAGTACAAGTTATGATGCCCAAGGTTAATTTAGTTATTTCACTAAATTAGGTTCTTGATTTCATGCACAGTGAAAATAAGACTTATATTATGTTCTTAATGATATATCTAAGTGGTGAAAGGATTTTGGTTAAGTTAATAGTTTAAATGATGATTTAATTTATAAATATTGGTCCTAGGAAAAGTGAAGTCACGTAGACTATCTAGCACAGTTTGAAAAGTGAATTGGGCTTTGTTTAGGGCTATCAATGGGTAAGGGTAAACTCGCTTACCCTTTACCCATACCCTGTAGGGGAAGGGTAAGGGAAAAGGATTTTCTTACCCTTTACCTGCCTACATGCTACCCTCTAACCCACTACCTTAGTGGGTAAGGATAAGGGTAATCCATTACCCATACCCTCTAACCCGCTACCCATTAATATTTATGTATAATATATTTAATGTATGGTCATATTTTGTTTGAATCTATGTAATATTTAATTTTATTGGGTCATCATTTTAAATATTACATGATATTCTTTTCTACTTTTTATATAGTTAACTTGGTTGTGTATGCAACACAGTTTTGGAGGTGGAAGACACATGTATATATGTAGTCTATGTTCCATTAAATTATTTGTGGTGTGAGGCCAACATGTATATAATAACAAGATTTAATCTTTAATGTATCATTTAATACATATGTGAGGTAGTGTTATCTATTTTATTTGTGCTTTATTTTTTTGGATGCTACAACATTTTAGAGGGTATAAGATATTCATGTTTCTAAGAATAACTCTCTATGACATATTGTCCTTTAATATCATTTTAACGTAGAAGTCTTAATCTACTAGGAATAATTTATGTTTTCACACACCAATGTTAGGGTACTACCATTTGTACATGCATTCAATACAACAATTATAGAATATTACTTAGAAACATTTTGGATATTTAAAATCCATAATGGAACATCTTGATATTTCACTCAAATAAATGAATGTACTAGCTAGACCATTATTGTTAATATTACCACAAATTTGAAGATGACATATAAATTCCCCACTTAACCCTTACCCTCCCCATTCACCCTGTGGGTAAGAGGGTTAGGGTAAGGGGAGGGTAAGGATATTGGTGGAGTGGGGAATTACCCATACCCTTACCCACCAGACTTGGTGGGTAGGGGTAAGGGTAAGACCTTACCCTCCCCATACCCTCCCCATTGACAGCCCTAGCCTTGTTTATTGTCTACAAGAAATAGTATTTGCATAAAGTGTTGGTCAGATTTTGGAATCAATTGGGTGCACGGAGTATCATATAGAACATAGAAAATTAGAAAGGAGATAGTGTGTAAAGGCCTAATGGGAATTGAAACAAGGATCTTGGAAGTTGAACCATGTATTCAAGAACAAATTGTTGGCTCAACTGAGAAATGGGTTGGTTCAATAGTGAGGGATTGCAAAAAATATAAAAAAAGAGTCTTGCACGCCCTATTCTTGAATGAATAGGGACTCAAATGGAGACCGATTTGGGGTGGATCTCATGGTGAGAGGAAAGGATTGAGGCTATAAATCCTAGGATATTGGATTATAAGTGAGGTGAAGTCAATTAAGGTTTTAATAAGAATAATTTGATAATAGGTTGGGAGAAATAAAGAAGGAGACAGGTGGCAGTGGTGCATGGTATGTATTCTTAGAGGTTTATAACCCCCTGACATATCCAGCCTCTCGACAAGTCATGATGATGTGGAATGGAACATCAAACTCAATTGTCATAGGAAAAACCCAAACAATTCAGTCCTACTCCAAGTGGGATTGGAAATCTTGGTCTGGTTTTGGTGTTGTCCTATTCATGACTGGGTTGGTTGTGGCTGACGTGTTCATCATTCTTGGTCCTCTCCTAGTTCTAATTTCTCTCCAAATCAAGCATGTTTGTGTTGGATCTATGCAACTCCCTTATCTATGATTACTCTCCCACAACCTCAGTGGCGATTGAATCTAGGAATGACCCACTCTATCAAAGGTTTTGCCCTCGTCAATGCAATCAGTGATGATGGTGAGGTTGCCAAGCAATATGAGCGAGCATCCTTATTAAAAGTGACATTTCTTAAAGGACTAGTTATGGTTTTGTACATCTATACAAGCACGGGTTGTAGCATTGAATCCATCTCGCATGCCATCATGACTGAAAAACTAATACAAGGCATTAACAAGCTATGGTTAGACCTGTAACCTTATCTTCTTGATTCTTGACATCTATTTTCCCATAGTTACTATCTTGCAAAGGAATCCACAGAATTTATGAAACCATGGCTCACACGTAGCATTGAACAATATGTAAGAAATGGAGGAAATGTTAAAGGAGTTGATCATGCTACAGTTCCTGCTTGTACTCCAGAACCTATTCTAATTGCTTGGTATTGATCAAAATGGATGTTCAAAAATTGTAGAGTACTTTTTAAGATACAACCCTACCTAGTACCTTCACTTCTTTTGTGTTTCTTGGATCGATGTTTGTTTTTGTGATTTCCAACTAATCTTCTTTCTACTTTTTCTTGTTTTGCCTCATATTCCACTATTCGTGTATGTTGCATTGCACTACCATGTCTATCCTCTCTATCTAGACATACTCAAGTTATTTTCAGTATCGTTCATGATTTTTGTAGTGTTCTTTTGTAACGGTTGTACATTGTTGTGAGTTGCATTATGTCCCCTTTCTTTGTTTTGCATGCATACAATATATTTGAATTATGTGTCTGTTTGTGGCCAATAATGTAGAATGGTGTATTCTTTCTCATACAATTTCCCTTAGTTTCATGATGTAACACTATCAGCGGGTGATACACTAGCGTGATGCAGTTGTTATCCAGTTCAAATGACCATAATTGTTTGTCAAAAGGATTAAAGGTACTTAATAAAACCAATTAGCTAATGATTGTTGTGATTCACACTTTTTCCAATGTCATTTATGTATTCATTTATGCCATATTCCAAGTAGCTATGCAAATTTATTTAAAGAGTTGATTCATTCAAGAAAATGATCTTCTTCAAACTCTTTTGTTATAATGGTTTTGATTTAGGCATAGGTTTTAATGTGAAATATAAAACATATTGTTTCACTTTTTTCTGGTGTTTCTCCATAACTTTATACCATGAACCTTAGAATACTCATTTCGACAATGAATCTAGGAAGTCTCAATTCCACCTACCATATACATGATATGGATTAATGAGTGTTTTATTGGGCTATCCCATAGCATTATATGGTTCACTTGGCATGTGTTAGGGTTATTAGACATAGACTAACAAAGTAATCCTAACATGGCCTAGAATTACTATATGGGATGTTATTGTTGTGATATTAATTCATGGTAGTTATGGAAAATTAATCCTCCCTTTTGGTATATTTTTTATTTTATAAGTATGACAATTTCAACTTTATTGAATGAGTTGGTATGGAAGGTTCCAAATTCACCTGGGATCAAATACAATATGGAATGATTTTTGTCATTCTACAATAGATAGGATTCTCTTATGAATGTTTAGATTTGTCCAAAGAGTTTTTCCTTGATCAAGGAGTGCTTCCTTGAGATTATTAAAATGGATATGGTTCTCTTCTAATGAAGAGTCTTTAAAAAACAAAATCATGTATGTAATATGTTGAAGATACATATAAAACTTCTAATTAATGTAAGCTTCCTTAATATTGATATTTACATATCATATCATGGTTATTGTATATCACATGATCTCTTACTAAATGTGTTTAACTATAATTCTTATATTTGATACCCTGGTTATTGGATTGTTCCTTCTTTATATAACTAAAATAACCAAACTTAAAGTTTCTTATAATGGCCAGTTAGCTCAAAATTTCCTTATATGCAAAAGGGTAGATCCATATATGATGCTCTACATGAATGATATATGGATTCACAAGTTATACTATAAGGTTGATCTAATTAAAGCCCCTAACTTCATCGATCTAGATGTTTGTGTTTGTGATTCTATAGAAAATTTTCCTAGTTGTTGAACTAGCTGAATTTTTTGTACTTTTCATTCTGTTCAATTCCAAGTTCTTGTTCATGTCCTACTTGCAAATAATTTAGCCATCATTGCCACAAGATATAGACCCATTAGAACCATATCCATTCACCATTTCCATGTATGCCCTTTATACTATGATGAAGGTTGTTGAAGCTACGAATCTAGTTTTTTCTCTTGTTTTTTCTAAAAACTTCAAAGTCCCTCATTTCTTATTTTTCTATGATGTGATGATTTTTTTAACATCTGACCTTTTTTTAACATCTGACCTAATAGGGTAGAAAACTACAAACCATTCAAATAGTTGGGAAATATGGTGACAGAGATGGCAACAAAAATACAAAATTTATGTCCATATTCCCTATAACCAGCGAATCACGTCAAGAACTATGAATTGGGAAGGATGGTTGTGAGGCATATGCCTAGTCCTCGAGCAAGTCCAGTGATAACCCTCACAAAGTCATGCTTCTTATTTAAGAAGGACATAGACAATCTTTAATGGTGGCCTCCTGGTGTAGCACCATGAACGGCGGTTGACATTGTTCTCCTAGCATGATGGAAATAGCCTACACGCCTCTACATAGTCCAAGCAG
Organism: Alisma plantago-aquatica; assembly: GCA_963693085.1. Classification (NCBI taxonomy): domain Eukaryota; kingdom Viridiplantae; phylum Streptophyta; class Magnoliopsida; order Alismatales; family Alismataceae; genus Alisma; species Alisma plantago-aquatica. The sequence goes on from OY856411.1 coordinate 601,839,111, forward strand.
ACCACTGGGAACTGCTGTCGTTCTTCTATTAACGACGGGAAGGAGTTTTTTATCATGTTGTAAATGTACTAGCGTCGACTTTCTCCCCTTTGGTTATATCTCCCTTTTACTGGTAAGATGACTTTGGCTCTCATGTTACCACAACATTGATAGTAGGATACTTATCCTGACAGCCTTGGGACACCCCCCCTATATAGGAGTGCATGGATAAGTGTTATCACCAACCCGGGACACGAGGACACAAATTTCATGATTTTTTGGTTGTTGTGAATCACCATTCGGTCGAATGGACACTCTTGTTGATCGACTCGCATTCCATTCTCGACTGGACACTCCACTCGATTGATTGGCTATTTTTCCTATTGGCAAACATATTTTCTTTCAATGTGATGACTAATGCACAACATGACATCAACATAAATCCTTGATCTAGTATTATTGATCATCCAATCAGTTGATTGGACATTTTTGTCGGTCGTCTGGACACTCCATTCAGTCGACTGGCATCCCATTCGATCTAATGGACACTTCAGTTAGCCAATGTCATTTAAATTGATTACCTAAATACATTAGTAATCAAGTCAAACCTTATTCATGAGTAAATTCCTATTCTAGGTGCATCCTAAGTGTGTGACCCTACATGTCCCAAATTAAATTGGCAGCAAATGTCCATAAATAGATTATGACATCACAAATAATGAGAGGTATCTAGAAACATGCCATTTCTACCCAAGTAATTGGAAAGTTGGAGAACAACTTCAACCTACTATCTGTGATTAGTGTTATAGTGATCGTGTGAGACACATAATCATCATCCTCTTAATACTCAATCCATGTATTTTGAACCTGAGCAGACTGTTGAAATACATGTGAACTCGATATCACATATTGTCTCACATGATCATGGCCATGCGTTTCTTAGTCTCTCTTATCAAGTGGCTAGGATATCATCTCCGGTAGGAGGGACAAATCCCATCTACATCACTCACAGTCAATCCCCATGTGTCACAACGTAAGCGAGCACCACCTTTATAGAAACCCTTAGTCAAGGTCACATTAGATGGTATCAAAGTTCATCGAATGACATGTGATGAGTGTAGTGACTTTAGGTCTAAGAAACACAATCTCCAGTATCACTTTGAGAGTTGATTCTGACTACCATTCAATGGTTTCACATATCACTCTCAAGGTGGGTCTATCTGGTACACTATTCTCTAACAAGTACCTATGTGTTTGGATTGGTATCATATATCATGACTAACGAGATTATTTCATCAGCCAACACACATTCTAGTATTATGTACTATTGTCGTCGATTTTTCTTCCACTATAATATTTCACTAGGTACATAACAAGAATGTATGCACTCTTATCTACATATGATCTCATTATTCAAATACTAAATCTGAAGAAAAATTTCATTGAGTAACATCACTCTTAGACATTTACTATGTTATATCATTATCTCATAACTGAACAAAATAGAATAAACAGAATTGCCTTTATTATTATCAAGTCAAATACATTATGAATCATTACAATCATCATATGACTAGCTCTCTGGGCATACATACCAACAAAATCCCACTTGCACTTAGAGAGAATCACCCATGAATCTTATACGAGGTGATCTAACATGACTATCATGTTTTTTCTGTGAAAAACTGATTTTATCAGCGGGTCAGCAATATTGGTTTTTATCGACACATCTACAAATATTCACATCTCCTAGTTGAAAGATAGATGGAAGCGCTGAAGTATATGGTTGGAAAATTGATGTGAAATAGCTCCATTATTGTCACAAGTAAATTCTACTGCACCGCTAATGTTTTGAACCACTCCAAGTTCAATGATGAACTTCTTGAACCAAACAACTTCATTTGTTGTGCTCTAGGCACCAATATACTCAGTTTCTGTTGTAGAATCGACAACTATTTGTTGCTTGGAATTTTTCCAACTTACAACTCCACTATTAAGGAAAAACACAAATCTAGATTGTGACTGGTAATCATATTTTTCAGTTTGGAAGCTTGCATTGGTGTAACCCTTTACACCCAACTCTTCCTCACTGCCATAAATAAGGAATTGATCCTTACTTCTTCTCAAATACTTAAGAATGTTCTTTATGGAAATCCAATGAATTTCAACAGCATCTAACTAATGTCTACTTGTCATGCTCAAGGCATACGAGACATCTAGACGAGTGCATAACATTTCATACATGATATATCCAATTGCAGACGCATATGGCATCTTACTAATGTGTTCTCATTCTTCACAAGAATTGGAACATTGGGCTTTAGAGGGGCTAGTTCTATGTGACATGGGAAAATTCCTTCTCTTTGAGTCCTACATGTTGAACCTCTTCAGCACTTTATCAATGCATGTACTATTTCTTAGGATAAGAAGCCTTATAGATATATCACTATAGATCTTAATTCCTAAGATATAGGAGGCTTCACCTAATCCCTTCAAAGAGAATGTAATTCCCAGTCAATTATTTACCATTTCTAGGGCAGGGATGTCATTCCCCATCAATAGTATGTCATCTACATACAATATGACGAATACAACTATGCTCCCACTAACCCTCTTGTATACACAAAGTTCATCTCCATTTTGACTAAAGCAAAATTCTTTGACTGCTTCATCAAACTAAAGATTCCAACTCCGAGATGCTTGCTTCAATCCATAGATTGACATTTGTATCTTAAAGACTTTATTTGCATCCTTTGGATTTATAAAATTCTTATAGTGTGATGTAGACATCCTCAAGAAGACTTCCATCTAGGAAAGTAGTTATAGCATCCATCTGTAAAATCCCATAGTCATAATAAGTTGCAATGACAAGCATAATCCTAATGGATTTAACCATGGCAACTGGTGAATAGTTTTCATCATAGTCAACACCTTGAACTTGTCTGAAACCCTTTGTAACCAATCTTCCATTATAGGTTTGTACATTACCATCCATGTCGATCTTCTTATTGAATACCCACTTGCACCCTATGGGTTTTACTCCTTCGAGTGGATCCACCAAGGTTCATACCTTGTTGGTGTACATGGATTCCATCTCAGATCTCATGGCCTCAATCCATTTCTCAGAATTTGGTCCCTCAACAACTTATATGTAGGTTGTTGGATAATCATCTATGACCAACTCACCACCTTTTGAGTCATAAGATAACCAAATCTATCATGCATAAGGTGTGTTCTACTATATCTGTGAGGTTCTTATGTTACATTAGGAACTTAAGAGTTCCACAATGATTTGTGAGACTCCTTGTTCCTTTTGTACCTCTACAAGTTCAATGTTTTCTTGTTGGTCTTGAACCTCTTCAAGTTCTACTTTTATGTCACTGGTTCTTTTAGAAATAAAAGGAATACCCAGTTCTAGAAACAACCACTTTGTTGTCATATGGAGTGTAAAAGTAGTATCCCCTAGTTTCTTTGGGATATCCACCAAAATAGCACATATCTAAATTGGGTCCAAGCTTTTCAGGAAACATTTTCCTGACATAAGGTTCACATCCCCAAATCTTCATAAAAATACATCAGAACGCTTCCCATACCATATCTCATATGGTGTCTTTTGAACCAATTTAGATGGCATAGGGTTTAAGGTAAATGTTTTGGTTTGTATAGCATGTCCCTATAAAGAAGACAAAAGATCAGAAAAATTCATCATTGATGGCACCATATCTAGCATTCCTTCTTTCGAATACACCATTATGTTGTGGTGTTCCAGGTGGAATCCATTATGATACAATACCACAGCCTCATAGAAGTTCCTCAAACTCTTGGCTTAAGTATTCTCCACCTCAATCGGTATGAAGTGTTTTAATACTTTTACCAAGTTATTTCTCAACTTCATTCATGAATTCTCCAAATGTAAGGAGTGGGATCCCAGAGGGGAACCACTCCCTACTAAAAACTTGAACAATAGAACCTCCAGTCCAAACACACCTAAAAAGGTATGATGGAGTGGGTGTAAAATTTTCAAATCTTATTAATGGTATTCAAAACAACCAAAGTGTAGCAGCGGAATAAAAACATTGACTATATTTAATTTCTCATAAGGTTACACAAGAACATCTTAAACTTACATGTAAAGGTACACCATAAGGATCCATGTAGAGGAAAATTTGAACCACATCAATATTGTCTCCAAGCTTTAAATCCTTAAGCTAGGTCCATAACTTTATGTCATGCCCTCCACATCCTTCACCTAGGGTTGGAAGCATACCGTAGTAAGAAGAGAAAAATAAAAGACATTAGCAAAGGCTAGTATGTGCATACTAAAAAGTAAAATTGAGCAATATAAATAAATAAGGACATCAAATAAATAGACGCTTCCCATAGAAAGAAAAGTACCACCCAAGTGGGTATCAAGAGAAAAGAATCACAATAAAAAGGATACTTGCCATTAAAACAACTTTAAAAGATTGTGCCATATATACATCCACAACCATGGTGGGAAATGAAGCACATATCAAGAAAGTAGGGCACACACCCCACAATCATCATCAATAACATGCATGCATGTGAGATAAGCATAACACTAGAACAATATAAAGACAAAGGCGGTCAATGCTTCACATCCTTAAAACCTGATAGAGAATGACACACTGCCAAACTCTCAATATATAAAGTTGAGCCAAGGCTTCACATCCTTGAAACTCAGGTATGGGGCACCACCACCTCCATCCCAAAAAAAGGGGCACACACCCAAAAATCAATGCAATTACACTACTCTAGTGCTACTGAATCACATATCATATTTAATGTAGAGGCAAGTAAAAAGTATAGGTAGATTATACAATGTAGCCATCACACAATGGTCAAAACATACATTCACATGCAAGTGGGCACAAGATATCACCAAATAAACATCTACCTCAAAGTGTGCACATATCATCAAATAAAGTCAATCATGCACAAAGCATAAGTAAGGGAGTCCAAGAGAATATCCATGATCACAAAATCAGTAACAAAGAAAAGTAGTTCACATGAACCAATATTTCCAAAAAAAAAAGATATATGTGTAGGATTATGTCCATAAGACCAAGAGAAAGAAGAAAGTTGGATAATTGCTCAATAATAATAATCAGGGATGCAAGCATACCTTAAACCAGGGTCCTAGAAACTCTCTTCACCAAACTAATTGTTTTCAAGATCAACCTTACAAAAATACAAATTGTTCACATGTATTAGGGTTTGAGATTCATATATCTATAATGTAACCCTAATTCTAGAACTTTCCATAAAACATCAGATATTGGACTCCAAACCTGAACCAATCAAATTATTAGTTTTTTTGTTAAAGAAACGTATTTATTTACTAAATTTGCAGTTCATATAGATTAGTTACCAATTTTAGGGCTTTTTATATTAATTAATTAGATCCTTAAAAATCCATCGTTGAAAACATGGAAATCAGGCTTTGAAACTATTTCTATTAGAAAGAACACATTTTTTTAATCCAAAAAATATTTTATTTTAAATTTTGGACAAGTGAATTAAAAGATATGAATTTTATAAAATCAGCCAATCATAAAATTAGAAAAAGCCAAATCATTAGGGAATTTGCGAGAGAGGAAGAGAGGTTGGATGGGCAAGGAGAAACTTATCTAAGAGTTTGGGGAAAAAATTCATTCGTCATTTGTTTGTGAAACTAACTAACCGATCATGAAGAACAAGTGTAGAGTTGTTTACCTGAGGACCAAAAATAAATATGACGATGGGGAGCAGTGCCGCAAACTAACCAAGAACCACGTTCGGCTTTTGGGTGAAATAACAATGCAAGGCGAAATCAAATCACGACTACCATCAGACACACACTCAAGAAAGGAAGAAATTGGGATGAGAGGGGGTCTACAAAACAAATGAGACCGGGGAAGAGGTATTTATCAGTGGGGGTGTGTGAGAAGTTATTTCAGAAGACTTGAAGAAAAAGTTGAGGTGTTTCTCGAACTCTCCACATTAGGCAACGAATATGGTATCAATAGATACATAATTAAATTCTCAATCCAACGCATGTTATTTTGTGAAATTTCATTAAGAAATGAGGGAGTTATGCCCAAAATCCAGACCTTGGTCCGCGGTTACTATTTATGCGGGCTGGTGTTTCCTAATCCGAATTTTGTAAAGTGTTGATTAAATTATTTTCCTTTTTCTCTCTCTTCAATTGAAGGTACAAACAAGGTCCAATATAAATGAAATTTGATACATATCCTAATTAGGACATGTAGAATCCATTTTTGACATTTATTTTCCCTTTTGGAGACTTTTTCTATTTTATTTAATTCTTTTAAAGTAAATCACATTTTCTCTTTCCTAATACATTAGAGATGTATAAAATTATCCAAAATTGATGAAACTTCACCCACAAGTCATATTTAATGAGTGGGATACGAATTTTCCATCAATTTCACATGTTGGAGTTGTTTGTATAATTAATTTATATTTTGAAGGTTCTACACTCTCTCTCCTGATTTTACCTTTTCAGCAAACTTTCTCCAAATTGGATGAAAATTCACCCAAAGGATATATTTGTTATGTAGATTATGAATACAAGATTATTTTCCTCTTTTGGATTCATGTATTATTTTATTTGATATTTTGGGACAACTTATATCTTCTCTCTCCAAAAAGAATTAAATTAATTATTATTATTATGTGAAACTTGACTCCCAAGGCAATTGGGGCCCAAGGAACACGATTTCTAACTTTTATTTCACTTTTGTGGTTTCCATAAATTATTTATGACAAAATTAATATTGGTGGTCATTATTATCACATTATTCCATTATTATCACTCTTGCTCATTCAATTATGTTCCATATCTTAATATTATCACCAAAAGAATTATGTGTGACTATTTGCACGGAATTTCATATAGTTCATTATTATCTCATGTGACATATTTTATGTGTCTATTATTAATTTAAGACTAATGTGAGAACATTAGGTTACATTAGGGTGATTTGTGCATGCATTAGCTTATTAGGGTTATACTAAACAGCTTCTAGATCTATCCTCAACCTTGTTTGGCTAAGTCCAAAAGGTCAAACTTCTAAGGTAGGGTTCAAGATCTGGTATGTTATATCACTCCACCCCTTAAAAGGATTTCGGCCTCAAAATCTATAGATCCAAACATCAACAACCAACCACTCTCCACCCCTTAAAAGGTTTAACCTAACAAGTCAAACTAAACAACATTTAGGGTTACCCACATATCTTTTAGTTGTCAAAGTTTTAGAAATTTATGTTGCTCATCTATCCAACTAATAGCCACACCATCTAAAGTTGAGTTTTAGGTCCTTGTGTCACTAACCTAACAACCCTACATAAACATCCAAAATTCATAGGGTAGGTCAACTACACCTTTATATCAATGCTAGTCACAACTCCAAAGTCAAAACTAGGGTTAGGATTATATGCCAACTAATTTTAGGGCTTCTCCATAAAACTTCACATATCTCTTTATTGTGACTTAGTTCAGGAAATCATCGAGAAAATTCGAGATTTTTTTTGTACATATAGTAGTATAATGAAAATAATTTTTATTGGTGAAAAATGTTGTGATGTAAAACCAACATGCCGGAAAAAATCAATACAAAAAATAAGTTAGAATTGTATCCATATCAAGGTCTTCTTAACCTACTACTTCCTCATAACCTAATTGCATCCTCAAGTCAAACCTAATAGCATCAAGAGATACAAATCATAATCAATCTACATGGTAGGGTAAGATCATCTAAAACCTTATCTCAAAAGGGTGCACCTAGCCAATTCGAGGGGAAAAAAATCTCATCTAAAGGATGACTATGCATGGAAAAGGTTCTAACTAGGGAGACAAAATTGAAATAGTCAGATTCCAACTACCATGGGATCTAATACCATGCTGTAACGAGTGGGATCCCACAGGGGAACCACTCCCTACTAAAAATTTGAACAATAGAACCTCCAGTCCAAACACACTCAAAAAGTTATGATGGAGTGGGTGTAAAATTTTCAAATCTTATTAATGGTATTCAAAATAACAAAAGTGTAGTAGCAAAATAAAAACATTGACTATATTCAATTTCTCATATGGTTACAAAAGAATATCTTAAACTTACATAAAGGTATATCATAAGGATCCATGTAGAGGAAAATCTAAACCACATCAAGATTGTCTCCGAGCTTTAACTCCTTAAGCTAGGTCCATAAATTTATGCCATGTCCTCCACATCCTTCACCTAGGGTTGGAAGCATACCCCATCAAGAAGAGAAAAATAAAAAAATCAGCAAAGGCTGGTATGTGCATACTAAAAAGTAAAATTGAGAAATATAAAGAAATAAGGACATCAAATAAATAGAATCTTCCCATAGAAAAGAAAAATACCACCCAAGTGGGTATCAAGAGAAAAGAATCACAATAAAACAATACTTGCCATGAAAACAACTTTAAATGATTGTGCCATATACACATCCACTAGCATGGTGGGAAATGAAGCACATATCAAGAAAGTAGGGCACACATACCAAAATCATCATCAATAACATGCATGAATGTGAGATAAGCATAACAATAGAACAATATCAAGACAAAGGCGGTCAAGGCTTCACATCCTTAAGACCTAATAGAGAATGACACATTGCCAATCTCCCAATATATAAAGTTGAGCCAAGGCTTCACATCCTTGAAACATGGGTATGGGGAACCACCACCTCCATCCCAAAAATAGGGGCACACGCCCAAAAACCAATGCAATTACACTACTCTAGTGCTACTGAATCACATATCATGTTTAATGTAGAGGCAGGTAAAAAGTATAGTCAGATTATACAATGTTTCCATCACACAATGGTCAACACATACATTCACATGCAAGTGGAAACAAGATATCACCAAATAAACATCCACCTCAAAGTGGGAACATATCATCAAATAAAGTCCATCATGCACAAAGTATAAGTATGAGAGTCCAAGAGAATATCCATGATCACAAAATTAGTAACAACAAAAAGTAGTTCACATGAACCAAGATTTCTAAAAGAAAAGATATATGTGTAGGCTTATGTCCATAGGACCAAGAGAAAGAAGAAAGTAGGATAATTGCTCAATAATAATAATTGAGGATGCAAACATACCTTAAACCAGGGTCCTAGAAACTCTCTTCACCAAACTAATTGTTTCTAAGATCAACCTTGCCTAAATACAAATTGTTCACATGTATTAGGGTTTGAGATTCATATACATGTAATGTAACCCTAATTCTAGAATTTCCATAAAACATCATATCATGAACTCCAAACCTGAACTAATCGACTTATTAGGGTTTTCTTATTAAGAAAACATATTTATTTACTAAATTTGGAGTTTATATGGATTAGTTACCAAATGTTAAGGCTTTTTATATTAATTAATTATATCCTTAAAAATCCATCGTTGAAAACATGGAAATCAAGCTTTGAAACTATTTCTATTAGAAAGAACACATTTTTTTATTCCAAAAAAAATTATTTTAGTTTTTGAACAAGCAAATTAAAATATATGAATTTTATAAAATCAGTCAATCACAAAATTAGAAAAAGCCAAATCAGTAAGGAATTTGTGAGAAAGGAAGAGAGGTTGGATGGGCAAGGAGAAACTTATCTGAGAGTCTGGGGAAAAACTTCGTTCGTTGTTTTGTTCATAAAACTAACCGATCATGAAGAACAAGTGCAGGGTTGTTTACTTGAGGTCCAATTATACTCTGAAAATAAATATGACGTAGGGGAGTGGTGCCGCAAACTAACCAAGAACCACATTTGGCTTTTGGGTGAAACGATGATGCAAGGCAAAATCAAATCACGACCACCATCAGCCACACACTCAAGAAAGGATGAAATTGGGATGAGAGGGGGTCTACAAAACAACCAAGGAAGACCGGGGTAGAGGTATTTATAAGTGGGGGTGTACGAGAAGTTGTATCAGAAGACTTAAAGAAAAAGTTGAGGTATTTCTCGAATTCTACACGTTAGGCTACGAATATGGTATCGATAGATGCATAATTAAATTATCAATCCAAAGCATGTTATTTTGTAAAACTTTGTTAAGAAATGAGGGAGTTATGTCCAAAATATCAAACCTTGGTCCGCGGTTACTGTTTATGCGGGTTGGTGTTTCCTAATCTGAATTTTGTAGTGTTGATTAAATTATTTTCCTTTTTCTCTCTCTTCAATTGAAGGTACAAAGAAGGTCCAAATTAAATGAAATTTTATACCTAGCCTAATTAGGACATGTAGAATCCGTTTTTGACATTAATTTTCCCTTTTGAAGACTTTTGCTATTTTATTTAATTCTTTTAAAGTAAATCACATTCTCTCTTTCCTAATACATCAGAGACGTATAACATTATCCAAAATTGATGAAACTTCACCTACAAGTCATATTTAATGAGTTGGATACGAATTTTCCATAAATTGCACTTGTATTGGAGTTTTTTGTACAATTATTTAATACTTTGAAGGTTCTACACACTTTCTCTCTCCTGATTTCACCTTTTAAGCAAACTTTCTCCAAATTAGATGAAAATTCACCCAAGGCTATATTTATTATGTAGATTTTGAATACAAGATTATTTTCCTCTTTTGGAGTCATTTATTATTTTATTTGATATTTTGGGAAAAACTTATATCTTTCCTCTCCAAAAAGAATTAAATTAATTATTATTATATGAAAAATGTGAAACTTGATCCCAAGGAAATTGGGACCCAAGGAACACAGTTTTAAACTTATATTTCACTTTTGGGGCTTCCATTAATGATTTATGACAAAATTAATATTTGTGGCCATTATTATCACATTATTTCATTATTATCACTCTTGCTCGTTCAATTATGTTCCGTATCTTAATATTATCACCAAAAGAATTATGTGTGACTGTTTGCACGGAATTCCATATAGTTTAATATTATATCATGTGTCATATTTTATGTGTCTATTATTAATTTAAGACTAATGTGAGAACATTAGGTTACATTGGGGTGATTTATGCATGCATTAGCTTATTAGGGTTATACTAAACATCTTCTAGATCTATCCTCAACCTTGTTTGGCTAAGTCTAAAAGGTCAAACTTATAAGGTAGGGTTCAAGATCTGGTATGTTATATGAAACTTTTCAAGGGTTTATGGTTTATGTTTCATCAAGTATACATAGCCATACCTACTATAGTCATTAGTAAAGGTAATGAAGTATTGGTAACCAACTCTACCATTTGTTCTAAAAGGGGCTCATACATTAGTATGTATGAGTCCTAACAGATCACTTGCTCTCTTATTATTACCAAGTGAAAAGATCTTTTGTCATGTTGACCAAAAAACAAGACTCACATGTCTCTATTGATTCGAAATCAAAAGAGTTCAAATAACCATCTTTATGGATTCTAGAAATGTGTTTCTCACTTATGTGCCCTTGATGGCAATGCCAAAGGTATGTTTGGTTTGAGTTATCCATTTTTAGCCTTTTGGTATCTACATTATATACATTTTTCTCTAGATCAAACAAGTATAGACCATAGGATATAGAGGCACTTCCATAAATGATTTCATCTTTACTAATAGAACATCGACTAATTTATATATAAGAAATTTGAATCCATTCTTGTCCAAACTAGATACAAATATTCTGTTCCTATTAATGGTAGGTACATAATAGTAGTTCTCTAACTATACTACAAGCCTACTTTGTAGAGATAACTCATAGTTTCCAATTGCACTGGAAGCAACTCTTGCTCCATTAGAAACATGTTGTTCAAATTCACCTTTCTTTAAAGGACTACTTATTTAAATATCCTTAAGATTTGAGCAAATGTGAGATCCACATCCACTATCAAGTAACCAAGATGAACAAGTAGTGAATTTAATCTCAATTATATATACACTTGAAGTAGAGATCTCTATCCCTTGCTTCAGCCTCCTTAGTTATTTTAAGTGAAAATGACAAATTCCTTTTGCACTTACACTTCTCCTTATCTTAAGTGCAGAAGACTTAGACTTTAGCTTAGCATAAGAACTTTTCTTGGCCTTGCCTTTTTCCTTGGACTCTCTTTCACTGATCACCATCATGAGTTTGTCCTTCTTCCTTCATGCTTCAACACTAATCAACATGCCAAACAATTCAGACAGTGGTTTGGCCAATTTACTCTAGTGATAGCACTTGATAAACTGGCTATATGATTTAGGTAATGATTGTACAACCATATCTATGGCCAACTTTTGGTCCAAAGGAAATTCTAGTCTATCTAGATGTTCCACATGCCTAATCATATTGAGCACATGGGGCTCTACTGGATCTCTCTCACTCTTAGATTGCACTCAAACAACACTTTGGAGACATTTTACCTCTCTGTTTGCATGATTATTAAGACATGCTACACCTCGAGAATGTCCATATTTTCATGATGTTTTGTAACTCATAGTTCATACAGCCTAGCATAAGGTCTTTGATGTCTGCAACATCATTGGCATGCTTCATGTAAGCATCTATTTCAACATTAAGCAGATTTAGAGTGGGTTCCTCTAGCACTGGTGTATCAAGGACATAGAGCTTGCGCTCATGAGAGAGAATGTTTCTCAAAGTCCTATACCATACATGGAAGTTGGTCACATTTAAATTGACCTTCTTCAGGACTAATCACAATGAGTGTGTGTTTTCCATTTATTTTTACAAGAAAATTTTGCATTTTGTCAAAACATTTTTGTTATTATTTATAATATTGACGATATAAATTAGGACTTTAATTAATTATCAATCCCACTACTTTGTTTAAATTGATAGCGCTCACTATCAATTCAAAGGATGTGGCAAACATTTTCTAGTGAGCCAAGATCCCAAATAATTAGGCTATTACCCTACCAACATTAGCTCTCACAACCAATTATTAAGGTAGAAAATATTTGTCAATTGTATCTCATGCAATTCTTGGATAGATGGTATACACAACTCCTTGTCGTAGTCCATATGTTTGATTCTAGGAATTAATACTATTCAGATTGCCCAATTAAGCCTGACTCAAAAGCCAACATGATAGAATATGCACCCTATTGAGGCAAACCTGCATATCTACCATCCCACTTCCACGAGATAGACAATGCACCATGCTAGGGAGTGCCCAAGCTTAGTAGATCAATATTTTTACATGTGTCACTTATGGAAAGCATCTTAGACTTAATATTTATTGAGGGATTTTATATAGAAATACATATACATATCCAATCACCACATATTTATAATATGTATCATATACCTACTATATCTACACAAAAAGACATGCAATCACAAACATATGAGTGATGGTTATGACCAAACTAATGCAATTCTATAGAGCCACTAAGAATTGTTAACCACCTAAGGTCATACATCATATACATGCAACCTATAAAAGAAAAAGTTGTGTTGCAAATAAGAAGGTTGTTCGATTGGACTCTTCGATTCAATTGATATGTTTGTCTGTCAATCGATTGGCCTCCGTTAGTTAGTCGGATAGCTCTTGATAAAGATGGTTGTCTAAACTCTTGCAGTCAGTTGATTGGACCTCCAATTGATCCATTGGCTCCTCCAGTCTACTGCCTCTTTGGTCCTCTGCTCAATCGACTCGACCTCCTAGTTGGTCAACTCACATAGTGCATGATGTCTTCTCTTTTTCCAAAATGGAAATTAAAGTTAATCATGTTTACCTATTATATTATAAATGGTGAAACCTCGACTTACATTCCAAGAAAATATGGGATGAAAGTATTAACATACATATGAAGAAAGAGAGAGAGGCTCAGTATGCAAAACTAATTTAAAGACAGAGATTAAACCATTCAACCATGCACACACATCCATAAGGGGTATTGGCATACATCCACCATCAAAATGATTTTAGGATGACATTTATAGATTGTATATATATCATATCATATATATATATATATGATCTACGGGACATTCCCTAGCATATGTGCTATTTAATCTGATATACACGTTAATAATTTTCAACATTTGCATCGCAAACAACAAAATAAATGATAAAAAACCAATCATATTAAATAAATTACAAAATATAGTGAATTAACTGGCTCTATTACCACTATTAGGAAATATGGTGACAGCGATGACAGCAGAATAAAAAATGTATTTCCACATTCCCCATAAATAGTGGATTGTGTCAAAAACTATGAATTGAGAAGGATGGTTGCAAGGCATATACCTGGCCCTAGAGCAAGTACAGTGACAATCCTCACAGAGTCATGCTTCTTCTTTAAGTAGCACACAAATGGTTTTCAGCGACGGCATGTGTAGCACCACAGACGGCAGTTGATGGCATTCTCCTAGCATGATGGAAATGGCCTCCAGACCTGTATGTAGTTCACACGGACCATCAAGAAATCTTGTCTTTCTTTTAGAACTGGTGGGAAGGAGTTGTCCACTGTGTTGTTAATGTGCTAGTGTCTACTATTCCCCTTTAGCTATCTCTCCCTTTTACAGGTAAGATGCCTTTGGCTCTCATGTTAGCCCAATGTTTAGATTAGGAGACTTATCTTGAGAGCCTTGCCACCCCACACTTATATAGGAGTGAATGGATTACTATTTCCACAAACTCGGGGACACATGGAGACTAATTTCATGAATTTTCATCTATTTAACATCCAATCAATTGACTCGCACTCCAATCAATTAACTAGACACTCCAATCTGTCAATTGTCTATTTTTCTTATTCACAAACATATTGGCTTTCAGTGTGACGATTGATGTAGAACATAACATCAGGAACAATCCTTGATCCAGTCATATTGATCGTCCAGTCAGTTGAGTGGACGTTTTAGTCAGTCGAATGGACACTCCAGTCAGTGAACTATCATCCAATGTTGTTTAAGTTGATTACCTAAACACTTTAATAATAAAGTCAAACCTTATTCATGAGTAAACTCCTATTCCAAGTGCATCATATGTGTGTGACCCTATAGGCCCCAAATTACATTGACATTGAATGTCCATAACTATAATATGACATCACAAGCAATGAGCAGTATGTAGTAATACACATTGCTACCCAAGTAATTAGAAAATTATAGAACAACTTCAACCTACAATCTGTGATCAGTGTTATAGTGATCATATAGTTCCTTTGTTGTTGATATCCAGATTAAATGCAAGGCATGTAATTGTCATCCTCTTAATACTCGATCCATGTTTCTCGAACTAGAGAAGACTGTTAAGATACACATGAGCCCAATATCACATATTAACTCACACGAGCATGGCCATGTGTTTCTCAGTCTCACTTATCAAGTGGCCAGGATATCATCTCTGGTATGAGGGACAAATCCCATCTACACCACTCACAGTCAATTCCCATGTGTCACCAACATACCGGAGCACCACCTTTATAGCAATCCTTATTCAAGGTCATGTTGGATGGTGTCAAAGTTCATGGAAAGACATGTGATGATTGTAGTGACTTCAGGTATAAGAACCAAAATCACCAATATCACTTTGATAGATGATTATGACTACTATTTAATGGTTCCAAGTATCACTCTCAAGGTGAGTTTGTCTGGTATAATGTTCTCTAACAAGTACCATTGTGTTTGGCTTGATCATATATCATGACTAATGAAATTTTATCATGAATCAACACACATTCTAGTCTTATGTATTACTCTCATCTATTTTGATTCCATAATAATATTTGACTAGGGACAAAATAAGAATGTATGTACTATTTTCATACATAAGATCTCATTGTTCAAGTCCAAAACATGAAGATAGATGTCATCAACATCATTCTTTATACATTTATTATGTTATATCATTATTTCATAACTGAACAAAATTGCTTATATTATTATAAAATCAATTCCATTATGCCTCACTACAATCATCAAGTGATTGTCTCTCTGGTTATACATACCAACACAAACAACAATTTTGTCCCACTGCACATTTCATCTCCCTCCATGTCTCTTGTAGACTAACAAACTATCAAACAATAATTATATTTTAGGCATTAAATCAACATACATGAAAACTTGTATTTTATTATAGGAAAAACTATGTTTGATAATAGAAGTACCCTACCAGGGTATCACATCCAATTCTCCTACAGTTCATATATGTATCCTTATCAATTCATCCCTTCAAATTTTCCATGAATCATTAGTTGTAACATGGTTATAATTATCATGACTTCCATTTAGGCCATGTAGTCTTAGTATGCATTATCATATACATGATGCCCATATGATGTGTGTAGACATTACACATCCTTGTTTTGTCTTTGTGTAATCATGCCTTAAGTATTACCTACTATATCACATATTCATAGTTCCTATATTATGCCTACTTAAGTTCAGATATAATTTTTCCTAATATATGTTAGTATTGGTTACCATTCATTCATAAGTATGGATATGGGCCCAATCTACTGGTAAAACATTTGGATGTTAATGTGACCTAACCATACCATGGTATGATAACCAATTGACATGTCCCTAAATACCCGCAAATTTAACATGATATGGTGCATTTTGGATGTCTCAAGGTTATTAGATGTAGCCTACATTTACACTAAATTTTGGAGACCTAGATTGCAGTATGGACTAATTTTTTAAAACATATCCCTCTCTATTTTCTAAAACCAATTCACTAAATTGTTTGTGGTATGTTTTTCATACATTATGCCTAATTTATTCTGGATATAAAACTATCCCTATTGTTTTGAGAATTGTGAACCTTGGCTGAATGATTTGTCAAAATTGTGGATGTTAATGTGAGGTAGCCCTACCAGGGTCTGACTTTTGATTGTCCTACATTTTCAACTTAGTCAATCTTTTCTTAGTTATGCCTACTCAAGTATTTCCCTAATTGATAGTGGTTCATTTCCTATATTATGCCTACTAATTATCTTGGTCCTAATTTGTTGGCCATCTTCATGGATGTTAATGTGAAGTAGCCTTCAAATAGTATGACATCCAATTCCCCTACATTTTCTAAATGCATTATCAATTTCTGACACCCAATTCTCAACGCAGTATTAATTTTGGACCTAGTCATAAGTAGGTTGAGTTCCACATAGTATGTATTTTGTTCTTACTATGTATTTTCCAAAACATTTTCTGCATTTTTTAGTTCTGGTTTTCCTGAACATGATTTCTATTATTTTATATTCTAATTTTCAATGTGCTATGCCCTACCTGATCATGTACACATCCATCTAGTTTACAACTTGGTATGGCCTACATGTAATATAGTCTCATATGGGTTAGGCATTGGTGTTTTGTAGACCACATTATGGTTGATCCATTTCTTCAATATACTTGCTTCAGTATTGCCCTAGTAATGGGTCTATTTTTCCAAATGGTAAGAATTTCTTGACCATGCAATCATTGTTTAGTACATCCACCTAGGTTTTGTCATAATTGTCATGTCCAAGCATTCCTTAACCACATTAGAGTTAATTAATTTAGGGTTGACCATGTTAAAATTGTGGACCTTGGCTTAATCTATTTTATTAACAAGTGGATGTCAATGGAAAGTTAGTCAACTATCCTTACTAGGGCCTAACATCCAATTGATGTGGCATGTTATGGATCAATACATTGCTTATTAGGACAAGGGTTATTAGACCTACTCTAACCAACACTGCAAAACCAAATCAGTATTATCCATGTATTAGTATGCATTTCCTAAACGTTAATTCATGACTAATATGTACCTCTAAATTTCTAACAAAAAATTTCCATCACATTCATTCTTGTTGAGTTCCATTTAAGGTGTGCCTAGCTATTTCGTCTTTGCTCAATCTGTCATGTTGGCTATACTTCTACTAGAAGATTGAACTTTATACATATTGAAGGAATTCTGATGAATTCCTTATGCAAGTACTACTATCATTAATTTACTTAAATGAGTTTTTCCCAGTATGAAGTGTGTACACACCCAATTTCTTGTGTCATGCAATAGTTAAATGGTTATTATTTTCCATTTTGTATGACCTTGAGCATGCATTATTACATATCATGGGTCTCATTGTGCCATTTGTTCTTAATATAAATTTTCCTAAACATGTTGTTCATTTTTTATGGGTATGCTTTTCATGTGGTATGCCCAATCTGAATTGTACATACATGTCTAATTTTCAATGTGGTGTATCCTACCTATAATATACTCACAAATGGGTTACAAGTAGTTGTTGGCTAGACCATATTATGGATAATCCATAATGTTTTGGTAGTAAATTGGGGAGCCCATGTGATGTTTGAGGTGTGCCTATTTAATTCAGGTGTGCCAATATAACTTTAACTGGTTGAGGTGTGCCCATTTTGTCTTGTTGGCTAGCCTTTTGGTAGTAAATTGGGGATTCCTAGCAATTTTAATGACATCCAATTGCTAGGGGACATCAAGTTCAGTATGAGTTAGCATTCATATATAATTATGCATTTTCTAGTATGCTTTTGGACGACATAGGCCATGTTCAGTACATCCAATGCAAGTTAGTGGCAAGTTAGGTAGATTTAGGGTTGAGCACACTATAATTGTTTACTTGGGCTTAACCTTTTTTATCAACAAGTGGATTTCAATGGCAAGTCAGTCAATTAACCCTACTAGGGTGTTACATCCAATGTAAATCAGGACAAAAGTTATTTAACCTAGGCGAATGTGACTGTGCCCATTAATTATGTATGTGAATGTATATCCATGAGTGATTCATTTAAATGAGATCTACTCATTAATTATGTATGTACAAACATGAATGTTATATGATAATCTTGTTTGTATTAACTATAATTGGTTGAGTTGTGACCATTTCTTTTAGTTTTTCTCATTATGTCATGTTGGTTAGCCTTTTGGTAGTAAATCAAACATTCATCCCTAACGTAGGCATTCTGATGAATTTGTTATGCAATAACTATTGTCATTGGTTGGCATAAAACCACACACAAAACATTAGATATCATTATAACACCCTCAATGTTAGATGTGTTGCAATACAATTTGTAACATGGCTTCTCAAGACATGAGGTTCTATTTTGTATGGACTAGGGAGGAGGATGAGGCTCAAGTTGTTGCATTAATATGCCAATATGATATAGTTATATTTTTAAATGGACATTTCACTCGATAAGCATGAAGGAATGCATCATGATTGGAAAAAATAGAATGGGGGCAGATATGACATCAGAACATGTGAAAACCCGATGGAAGAATATAAAGAAAGATGTTTTGACATTGAAATTTGTGACTAACCTTGGTGGTGTTGGGTGGGATAGTTTAAGGAACAAGCCCATTCTTCCCAACACCCAAGAATGGAGGGATACCCTTAGGTATGTCACACATTACACCAACATAGAACATAATGTTCAAGTACTACATGTAGATACAACCTCCTATTTAATATTCATTGCATAATAGGAAAACAAGGAGCTAAAAAATTGCTTAACCGTCCCTTCTATATTACCATGATATGGAGCTTATGAGGGAAAAAATGTTGCTAGGGGTCACTGTGTAATGTCCTCAACTGACAAACACATGTTGGCACACATTGCCTAAGAGGACGAGTTGTGGTTGACTAAGACACATATGATAATGCTCCTTCACCTCAACCACAACAATATTCTCATCCTCAATCAGGAAATCACATAGGACTTTCAAGTGATATGGGAACCTATTCCTTTCAAAGCAAGAGATACAATGTCGGTATGAATTACCTTTCTAGTAGGACAAATACACCTTCTAATCAAACACGTAGGAAGTGAGGATTATAGATACCTCAACAAATTATTCTTTCAAATGACATGGTAAGGGAATTCATGCATGTCTATGTGAAGATGCATGAACTAGGCAACAGTGCTTCCAACCACTTTGAAAAATAAGGAATTTGCACAAATTTTGCAACATTTTCAATGACACATTTTCATATACACCATTGGTTGTGTTTACTATTGTCGTAAATGGCATGAAGGAGGCTAAAAATGGCACAATATACCTCATACATTGCAAGGACCTAGATAAACTTTTGGGATGGTTGCGGGACCTTTATTTTAGGTATTATGGAGCCCCCAATAGATAGTGTCTTGTTTTCCACATAAGGGCTTCATTTCTGGCAAATGCCTTTAATAGAAGCAACACCAAGAATGACACCATCTTATGTGCCTCAACAATAGGGTGGACATTCACAAACCCCATCTGCATTGTTCACCACCCCTTCTAGTATGTTTTCCATGTGGTAGATGTATATTAGTGATCTAGGAGTTAGTGTGCCTCCTTTTCTACATCCAGATAAAGAATTTATTCGAAGTAGAACTTGGGTCAAGGTGATGAAACAGACAGACATAGAGGTCCTACACCACTAGAAGTAGTTATGATGATCGAAATTGATTGTATTCCATTTAAGGACATATATTTCATGCACTATCAACTTTTATTCTTATCTTTGCATTTTATGACAAGTTGAAATATTGACTACATTTGCAAACATTTCCATATTAATTTGGAATTATATGGTATTTTTTCTACTACTTAATGATTATTATTGAAGTAGACTATATTAGTTATCCATATTGATTTGCAAGTTAACATTTTCAAGTCCATTCTATAACCCTGATCAATGTTTTTATATCTATATAACTGCCTTATCATCGCTTTAATTGCAGGCACCATGGGTGGTAACATACATAGAGAAATACCAGATTTGTTGGGAAACATGTTGCATAAATTTTTACAGCTAGAAAACATAATAGCATAATATATTACAGATTCCATCATGTATAACTACAATGTATTTGATGAAGAATCAATTACTCCAATACCAAGTGGTCCTCAAAAGCTTCTAGATATCATTATGGGGAATAGAAACATGGTGTATGACCTTTACATAATGGAACATAAAACTCTACTAGACCTAGTTACTAAGATTGAAAGTCATAAATTGTTAAAAAGTATTTAGGTGCATCCTTAATCAATACTATTTGCTACTTCCTCCAGATGATTGGTCATGGACATATCGATCGTCCTTTAACAAAGGACTACATCCACTCAGGTCTGATAATAAGTAGGAATTTCAACGATGCTTTGGATGGGATTAGTGAGTTGTGTCATGAGTATGTCATGATTCCTACCACATCCAGAATGATAAAAAATCAGATAATAGACAATCCAATGTTCAACCCTTACTTCAAGTAATAATAAACATGACATTATTATGTAGCATACCATACCAGTATTTGGTAATGAAATTGACAACTATCTTGTTTTAGGATTCCATTAGGTCTCTTTAGAGGACACATTTTTGTGTTTGGTCAAATGGATAAGAAGAATCAAATCGGAAACATGAAATGGTTTGTCTCACATAATGGTAGGGTTTATGTAACCTTCTACATTGAGTTTACATACATTCTATCAAGGTGGGAAGGTTCCATAGTAGACATGAGGATCCTCTAGGAAGTGATGACTATTGGAGGTTTTGAAGTCCCACCTAGTAAGTATTACCTAGTAGATGTAGTATACTCTAACACAAACTAAGTTCTGCCCCTTTTTGCAACACATCATATCACTTAGTTGAATACAGAGGTGACATACAAGCATAAAACAATAAGAAAGAGTTGTTCAACCACAGGCATGCATAATTAAAGAATGTTGTTGAGAGAGTATTTCTTTGTGTTTAAGAGGAGGTTTTCTTATCTGAAGAAAGACATGAGATATCATGTGCATACACAATGTTGTATAATATGTTTGTATTGTATCCTTCTTAACTACATGTGACACCAATGGGATTGTGATGTTATAATGGATAAGAAATAAGAAGACAGTTATGTTGTTGCACTTCCATACCATGTGTAGAGTTTCACTCCCTCCACCAAACAACCCAAGTCAATGTTTAGGAGGGTGATGCACAATGTGAAGGAATAGACAATCTACTTTGGGAAATACTTTAACTTACATTTGTACTTTCAATATATAAATACTTGTGATCTATAGAGCTTCTTTGATAAATTGGTATGTATTATGTATCAAACAATATATGCATCATGTGCTAAATAATCTATAATTATACTTTTCAAGGAAAGTTATTTTTTTAGTCATATATGTTGTTGAAGTAAATGTATGATACGAACAATTTTATGCACATTTTAAGAATCTTTCATGGATTGAATCATCCGATAAAAGTTTAAAGATATCAAATTCATCAATTTTATACTCAAAACCCAAATCTTAGTTTTGATTGAGTTTTATTGCAAATTGCAAGAATTTTAGGTCAAAACCATGAAGATCGATGGCATTTCCATCGACCTCCAAGATCGATCATTATTCATGATATGAATACCGACCTCAGTAAATTTCCACAACTCATTGATCCATCAGGTCGATGATTGAAGAGATTGATGGACATCTCCATCAAGGTTAAAGTTGTCGGTCTAAAGGATGATGGACTCTAGGTCGACACGAAGACGTCAATCTTAAGATCAACAAGACTTCAACGAGCTTGAATTCGTAGAACTAATAACAAGGAATACCATCCATAGACTTCAAATTGATAGTCCTCTAAGAATACAATTGGTCGGTCAATCACAGATCAACAATCCTCAAGATGGATGAAGTTTCATCGATCAATCAAAGACTCATCGACCTCTATGATCAATTTTCCATGCCATTTGTATCAACTAGAGACCAATAAAGACAATTCAAACCCTATAAATATGCCTTGGAGGCATCTCAGATTTTGGAGTCAACAACTCAAATAGTTGCCATCAAGTTTAGAGAAAAAGTATAGAGACATTGACTTATCTATTGTCATCGGCCTAGTTATACCATCGACCTCTAGATTTGGATTTTAGATACTTTCACTAATAGATTAATGGATCTACTTGTTTCATTCTTGATCATACAGAGGAGTGAAGGTCACAACCTTTATCCATTGACCTCCTCGTCAGATTCAACAAAAGGTGGATAGATCGATCATTTGATCTAACCTTGTATCAACTTCTTCCCTCTCTTTTCCTTATCATGACTTATTTGAGTTTTGATCTATTTCATTTCTATGACATGAGTAGCTAAGATCCATAACTTGGGTTGGGGGTATCAATCAAGACCTCCCAGTCATGTAATCTTTCCTTCTTCTATTTAATACATATGTTCTTACAATTTAGTTTATATACTCTTGTTTTTAGTGTTTCGCTTGTTCAATTAGATACCTTCTTATGATATTTGATCTAGATTTTTCTGAGAGAATGATTGACTAATATATGGAGTATGGATTAGTAATGAGGCACGAGAGTGAGGAGGTACTATGGAAAAAATCATATTTTTATTCTTGATTTATATGTAATCATCTCGAGAGAGAGAGAGAGATGCCTTTAGATAGAATTCTACCCAAATCTCAAGAGAAGTCAGGTGTAGATATCATTTATGACTACTTGAAAAATATTTTAGGAACATATATAAATTATAAGAGAATCTTTTTCATGGTTAAGGCTGGTTTGATTGGCAAAACCTGGTCTAAGTACTTCTTTATCATTTCCATAATTATCTTTGTTTCTTGATTTTTAATAAACTTAGATTTATAGCTTTAACTAGATTAATCTATCCCTTTACTAGAATACCAACTTCATTCTTTTTTGTTTGAATAAACTAAGCTAAGATCGCCCATTCTTAGCATGTTGTTCTCCCTGTCCCTATGTCTAAACCTCTATTACTATAATAGACTCTATATTGAGTTACTGATGTCTCTTATAGTCGGGTATTAATTTTGAAGTCCGATACAGTAGTATAGAGCTGATCTTTGGTGTCGGTTATTTAAGGCCTTTGGTGATGGTTTCAAAGTGACACATATGTGGACGACACTAAATGGTGAACCCTTAGGCGTCGGTTTGAAAACCGATAACATAACCCTTCGTGCCACTGAAAATGTGCCAGCACGGGCCACTATAGGCGTCAGTTATAAGTAGTGAAACTAATGCCAAAACCCTTCGCGCCACCCAAAATGCGCCAGCAAGGGCTCTATAGGCGTTAGTTCTCAATACTGAAATTGACGCCATAATCATTCGCTCCACAAAAAGGGTGCCATCTAGGACACCATCGGTGTCGGTTTCCTAGTAATAACTGACGCCATATCCCTTGTTCCATGAAGACCCCACCACGGTCATACTTCCCAGCACGGCCGTGGCACCTAGCCACATAGACGTCGGTTTTTTTGCTAAAAACTGACGATGTATGTCTTTGTTCTCAGTTTTATAATAATAACCGACGCCTATGTTTTGATTTTTTTTCTTGTCAGTTTGTAGGCCTACTGTGGCTGGTCAGCAGGATGTAGAAACCTACAGTTCAGTTCTGAACTATAGGTTTACATCATCCAACAATAGGCCACAAACCTGCAAAATTAACAAGATTCATTTTCACACATTTAGCAACCTACAATTCCATTCAATTTTTACATTCACACATGTAGAAACATTCAGACACATATAGAAACATTCATGTAGTAACCTACAGTTCCATTCATTTTCACATTCACACATGTATAAACATTCAGACACATGTAGAAATATTCAGACATGTAGAAACATTCACAAATATGACAATTCAGAAAAATTCATTTACAAAATATCATTCTTTAGTCATTATCGCTATCAACATCCCAATTATATTTTAAAACCCCCACTATTTGTATGGCTTTTGCCCATTCTTCTCTTACATCATTTAATTCTATCGTCGTATAGGGAGCATGTACATCTAATAATGCCTTACCTGTAGTGGGGTAATTTTTAAACCCCTACAAAGAGAATGATGTATATATATAATTAATAATATATAAATAAGATTGATATATTTCATATTATATAATTAGACTATATATAATACCTCATGTATGGTATCGATGTCCACTGCAGCATATTTGATAATCATGTGCATAAATTGCATCACATAGTATGCACATACCCAACCATTGTCTTGTGTAGCACACTATCAATGGAAACATACAAAATATTAAAAAATACAACTAAGACCAGTTCACATAAATAATATATACATTGGAGTCGGGAACTTACTTCCACGTTCTCCCAAATTATTGGCTGGTTCTTTTTCCTGGGGACCTTTCCTCCAGGCTTTTTGAACTCTTGTAAACCCCTACATGTTAATGTAACACAGTAAATTGCATAATTAAATAGTAATGTAATAACAAATGTTAACAAATATAAAAATGAAATATTTCTCATCGGAATAATGCCATTTTCATTGCATGTCCATATTTTGGATTCAATTTAGTCCCCTTAGGATCTAGATAATAGACAGTGAATGTCCCAGGGATAATAACTAGTAACTCCCAATGCGTACCCCTAGAGGTAAAAAAGTTAAAAATTAATAATTCAAAATCCACAATAAAAATGTAATTTTCTTAAGTCCAAATTATAAGCAAAGTAAACTTACTCCACATTGAATGGAGCTATTATCACCATCTTCTTATTTTGACCAAAATTTGTAAAAGCATCACAACAGTATTGTTGAACTGACGAAGGGTCTTTAGCTACTAGACTAATCAAAGATGGAACCAAAAATCCTACATTTTCAAATGAAAATTTTGCACATATCTTGTCTAAGTAGCTGCAAAACATGTATTACATATGCAGTAATATATAAGAAACCATATCACCGGATCATACACAAGGTATATGGATGTATAAGCAATATCTCACCTTATCCATAGCTCTATCACAGATGTATTCAGCCAATCATAGCGAAACAATTCCAAAATATCTTGTATAAATAGTTTGTTTCCGTATGATTGACCTGCAGCATCCGCATCTATAGAAACATTTATAGGGAATTTATATCATGTTCGCCTAACCATACTGCCATACCCCTACAATTAGGACCTAACGGGGTAGGTAGGTCCTGTGGAACCCAACTTGGTAATGTAGGAGGTGGAGGTGGAGGCTTAGATGCTCTGGGTGTCTTCCTTTTAACCTATATATATAATTTCTAATCAATTGACCTCATATATACACTCTAACAATTTAACATAATGTAAATTTACCATACAATTTTAGTATAGATGACATCCGTTTTGGGCCACAATATCACTCTGCCTTCTGCCTCACCAAGCATTTCACAATCTGAGTGGGCATATGGCAATGGAAGATCCATCCAACTGGAGAGTATACGTAGCGAGCTCACACAAACCCAACCATCTGGTAATGGAGACCCATGAAACATTTCCCCTAGAAGGGGTGGGTAAGTCGACGCCTCTGCAATGACATATTATTTACTTTTTAGATGGCATGGCTTCAACCCCTACAAATTTACGTAAAGAATGTTATATACATATATACATATCATCTTGAAAACATATCATCTTGAAAATACTAGCTACTATGTCATAAAAAATATTTACAACATATGTGCTAGGTGGTGGGTCTACAGGATTACTCCCAACCTCTACAGTAGGAGAAGAGTGAGACGCCATAGGTACTGTCTGAGTGGCAGTCTGAGATGCCTACCACTTTCTCATTGCTTCATGGAGTGTCTTATAAACTTCTTCCTTGACTCTCTTATCAACTACTTCATCGACTCTCCTATCAACTATCTTATCTACCTATACATGGATAAAATAAATGTTAGCTTCTGATTATTGAATTCCCTTTTACGGTAACATTCTAAAAAAAGAATAGGTTACCTCTTCTTGTGAAATTCCAGCTTTTGGGACATGTTTGTGTTGGGATGGCCCAAAGAACGCTTTGATGCCCACACCAGCGCCTGCACCCCTAACACGTCCACGATGCTCTGGGTTACCCAGAGCAACTGTCAATTCATCCCTTGTGCCCTCAGGGATGAACTTACCTTGTTTCCTCAGCTCGTGCAGCTCCCGCTAATTGCCATCAACAGAAATTGGTAAGTAAGTAAACACCACAAATAATCAATATTCAAATGATTGCTCTAAGAGTTGTATTTTACCATTTTTGCAGTCGCCTCAGCAGTTGTGGGCTTCGTTATTTCTCCCTTCTTGTTTTGCCTCCCAGCTATCCAGACATCATGGCAAGGTAGAGGTGTGGTACCTATAGTAGAGGACTCCTGAGTAGAAGCAGACTGAGTAGTAGACTCATCTTGTAGTCTTTGGTGAAGGCCTGCATAGCCCTTTGGACCCATTATGTGGTCATGCACATTCAGTGCACGCCTTGCTCTTTGCGCCTAACTGGTAGCCTAGTTAGTATGCACATTGATTTGGTTAGTAACACTAAAGGTTAATCTTGAATAGGTGAATACAATGTATATTAATTAAATTGGGAGTGACGACTAATACCTTGAATTCATCAGTTTTTCTTGAAGCAACAAACGCATCCCATTCTTCTAGGTCCAGGTAGTTCCACTGATCAGTGGCTGACTTCTTCCTCTTCTCACCATCTTTTATGTATTCGTGGGTGATATTTGTCCTATAGTTCCTTACGACCCTCCCACAGCATTGCATCACGCATTTATGATGTAGCTTTTCATCCAATGCAAATATACTCTGTAAAATATAATTGTTATTAACTAGTATCCAAAAAAATAGTAGAATTGCAAATAACAATAACTCACACATAAATCCTTCCATATTAAGTATTTCTTCCCCTTAGGAACTTTATGCCAAGAATCTATCTTACAACCATAATGGCTACGAGTAACAACCCCAAGATATGAAACAAACGAATTGCGGTTCACTCCAATTGCATTTCCTGCATTATGAAAATCCACAGCCAGTTTGGGTCCATTACCCCCTTAGCGCTATTAACTTCTTCATCATAGTGATGCCCCTCCTCTTGTCAACTTTTTGGTACTGCTCATCAAGTGCCTCAAGTTCTTCAGAGGGTACATGTGCATCATCAACCTAAAATTTGACAAAATACACACACTTACAAGATATAACTATAAATGGACATATAGATAGAAATATATGATATATTGTTAAAACTTACATTGTGAGGTGGTGCATTGGTATCCTCACCATGCTCATCATGGACATCACGGTCATCATGCCCATGCTCAGCCATCTGAAAATTTCATTAAAAAATCAAACATTTAGCATTTGACGTAACTAGAAGATAATGAAACATTGTATAGTTCACATATACAAATCAAACATTGAAAAATGAAACATATAAAAATGAAACATATAAAAAAATATAAACATGCATGCCTCTAATATTGTGATCTTTTATCAATTAACAATCCTTCATTGTGATCTCCGCGCATGTACAAGTCATCATTAGCTTCAATATTTTGTGGTGTTGGCAACCCAATTAAGAATGGACTGGAGTCATCATACTTATCATAGTACTCTTCTTCATCTATAGGATCTTCAATGAACTGTCTTTTACCATGAAGAACAGCCGACCATTTATCATGTATAGGATCATTGATATAAAATACTTGTTTCACCTGTGATGCCAATATGGATGGTTCACCCTTCTTGTGAATCTTTTCAAAGTTCACTAAAGTGAAACCCAATTCATCCACTATAACTCCTTTGGTGTTATCAACCCAATTACATTTAAAGAGTAGAATTTTGAAATCTATGTAGTCAAACTCCCATATGTCTTCAATGACACCGTAATATGACATTTTATGCTTCATGTGGACTCTTATCCTTTGCACTTGCAAAAAACATAGTCGATGCTTGAAGGGTGACCCCACTATTTTGGATGACACTCTTATCATCTTGGTGCTTTGTGTAATATGTGAATACATTAATGTCATACCCTTCATAAGAAATAACATTCAATTTTGGTTTAAAGGTGAGGCATTTGATAGTTTCGGTAATATCATCTGGTGTTTGACATAGTTGATGTAAGACTTTATCTTCAAACCACTTAATAAATGTCTTGTTATGCTCTCTAGCAAGCCACATTGAATTGGCTCGAGGATATTGTCTCTTGATGAAATTGGTATGTTCCTCGATATAAACACTCACTTCATCCATGTTGTGTAAAATATACAAGTGACCTTGTTCCAACTGCTCACGGCATATTACTTTCACCCGAGATCCCAAAATTCCTTTGCCAAACTGCTCCTAAATATTCTTGTCATTAATAGGAATGTCATTACCACTCAGAAAGTCATTGCAAAAATCCATAACCTCTCTCGCCACATAACCCTCAATAATACTCCCTTCAGGCCGATAATGGCTTCGAACATCACTTTTAAAAATGCTCATGTATCGTTCAAAGGGATACATCCAATGCAAGAAAATTAGTCCCAACATTTTCACTTCCCTAGTCAAGTGGACAACAAGATGCACCATGATATCAACGAATGAAGGAGGAAAATACATCTCAAGGTGACATAGGGTAACAACCACTTCTCTTTGCAAATTATCGAGAGTATCATGGTCAATAACTTTGCTGCACAGACTGTTGAAAAAGAAACAAAGTCTGGTGATTGCAAACCTTAAATGCTTTGGCAATATAGATCGAATTGCCAAGGGCAATATTTGTTGCATTAGAGTGTGACAATCATGAGATTTAAGACCTATCAACTTCAGATCTTTCATTGATACCAATCCACGGATGTTGGATGAGTAACCCTGTGGCACCTTAACATTTACCAAGCATTCACAAAAAGCTTTCTTCTCCTTTCTAGATAACATGTAACAAGCAAGAGGTAAGTATGTTCTCTGATTTCCCATTTCACATAATTCTTTTAATTCTAACCTTATTCCCATTTCACGTAGGTCCAGTCTGGATTTTATCCCATCGTTAGTCTTACCTAGTATATTCAACAGAGTACCAATGATGCTATCACAAACATTTTTCTCAACGTGCATGACATCGATACAATGCCTGACTATTAAAGAACTCCAATAAGGAAGATCCCAAAATATTGACTTCTTCTTGAATAAAGATTTGTCACTCTGTGTGGCCATAGTACATTGTGATCTCTTACCAAATTCATTGACAAAGTCTTTTACTCTTTCATACACAACCTCCCCTGGTATAAGTTTAGGTGCACTCCATTCCTCATTCCATCCATTGAATGCTTTGTGCTTCCTACGATACAGATAGAATTTTGGAAGAAACCTTTGATGACCAAGATATACAGTCTTGCCTCCATGTTTTAGTCTTGTTGAATTAGTGTTCTCTTCACATATAGGATACGCTTTATCTCCTTTGACACTATATCCAAACAAATTCCCTAATGTTGGAAAGTCATTAATAGTGCAAAACAACATAGCGTGCAAATGAAATGTCTCTCTTCGTGAAGAAGTATATGTCATCACACCTTCACCCCAGAGTTTCTTTAAGTCATCAATCAGAGGTTCAAGATAAACATCGATATCATTTCTAGGTTGTTTAGGGCCCGATATCAACAACGACAGCATAACATACTTATTTTTCATACACAGCCAGGGAGGAAGATTGTATATAACAAGCATGACTGGCCAAGTGCTATGTTGGCTTCTCAATGTCCCGTACAGATTCATCCCATCTGTACAAAGCCCAATTCTTAGATTCCTTACTTCTTCACCAAATTTAGGGTATAATAGATCAATCTTTTTCTACTGTGGGGAATCAGACGCATGTCGTAGGATCCCATCATTATTTTTCTTAACATCTGCATGCCACCTCAAATTCTTCGCATCTGTCATATTGGCAAACAAGCGTTGAAACTGTGATATTATAGGTAGATACCACCACCTTGGCAGGAGAACCAATTTTGGACTCCCCCGAAATCGTCAATTTATATTGTGACGCACCACATTTTGGACAATCTTTCAAATCCACATAGTCCTTTTGAAATAATACACAATCATTCGGGCATGCGTGTATCTTCTTAGCCTCCATTCCCATTGGGCACAAAAATTTCTTTACCTGGTATGTTGAGATTGGCAGCTCGTTTCCTTCAGGAAGCATTTCTTTCAACAAAGACAACAATGACGTGAAGCTTTTATCACTCCATCTATTATTAGCTTTCAGCTTATACAATCTCAACACAGCGCTAAGCTTCATAAACTTAGTACAACCTATGTATAATAGTATCTCAACATCATGCACAATGTTTCTAAACATGGGAGGTGGATCGGTGTGCTCTACCCCACAACTATCCAGCATCGCATCAACGATGTCTATTGGAACTAGTTTGTTCACATCTACGTCATTGGAGGCAATTTCTTCTTCCACACAAGCACTGCTATTGACATCCACTGGTTTTGGGTTTGACATCTCTCCATGCCAGGATCATTCTGTATAGCCTTGTACAATCCCATTGCACATGACATGACTTCTAATTTCATCACCAGTGCTGACTTTCAAGTTGTTACCACAATGCCTACCTAGACAGTAGAACCTATATCTAGGTTGTTTCATATGTTCCTCGGAAAATCTAATAAACTGATCAAGACCAGAAATAAACTCTAGGGTGCAGTGATTGCGAATGGACATCCATGATCTATCCATTCTATGATCAAAGAGAAAACAAGTATATATTACAATAAGATTAGGGTCTAGGGTTAACAGATTAGATTTTATGGTTAAAACTTTAGGGTTTAAGGTCTTATATATAATTAATGGTTAAAACATTCTAAATGAGATTAAGTGTTCAAGAACAGTCCCAAACCGGGGGCTATCCAAGATTTACTCCTAATGAGTATATCTTGGATGGGTTTCTAAGCCAACAAATACATGTGTTGTCATTCTTATATATAATAAATGTGTACCACCTATCCCATTCTTGAACACCTAATCTCATCACTAGTAAGTGTATAATGTGTTTTCAAGAAAATTTTGGTAGCATTTCTTCGCTGTTCTCCAAGTACATATGTACTTAGAGAACAAATGGAGAAATGCTATAGAAATTTTCTTGAAACCCAATACACATTATACACTTACATCCTAAAGTGAGATTAGGTGTTCAAGAATAGTCCCAAACCGGGGACTTTCCAAGATTTACTCCTAATGAGTATATCTAGGATGGGTTTCTAGGCCAACAAATACATGTATGTTGTCATTCCAATACCTACAATCCTAGTTTCATCATTCATATCCTAGGTTTCATGTAACATCATTTAATCTAGGTATCATATTCTATAACATTGATTTCAACATTTTGAGTGTCCATGCATGTTCATCATCAAGATAAAGATTACACATAAATTTGTATGACCTAGGGATGGAGAGATTCATAATTGATTTCAAAATTTCAAACTAGCTCATGCATTATCATCAATCTACATCATACAATAGGGACTCATGTAGATGTTAGGGTGACACATCACTACAAAATCAGAGATTTAACATTAGGGCTTTAATATCTTAGATAGATTGATCACAAGATTTCAGCAATATAGTTAATACAAAATTATGGTGGAATGTGTATTAGGGTTTTAACATTAGGGTTTTAATATCTTATTTCAACATGCATCAAAATTTATAGAATTAGGTCAAGCATTAGTATTCAATTGCAAATGTGTCTTCTTCTTCATGCTCCCTCCTTACCAAATGGATAAAAGCAAGGCCACAACCGTGTGGGCTGGCCACGGCCGTGGCTGTGTTGGCTGACCATGGTCGTACTGGCCAGTACGGTCGTGGTCAGCCAACACAGCCGTGCTGGCCAGCACGGCCATGGTCGGCCAACACAGCCATGGCTATGGCCAGCCCACATGGTTGTGGCCTTGATTTTATCCATTTGGTAAGGATGGAGCACGAAGAAGAAGATGTGGCATATTTCAGCCACCTCTGGTGTCCCTATAGGATGGCCATACATGTAAGCGGGAACAAAACAAGCAAGCAAGGGCAGCAGCAGCGGCCTACCTGTCAGCAACGTGGAGGAAGAAGTGAGCAGCTAGCAGTATCCCTATCAGTGGCGACGGTGGTGTGAGGAGCAGTGGGCGGGAGGAATAAGAGAGTAGGGGTGGCGGCGACGGCCACAGGAGCAGGCGACGTCAACCACAGGAGCAGGATGGAGCGTGACCATAGGCGTGACAGTGTCGAGAGGGGAACAGTAGCTTTTGGGGCTAATTTTGCGATGAAACATAGAATGGGGAAGACTCTGTTTCTTACGGGGGCTATTAAGTTAACAAAGGCATCGGTTTTATAAGAAACTGACACCTAATATCCATCAGCGTTGGTTGCCAGAAACAACTGACGTCCATTGGACAATCTTAACCCTAAAAACTTTCACATGGACGGCACACAAAATCTTATCAGCGTCGGTTTTTCCACAAAAATCGACGACCATATTGAAACTTTGGAGGTAATTTTTTTCGTCGTTAGGCGTCGATTATTAGGTAAAACACTGACGCCGAATGTGAAACTTTGGGGGTAATTTTTTTCACTCGAAAAATTGGATTTGGTGGGCTATTTTAGGCGTTGGTTCATGTTAGGGAGCTGATGCTAAATAAAAAGTGATACTCGTATCTGGCCGGTCTTCAAATATATATGTCGGTCTCTGTAATTAGCCGATGTTGTAGGGTTTAGGCATCAGTTTTCGGTAATAATCGACATCTCTAAATGTGATGTTATAAGCTATTTCTGTAGTAGTGATATCTTTGAGTGGACAAAACATGTTTACACTTTTCATCCATGAAAAGGAGAGATCACCTTTTGGCACTATTTCTAGGTACAAGGCAACAGAAAACCACTAAGAACTTGGGGTCCACTTAGAATTGGCCTGTGATTTTATGTTTTGCAATAGACTTAAATGCACCCTTTATTATTTCGTCAACTATTAGTACATTTACATGTCCAGTCACTGACTCTGGTGCATTCTATTCTTGCAGATAGTATATTTTTCTTACCTACTCACCCTAGAGATATTTGCTAAATTTCTACAAGTAGAACATCTTTTCAACGATCTAATGGTTGTCCGATCAGCCATAGGGAAAGCTCCTATAAACTATCCATCCCTTCACTCATTGGTCACAACTCATGCCAACAACAATAGGGAACCTATGGTCATACCCCGCATTCTCATGGCCAATTGTGAAGTGAAGCTTGCCTTCCTTAACATCATCCAACATTTTAATTTTGTAGGAAATTCTATTGAAGAGAACCCATACCATCACATCAATGCTTTCAAAAATCCCTTGGACACCCTCAAGACTTCATTTACCTGAAGGGATTCTATTTTTCCCTAAGATATAAATCCCTATGATGATATTTGTCTCTAAAAGGAGTTACCACATGGCCACTACTGTCTAAAGCCTTTGTTAATAAATTATATCCTATTGAAAAGATTTTCAGATGCAATCACAAAACCACTAGTTTTATGCAAAAACCTAACAAGAACTTATACAAGGTTTGGGAAAGGTACCAAGAGTACCTACGAGATTGCCTACATCACAACTTTGACGGAGGCTTCCTTATGACCACCTTCCTTGAAGGACTTACCTTGGCAGAAAGAATTTCACTCAGTGCAGTAGAAAAAGCAAATTTATGAAATATGATGTTGAGACTTCTAAAGAAATCAGCAACAACATGGTCGAATTGCAAGTTGGGAGAGACACAACATAGGCCCTGTCAAAAATGCATCATCTATCAACATGCCCTCATCACCTTTTAATACCTTTTTCAGAATCAAAGATGCTCCAAAGCCTGAATAACAAGCTAGACAAAATGGTGACTTATGTTCAAAATTTGAAGGAAGCAAATTCTAGACACCATACTATGGCGGTTGTGAAATGTGTACTTGCAGAGAAGGTGGTCATGGAGTTGATCACTGTATATACACTCATGAATCTAAAGACCAATAAATGACCCCTAGTGGACAATGTAGCTTGTGCAAGCTACAAGAGGCCTAACCACCCAATTTTTTTATATGGGAACACCTCAATGGAAGAAAACTCTTTCCAACTAAACCAGTTGTCTCAATCAATCGACATCCATAAGGAAGAAGAAATTCTCCACATTTCCAATAAAAGGGACCATAGCTATAACAAGGAGATTTCAGCATACCTCTCAATGGAAGTGTGTTCTAATAGCAGCAGAACTCCATTAACCGGCTAAATACCCTAAATGAAAGATTGAGGGAATGTATGGTAATCTATAGTTATCGTATGCAAAACATGCAAGTATAGTTGGGGAATGTAAATGATCAAATCAATGATCTACAACAGCACATCAGGATGATTAATCAACAACCTGCCTCCATAATTGCATCGATCAAGAGCCCAAACCCTCTAGCACTTAACAAAATCGGATAAGTGAGACTGTCATGATGGGGACACTTGATCTGGCACCACTTCAAATGTACGACATGTTGTTCTGCCCCCAGTTGAAGAAAGTAACAATTCAAGTAATTTGGGTTTCAAGTACATACACGATCTTGTTAGGGATGTTTTTTATGACGTACTTAGACAAGCGGTAATTTCTGCTAAGAAAGTGGCACCAATGAATTTTTTTACGAATCTAAAGGAGGGTAGATCGACTCTTAGGCCAGCAGATGTCTTGATTTTGGCAGGGTTGCAGGGAAGAATGCATGTGTGGATTTAATAGGAGTTTCTCCATTGGTGGGCTTGAAAGGTGGAGATTTTACTGTGGGACATGTTGCCCTGAAAGTTGTCTCAACCAAAGTGGTTAATCATGAGAGAGTGTGTGTTGACAATCAACATATTTGTATACCTTTTGGCTTTGATACTTTTGGTTTCTTTGCACCACAGGCTATGAAGCTTCTTAAGAGTGTGTCAAAAGTTATGCAAAGTAATGTCATGACTCCCAGATCTATGTATATAGCATTCCGGAGGATAGGATTGACTATTTAAAAGGGGTTGGCAACATAAATTTTTATCCGCCTTGCTTCTTTTCACTATAAATTTGTATTACTTTTTTTACATTTCACATTACAAATTCATATATTCACATAATTAGAGTAACTTAATAGAAAGAGAGATTTCAGGAATGAAGAAATCATGGGGAGTGAATGAACCCATTCCATCCATCAAATCATCTGAAATCTCATCTGGAGCCTTTTTTTCCCCATTGTTTCGTTAAAGCTCAACTAGAGAAAAGGTATACACAATTCTTGGATACCATCAAAAAGATACACTTGGACATCCCTATCCTAGACATCATCAATGAAATGCCCACATACACTAAGTTTTTGAAAGACCTCATTACCAAGAAGAATGAAAATTGAGAAATAGAAATTGTGTGATTATTTAAGGATGGCAACACCCTTTTGTCAATCAACTATGCCAACTAAGCAAAAGGATCCTGGGGATTTCACTATACCTTTCCTTATAGGAGACACTTCAGCGGGATATGGCCTACTTGATCTCAGGGCTAGCATAAGCCTTATGCCACATACTCTAGCAACCCTATTGGGTTTGACAGACAATGTCCATTCAAATATGAGGATCCCATTGGACAATAACTCTTTCACCAATCTGGTTGGTGTGGTTAAAAATGTCCCTATAAGAATTGAAAACTTTTTTATACCTTGTGAAATATTCATCATTAATGCAGTTAAAGATCATATGTGCCCAATGATTTTCAGCCTACCTGACCGCACTTTGATTGATGTTGCATATGGGATAATCACTATTCGGGTCAACAATGAACACATTGAATTCAATGTGTTAGATCACACGAAGGGACCTCCCAAATGGATACACGTTATTTTGGAGACTATTGTAGTCAATTGTATGTTGAAATTCAAGAATACTATGCTACATGGATCCACTAATTGAGCACTTACCCCCCACTTCAGGTATTATGAATCCTGAATTGGAAGAGATCCTAGATTACTTAGAAGCCATAGAAGAAGAGGAAGCATGTCAATAAGGTTTGATCAAAATGGTCAAGTGTGTCTCTCTTCAAAGAGAAACCAAAGACACGTCTGCACCAAAAGCCATACCAAAATTGAAACCTCTCCCTGAAGGTTTAAAATATGAACTTTTATATGACAAACAAATAAACCCCATGATTATAAATTTATAATTATCATCTGATCAACAAGTACAATTATTGGCTAAACTCAAACTTTAATGAAAGGCACTCAGCTATTGCATAGATCATATCAAAGGACTTAGCCCTATTGTTTTCATGCATAGAATAAACTTGTAGGACACTACCATACCACATATCCAAGGATAGAGAAAGTTGAATGACAAGATGCACAAAGTTGTTTGTAAAGAAATTATTGAACTCTTTGATGTCAGAATCCTTCACGCCATTAGTGATAGTAATTGGGTAAGTGCAGTACATGTTATAATGAAGAAAGGAGGAATGATTGTTGTTAAAGGAAGTGAAGGAAAGAAATTAGACACTCGCACAGTAACTGGTTGGCATATGTGCACCGACTATAGATTGTTGAACACCGCAACAAGAAAGGATCACTTCACCCTCCATCATTGATCAAGTCCTAGAATACTTGTTCACCACTCTCATTTTGTTATTTAGATTATTACTCTAGTTTTTACCAAGTGCCTATACATCTGAATGATCAAGAGATTACCACTTTTGCTTGTTTGTATGGGATAAATTCTTTCTGTTGTATTCATTTGGCCTTTGTAATGCTCCTACCACCTTTTTGAGGTGTGTGTCAACTGTCTTTGAAGATTTCATTGAAGAAGACATGAAAGTATTTATGGATGATTTTTATGTTAATGGTTCATCCTTTAAGGATTGTTTGAAGATTATATATCTTTTACTTCATAGATGTGAAGAAACGTAATTTGTCATTAACTAGGAAAATTTTCATTTCATGGTTCGAGAAGGCATTGTTCTGGGACACAAGGTGTTTGAACCCGACATTGAAGTAGACAAAAGCAAGATCGAAGCAATAACTAAGCTACCACCACCTTATCCTATCTCCTCTGTCTAAAGTAGTCTAGTACATGTTGGGTACTAACATCATTTTGTGAAAGACTTTACTAAAAACTCAAACCATGTGTCTCTACTTCTAGCAAAATACACCCATTTTGTCTTTGATGAAGAATGTAATACTAGGAAAGATGCCTAACCTCCACCCATTACGCAAGCTCTAGATTGGGACCTCCCTTTGAGTCATGTTTTATGCTAGTGACTATGTCATTGGGGCAGTATTACAACAAAAGAAGGATAAGAAAAATCATATGAGTTATTACACGAGTAAAATTCTTTATGAGGCACAAATAAACTACACCACCATGGAAAAGGATATGCTCACAATCATATATGCCTTCGATAAATTTTGAACGTATCTATTGGGAGGAAAAGTGATTGTCTATACATATTATGGGGCCATCAAATGTTTGATGTAGAGAAAGGATACTAAACCTCATCGTATATGTTGGGCCCTCTTATTACAAGAACTTGATCATGAAATTATCAAAAATAAGAGATTTGAAAATGTGGCCGTAGATCACCTTTCCCACATACATGTGGAAGAAAATAGTCACATGCCTATCAACGAGTCCTACCAAGATGAGTCTCTTTTGGTTATCCACACCATGGAACCAACAACACCAAGGTATGCAAATTTTGTAACTATCTTGCTTGCCAAAAGTCGCCACCCGACATGACATATAATCAGAAGAAAAGGTTGTTTTCAAATATGCAGAACAATTATTGGAACGACCCACTTTTAGTTCAGGGGTGTGCTCATAATGTATATCGACAGTAAGTCTCCAATGATGAAACTCACTCTATCATCGAGAAGTGACATGTTGCACAGTATGAGGGGATTTGGGGGCCGAGAAGACCACTATGAAGATTTTGAATTCAGGGTTTTACTATCCAACCATCTTTATGGATTCTCATGCCTACATACGACAGTGCAATGCATGTCAAAGAATGGGAAATATCAGCAAAAGAATTTAAATTTCTCTCATTGATTAGATCAAAGTTGAAATCTTAGATGTATGGGGAATAGATTTCATGGGAGTGTTTCCTTCCTCCTTTGGGAATAAATACATCTTAGTCATGGTTGACTACATTTCAAAGTGGGTAGAGGTTGTAGCTTCACCAACCCATGATCCCAAGACTATTATGCACCTCTATATTAAAAACATCTTCCTAAGGTTTGGAGTTCCCATAATAGTCATAAGTGACAGCGGCTCCCA
This sequence comes from Alisma plantago-aquatica, assembly GCA_963693085.1. Lineage (NCBI taxonomy): Eukaryota > Viridiplantae > Streptophyta > Magnoliopsida > Alismatales > Alismataceae > Alisma > Alisma plantago-aquatica. The sequence goes on from OY856411.1 coordinate 601,878,137, forward strand.
TTTTATTGGAAAACAATTTGAGGCGCTTGTAAAGAAATAAGGAGTAAAACATAAGATCTCTACACCACATCATCCTCAAACCACTGGTCAAGTAGAAGTTTTAAATAGAAAAATCAATTAGATACTTAAAAAGATAGTGGAAAATTCTAGAAAAGATTGGTCCTCGAAACTCTATAACACCCTTTAGGCATATCAAACTATCTATAAAACTCCCATTGGAAGCACCCCATACCGTCTTATCTACAGAAAATCTTGTCATCTCCCTTTGGAGTTGGAACATAAAGATTATTGGGTCATTAGGAGTCTCAAACTGGAACCTGAGCTTGCCCAAGAAAAGTGTTTTCTTCAGTTACAAGAGTTGGAAGACGCCTACATGCCTATGAAAACACAAAGATCTAGAAAGAATGCAATAAAATATGGTTTGCCTCTCATATCAAGAAGAAAGATATTTCGAAAGAAGATAAAGTTGTATTGTTCAACTCCATGCTCTAACTCTTCCCGGGGAACTTACACTCTCGATGGTTTAGAGCATTTACTATTATCACCATCTATCTCTTCGGCATAATGAACGTTCACAGCGAGAAGTTTGGAACCTTTTCAATAAATAGATACTGATTGAAGTGTTTCTATGAAGGTGAAGTTTTTAGAAAGAGATTGGACCTAGATTTGTCTGAGGCAACCTCCATAGAATAACAACATATTTGAAAGTCAAGATAAATGATTCTAAACAAATTGCTACTTGGGAGGCCTCCCAACATCTACCTTTTTGTTCCTTGTGTTTTGTTTTGTCTTTTTTGTTTTGTTTTTTTTCCTAGATAAAATTCATTTATAAAATTATCCATTGACCTATCAATCGACTAACCATCAATCTCTTATATTGATAGTTTTCTTTAAATGATGACTAGATGATAATCCTTTCACAAGGATCCATTGACCTAAGTTTGATCCACTTTTATTTTTGAATGTATTGATCCCTTGACAAGACATCAATAGTTTTCACAACAGTGTGGCTTGTCGACCAGTACCCATCAACCCCTTGTCTATCTGTCTTCTAGTCGACCCACGAGATCGATGAAATTGGATCATGTATTCATTTACTTGATTATTCACTGACATTCTTTCTCACTTATAAATAGAAAATCCCCACTGTAATTTTCTTCTATCTTCACTAAGTTATAATGAAGCTATGCCCCTCTTTTTCTCACCCATCGACCTTTTGTGACTAGCAACTCCCATCGACCTCTCAGATAAACAGCTAAGAGCATGCCCACTAAATTGATAGTTTTTTTGTTTGGATCAACTAAAACTCTATAGACATGTAACATAACATTGTCAACCCATAATCATGTCGAACTTTGAAAATTTGTTGACTGGTGACTCTAACCCCATCACTAAGTTTTCTCGTGACCTGTTGATCTTCTCATCAACCTAAAAGCTTGATGGGTGTATTTATTTTGATATCGATCCTTCATGTCGACCTACTGATTTTGACATTGTTGACCCAAGGCATTAACCTTTCATCAAGGAGTCTACACCTCTATCATAGAGGTCAATGAATCTATTATCAATTGATTGATAGTCTCTTATCTTTAAAAAATTTCAAGACTATTCACTTTGTTATACTAATATACCAATATTTATATGATCCAGCTATGGCTCACATTGAGGATGTGACTACCCCCACAACAGCATGAGAAATGCACACCATGAATCACCAACCATGAAAACTAGAAAAATGGTGTGCATCACTGACTTAACCTAGGATGTAGACCAAGCTCCACAATTTAAGGCCACATACTCTGTAACACTCAGGCCTCATAATGTTGAACATATGACAGCATACAAAGTAATGATGACAAAAACCATCATATTATATGCTTTGCCTACAAGTCATCCCTAAAGTAACTAGGGGTCTAGAAGTAGGTATCCAATATGCTTGCAAACTTGAATTTAACCTAGTTGTATATAGCCAATCCTAGGTCTTATAAAGAGGAGATACTAGATTTTATGTCTTCTATCAAGGAGGTCTTTGTCAAACAGTGTGATGATCGAACTAGAGGACACGGGCACATTTAAGTTCGTATCAACAATACTGATGAGGTGTTGATTGAGATGGTACTCAATAAAATCTCCTTCTCTTTAGATAAAGAGGCTACAAGAGCATCCACTAGCCTACTCGACAAGGATGCTTCTTGTTTTAATGCCAATAGTTATTGGGCTAAACTGACCAGCAAGCGCCATTACAAGTTGGGTACATTTAAAGCTTCCATTGTACACTCTGTCCTATGGATGATTATGCACAAGATTGTGGCTAACATCCCTTTTACCAAGTTTGAGATAGGAAGCATCGATCATGAAGAACTCTACATCTTATTTTGTATCATAGAGGGAAACCCATCAATATTGGCAAACTATTTATTGAAAGATGGGTTTTATATCTCCTCCTCTCCTAAAAGAGAGTGTAACATGGGGGGTTGATCAGCCTAATCAAAAAAGTTTATGGACATCCTACTTCACCCAAGGGTTTTCAAGAAATTACAGGCAAGCACCTCATCAACACCAAGTATAAGATCTATGTTGGTGTTATTGTACGCTACAATGAAGGAATTTCACTATTGCTTCCTATGAACAAACATCTACATACCCCTACTGGAGCTATCTGATTATGATGCTCAGATACTATTCTTCACATCTAAGGAATTATTGGTATCTATGCTTAGAGATCTAGTCATATGATGATTGTAATGGAGAATCATATACTTGATTTGATAATAATAAAGGTAGTTCCATCTATTATGTTTGTCTCAGCCATTAGATGATGACACAAACATAATAGATGTCTAAAGAATGGTGTTACTTAATGACATATGTCTTCAAGTTAAGGACCTGAACAATGAGATCATATGTGTGATAAGAGTACATACATTCTTTGTATGTCCCTAGTCGGATATTACTATAGAATCAAAACAAACAACAATAATACATAAAAGAAAAATGTTTGTTGGTTGATGACATAATCTCATTAGTCATGATATATGATATCAATCCAAACACATAGGTACTTGTTAGATAATAGTATAGCAGTCAGACCCACCTTGAGAGTGATACATGCAAACATTGAATGGTAGTCATGACCAACTCTCAAAGTGATAGTGGTGATTTTGGTTCTTAGACCTAAAGACACTACACTCATCACATGTCCTTCGATGAACTTTGACACCATCCAACATGACCTTGAATAAGGGTTGTCATAAAGGTGGTTCTTAGGTATGTTGTGACACATGGGGATTGACTATGAGTGATGTAGATGGGATTTTTCCCTCCTACCAGAGATGATATTTTGGACACTTCATAAGCAAGACTGATAAAAGAATGGCCATGCTCATGTGACTCAATATGTGATATGTGACCTCACATGCATCGCATACAGTCTTCTCTAGTTAAAGGAACATGGATTGAAATTAAGGATGATGATTCTATACCTCGAGTTCAATATGGATATCAGAGACAAAAGCTAATCACATATTGTAGGTTGAAGTTGTTCTCCAACTTTCCAATTATTTGGGTAGCAATGATGTGTCAATAGATATAGCTCATTGTTTATGGTGTTAGAATCTGGTTATGGATATTCACTGACAACTTAATTTGGAACCTATAGGGCCACACACATGGGATTTACTTGGAATATAATTTTAATCATGGATAAGGCTTAAATTGATTACTAAAGTGTTTAGGTAATCAACTTAAATAACATTGGTTGATATTTGGGTGGTTGGAGTGTCCAGTCGACAGATTGGGAATGTCATTCGACTGATTGAATGATCAGTAAGACTGGATCAAGGATTGTTGTTGAAGTGCATAGTCGATTAAATACCACATATGCTAGGGAATGCCCGTAAATCCTATATATATGATATGATACATACTTAGTCTATACATGTCGCCCTAAAATCATTTTGACGGTGGATGTATGTGTGGTTATGGTCAATACTCCATGGATATGTGTGTTTGGTTGAACAGTTTAATTCCTATATTTTAATTCTATTTACATATCGAGCCTCTCTTTTTTCTCTCCAAATGAAAACTAATACTCTCTTTCCTATATCCCCCTGGAATGTAACTTGAGGTTTCACCTTTCACAATGTAATAAATAAATAGGATTAGCTTTTATTTCTATTTTAGCAAAAGAGAAGATGTTCTGCATCAGGAAAGTCAATTGATTGGGAGTCAAGTCGATTGATCAGAGGATTGAGGAGGCTACATATTAAGGGATCCAATGGATTGATTATAGGAGTCCATATAGCCGCTTGATCCAGGAGCCTGTCGATCGACCAAAAGAGGCCAATCGATCGATGGAGGACGGATGGATCGATTGGAAGAGTCCAATCGACCAACCAGCATGTTTCCAGCATAGATTTTTCCTTAACATGTTGCATGAATATGATGTACATCCTTATGTGGTTATAAATTCTTTATGGTACCAAATAATTTCATTAGTTTGGCCATAACCATCACTCATATGTTTGTAATTGCATGCTTTCTTTTAGGGATATGGTATGTATAACATTTTATAAGTGTGAAGTGATTGGATATGATATGTATTTATAAATAAAATCCCTCAAATAATATTAAGTTTAAGATGCTTTCCATGAGTGGCACACATGAAAATCTTGATCGAACAAGTGTAGGTTACACCAAAGTGTGGTGCGCCGACTATATCGTGGAAGTGTGATGCTAGATATCTGGGTCCACTAAAGCAAGGTACATTTTCTATCGTGTTGGATTTTGGTTCAGGCTTAACTAGTGGCCTTAATTGGATTAAGTGCCTAGAAGCATACATATGGACTATGGCAAGGAGTTGTGCATGCCATCTATCCACAAATTGCACGAGATGCAATTGGCAAATGTTGCCTACCTTAAAAAATGGTTCTGAGGGCTAGTGTTGGTTGTGTAATGACTTAATTATTTTGGATCTTGGCTCACTAGACGATTGTTCATTGCAATCTTCAGAATTGATAAGTGAGGGCTATCAGTTTGGGAAAAAAATATTGGGAGAAAAAATTATTTAATAGCCAAATTTATATATTCAACATTTCCAAATCAAATCAATAGTGTTTTGACAAATGTATATTTTATTGTAGAAACAAATGGCAAACACAAATACATTTTCATTGCAATCAGTCATTGAGAAGGATAAATTGAACAAGAATAACTTACTTGACTGGATGTACTTTGAGAATCATTCTCACGCAAGAGCACAAGCTCTATGTCTTGGATACTCCATACCCAGATGAACCAGCTCCCATCGTGCCTAACATTGAAAAGGATGCTTACAAGAAGTATACCAAAGATGTCATTGATGTCAAGTGCATGATGATATGCTCAATGAACTATGAGTTGCAGAGACAACATGAAAGCATGGAGGTCATCGATATGGTAACACATCTCAAGAACATGTTTTAGGACCAGGAAAGATAAAAGATATATGATATATCAAAGTGGTGTTCAAGTGCAATACGGTAGAGAGAAATCCAGTGGGGCCCCATGTTCTCAAGTTGATTTAGAATGTGGAGAACCTAATGAGACTGGAGTTTCCCTTAGGCCAAGAGCTGGCTAAGGATGTGATTCTATAGTCATTGTCAAAATCATATAGTCAATTTTTCATGATCAACAACATGAGAAATTTTGATAAGTCATTGTCAGAATTGCTTAGCATGTTGAGAACTACTGAAGCACAAATGAAGAAAGGCAATCCTAAATCTATGATGATGATTAGCAGAGTAAAGGAAACTACAAGGGCAAAGGCAAGGCCAAGAAGAGTTCTAAGACAGCCAAGAAACCAACTCTTCAATACTTAAAACAAAGAGAGGAGTGAATACGGAAGGGAAGTACCACCATTGAAACCATCTTGGACACTGGGAAAGGAATTTCCCTATTTATGTAGTGGAACTCGGGAAGAAGTAGGATATGCATATCACCACTTAAATATCCTAGAAGAAATAAATCTAGATAAGGCATAACTACGTGGAGTCGGAGTTGTTGCCACTACATTTGGAACTTGTCAGTCATCTAAGCCTAGTGGGCATATAATAGAATTAGTGAATTGCTATTATGTACCTACCATTAATAGAAACATCATATGTGCATCTTGTTTGGACAAGAGTATCATGATTGATTGTTGTTTTATTTAAAACATAAGATCTTTTATGGCATTGCCCCAATGTCTCATAGTCTATACTCAATAGTTCTCAAGACAAATATATATATAATGAATTAATTAATTAATCAAATGGTATACACCTATAGCATTGTTTTCTATGGCACATAAATAAAGAATGCATTTCTAGAATCCATGAGGATGGTCATCTAGACTCTTTTGGTTTCAGACCAATAAAGACATGTGAGTCTTGATTGTTGGGCAAGATTAAAAAAATCTCTTTTCATTGGAAACAATGAGAGAGCGAGTGATTTATCTGGACTATACATATAGATCTATGTATACCTTTTAGCACAAATGTTGGAGGTGGTTTCCAATATCTCATCAAATTTACTGATGACCTTAGTGTATATGGTAATTTATATTTAATGAGATATACAAGTCTGAATCTCTTGAAATGTTCAAGGAGTTCATGAATGAAGTACATAACCAACTTGGTAAAAGTACTAAAACACTTCAATATGATCTATGTGAAGAATACTTGAACCAATAGTTTGGGGACCTTCTGTGAGACCATAATATTGTATCATAGTGGACTCCACCTGAAACGTAATTATGTATCAGAAAGAAGGAATCAAACCTTGTTAATCATGGTGTGATCATCGATAATTCTAGATGGTCTTCCAACTTCCTTTTCAGGCACATGCTTGACACAAAACTATGTACCATCTAAATCGGATCAAAAGACACCATATGAGATATGGAATGGGATGTGTCCCAAAATCTCTTTTATGAAGATTTGAAATGGGAAGCTTATATTAGAAAACTATTTCTTGAAAATATTTTCCCCAAATCATATAAATCTTATTTTGTTGGATATCCTAGGGAAACCAGAGGATATCACTTTTATAGACAACAAAGTGTTTATTTCCATGATGCATGTAGTCCTAGAAAATGAATTTTTTTCCAAAGGGATTAGTTGGAGAAAAGTATAACTCAAGAAGTTTGAGCCAACAAGAAAACATTGAACCTAAATAGTAAAAATAGGAACATGGAGAATCACAAATTGTAATGGAATCTCAAGTTCCTCATGTAACACATGAACCTCATAGATCTAGTAGGACAGGCATTGAGCCTAAAATATTAGGATATCTTATGACTCAAGAAGGTGACGAGTTGTTCATAGATGATGAGAGAACAACCTACCTAAAAGCTATTGAGGGACCAAAGTCTAAGAAATGGCTTGAGGCTATTTGATCTAAGATGGACTCCATGTACACCAATAAGGTATAACATTGGTGGATTCACATGAAGGGGTAAAACTCATAGGGTGCAAGTGGGCCTTTAAGAAGAAGACCAACATGGATGGTAATGTACAAACCTGTAAGGGAAGATTGGTTACAAAGGGTTTCAAACAAGTTCAAAGTGTTGAACATGACAAAATATTTTCACCAGTTTCCAGGGTTAAACCCGTCAAGATTATGCTTGCCATTATAGCTTATTATGACTATAAAATCTGTCATATGGATATTGAAACTGCATTCCCTAACGGAAATATTCATGAGGATGTGTGTGACAAAGTGGGTTTTTTTAACTTAATTTCGAGGACGAAATATCTTTTAAGGTGTGTTGAATGTGATGGAGTGGACTTTTGGAATACTAAAATGTCCAATGACTTAAGTGAAAGAATAAGGTTGAAATAGATTAAGAGTTCCAAGCTTTTGACAAAGTAGGTATGTTGATGTGAGGTTGACATCATGATTAAGATATCACTTTTTAATGCCTTCTTGAGGAATTTAATAGAATGATCAAATAGATGAGTTTTTTCACCAATTTTATTTGAAGGTAGCTCGAGAGGTAAAGACTCTATGGTTAAAATTTGGTGGCAATTGGATGTTCCTAGAGGAAGTTATTAATGTTTGACATTGGTGAAATAATATGCATAATTGATGTTCTTAGACCTAAGTTTGTGGTTTATCTGGTGTCACGTGCCCCTTTTGTTTGGAGCCGGCTGCGTGGCCCTTTTCTACCCCTAGATCTCAGATCTAATAGTCCAGGCACTCGTAACTATGAACCCATAGATAGGCTGAAGTGAAGGAGTAAGTTGGACCCTTAGATGAAAGATCGATGCCTATACTATCATCCCCTACCTTACAATTAGAACAAGGTAGTGGGGCGGACAAGCAGTGTGAGTTCTCAGCCACCACTCACTGGGATCGTGGGAGCGAGAGGAGGAAAGGATAGGGCAGTTGGTCTCGAATGATCCTGGCAATTAGTTTGACCCCTTAAATGAGGTGTGTGGCCTTTCCAGTGGAGAGAACGAGACTCCCCTCCTCGCTGCTTCTCCACAGCAGCAAGCAGGAGGTATGGGGGAGTAGATATCAGAGCTAGAGTGATTGGTTTTGGGGGCTAAGTTGACGAGAAGAAGAGTAGAAGCAAGGTTGAAGCCAAGGGAGACAAATGTGAGCATTTTCAGTGGTTTTAGGTAGAGGTTCCATGGCGAACGGAGCCAACCTGATCGGAAATGATGGCAGAGCTCGGAGACCTGTGGGGAGAGCTTCTCACCGTGAGTGAAAGTTGCAAACAAACTTGTGGAGACCCTATGAAGCTTTTGAAGCTGTAGGTCGGTGCTCGAGTGATCAGAGGCAAGACGCCTCTTTTACCTCTCTGTAGCAGGGCCAACATCGGTGATCCCACAGCGGAAAGGGATACTGGAGCTGAGGATGAGGAGTAGAGTGGATGTCAAGCTCTGGATGGGGTTGGCGCATCTAAAGGAGGCACAATCACATCTTGAGGAGATAGGATCGCCCCCCTTTTCCTCGCCGGAGTGGCTGTGTACGACGGCGCACACAGAAGACAGGGGATGCGGGTGTTTGTGTCATCTGTGACCTGGGGAAAAAGAAAGATAGCCAGCAAGGCAAGAGTTGCGCCCACCATAGTGGCCATGTGGCAGCGCGTTATTGGCCACAAAAGGTAATAATTCAATAAATCTATAGATCTTATATAATTTTTAGAAATTAGCTCGCTTATCAAAAAAATAAAATAAAATACAGAAATCCTCAAACAAATGCATAGAACAAGATGGAACCATCATATCAGGCTTTTGATGCACTAAGAACAATGATATCATGTAATATGTGTAATGCTTAGTTCTTGAGTAATAAATATTAAATGATGACTTAAACTTAGGAGAATGCATCAATAACTCTTAAATGTGTTTTAGAAACCATGTGACATCATATATGATCATGTTAAAACACATAATCATGTAATTTGTTGAGAATGACTAATTAGGGCTAATAACCCTAAATAAAATGTAATAAATACATGCATGCTCAATAAATGATGAAATTTACGGAGTAAGCTCATATCAATATATTGAACCTTGGATTTAATTATGAGATCATGATGATGAACAAAATCTATGTTATATGAAGATGAAACTTAATACATGTCATGAAACCCTAATTTAGGTTAGTACATGTAACCTAGGGTAATATGTACACAAAAAGGATATGGAACCTAATGTTTAGATAATGAACCATAATCTAGATAATGACAACCGTAAGATAATTCTAAGATAAGAATGCAAGTAATGGTTTACATATCCAAATGAGTAAGCCAGCCCTAAAATGGACATAACTAAGGTTAAGATGATGAGAACCTGATGATCGTATGTGATCTTATCTTTATCAGGGTTTGACCAAGAGTGGTAGTTGATCCAGGAATATGTGGTTATTAGGATATCTTGATCAAGGTACGCCATTACCTCTTACTTGGCTTATTATACAATATGCTTGCATTATATGGTAGTACAAACTTGGCATATGGTATTGATTGAAATGATTGTTCTTGTATGATATGTTGCTTGATTTTCCATACTTATTGCTATGAACACATGACTCATAATATATCTATTCCATTATATCCAAGCACTTCAACTCTTTGGTAGTAAAGTGCTAGAAAAGAAGTACTTCAACTCTTTGGTAGTAAAGTACTCGGAAGTGATCCAACTCTTTGGTAGTAGATCACATTATGAAATGATCCAACTTTTTGGTAGTAGATCATAAAGGCCTTAATGCATTCAACTCTCAGGTAGTAAATGCATGGATGATATAATGGAAAATATTCCTAAAAGACATGTGTTCTCTTTTGTTAATTAACATTCTTGTTCAAGTACACTTTTCTTATATTCTTATGTTACTGCCAAGTATTAGTTTTATCTTATTGCCAAGATATGATGAGTGGTATATAAAAGAAATGTAAGTGTACTCAGTACAATATTCTTAAATATTGTGCTGACGTGTACCACATGTAATATTTTGTTTAAGTTGTGGTTATGCTCTTGAAGATCCAGGATAGTTGAGAGTTGTATGGCGAGCTGATGTACGGGTGGACATGTTGTCTTACGATCATATAGTTTAGTGGTAGTACATGTATATGTAGAAGTTTGTTGTTCAATGTGTAATATCAAATGTTGTAACAATTCATGTTGTAATTATATGTTGAATGGTGAACATGTGTTGTATGGTTTTATTATTGTTCATTTGCATGTGCTACTGTGTTTCCTTCTGACTCCCTTGATTTTCTTCTTCTTAGCCTAGTGTGGGATGTTTAAATTGGGATTCTCACTGAGGTGAGAGTTTCAATTTGGACATCTCACATTAGATTAATTTTTAGAAAATCCGGGGACGTCACAGGTGGTATCAGAGCATGAACAATAGAAAAGCCCGACATTTGCTCATTATGCAACTCAAAACTAAAGAAACGTGAACTTAATAATCTTTAGGTTTAGATTAGTCATCTTTTAGAGACTAGATATGACTTAGCCTCTAGGTTAGCACCTAGATGTATGAGAACTAGGTCTAGACTAGTGCTTGTTGTGTAGCAAGCCCTTAGATGTCATTCTTTCCTTGTAGTGCAGCGGTATGGGACATTGCACTATTTGGAAATGATGTACATCAAGGGAAGAGAAACCCTAGACATATTGTGCATGTTGTCTAGAGTATCTACACTAGTATACCCCTTGTTCTCACTCTTTTCACTAGTTTTCATGATATTATACTCTCTACAATGTGTGGGACACTTGTTTTCAGGATTTGGTTTTTTATTCCAAACAGATCGAACCTCGATAGTTTTCTCTGACGCTTGTTTTATCGAAGAAAAACTATATAATATTTTATTATGTATATGTATTACAAAAATGTGTCCCCACACATGTACGAGTAGAAAATGGTCATCCAACCTAAGTGAAAGTGTATGACATTAGTCTAGAAGAGAGAGTAGTTCTATATTAGATGTCTAGAGCCTTATTTAATATATGTGGTAGATGGAATAGATAGAATAAGTTTGATGTTACGATCTAAGTCTTACATAGATGATATAAGATAGATTGTGATGATCTATATTTGTCTTTGAGGATGTAAGTTCAGTTTTGGGGATTTGAGATAAGTTTTAATGATGCAAGTAACTAGGCTTTTATGAGATAAGATATGTCTTAAGCTAAGACTAGATTGTGAGTCAGCACGAGCCTCAATCTCTTTTATGAAAGAGGACCTCTAGTATTAGGACTAGTTTTGGGGTTAACTCCAGAGAGAGTGAGACCCATTGGGAGAAGGTTAGAGAACCTAAACTCCAAGATATGAGAATTCTAAGATATGTGATATGATATGTCCTAAACTAGACTACTCTTGAGTGATTGAGTTGAGTTGTTTTATGCATGATTCATATAGTCTTGTTGAACTCTAGATGTCCTTGGGAGGATCAAACCCTAGAGTTAGAGAGAGGTTGGTTATGTATGCATATGTGAATAAGGAAATACGAGTGCCTACCATCTGGGTGAGGGAGAGAGCCCAAGACCCTAGAGGAGGTAGCTATGTTAGTTTCTGTGAAGCCCCATGCTCAGGTTGGTGGTTTCCCACATAGGAATCTAGTGGTGTATATAATAGAGTTGAGAAATAGTGTTTCATGGGTATAGAACCTATGGAGGGCATGTCGTGTCATGTTGTGGTTTGGTTTGTGCCTATGTGGCTAGAGCTTAGAAGGCTATCACTAGTGCCAATGAGGTAATCCGAGAACCCTAGACCAAGAGGAAAGATAAATTATAATCATATGTGATACTCATAGAGATGAGTGAGCTAAGAGAGACTGAGCATGGCACTACCCTCATGAGTTGGGCCAGGAGAACCTCAATTGGACTAGATGAAGTTTTGATATATGTTTGAGGAGCCACTTGTATAAGTTGGTTTAGTACAACCATGATATAACAAAGATAAAAATGTGATATGATCTTGATGACGTGATATGTAGACATGATATGATGGAATCCTAAAGATGGTTTAATAGATATCAATGCATAAATGGTTAATCATATACATGAATAATGATGCTAATGTGAAATTGTTGGTTAATCTTGTGATGAAATCATTAGTAAATGTTGTAATTTATTATGAATAATGAAATAAGATCATATGAATGCAACATGTTACATGAGGTGTTAACCTTAGTGGTTAATAAAGATGAAAAATATAGTTTTACAGTTAACACAACATAATGCTTATAACATCTTGAGATGATCTAGATGGAAAACACGGTTTAATTATAGTTTAACTCCCTCCTAAAAGGCATATGTCAATGATGAACATGTTCTAACAATGAACTAAATAAAATGATTATGACACCTTGATATAATGGGTAACTTAGGTTAACTCCTTTGGAACATGGTAATGATGTGGGAACCCTAATGCATGGGTAAAGATGAAGATGCAACCCTAATATATGAGATATGTAATGACATAACCAAAGTTTCTAAACCTTGAATGGAGTGTTTGTGCACCAAGATGGTTGTAACCCACCCCCCCTTAATAGTGCTTTGGATACATGGTTCTAGGTAACCTTTGCAGATATGTTACACATATAATAGTGCCTACATGTGGATGAAGGCAAGATAAGGTTTTCCCTGGAAGTATGAGTATCGTTTACTTTTGAGGATGAAAGTTCTTTTAAGATGTATATGATGTGACAAAGTGGGGTTTTTTAACTTAATTTTGAGTATGAAATATCTTTTAAGGTGTATAGGATGTGGTGGAGTGGACTTTTGGAATCCTAAAATGTCCAATGACTTAAGTGAAAGCGTAAGGTTGAAATATATTAAGAGTTCCAAGCTTTTGACAAAGTAGGTATGTTGATGTGAGGTTGACATCATGATTAAGATATCTCTTTTTAATTCCTTCTTGAGGAATTTAATATAATGATCAAATAGATGAGTTTTGTCACCAAATTTGAGTAGAAGGTAGGTAGAGAGGTAAGGAATCTATGGTTAAAATTTTGTGGCAATTGGATGTTCTTAGAGGAAGTTATTAATGTTTGAAATTGGTGAAATAATGTGTATAATTGATGTTCTTAGACCTAAGTTTGTGGTTTATCTGGTGTCACGCGCCCCTTTTGTTTGGAGCCATTTGTGTGGCCCTTTTCTACCCCTAGATCTCAGATCTAACAGTCTAGACACTTGTAACTATGAACCCATAGATAGGGTGAAGTGAAGGAGTAAGTTGGACCGGACCCTTGGATGAAAGATTGATGCCTATACTAAAATCCCCTACCTTGCAGTTAGAGAAAGGTAGTGGGGCGGACAGGCAGTGTGAGTTCTCATCCACCACTCATCGGGATCGTGGGAGCGATAGGAGGAAAGGATAGGGAAGTTGGTCTTGAACACTCCTGGCAATTAGTTTGACCCCTTAAACGAGGTGTGTGGCCTTTCCAGTGGAGAGAAAGAGACTCCCCTCCTCGCTGCTTCTCCACAGCGGCAAGTAGGAGGAATGGGGGAGTATAGATTGGAGCTGGAGTGATTGGTTTTGGGAGCTAAGTTGATGAGAAGAAGAGTAGAAGCAAGGCTGAAGCCTGGGGAGACAAATGTGAGCATCTTCAGTGGTTTCAGGTGGAGGTTCCATGGCGGACGGAGCCAGCCTGACCGGAAATGATGGCAGAGCTCGGAGACCTATGGGGAGAGCTTCTCGTCGTGAGCGAAGGTTGAAAATGAACTCATGGAGACCCTATGAAGCTTCTAAAGTTGCAGTTCGGCGCTTGAGTGATCATAGGTAAGACGCCTCTTTTACCCCTTTGCAGTAGGGCCGACGTCGGCGATCCCACAGTGGAAAGGGATAAGGATTTGAGGACGAGGAGTAGAGTGGTCATCAAGTTCTGGATGGGGTTGGCGCATCTAAAGGAGGCACAATTGCATCTTGAGGAGGTAGGATCGTGCCCCTATTTCCTCGCCAGAGTGGTTGTGCATGGTGGTGCACGCGGAAGACAGGGGATGTGGGTGTTTGCGTCATCCATGACCTAGGGAAAAAGAAAGAGAGCTAGCAAGGCAAGAGTTGCGCCCACCATAGTGGCCATGTGCCAGTGCGTTATTGGCCACAAAAGGTAATAATTTAGTAAATCTACAGATCTTATATAATTTGTATAAATTAGCTCGCTTATTAGAAAAATACAAATAAAATATAGAAATTCTCAAAAAAATGTATAGAACAAGATGGAACCATCATATCCGGTGTTTGATGCACTAAGAATGGTGATATCATGTAATATGTGTAATTCTTAGTTCTTGAGTAATAAATATTAAATCATGACCTAAAATTAGGAGAATGCATCTGTAACTCTTAAATGTGTTTTAGAAACCATGTGACATCATATATGATCATGTTACGACACATAATCATGTAATTTGCTGAGAATGGCTAATTAGGGCTAATAATCCTAAATAAAATGTAATAAATACATGCATGCTCAATAAATGATGAAATTTACAGAGTAAGCTCATATCAATATATTGAACCTCAGATTTTATTATGAGATCATGATGATGAACAAAATCTATGTTATATGAAGATGAACCTTAATACATGTCATGAAACCCTAATTTAGGTTAGTACATGTAACCTAGGGTAATATGTACACAAAAAGGATATGGAACCTAATGCTCAGATAATGAACCATAATTTGGAAAATGGCAATAGTAAGATAATTCTAAGACAAGAATGCAAGTAATGGTGCACATATCCAAATGAGTAAGCCAACCCTAAAATGGACATAACTAAGGTTAGGATGATGAGAACCTGATGATTGTATGTGATCTTATCTTTATCAGGGTTTGACCAAGAGTGGTAGTTGATACAAGAATATCTGGTTATTAGGATATCTTGATCAAGGTACGCCATTACCTATTACTTGGCTTATTATACAATATGCTTGCATTATATGGTAGTACAAACTTGACATATGGTATTGATTGAAATGATTGTTCTTGTATGCTATGTTGCTTGATTTTCCATACTTATTGCTATGAACACATGACACATAATATATATATTCCATTATATCCAAGAACTTCAACTCTTTGGTAGTAAAGTGCTAGAAAAGAAGTAATTCAACTCTTTGGTAGTAAAGTACTCGGAAGTGATCCAACTCTTTGGTAGTAGATCACATTGTGAAATGATCCAACTTTTTGGTAGTAGATCATAAAGGCCTTAATGCATTCAACTCTCAGGTAGTAAACACATGGATGATATAATGGAAAATATGCCTAAAAGACATGTGTTCTCTTTTGTTAATAAACATTCTTGTTCAAGTACACTTTTCTTATATTCTTATGTTACTGCCAAGTATTAGTTTTATCTTATTGCCAAGATATGATGAGAGGTTTATAAACGACATGTAGGCATATTTGGTACAATATTCTTGAATATTGTACTGACATGTACCACATGTAATCTTTTATTTAGGTTGTGGTTATGCTCTTGAAGATCCATGATAGTTGAGAGTTGTGTGGCGAGATGATGTACAGGTGGACCTGTTGTCTTAAGATCCTATAGTTTAGTGGTAGAAGTTTGTTGTTCAATGTGTAATATCAAATGGTGTAACAATTCATGTTGTAATTATATGTTGAATGGTGAACATGTGTTGTATGGTTTTATTATTGTTCATGTGCATGTGCTACTATGTTTCCTTCTGACTCCCTTGATTTTCTTCTTCTTATCCTAGTGTGGGATGTTTAAATTGGGATTCTCACTGAGGTGAGGGTTTCAATTTGGACATCTCACATCAGATTAAGTTTTAGAAAATTCAGGGACGTCACAATGTGTGTGTGGCTCAACATAAAGGTTTTATACATCCAAATAATGCAAATAAAGTATGTAAGCTACAAAGGTCAATCTATGGATTGAAGCAAGCATCTCAGAGTTGGAATATCAAATTTGATAAGACACTCAAAGAGTTTGACTTTAGTCAAAATGAAGATGAAACATGTGTTTACAAAAGGTTAGTGTGAGCATATCTATATTCCACATACTGATGGGAATGACATTCTTATCCTACAAAATGTTAAAACCTAGCTAGAAAGTACCTTCTCTATGAAGGATTTAGGTGAAGCATCCTATATCTTAGGATTTAAGATTTATAGAAATAGATCTAGAAGTCTTCTTGACCTAAGTAAGAGCACATACATTGGCAAGATGTTGAAAGGGTACAACATGCAAGACTCCATGATATAATATTTGTCCGTATTTCTTGAAATTAGTCTCTCAAGAGCCAAATGTCCCAGTTCTTGTGAAGAATGGGAAAGCATGAGTAAGGATGCCATATTCATATTCTATTGGACATATCATGTATGCAATGTTATGCAATCATCCCATTGCCTCGTATATATTGGACATGATGAGGGGATCAGTCAAATTACAGTGAAGGTCACTAGCATGTCATAAAGAATATCCTTGAGTACTTGAGAAGCGGTAAGGATCAGTTCTTTGTTTATGGTAATAAGGAAGAGTTGGGTGTAAGGTTCACATCGATGCAAGCTTCCAAACTAATAAAGAAAATTGATGATTGAAATCCAAATTTGTGTTTGACCTTAAAATAAAACTATAAGTTGGAAAAGTTTTGAGCAAGAGAGAGTTGTTGATTCTACAATAGAAGTCAAGTACCTTGTAGTTTTGAACACAGTAGAGGATATTGTATGGATCAAGAAGTTCATTTTGATGTGACATAGTAGAAATACTGTGACAACAATGGAGATAGAGGATACACTACTATGACATTTCCATATCATATGAAAGATTGTACATTGAGGAGATGAGATGAGTTGCAAAGTAGTGACTAGAAGCAAATGTTGATAACCCGCTACAAAATCTCTTGCACAGTAAAAACGTGATGGACATGTTAATATCACTTGGAATAAAATCTATAGGTGATTGTCTCTAAGTGCAAGTGGGACTTTGTTGGTATATATGCCTAGAAAGCCAACCATATGATGATTGTAATGGAGCATCATAAACTTGATTTGATAATAATAAAAGTAATTCCATCTATTGTGTTTGTCTCAGTTATGAGACGATTACACAAACATAATACATGTCTAAATAATGATGGTACTTGAGGATATATGTCTTCAGGTTATGGATTTGAACAATGAGATCATATGCATGATAGGAGTACATACATTATTGTTATGTCCCTATTCAGGTATTACTATGGAAGAAAATTAGATGATAGTAATACATAATACTAGAAAGTTTGTTGATTGATGATAGCATCTCATTAGTCATGATATAGGATATCAAGTCAAACACAGTTACTTGTTATAAAATGGTGTACTGGACAAGACCCACCTTAAGGTGATACATGTATACCATGGAATAGTAATCACAATCAGCACTCAAAGTGATAGAGGTGATAGTGGTTCTTAGACCTGAAGTCACTACAAACATTACATGTTGTTGTATGAACTTTGACACCATCCAACCTGACCTTAAATAAGGGTTTCCATAAAGGTGGTGCTCGGGTACATTGTAACACATGGGGATTGACTATGAGTGATGTATATGGGATTTCTCCCTCCTACATGAGTTTATATCCTATAATATTCATAAGAAAGACTAAGAAACATATGGACATACGTGTGTGACTCAATATGTGATATGTGACCTCACATGCATCTCATACATTATTCTCTGGTTCAACAAACATGGATTGAATATTAAGGATGATGATTCCATGCCTCAAGTTCAATCTGGATATTAGAGACAAAGGAACTATATGATCATGATAAGACTAATCATGTACTATAGGTTGAAGTTGTTCTCTAACTTCCCAATTACTTGGGTAGCAGTGATATGTTGCTAGATAGCACTCATTGTTTTTGATGTCATAATCTGGTTATGGACATTCACTTCCAACATAATTTGGGACATATTGGGTCACACACATAGGATTTAGATGGAATAGGAGTTTACTCATGGATAACATTTAACTTGATTACTAAAGTGTTTAGGTAATCAACTTAAAAAACATTGGTTGATAGTTGGCTAACTAGAGTGTCCAGTAAACTGACTGGGAATGTTAGTCGACTGACTAGAGTGTCCAGCGGAGTGATTGAGAAGTTCAGCCGAATGACTGGACGATCAATAAGACTTAATCAAGGATTGATTCTGATGTCATGTCGTGCTTTAATTGTTACATTAAAAACCAATTTGTGAATAGGAAATATAGCCAATCACCGACTGGCGATCCGTAGCAGTCAGAAATTCATGAAATATGTCTCTCGTGTCCTTAGGTTTGTGGAAACCCTAACCAATCCACTCCTATATAAAGAGGGGTGTGGCCAAGCCTCTCAGAACAAGTATCCTAATCTCAACATTATAATAACATGAGTCTAGAGGTATCTTACCTGAAAAAGGGAGAGATATCTAAAGGGGAGAAAAGTCAACGCTAGCACGTTGACAACATGAGGGACAACTTCTTCTAGTTAGTCGTAGTAGAATGAGAAGAGTTCCCAGTGGTCCGTGTGGACCATGTCATTAACCATAAACCCCTAACATGGATTTTTCCCCTGAAATCCAAGGTACACATAGATGGACACTTCTCATGCACATCATCCTCAATCTTACACATGGTTACTTTAATCACATGGTGATGTCACATAATTCTCATAGAAGACATGTTCTTCTCCCTCAAGTTTTGCATATGTCACCTTGGTTCAACATAAGAATTGTTGTTCCACCTAATAGCAAATAATATTCTATAATAGTTCTAACATCATCTATAGTGATGAGAGACTCATATACTCCTCCTTGATTCAAAGTGTGCATGAACGCATTATTGATGCATGATCCAGGGCACTAATACCTTTAATATGTCAGTATGGCAGTGGGTATGCTTCTCAGGAGATGTGCAAATGGAAAGTTCCAAAGTACTTCCACCATATCCCACAACTGCATCATCTTTCTAATAATTATGGATTTTACATCCTCTACTAGATATACTCCATCAGTGTCCTCCATGTTGTTGTCGAAGAATGCCATGGATATAACTATCACTATTTATGCGGCAATTATGCCATGAAGCTTCTTAATTCTGAATGGGCAGTTGAAGACCACTATCACCAATGATGATCCCATGTGGTTACATTTTATTTTTTCTTTTCTTTTTCACACTCTGGGGATAGTGTGTGTTGCAAGTTTAGGGGTGTAATCTCATGACATAGATATTCATAGTATCAAACCGTTTTTAATTTTCCCCTTTTAATTCACATTTCTCTGTTCAACTCACACGTTTCATGATCTTTTTGAAATTATTTTCATGTACAAAACAATGCATATGAAGATGATAAAAAAATCCCCTCTTCAAATAGATTATTTTTTCTCTTTAAGCTATATTTTACAAATCAATTACAAGCAAACAACATTTTAGACATGTCTTTAAAATCTCTATTCATACTGATGATACTTTTATATATTTCTCTCAGAAAAATGTTACTTATTCCTCTAGTTTGATTCTAACCACGGAATATCACCAAAATATTCTTACCAAAAACATCAAACCAAGCTAAAAGCATACTCAATTGAAGGCAAATTCTCACAAAAGAATAGAGATATACCCGGTCTCCCATTCCACCTTCATATCATTGAAAATCCCAAAATATGTGACGAATAAAAGCAGAGAGCAAAAAAATGTGAGAGTTGTACCCTACTTTAATCAAGGGAGTTACCAGAACGGTGTATTGATGTACTCATGAACACATAATGTCACTTTTATTGCACTCTAAGACTAAAAATTCAAACACCCATTTCCAATGGTGTTCATTAAATGTTTACAATAATCTAGGGCAATGGTACTTAGGATGTGCAATCACTGCTCTAAAACCAACTAATTTGGAATGTAGGGAAAACTTACCCATTTAATGGACCTATACTTGAATGATCTGAAAATAAAGAAGGGATACCCACAAGGCTTTTTGCCTACCAATCTCAATCACCACCCCCAATGTGACGAGAGTGAAAGCTAGTTTGAAAAGTGAGATTTATGTCAGAGACAAGTTTATAAGAAAAAATAACCAATAAACAAATAAATAATGATCTTTTGAATGTTGATGTTTTTGAAGAACTAGATCATTTTATGAAATAGTAAATGGTTTTTATAAGAGGTGGATGTAAACATTTCTTTTAGACATATTTATTATTTTCTTGCTTTCTCTAATTCGTGCAATGATTCTATTAGCTTTAGGATAAGCTAAATGGTAAGATTGGGGGAGTTGTTAACATCAATTTTTATGCACTTTTCATGACTTTTACATGGATAGAATCATCCGATTAAAAATTTAAAGATATAAAATTCATCAATTTTATACTCAAAAACCAAATACTTAGGTTTGATTGAGTTTTACTGCAAATTGTAGGAATTTTAGCTCAATATTCTGAATATCGATGGCATTTTCCATCGACCTCCAAGATCGATCATTATTCATGATATGAATATCAACCTCAGTAGATTTCCACAACTTATTGACCTATCCGATTGACGATTGAAGAGACTGATGGATATTTCCATCAAGCTTAAAGTCATTGATCTAAGGATGATGGAGTAGAGGTTGATATGAAGACGATGATCTTAAGATCGACAAGGTTTTATTGAGATTTAACCCATAGAACTTATAACAACCAATACCATTCATTGACTTCAAATCGATAGTCTTCCAAGAATCATCCTATTAATCAATCACAAATCAAAAATCCTCAAGATCAATGCAGTTTCATTGACAAATCAAAGACTCGTCGATCTCCCTGATGAATGACAGGAAGATCAAAGGTCCATGCCACATGAACCAATTAGAGACCAACAAAGCATAAGTCAAACCCTATAAATAGGTTGTGAAGGCATCACTTTATGGCATCTTGGATTTTAGAGTCAACAAGTCGAAAGGCGTCCACCATGCTCAAAGCCAAACTATAAAGACATCAACCTAGTTACACCATCGACCTATAGACTCAACTTTCAGATACTTCCATTGGCAAATTAAATGATCTATTTGCTTCAGTCTTGATCATGCAAAGGAGTGAAGCTCATCGACCTCTACCCATCGACCTCCTCTTTTGATTTAATCAAAAGGTGGATATATTGATCATTTGATCTACCCTTATATCGACTTATTCCCTTTCTTTTCCTTATCATAACTTGTTTGAGTAGTAATCTATTTCATTTTCATTCCATGAGTGAATAAACTCCATAAATTGGGTTAGGGTAGCCATTAGGCCCTCCCAACATGTAATCTTTACTTCTTATGATTAATACATATGTTCTTACGATTTTTTTTCTATATCTTGTTTTATGTGATGCTTGTTTGTTTAGAAAGATTCTTTCCATGTTTGATTTGGATTTATTCAAGAGAATGATTTAGTAAGATCAAGAGTATGGATTGGTGACAAGGCACGAGAGTGAGGACTTACTAAGGAAAAAGTCTTACTTTTATTCTTGATTTATTGGTTATCATCTCAAGAGAAAGATGCCTTTAGATAGAAATCTACTCAGATCTTTAGAGAAGGAAGGTGTAGGTATCGTCAATGACTGGTTACAAAATATGTCGAGAACACATATAAATTAGAAGAGAATGTTTTTCATGTCGAGGCCGGTTTGATTGGTAAAGCCCAGTCCATGTATTTTTTTATCATTTCCATAACTATCATTCTTTCTTGATTTTTGATAAACTTAGATTTAAATCTTTAATTTGATTAATTTTTTCCTTTACTGGAACCCCAACTTCTTTCTTTTGATTTTACTAAACTAAGACAAGATTTCCTATTATTAGCATGTTGTTCTCCTTGTCCCTGAGTTTGACCATGTATTACTGCAATAGATTATGTATTGATTTGTGGATGTCTCTTATAGTCGGGTATAAATTCTAAGTGTAATATCTTTGACTGGAAAAAACTTGTTTACACTTTTGACCCACAAAAAAAGAGTGACCAATGTATCATATGATTTGTGTGTACTTAAGTTTTCAAGTAGTGGAGAATGGAATGCCTTCATGTTCCTATGGCCTCCCCTTGCATTGTATGAGTTTACATGGATTCCACATATGTGAAAAATGGTTGATTCAAAGATAGTAGCACCCACATTTGAATATATTTGTGGGAGGGTCTTGTTCAAAATAGATGTCTCATGATGTTGCATTCCCATTATTTTCAGAAACACATGAGCACTCTACCTCTACAATTATAACACAACTTGTGTTTGCATACAACAAGCACAAGTAATGGTCTACTTCCTATGACTTCATATGTTCCACAAATCAGACAGTAACATGCTAATAGAGGAAACTAATACCCATAGGAGGAGACGAAAGTACATATACAAATGACTACACCTTGCGACATATAGTGGTTCCTTGATAGAGGAGGAAGAATGAAATAGGTTTTAGTTATAATCTACTCCATTTTGAGTGAAAATGTCTTTACTTGGATATTTTGAACTCACTTTTATTAAGAAATACATATATTTATATATTATAATCGGAAAATTGCATTAAGTTATTATAAGTATACTCCATTAAATTTCAATGGATACGTCAAAAGTTCAGAGGTGCATTTTTGGTAGTGTCGTAGCATTATGGGCAAACACTAAAGATGTAGGGTTGTACGACTTTGGAATACTCAATGAAATCATGAGGGAAATGTATTATATTTGTTTGGTAAGATATGTTTGCTAACACAACCACAAAGATAGAAATGCACTAACATAAAATTATGTGTTCGTTGTCATGAACACAAATAGACCTCATTATATGGTAAAGACTGGTGCCAATACTTTCAAGAAGTAGTTGATCTTTCCCTAGTAATTCAATTTATGCATGTTGAGATTAATTTTATAAACAACAAATGGAAGTCGGTATGGGATCAGACAATGAATTGGAAGGACTTTGTTGAAATCAATGATGATGAAAAAAATGTTTATCAATCCTATTAGTATGAGTATGATGAACTATATTTCGTAGTGAATAAGCTGGAGAAAATGAATAGCCCATTTTTTAGACTCCTTAACTTGTGCTTATGCCATAGGCCTATTGTTATTTTATAAAATATTGCACACAATTTCATTCATGTGATGGACTATATATTTTTCAAAAATTATATTATAAGTTGGTTGCATACTATATATGCATATTTGCAACCTAGTCAAGGTTTCAGAGTCAGCGCGGCCACCAATGTTAGGATTTGTTAGCATGATTTGAATTTAAATTCAATTTATACATAATGGCAATTTTAAATACAAAACTATTTTGAGCAAATATGTATTATTTGCTTACATTAATGTTTTTCAAACTATTTTGCAACTTTTTCACATTAGAAAAGATCGACGCTTTCAATGAGATGACAAGACAGATTGAGCAATAGGTGCAATATTAGGACATCATTACTATTTAGGAAAAATGTGTGGACATTCACATGTTAGGTTGGTGGGACCTCCTTCAATATTTCCACACATCAACACATATCATTGGTGTGTCTATGAGAATGTTAAAAATGAGATGGAAAGTTCTTATACATATAGATGTAGTTTCACATACCTTTTGGACTAATCCTCACTCTTACCTGAGAGGCCTATAGAAACAACTTCATCAAGTGGGAAGGTCTTAATGAGATGTAATAGTTGTTCATGACAAGTTAATGCACCAAATGACATTGAGTGAAACACTAATATTGTTGGAGTCATTGATGGTAATGACAATGAATGAAGGCCACAACTATCGCTATCTAAATGTTTTACTAAAAACATGTTTACACAACAGCATTACGCCGTACTTTATGCTTAGTTTTTATTAGATTAAATTTCATTGTTGGTCGGATATCTCAAAATTTCTAAGTATAATTTATTTATTATTAGTAACAATAGAAATTAGTAGACTATAAATATATTGTTGTTGGTTTGTGAAAGATATAGGTGTAACAAAAGCAATAAAATTTTCTCTAGATAAAACCATGCCATAGGATCTCATCGACAACAACATATTCAGAAAGAGGGGGTAGGGATATACCTCATCTCAGAGCAAGTGCAGTGATGTCCTTTTTCCCGATGATGTGGGTTGCTCCTAACGTGCACAAACGATCGTCGTCTGTCCTCTGAACGTTGGCAACTCAATGTCTGCATCTCTACTTTTTCCACGTGGATGGAGTGGAACTCCACGTCACGCTTCCTAAGCTAGCAGGAAGGAGTAGCCTTCTACTTGATGATGTACTAGCATCAGTCGCTCTCCTTCTCTATCACTTGGGGATGATGATGGATAGGGTTCACTTACAAGAGTGTGATGTTAGCAATTTTCAAAATACCTATCTATCATGCCCCTATAAATAGCAGAGGAAAGGAAGCATGATCTCCCAAAACCTTCAGGTAAACAAAAGGGTTGTGGGTTCGTTAAAACGAATCACTCATAGACAATTCAAAAAATATTCTTGAATCACTTAATTAACCAATTAATCACATTAATTTATTAACTAATTTTTGTTACCCATCTCTAGTTTATTGCTCTGGATCAGCCAGCCGACTTTACAATGGGATCTAATTAATTGGCTTAAACACTTTAACCAATTAACTCAGATTATGTTATTATAGTAGATTACCTAAACATTTTAGAAATCAGTTTGATTTGGAACATTTCCAATCACGTCCATTCCTATTCCAATCACATCCTATGTGTGTGGCCAGGTAGGCTCCACATTACATTGGCAGTGATATTCATAATCATATTATGATTTCAAAAGCAATGATTGGTATCTAGAAAGACTTCATTGATACCCAAGTAATTGGAGAAGTTGGAGAACAATTGAACCTCTCATCTGTGACTAGTGTTATAGTGAATTTATAGTTCCTTTATCTCTGATATCCAGATTGAACTTGAGGCATGGAATTGTCATCCTCTTCAACATTCAATCCATGTTCCTTGCACTAGAGTAGACTTTATGAGATATGTGTAATCTCAATATCACATATTGACTCACATCAGCATGGCCATGCATTTCTCAGTCTCGCTTATCAAGTGGTCAAGATATCAAAATCCTGTAGGAGGGACAAATCTCATCTACATCACTCACAGTCATCCCCATGTGTCACAGTGCACCCAGCACCACCTTTATGAAAACCCTTATTCATGATTAAGGTTATTGATGTAAAAGTACCCCAAATGACATGTGATGAGTGTAGTGATTTCAGGTCTAAGAACCACAATCACTGCCATCACTTATGAGAGATGACTCTGACTACCATTCATGGTTCCATGTGTCACTCTCAAGGTGGGTCTGTCTTATACATTGTTCTCTAACAAGTATCTATGTGTTTGGTTTGGTATCACATATCATGACTAATAAGATGTTGTCATCAACCAACACACAGTCTAGTCTTAAGTGCTATTGTTGTCTACTATCTTCCACAATAACATCCTAATATGGACATAATAAGAATGCATATACTCTTGACATGGTATGATCTTCTCGTTCAAGTCCTCAACCCGAAGTCATACATCATTGAGTAATATCATTCTTTAGACATTTATTATGTTACATCAGTATCTCAGATTTGAATAACGAAATAAATTGGAAGATTTCCTTAAATGTTAATCAAATCATCTATAAGATATGCCATTACAATCACCATATGATTGGCTCTTTGGGCATACATACCAATAGACTTCCACTTGCACTTAGAGCCAATCACTCATGAACTAAACCCAAGTGATACAACATGACCTACATGCTTCTACTGTGAAAGTGCTTTTATCAAGGGGTCATCCACATTGCTCTCGGTTGGTACTCTAAAAATCTTCACATCTCCTCACTGTACAATTTCTCGTATGAGATGGACATGCCTTTCTATATGCTTGGAGCGTTGATGTGATCTAGGTTCCTTAGCTTGTACAATGGCTCCATTTTTTTCACAATATAGCTCAATTATCTTGTTGATTCTTGGAACCACCCCAAGTTCTGAGACAAACTTCTTGACCCAAAATAGATTCCTTTGTTGCATTGAATGCAGCAATATACTTGGCCTCCATTGTAGAATTTGCAATTGTCTCTTGCTTGGAACTCTTCTACCTCATAGCTTCATTGTTGAGGCAAACACAAATCCTGATTGTGATCAACAATCATCTTTGTCAGTTTGGAAGCTTGCATTGGTGTAAGCCTTTACCACCAACTCTTCCTCTCCATTGTAGACAAGGAATTGATCCTTAGTTCTTCTCAAGTACCTAGGGATATTCTTCACAGAAGTCTAGTGACCTTCACCAGGATTTGACTTATATCTATTTGTCATGATAAAAGAATACGTTACATCTGGTACATAACATTTTGTACATGATAGATCCAATTGCAGAATCATAAGGAATCTTATTCATGTCCTCCCTTTCTTCACAAGAATTGGGACATTGAGCTCTAGAGATGTAACACCATGAGATATGGGTATGTTTCTACTCTTTGAGTTCTCCATGTTGAATCTCTTCAATACTTTGTCAATGTATGTGCTCTGACTTAGTCTGAGAAGCCTTCTAGATCTATCTTTATAGATCTTGATTCTTAGTATGTAGGATGCTTTAGTCTTTCATTTAGAATGTATTTTCTAGATAGGTTTTTACCATATGTAAAGTAGGGATGGCATTCCCCATCATTAGTATGTCATCCACATACAATATGAGGAATACAATCATGCTCCCACTAACCTTCTTATACACACAAGGTTCATCTTTATTTTGACTAAAGCCAAACTCTTTGACTATTTTGTCAAATCAAAGATTCCAGCTCTGAGATTGTTGATTCAATCCATAGATTGACCTTGTAGCTTAAGACTTTATTTGCGTCCTTAGTATTAATAAAACTCTTAGGTTGTATCATGTACACATCCTTAAGAAGATTCCCATATGGAATGCACTTTTAACATCCATCTTCCAAATCTCATAGTCATGATAAGCTACAATGGCAATCATGATCCTGATGGACTTAACCATAGCAACTGGATAAAATGTTTCATAATATTCAACACCTTGAACTTGTTTGGAACCCTTTTCAACCAATCGACCTTTATAAGTTTGTACATTACCATCCATTTTGGTCTTCTACTTGAAGACCCACTTGCACCCTATGGGTTTTACCCCTTCAGGTGCATCCACCAAGGTCCATACCTTATTGGAGTACATGGATTCCATCTTAGATCTCATGGACTCCAGCCATTTCTCAAACTCTGGTCCCTTAACATCTTCTAGATAGGTAGTTGGATCATCATCAATGACCGACTCATTGACTTCTTGAGTCAGCGGATAACCAAATCTATTTGGCTCAAGGTGTGTTCTACCAGATCTGTGATGTTCCTGTGTCACATGAGGAATTTGAGATCCCATAATGATTTGTGACTCTCTATGTTCCTCTTATACCTCTATAGGTTCAATGCTTTCTTATTGGTCTCAAACTTCTTCAAGTTCTACTTTCCTCCCACTGATTCCTTTAGAAATGAATTCCTTTTCTAGGAATGCAGCATCCCTGGTAACAAACACTTTGTTTTCAGTTGGGTTAAAAAAGTAGTATCTCTTGGTTCCTTCGGTATAACCAACAACATAACATTTATCTGATCTAGGGTCAAGATTTTCAGGAAACACTTTCTTGACACAATGTAAGGAGGCAGGATCACCCCCTTACTAAATATTTGAAGAATAAAACATCCATTCCAAACACACTCAAAGGTATGCTAGAATAGGTGCAAAATTTTCAAACTTCAATAAATGGTATTCAAAACAACCAAAGTATAGCAGCAGAATAAAAATAATGACTATATTCAATTTTCACAAAAGATTACAAAAGTACATCATAATATCCCATAAGGGTTTACATGTATGATACAACATAAGGATCTAGTAGAGGGAAATCTAAACCATAACAACTTTGTCTCAAAGCTTTAACTCCTTAAGCTAGTCCAAAACTTCATGCCTTATCATCCAAGTCCTTCACCTAGGGTTGGAAGCATACCCTAGCAAGAAGAAGAAAATAGATGACATCAGCAAAGGCTGGTATGTGCATACTAAATAGGAAATTTGAGCTATATATGGAATAAAGGAAAAAATATATAAAAGGCTTCCTATATAAAGGATAAGGACCACCCAAATGGGTATCAAGAGAAAAGGAATTGAAATCATATGATAAAAAAAAATAATACTTGCCATTAATAAAACATAAAGATTGTTCCACACCATCACATGTAAAGAATTAGGGCATACACCCCATATCGTCAACCTGCATGCATGTGAGATAAACATAGCCCTAGAACAGTATAAACACAAAGGCAAACAAGTCTCATAAACTTGAAACCTGATAGATAAAGGAATATTTCCAATCTCCCAAATATATAAAACATGGGATAAGAATCACACATCTTGCCCTGGGTATGAGGTTCCTTTCCATCTCAAAAGAGCAGGAAATATCACATCTGCTCGGCAGGAAATTACACATCTGTCCTAAAAACCAATGCAATTACACTACTCTAGTGCTGCTGAATCACATAGCATGTTAAATATAGAGGCAAGTATAAAGTATAGTCAAAATATATAAAATAGTCACCACATAAGTGACCAACATATACATCCACCTCATAAGTGGGCAAAAGGCATCACATGTCATCTTTTAGAGTACCATCATGAACAAAGCATAAGATAAGAGTTCAAAAGAATATCCTTGATCACATGATCAATATTAAATAAGGTAGTTCACATGAACCATGATTTTCAAAATAAAAGACATTGTGTATAGGCTAATGTCCATAGGACAAAGAGAATGAATAAGCATAGGTGAATTGCTCAACATAGAAGAATAGGGGATACACCATACTTCAACTTCAGAGTCTAAATAGTCCAAGTCAAGACTAAGCCTTCAAAGAACCTCTAGGGAAGGTGGATAGGTCCAATAAGTAAGGTTCCCAAGCTTATAGAGGTTGGTTTCTCCAACAAAGCTCCTATCTTGAGCAAGAAGCACCTTCTCTACTTTAGAGGTGAAAAACCCTTACAAAAGAACATGGAGATGAGGTATCTATGGTTTCTAGGTAGGGTTCACCATGGAAGGCCATGGTTCTGACCAGGAGGAAGGTGGAAGGAAGACTAACAACATGAAAATAGGGAAGGAAAGGAGAAAACTTACTAGTTTTGGTCAAAATCACCAAGGAGGAGCTTAAGAAATCCTAAATAGATAAATTTGGAACCCTAGGAGCCTTCTTCACCAAGGTAGGTGCCTCCTTTTACCTTGGGACAGCACCTTCATCACAAAATAGAGTAGGAATGATGCTCTAAGATATAGGAAATAAAGGATAGCAAGATTTTTCGAATTAGGAGTTGGGAAGGGGTAGATATGGCTATATAAAGAAAGAGGTCAAGTATGAGGTGTCTATGAGACATTCCATGTGTCATGTATAAGGGTTTCCATGGATATGCAAGCCTTTATGGATAATGAAGAAGTCAAGAACGAGGTGTCAAGTTACTTTCCATGTCTCCAATTCTAAGGGTGCCTACGGACATGGAAACCTTTATGGATAAGGAAGAAGTCAAGCATGAGGTGTCAATGGAGGTTTCCATGTGTCCTTAGCCTAGGGATTTCATGGCCATGCAAGAAGACAAATCATAGAGGCTTCTTGAATATCAAATGTAAATTTATGGACACTTATAGGCCATCCCAACTGAACTCCGATCAAAGAAATAACCCCATTGGTTGATAGCTTCTAAAGATAAGCTCATTTATAAAGAGAGTAATCCCTAAAATGCCCTTGGAAAGAAACATCTTCAAACCAAGGTGCAAATAGGATCCCTATGGTTCAAAATATATATAATGGTAAGGTAATATCTAAGGATTAAAATTCAGGTGATAATTTGTAAAGAAAACCTCCCAATTGGGTAAATTGCAGAAAAGTCCAAAATGTACCTAAAATTGCATAACTTGCACAAACAACATCCAAATTTGGAGAAACTTACATCCACAAGTTATATTTGATGTGTTGAATACAAATTTAACATTATTTCCATCTGTTGAAGTTATATAATCACATTATTCATTACTTATGCCTTTTACTCATTTTCTCTCTCCTAAACTTATCCTAATATTTCATGGTGGTCTAAATTAGATGAAATTTGACATGTATGCTAATTTTGATATGTAGATTTCAAATTTGAAGTTTGTTTCCACTTTTGAGACTTATTTTTACGAGATATGTCATATGTCCCATTAACGGCCCATTATCTAAATTATTCATCCAATTAAGTTCCTTATCTTCGTACTATCACCAAAACGAGTTATGTGACATACTTTATGTATCCATTATTAACCTAAGACTAATGTTAAAACATTAGGCTACATTAGGGTGATAAATTCATGTATCAGCTCACTAGGATCATACTAAACATCAGTTTATCATCTAACCTTCAACCTTGTTTGGCTAAGTCCAAAATGTCAACTTCCAGGGTAGGGTCTGAGATCTAGTATGTTACAGTACACCACCCCTTAAAGGGATTTCATCCTCGAAATAAAAACATCCACATATAAGAAAACAAATTATTCACCTACCCTTAAAGGATGTAATCTACCAAGCCAAACTAATCTAGAGGTAAAAGGTTGGGTCTAACTAGACCATATACCATATCCATCATGCTTCACTGTGCACTCTGATTGCTTACTCAACACCAAACTTCAAAGTCTAGGTTCTAGGGATAACTATCCAAACATGTGGTTCTATGGGTCATAAGGGAACTATATTGGATATCCATCCTCAAACAAGTCATTACGCCTGGGAGACTAGTTCAACATATTAGGGTCCCTAAAGATAAATCATATAGATGTCTAAGGCTACTATTGCCTAAAAGCATGCTATTTTGAACAATTCATATCAGCTCAGGCCAGGTCGGTATCATATGGATTCGGGAGTCCTCCTAAAACAAGCTAGTGGTGCGGAGGAAAATCATGCCATCCCCCAAACCATGATCCTTTGTAGATACCTTTGCTTTCAACTGCATGTCTTAGTAGCTGCCAAAAGGCCAAGCTAAACAACCTCAAGTTACTATGGTTACTTATGCATCTTTTACTTATAAGTATTTTAACGATCTATTCATCATTATTCTAATGTGAAACTATAGGATCCTAAATCAACCCTTCATCGTTTATTCATAAACTCTAGGGCAAACATGTCACTTAAAGGTAAGGCAAGGATTCTAACTAGGGAGATAAAATTGAAATAGTCAGATTTCGACTACTATGGGCTCTAATACCATGTTGTAAAGAGGCGGGATCACCCCTTACTAATGATTTGAAGAATAAAACATTCATTCCAAACACACTCAAAGGTATGCTACAATAGGTACAAAATTCTCAAACTTCAATAAATGGTATTCAAAACAACCAAAGTATAGCAACGGAATAAAAATAATGACTATATTCAATTTTCACAAAAGATTACAAAGGTACATCATAATATCCCATTAGGTTTACATGTATGATACAACATAAGGATCTAGTAGAGGTAAATCTAAACCATAACAACTTTGTCTCCAAGATTTAACTCCTTAAGCTAGTCCAAAACTTCATGCCTTATCATCTAAGTCCTTCACCTAGGGTTGTAAGCATACCCCAACAAGAAGACAAAATAGATGACATCAGCAAAGGCTAGTATGTGCTAAATAGGAAATTTGAGCTATATATGGAATAAAGGACAACAAATATAAAAGGCTTCCCATAGAAAGGATAAGGACCACCCAAATGGGTATCAAGAGAAAAGGAATTGAAATCATATAACAATAAAAGAATACTTGCCATTAATAAAACATAAATATTGTGCCACACCATCACATGTAAAGAATTAGGGCATACACCCCATATCATCAACATGCATGCATGTGAGATAAACATAGCCCTAGAAAAATATAAACACAAAGGCGGCCAAGTCTCATAAACTTGAAACCTGATAGAGAAAAGAATACTGCCTATATCTCAAATATATAAAACATGGGCCAAGAATCACACATCTTTCCCTAAGTATGAGGTTCCTTTTCATCCCAAAAGAGAAGAAAATATCACATCTGCCCAGTAGGAAATAACACATCTATCATAAAAACCATTGCAATTAAACTACTCTAGTGCTACTGAATCACATAGCATGTTACATGCAGAGGCAAGTAGAAAGTATATACATAATATATAAATGACACGATTTTACCGTGCGTCAAACGCAAGTTTACGCGTCAATGTAATATAGGCCTTTGTGAGGCCCGAGTCGAACTCAGGGACAATAAATTATCGGAGACTACTACTAACTACTCGCAATCAGCTAGACCGGATAAAAAGTTGGAAGTTGCTGTAAAATTAAAAGAAAATGAAATAAAACAAAACAAAATAATCGATTAAAGGTTTAGTTTAATAAATTCAAGTGGAGATCTTTAGGATTGTGGTTTCACTGCGGGTTTTCATTGGATGAATTTCTATATAGCAATTCAGATTTATCTCTCTTTCCGGGTAGTGGCCTGTAAACAGAATTGCCCACTGTCGTGGTACAATTCACTACCTATGTCTAGGGCGGTTCCACCGTCATAGTAACCTATACCCTAAACTAAGTGCATTAGAATCAATCTCTAGGTATCCACCATTAACCTTACACCACCTTGTTCAAGGGATTTGTCAATTAATGTGAATTTCATCTCTTTTCAACTGTTAATTCTTCTTTCAAAGTAATTAAAGGCATTATATTATTATTATGGTGATCAAGCATAACAATATAATTGAGAATACGAAATTATACCAAAGATTTAAGAGATAAATGATGAATTACTATGATAAAATTGTTATACAATGATTCCCCGGGCTACTCCCAGTCCTAAAGATAAAAGGGATTTGCCCCGCATGTTCATCTCAGAGCAAAACATGGTAGAGAAAAAGGGAAAAATGGAGAAAAACGTGATTGACTGGTGAAACCCCTGAACGGAGAAGATCCAAGCGGTCCTTGACGTAGAATGCATGATCTCTGGCCTTTCAGCTATGGAAAACGTCTTTTTCAGTGTCCGAAACGACTGGGACGTGCTTCTGGGCTCCGTCCTTCTCTCCACACCTTCTCGGGACGTGTGCAGTGGCTAATGACGTGATAGATTTCTCTTGGCCGCCGTCATTACGTATAATCACCGAGTGAGGTCGTTAAAATATCACAGTCGTCGGATTTAGATCGATCTGAAGCAAACTTGTATCTGACGGTGTCGATACTATCAACATGAGTCGATAGTATCGAATCTACACGGTATCAGATGTCTTCTTTTCTTTTCTTTATTGCGACTGATGCTGACTCGATACCATCGACGAGGGCCGATGGTATCGACTCTCTTAGGCGTCACTTTTGTCTTTTTCCATCGCTGAAACTCCTCTTGTCGATAGTATCGACTTTAGGGTCGATAGTATCGACTGTCTTATCGCCAACAACCTGATGGTATCTCGATACCATCGACTTCTGTGTCGATAGTATCGACTCTGTGATGCTCCTTGCAGATGGCAACCTGTGGTTGTGTCGATGGTATCGACCACTATCGATGGTATCGACAGCAGTAGA
Source organism: Alisma plantago-aquatica (assembly GCA_963693085.1). Taxonomy (NCBI): domain Eukaryota; kingdom Viridiplantae; phylum Streptophyta; class Magnoliopsida; order Alismatales; family Alismataceae; genus Alisma; species Alisma plantago-aquatica. The sequence goes on from OY856411.1 coordinate 601,912,212, forward strand.
TATTCGTTTTTCCTGAAATTGCAACATAGAACAACATAAGCCGAAATAAAACATATTATTTTAATCATTTATGCTCAAAACACTAAAATAAGGGAGATTTGACATAGAGAAGGATCATAGACCAAAGTAAATGAATCATGTAATATTAACCACCAAAATGACCGATAACTGCATAAAACACAAGTAAAATATGTCTATAAATGTGACTCAAAATCATCGCATCAAACTCCCCTAAGCTTGAACATTGCTCACCCTCGAGTAACAAAACCTCAGAATAGAATTGTGAGGGTTAACTAAAGAACAGATCATCACAACAAACATCACCATATAATCCCCACCGGACATTCACATTCCGACCCTTACCAACCACGTAATGATAATTACCCTAAAGGTGACAATAATCATCCATAAAAGATATCCACCTCACAATTGATGAACACTATCATATAAGGCAGTTAACATAATAAAATTTGCCGGTTCAGACTCGGTGCATCTTGTGATCTCGTATTCTACGTTGCTTGCCCTAACTACCATCTACATGGAAGCAGCTCTCTTGATATTCACAAGTGAGGAGAAAATCACGGCGGCCTACCAATTTGAGCAACGGGTGAATGGAATGGGTGGCTCATGAAAGAAATGGAAGCATTCTATGGTTTCAACATGCACAAAGAAAAAATGACCTAAATGATGCATATGCAAGTGTAAATGCCCTAATGCCTACATTTGGGTGGAATGATGCATGCACTATCATTCCGTCTCAAGGTGAGATGGAATATCTAAGAGAACATCATCATGTTCTTATTCTTCTTAATATGTAGTGAAAAGCATGTTCCTTTCTCCCTCTCATTCCTATTTACTTTTCAATTCTTTTTTTTTCATTTTCATATTTTTCTTCTTTTTTTTATTTTCAAGGCTCTTATATCCAATAATGACAATGAATTATTTGTCGGGCTCATTTCTTGTTGCATAACTGTATACTTGAAGCATTCATAAGGTATGGAACAAGTTTATCACCTTTAGTGTTTCAGAAGAAATAAGATACATGATGTCCTCTATGCACAAAAATATGAATGCAGCTACAAAATGATGATTATGCAACTAAATGACATGCACTTTAGGATGATGTGCATGTATAACTAATCAATTTTTTTCTTTTTTTTCATGCAAAATATACTAAAGTAGTTGCAATGCAAGATCTATTTACATGGAATGCAATCAACGAGATTAAAACCGTAATGTACTTACAAACTTAAGGTGGAATATGAAAAACAATGAGGTGGCTAGATCACAAGACTAATTGACTGAACCTTTGAAAATTATTATGTGTCCCTCCTTATTGACCTGTGTGGTAATTAAGGGGTTTCTCTCTCTTATTTCAAATTAAGGTCTCATTATCATTTGATTAGTTTAGGCTCAAACAACCAATTCCGTCCACTTTTCATGAATCATAGGAATATACAGTAGTGATTTTCTATTTTAGAGTTGACAAACCCAATCATTTTCTTAATTTATGTGCTCATGGTTTAACAACTCAAGCTTGCAAACACTAAAAATTTTTAAAATTTTCCCTTGATCCCCATGTACAAGCAAATGAGATGACACATGACTTAAGACATCCAAAATTACACTAGATAGAATGTGGATCCTACAAACAAACTAAGATTGCAAAAACTAAATGACAAGAACAAAAACAATAAAACTAAAAACTGAGAAAATAAAAGATAGAGTTGTTCCAACTCCCCCCCTAAGCTTGAATTCGATTATGGACTCATAGTCAAAAACAATCTTAAAGGTTGGAACAGAGATACCGATTACTCTTCCGAAGGAGGAGGGTACTGTGGGGTCGTGGGGTCCCAGGATGGATACTGCCCCTGAAAGCTCGGATCATATTGAGGCATGGGTGGAGGTTGTGGATACCCCCCAAAGTAGTTCTAGCTCCAGTAATGATCATAGAAGGGTTGTTGTTGCATCTCCATCCTATGCAAATTGTCGTGAATGTGTTGTTGGTTGTCGAGGAGGAGGCGCTCATTTTCAAAAATAGCCCTTTGATTGTCAAGCAGCCGGTTTGTTGTATCATGAATACTGGCGTATGTCATTGTATGATGTTGTTGCGTATGCTGAATATCCTGCAGCATGGCATACATTCCTTGCATAGAGTAAACATCCTCCCTTTGTTGCGAGGGCTGTGGTGGCTATGGTGGCTGAGGCTGGTAAGAAGAAGATGCACCCAGATGCATGCGAGGACGCTTTCTAGGTGCCACTTGTGCGTGAAGAGGAGTGAAGGCCTCCTCTTCCTCTTCAGCCTCATCGCCGTCATTGTCGTTGTCGTCGTTGTCGTCGTCTTCATCTGAATCATCAATGGCAAAAAACGGCCATCGAAAATGTTGAGCACCCTCGATGTGGAAGACAGGGTCGGGGAGTGAACACTCCTGATAAGCGTGATTAATGTGGCAGTGGGCGTACACCAATCCATCACGCAGCAGGATGAGGTTGGAGCGGTGAAGGTGCTGCAAATTTACCTTGCTTCTGTTGGAGAGAGGAGTCAGCTGAGAGAAATTCAACCCAAGATAGTGGGACAGTGGTGTGATGAGCCCTCCAAAATGAATTGGAGCCTTCCGCGTGCTCCTCTTTACCGCCAAAACACGTGTCAAGAAGAACGCGCCCCAGTTGCACTCCTCTTTCTTCAGCAATTTGTATAAGAAAAACAGATCTGCCTCTTGAAACTTGCTGAGAGACAGATCACCACGGCCGAATAGGGTGGTACAGATCATGCAGTGAAGAATCCGCACGAAAGGATGCTCGCAATCTGCTACTGCCGTGTTGTGGTAGCTCACAGATTTTCCCGGCGGCACAGTCACTAGCTCGGCAAAGATAGCATCATAATCAGTCTGGTTGTCTGGCCTCCAGTACTTCTCTCGCCCATGATTCCAGTTATAGATGGAGTTGAACTGTTGGAGAGTGAGAGTGTAATCATTATTGTACAGCCAGAAGGAAACACGGCCTTTGATCCATTCACGATCTGTGGCGATGACGTCGTTTGGCACGACACAAATATCTAGTGACACCATGAATTCTGCCACCAGCTCCTTGTATGTCAGCCATTCACCGTAGAACGATTGGCCATCAGCGTGGAATTCCATCTCATCGGGCCTCCTGCCCGTATGCCTTGCCTATCCTTTAAGAACGTAGGCCAGATTAGCCTCGAACTCCAAGTTGCGGATCATCTCCTGATCAACATAGCGGGTCAGCTCAATCTTGCACTTCATTAGTTCCTCATAGACCTTCTTGATTTCCATGGAAGGATGGACAATCCGCGGACGTGGAATGGCTGCAATCGGTGGAGGAATGAACATCGGGATCTCCATCGGTGTCATGCATGAAGAAGATGCACCGGCGGTGTGCACCATTGTCGAAGAAAAGAAAGAATTAGAAGATGGAGCTCGGAGAAGGTCGGAGAAGAATATCTCTGCTCGATGAAGGCTTGGTGAAGAACACGCGCTGTGAATGCTCATAGTCGGGCTCCGATTGCTCACAAAGATGCTTGGCACAAGTGGAGAAGGATTGCTCTGAAGTTGTGACGTCATATGATGACAATACATCTCTTATATAACCGTGGTCGGCGCTGCTGTATGCCCGTCGATACTATCGACACAAGTCGATGGTATCGACTCGGGTAGCACAATCTGTCTGCCGCTGGTATCGACGGTCGTTTATGGCTTGATGTGGGGGCCCGGATCAATTACGTGTCGATGCTATCGACAGGTGTCGATGGTATCGACCCATCCCACGGATCGACTCTCTCGATGTAGCGATCGTCGTTATTCTCCTCTCACGGATCGGTGACGTGTCGCGTTGATACTATCGACGTGAGTCGATAGTATCGACTTATGGTTAGGGAAACACCCTCGCGAGGCCCGTCCGCCACCTTTTTCCTATAACTGGGTCGATACCATCGACAGGCCCGTCGATGGTATCGACTTCACTGAGACGATTTCTTCTGAATATCTCCAGAGATCTCGTGAGTATCAACACCCATGTTGATACTATCGACCTCATTCTTGCGATCAACTTGTTGGTGTGTCGATACCATCAACGAGGTCGTCGATGGTATCGACGCAGAGTGATTTCTACATTCACCAACCTGTACCCAACTCGATACCATCGACACAAGTGTCGATGGTATCGACTCTGCCTCTTTCCTGCACATTAAGCAAACGATCACGGTACCTTTTTTACATTAAAAAAAAAGTCAAAACGAATCAAAGTACAAAATGTGAGAACTAACTACACTAGCGATGGCTGGGTTTCCTCCCAACAAGCACCCTTATTTAACGTCTTAGGCTAGAAGACATTAAGCTCCTCATGCATCTGGAAGTGCAATGAATTTGATCTCATTCACTTTCCTTGTGTAATCTTCACCAAAATACAATTTCAACCGTTGTCCATTGACCAGGAATGTTGTCTCGCCATCCCGCACCATGATTGCACCATGTGGCCGGACCTCTTCTACGGTGAACGGTCCACTCCATCGGGATTTCAATTTCCCAGGATGCATCTTCAGCCTGGAGTTGAACAAAAGTACACGATCTCCTTTCTTGAAGACGCGCATCTGAATATGGCGATCGTGAATCAACTTTGTTCTCTCTTTGTAGATCCACGAGCTTTCATATGCATTCATCCTCAGCTCGTCTAGTTTGTTGAGTTCAAGCATTCTTTTCTTTCCTGCTTCATCATAGCTCAAATTTAATTTCCTCAGCGCCCACTGCGCTTTATGTTCCAATTCCACCGGCAAATGGCAAGCCTGCCCATAAGCCAACCTAAAAGGCGTAGTTCCTATAGGTGTCTTATATGTCGTCATGTATGCCCACAAAGCATCCGATAGTAGGGTGCTCCAATTCTTTCTTGTAGAAGCCACAATGCACTCCAAGATCTTCTTAATCTCTCAATTGGAGACCTCCACTTGTCCTTGAGTTTGTGGGTGATACGGGGTACCAATGTTGTGCTTTACCCCGTACTTTCTCAATAGTGCCGCAAATTTTTGATTCCGGAAATGTGTACCCCCATCACTAATGATCATTCTTGGTACACCAAACCTACAGAAAATATATTCTTTGACAAACCTACACACTACAGCGGCATCATTAGTCCTTGTGGGTATTGCCTCTACCCACTTCGACACATAATCAACAGCTAAAAGAATGTACAAATTAGAATTTGACGACACGAAGGGTCCCATAAAATCTATACCCCCACAAGTCGAACACCTCAACCTCTTGAAATACATTGAGGGGCATCTCTTGTCTTTTTGAGATGTTACCCACCCTTTGGCAGGAATCACATTGCCGCACAAAATCATAAGCATCCCTGAACAAAGTAGGCCAGTATAGGAAACTTTCAAGTACTTTGGCTGCAGTGCGAGAACTAGCATGGTGTCCCCCCGTCGGTAGTGTATGACAATGACGAAGAACACTTTCGTATTCCACCTCTGGTACACACCTGCGTAAGACACCATCCCTGCGCTGCTTCAAAAGAATAGGGTCATCCCAAAAATAATAACATAAAGAATGGAAAATTTTCTTCTTCTCTTGGTACGTCCAATCATCCGGGATAATTTTGCAGGAAAGATAGTTGACAATGTAAGAAAACCAAGGGTCTTTCAATTTTACTTTTAAAAGTTGTTCATCCGGAAATGTCTCGGTATTGGGTATGTGTAAATCCTTTTCATCTACCCTCTCCAACCTAGACAAATGATCCGCGACCACATTTTCAATGCCTGCCTTATCTTTGATTTCAATATAAAATTCCTGTAAAAGCAAGATCCACCTAATCAGTCTAGGTTTGGCATCCTTTTTCTCCATCAAATACTTAATAGCGGCGTGGTCTGTCCATACCACGACTTTTGATCCAACAAGATATTGCCGAAATTTCTCAAAAGAAAAAAACAACAGCCAGCAGTTCTTTTTTGGTTGTCGTGTAATTAAGTTGAGCGTCATTCAATGTTTTTGATGCATAGAAAATCACAGCGGGTTTATTGTCCACACGCTGTCCCAAAACAGCCCCAACTGCGAAATTGGGTGCGGCACACATTAATTCAAACGGCTTAGTCCAGTCCGGTGTTTGCACTATCGGTGCGGAAATCAGTTTTTCCTTAAGCACGTTGAATGCATGTAGACATTTTTCATTAAAGTCAAAAACAGTATCCTTTTCTAACAGCTCAGATAAAGGTTTGGCGATTTTAGAAAAATCTTTTATAAAGCGGCGGTAAAAACCGGCGTGACCCAGGAAACTCTGTACCCCTTTAACTGAATTCGGTGGGGGCAATTTGGAAATCACTTCGATTTTTATCGGGTCTACTTCCAACCCTTTTCTAGACACTTTATGTCCTAGCACTATCCCTTCGCTCACCATCATGTGGCATTTCTCCCAATTGGGGACCAAATGTGTGTCCTCACAACGTTGCAGCACCTTGTCCAAATTGTATAAGCACTCGTCAAAGGACGCACCATAGACGGAGAAATCGTCCATAAAAACCTCCAAACAGCGTTCAACCATATCTGAAAAGATGGTGAGCATGCAACGCTGAAAGGTCGCTGGTGCATTACACAACCCAAACGGCATACGGCGGTATGAAAATGTTCTGTAAGGACAAGTGAAGGTGGACTTCTCTTGGTCCTTAGGATCAATAGAAATCTGATTGTACCCCGAATAACCATCACAAAAACAAAAATGCGATCGGCCGGCTAAACGCTCTAAATTTTGGTCAATAAATGGGAGGGGGAAATGATCCTTAAGCGTAGCAGCATTTAATCAACGGTAATCTATACAAACATGCCACCCGGTTACCAAGCGGGTCGTGACAGGTTCATTTAGTAGATTATGGGTAACAGTGATTCCCCCCTTTTTAGGGACTACCTGCGTAGGACTCACCCACTTCGAGTCGGATATAACATAGATGATACCTGCAGAAAGGAGCTTGATCACCTCCTTCTTGACAACCTCCATCATGCTAGGATTTAGTTGACGTTGTGGCTGAATCATCCGCTTGGCTCCCTCTTCGAGCCGAATCTTGTGTTGGCACAATGTAGGGGAGATCCCCTTGATGTCTGGGACTGACCACCCGAATGCACCTCGGTGGTTCTTCAACACAATTAGCAGCTGGTCTTCCTCCTCGGCACTCAGATATGCTGAAATAATCACAGGCAGCTTCTCTTCCTCAGCTAGAAATGCGTATTTTAAGTGCAGTGGCAATGGCTTCAATTCCAACTCTGGCGGGCTGATTAAGGATGACTGAAGCGGTGGTGGGAGTTCTCCAAGGTCTTCATAGTACCTCGCATAAAAGCACAGAAGCAATTGAAGCATCTTGGCACACTCTTGCAGTGATATGCTTCTCATCCAATCATGTGTTATATTGACCAAGCAGGCTTCAAGTGGTAGTTCTGGATATGCATTGAAAACGGAACTCACTATGGCCTCATCTTCGGTAGTGGGGGGAATGTCTTCCTCTTCATCATTAGGAAAACCTACAGCTTTGCTTAGGGACATGACCTTTATCTACTCCATGATGTCAACAGCCAATGTCCCTTTCTCGGCCTTAGTCATTACATGAGTCATATCTAAGAATGGCTTCCCTAGACAAAGTGAGATATTGTGATCAAAATGCTTTACCATGCGGCACTGCTCTGTAGCTTTAAATGACCTGGTGCTGGAAGGCATGACCATCTCGAAGCGATCATCAGCAATGCCCAAGGTCAAACGACCTCTCCCCATCTCAAGTATCATGTCAGTTGTAGCTTGGAAGGGTCGTCCGAGTAGTAACTCATTGCCTTGTTCATCTTGCATCTCCATTACGACAAAATCTGCTGGAAATACAAACCGATCTACTTTCACCAACACATCTTCACAAATTCCATAGGGCTTCACCACTGAATTATCTGCCAGTTGTATTGTAATGTTGCTCGGCCTTGACTCTTTTAATCCCAGTTTCTTGAATGTAGAGAGAGGCATCAAGTTTACGCTTGCCCCGGAGTCACATAGCGCTTCACCAAACTTCACCTTTCCAATGTAACATGAGATATTGAAGCAACCCAGATCCTGCCTCTTCGGTGGCAAAGTGCCCATGATGAAGGCACTCACTTGCTCCTTAAGAACTACAACCTCCGTGTAATGGAGTGGATTTTTGAAATCTATAAATCTCCAATAACATATTAGAATCCATATCTTGAGTTATAATGAGAGTTTCAAGTGTTTTAGTAAAGTTGAAATGTTGATCGAGATTTATATAATGATTAAGATCTCTCTTTTTATGCCTTCTTGAGGAATTTATTTGAATGGTCTAATAGTTGAGTTTTGTCACCAAATTTGTGTAGAAGGTAGATCGAGAGATAAAGAAGCTATGGTTAAAATTTGGTGGCATTTGGAGTACCCTAGAAGGAGTTATTTAGGTTTGAAATTGGTGAAATAATGTGTATAATTGATGTTCTTAGACCTAAGTTTGGGGCTTAATGGATGTGTCACGCGCCCTTGGATTGGGTTGCATCTGCGTGGACAAATCTGGGCTGTTCGTGGTTAATCTGATGGATCAGGCCCTTGGCTTAAGGGAAGCCACGGATTGAGCTGTGGCTAGCTTCAACATGGACCGTAGATCATAGATCTGATGGCTGTAAGCTTTTCCTCAACCTCCAGCGGATTGGGGCTGAGACGTGGGGAGGACGAGGCCACGTTTTCCTCCACCACTTCATGGATCGTGGGAGTGAGCAAGATATCCAACTGGAAAATTGGCTTCGAACTGGGATGAGCTCCCATTTGACCCCTTGGGCGAACTGCCTCACCACTCCAGTAGGGAGAGAGAACTCCCAGTTCGCAGTGTCTCTCCATCGTAGTGAACAGGCTAGAACCAGAGAAAGGAAATAGAAATAGAGAGGGTATAGGAGGGAGACCAGTGAACAGAAAAGGAAGCTGGGGTCCAGGGGAATCCAACCCCATCGTTCCCATGACTTCCCGCAGTGGTTTTGGTAGCAAACCAACTCAACCCAGCCGACCACGAAGATGGAGCTTGAAGGATGTTGCAGGACTTTCCCACCATCTGTGGATGGGTTTGCCGAGTTTCTGGATTCCTGGGCATGCTCGTGGAACCTTCACTATGGGCTTTCGTGGCACGGAGGCCTTTTGCCTCTTCTGCACAGCCGCAACCACATCTGGTGCCGGCGAGCATATGGCAGAAGACGGAGGAGTCATCGGAAGCGGATCCAAGCGACTGTCGTCATGGAGGGAGGGATGACGAAGATAGTGGAAGCTCAACACTTTCATGAGGAGCTGTAGAAGAGGAACAATCTCTCGTCGGAGAGGCTGTGTGCGGCGGCGCACGCGGAAGACAGGGGCGCGAGTTCTGGACCTGTCGAGCGGAGAAAGAAAGAAGGAAGGGAGGACCGGCTCAACCGGGTCCAGGTAGAGAATCGGCCGCATGTCCAGTGAACCGGCCTGCAGCAAGCAAGGAAGCTGCACCCTAGTGGCCACGTGGCAGCGCCTGAGTGGCCAATAAAAGGTAAACACCCAATAAATGCCCAGATCTTCAATAATTCATAGAAAATAGCTCGATGCTCAGAAAAATACAATCAATATACCAAAATTCTCAAAAAAGTGTGTAGAACAACCTAGAACTATAATATCAGGCTTTTGATGCTCAAATCTCAGTGATATCATGAAAAATGTGTAATGCTTGTTTAGTGGATAATAAATAGCAAATGATGATATAAAATTATGGAAAAATTTCAGTAACTCCATAATAATGTTTATAATGCACCTGATGTCAAGGATGATCATGTTGATGTACGAAATCATGTAATTTGCTTAATAAGGCTAATTAGGGATTTTAACCCTAAATACAATGCAATTAATGCATACATGTTCAATAAATGATGAAATTTACAGAGTAATCTCATATCAGTATCTGGAACCTCAGAATTAAATATGAGATCAGGATGATAACCACAATCCATGTTATACAATGATGTTTGATCTTAATGTGATATAAAACCCTAATCTAGGTTAATGATGTAACCCAGGGTTAATATGTGCACAAAAAGGATATGGAACCTAATGTTCCGATGATGAACTTTGATAATGAGATGTAATCTGGAAAATGATATCAGTGAGATAATCACAAGACAAGAATACAAGTAATCATGAGAATACCATAATGAGATAAGAGTAACCCTAATGGACATAATTAGGGTTAAGATGAGATATAATAAGATGAGAACCTGATGATAGTATACGGACTTGTCTTGATCACGTTTGACCAAGTTATAGTTGACATCAGGAGTATATGTGATGATTAGGATATCTCTTTGGAAGGTGCGCCATTACCTCTTGCTTGGCTTATTATACAATATGCTTGTGTTATATAGTAGTAAAGACTTGGCATATGGTATTGATTGAAATGATTGTTCTTATATACTATGTTGTTTGAACTTTTCATACTTATTGTTATGAACACATCAAACATAATATATCTGTTCCATTATATGAAAGCACTAACTCTTTGGTAGTGTGCTTGTAAGTGACCTAACTCTTTGGTAGTGGTCACATTGTACATATGACCTAACTCTTTGGTAGTGGTCACCTTGTACAAATGATCTAACTCTTTGGTAGTGATCATAAAGGCCTTGAGATATAATGGAAAATAAGCTTAAAATATGTGTTCTCTTTTGTTAATGAATATCTTTGTGCAAGTATACGCTTTTCTTATATTCTTCTGTTACTGCCAAGTATTAGTTTTATCATATTGCCAAGATATGATGAGAGGTATATAAAAGACACATAGGCGTACTCAGTACAATATTCATGAAATATTGTGCTGACGTGTACCGCATGTAATCTTTTGTTTAGGTTGTGGTTATGCTCTTGAAGATCCAGGATAGTTGAGAGTTGTGTGGCGAGCTGATGTACAGGTGGACCTGTTGTCTTAAGATCCTGTAGTTTAGAGGTAGTACATGTATATGTATAGGTTTGCTGTTCAATATGTAATATCAAATGTTGTAACAATTCATTATGTAATTATATGTTGAATGGTGAACATGTGTGTATGGTTTTATTATTGTTCATGTACATGTACTACTGATTGTTTCCTTCTGACTTCCTCTGATTTTCTTCTTCTTAGCCTCATGTGGGATGTTTAAATTGGGATTCTCGCTGAGGTGAGGGTTTCAATTTGGACGTCACACATCAGATTAAGTTTTAGAAAATTTGGGGATGTCACAGGTGGTATCAGAGCATGAACAATAGCAAAGCCTGACATTTGCTCATTATGCAACTCAAAACTACAGAACCTTGAACTTAATAATCTTTTAGGGTTAGATTAGTCATCTTTTAGAGACTAGATCTGACCTAGCCTCTAAGTTAGCACCTAGATGTCTGAGAACTAGGTCTAGAATGGTGCTTGTTGAGTAGCAAGTCCTTAGATGTCGTTCTTTCCTTGTAGTGTAGCGGTATGGGACGTTGCACTATTTGGAAATGACGTGCATCAAAGGAAGATAAACCCTAGACATATTGCGCATGTTGTCTAGAGTAGCTACACTAGTCTACCCCTTGTTCTCTCCCTTTTCATTCGTTTTCATGACAGTGTACTCTCTACTATGTGTGGGACACTCATTTTTAGGATTTGGTTTTTGATTCCAAACGGATCGAACCTCGATAGTTTTCTCTGATGCTTGTTTTATCGGAGAAAAACTATATAATATTTTAATATGTATATGTATTACAAAAATGTGTCCCCACACATGTACGAGTAGGAGGTGGTCATGCAACCTAAGTGAAAGTGATGACATCAGTCTAGAAGAGAGTGTAGTTCTAGATTAGATGTCTAGAGCCTTCTTGGCATATATGATAGATGGAATAGATGGATAAGTTGATGATGTATGTTGTCTTTGAGGACCTAAGTTTAGTTGAGGATGCAAGATGAGGTTTTATGATGCAAGTAAATAGGATTTTATGAGATAAGATATGTCTCAAGCTAAGACAAAGTTGTGAGTCAGCATGAACCTCAAGCTCTTTTACAAAGGAGGACCTCTAGTGTTAGGACCGGTTTTGGGGTTAGCTCAAGAGAGAGTGAGACCCACACGGAGAAGGTCAGAGAACCTAGACTCTACGATATGAGAAGTATGAGATATATGATATGATATGTCCTAAACTAGACTACTCCTGAGTGATTGAGTTGAGTTGCTTTATGTATGATTATTATAGTTTTGTTGAACCCTAGATGTCCTTGGGAGGACCAAACCCTAGAGACAGAGAGAGGCTGGTTATATGAACATGTGAACTTGATGATGAGTGCCTACCATCTGGGTGAGGGAGAGAGCCCAAGACCCTGGAGGAGGTAGCTATGTTAGTTTCTGTGCAGCCTCATGCTCGGGTTGGTGATTTTCCACATAGGAATCTAGTGGTTGCAGGTATAAGAGAGTTTTGGGTAAGCATGTTTCATGGGTAGAAGACCTATGAATAGTATGTTGTAGCATGTTTTGGTTTGTGCTTATGTGGCTAGATCCTGTGAAGTTAATCAACTAGTGCCAATGAGGTAGACTTGGTAACCCTAGATGAAAGAGGAAAGATAAAGTTTTGTTTGTGAGATACTCATACAGTTGAGTTAGCTCAAAGAGACTGAGCATGAAACAACCCTCTTGGTATGGGTTAGAGGAACCTATTTTGGCCTAAGTAAAGTTTTAATATATGAGACACTCACATAAGTTTGTTTTAGCACAACCATTAGATAATAAAAATATATGTAAGATGTGATCTAATCTCGAGACGTGATATATAGACATGATATGATGGAAACCTAGAAATTTTTTAATAGATGGAAACACATATATGGTTAACCATGTACATGAATAATGATGATAATGTGAAATGGTTGGCTAGTCTTTTGTTGAACTCACTAGTAATGTTGCAAGTTATTAGGAGTAATGAAATAAGATCATATGAATGAAAAATGTTACACGAGGTGTTAATCTTAGTTCTTAATAAAGATGGAAAATATAGTTTGACATCTAGCACAACATGATGATTATAACACCTTGATATGATCTAGATGGATAAAGTGAGTTAACTTTAGTTAACTCCCTCCTAAAAGTCATATGTTAATGTTGAACATGTTCTAACAAATTATCTCAATAAAATGTTTATGACACCTTGATGTATGGGTTAACTTGGGTTAACTCCTTGGGAATATGGTAATATGATGTTGAATAATAATGCATGAGTTAATATAAGGATGCAATCCTAACGTATGAGATATGTAATGACATAACCTAAGTTTCTAGACCTTGAGTTTAACCTCGAATGGAGTGTTTGTGCACCCAAGATGGTTGTAAACCTCCTAATAGTGTATGGGATACATGGTTCCAGGTAACCTTTGTGAATAGGTTACACATAGAATAGTGCCTATATGTGGATGGAGACATGGTAGTTTTCCTTGGAGCACGAGTATGGTTGACTTTTGAGGACGAAAGATCTTTTAAGATGTATATGATGTGACAAAGTGGGTTTTCTGGCTTAATTCCGAGGACGGAATTTCTTTTAAGGTGTGTGGGATGTGATGGAGTGGATTTTTGAAATCCATAAATCTCCAATAACATATTAGAATACATATCTTGAGTTATAATGAGAGTTTCAAGTGTTTTAGTAAAGTTGAAATGTTGATCTAGATTTATATAATGATTAAGATCTCTCTTTTTATGCCTTCTTGAGGAATTTATTTGAATGGTTTAGTAGTTGATTTTTGTCACCAAATTTGTGTAGAAGGTAGATCGAGAGATAAAGAAGCTATGGTTAAAATTTGGTGGCATTTGGAGTACCCTAGAAGGAGTTATTTAGGTTTGAAATTGGTGAAATAATGTGTATAATTGATGTTCTTAGACCTAAGTTTGGGGCTTAATGGATGTGTCAAGTGCCCTTGGATTGGGCTGCATCTGCATGGACAAATCTGGGCCATTCGTGGTTAATCTGATGGTTCAGTCCCTTGGCTTAAGGGAAGCCACAGATTGGGTTGTGGCTAGCTTCAACATGGATCATAGATCATAGATCTGATGGCTGTAAGCTTGTCCTCAACCTCCAGCGGATTGGGGCTGAGATGTGGGGAGGACGAGGCCACGTTTTCCTCCACCACTTCATGGATTGTGGGAGTGAGCAAGATATCCAACTGGACAGTTGGCTTCGGACTGGGATGAGCTCCCATTTGACCCCTTGGGCGAACTGCCTCACCACTCCAGTAGGGAGAGAGAACTCCCAGTTCGCGGTGTCTCTCCATCGCAGTGAACAGGCTAGAACCAGAGAAAGGAAATAGAAATAGAGAGGGTATAGGAGGGAGACCAGTGAACAGAAAAGGAAGCTGGGGTCCAGGGGAATCCAACCCCATCGTTCCCATGACTTCTCGCAGTGGTTTTGGTAGTAAACCAACTCAACCCAGCCGACCACGAAGATGGAGCTCGAAGGATGTTGCAGGACTTTCCCACCGTCTGTGGATGGGTTTGCGAGTTTCTGGATTCCTGGGCATGCTCGTGGAACCTTCACTTTGGGCTTTCGTGGCACAGAGGCTTTTTGCCTCTTTTGCACAGCCGCAACCACATCTGGTGTCGGTGAGCATATGGCAGAAGACGGAGGAGTCATCGGAAGTGGATCCAAGCGACTGTCATCATGGAGGGAGGGATGATGAAGATAGTGGAAGCTCAACACTTTCATGAGGAGCTGTAGAAGAGGAACAATCTCTCACCGGAGAGGCTATGTGTGGCGGCGCACGCGGAAGACAGGGGCGCGAGTTCTGGACCTGTCGAGCGGAGAAAGAAAGAAGGAAGGGAGGACCGGCTCAACCGGGTCCAGGTAGTGAACCGGCCGCATGTCCAGTGAACCGGCCTGCAGCAAACAAGGAAGCCACACCCTAGTGGCCACGTGGCAGCGCCTGAGTGGCCAATAAAAGGTAAACACCCAATAAATGCCCAGATCTTCAATAATTCATAGAAAATAGCTCGATGCTCAGAAAAATACAATCAATATACCAAAATTCTCAGAAAAGTGTGTAGAACAACCTAGAACTATAATATCAGGCTTTTGATGCTCAAATATCAGTGATATCATGAAAAATGTGTAATGCTTGTTTAGTGGATAATAAATAGCAAATGATGATATAAAATTATGGAAAAATGTCAGTAACTCCATAATAATGTTTATAATGTACCTGATGTCAAGGATGATCATGTTGATGTATGAAATCATGTAATTTGCTTAATAAGGATAATTAGGGATTTTAACCCTAAATACAATGCAATTAATGCATACATGCTCAATAAATGATGAGATTTACAGAGTAATCTCATATCAGTATCTGGAACCTCAAAATTAAATATGAGATCAGGATGATAACCACAATCCATGTTATACAATGATGTTTGCTCTTAATGTGATATAAAACCCTAATCTAGGTTAATGATGTAACCCAGGGTTAATATGTGCACAAAAAGGATATGGAACCTAATGTTCCGATGATGAACTTTGATAATGAGATGTAATCTGGAAAATGATATCAATGAGATAATCACAAGACAAGAATACAAGTAATCATGAGAATACCATAATGAGATAAGAGTAACCCTAGTGGACATAATTAGGGTTAAGATGAGATATAATAAGATGAGAACCTGATGATATTATATGGACTTGTCTTGATCAGGTTTGACCAAGTTATAGTTGACATCAGGAGTATATGTGATGATTAGGATATCTCTTTGGAAGTTACGCCATTACCTCTTGCTTGGCTTATTATACAATATGCTTATGTTATATAGTGGTAAAGACTTGGCATATGGTATTGATTGAAATGATTGTTCTTATATACTATGTTGTTTGAACTTTTCATACTTATTGTTATGAACACATCAAACATAATATATCTGTTCCATTATATGAAAGCACTAACTCTTTGGTAGTGTGCTTGTAAGTGACCTAACTCTTTGGTAGTGGTCACATTGTACATATGACCTAACTCTTTGGTAGTGGTCTGACCTAACTCTTTGGTAGTGGTCACCTTGTTCAAATGATCTAACTCTTTGGTAGTGATCATAAAGGCCTTGAGATATAATGGAAAATAAGCTTAAAATATGTGTTCTCTTTTGTTAATGAATATCTTTGTGCAAGTATACGCTTTTCTTATATTCTTCTGTTACTGCCAAGTATTAGTTTTATCTTATTGCCAAGATATGATGAGAGGTATATAAAAGACACGTAGGCGTACTCAGTACAATATTCATGAAATATTGTGCTGATGTGTACCACATGTAATCTTTTGTTTAGGTTTTGGTTATGCTCTTGAAGATCCAAGATAGTTGAGAGTTGTGTGGCGAGCTGATGTACAGGTGGACCTGTTGTCTTAAGATCCTGTAGTTTAGAGGTAGTACATGTATATGTATAGGTTTGCTATTCAATATGTAATATCAAATGTTGTAACAATTCATTATGTAATTATATGTTGAATGGTGAACATGTGTGTATGGTTTTATTATTGTTCATGTACATGTGCTACTGATTGTTTCCTTCTGACTTCCTCTGATTTTCTTCTTCTTAGCCTCATGTGGGATGTTTAAATTGGGATTCTCGCTGAGGTGAGGGTTTCAATTTTGATGTCACACATCAGATTAAGTTTTAGAAAATCTGGGGATGTCACACTCTGTGTCAAGGATTTTCCTCTTTTTAGTAATGATGTCTTTCAAAAACTTGTCGTAAGATGGGATTTGCTCTATTGCCTCTATTAACGGGATGTTGACTGAGAGCTTTCTGAAACTGTCTAAAAACTTCTTGAATTGGGCGTCCACTTTCCTTGCTTTTTCACTATTCAGATATGGGACCGGGACAGCCTGTACCCTTTGATGCGGTGGCACATATGGTGTCCTTCTCTGCGTCTCTTCCTCAACTACTATAGGATTTTAAACAGCATCCGCTACTAAATCCTCAACTGGTCCTGTGACTGGTATTGGTAGCTCCTCAGTGGCCTCACCTTCGGTTTCTTCTTGGGGTTTGCTTGGTTCATTGGCTCTGGGGTTTAAAAGCTTCTTGCCACTCCTTAGCAAGATGGCCTTCTCCTGTTGGTTTCCTCCTGGAATGTTTGTGTGACCCGGAAAACCTTGTTGCGCTGGCTTCTTCAGATTGGCTATCTCAGCTGCCAATTGCACCATAGACGTCTCTATCGTCCTCATCTGAGCCCCATGGCTCTGCAATGTCTGTCCAAACTGATTCATAAATTCCCCCTGTTGCTTGATCTGTTGGCCAAAAGTGGTCATTAATTCTTGGTTTTGCTTTATCACTTGGTTGAGCAACTCCGTGCTCTTATCCTCCGCCACCGGCTAGGTTTTTGCATCGGGGTCCTGCAAAAAGTTGTTTGGATCCTTCCATGAGAATTTCTTGTCCTTCCTCCATGAGTAATTGTTATTTCTGTACCCCTGCTGCTGGTGCATAAATTTGACTTGGGCTTCATCCTCAGATTCAGTGTCTTCTTTTGCAAGCATTTTCTTTGCTAGAAGGTCCATCTTTTCATTTAACTCTTTGATTTCCTTTGACTCCCCTGCTACTCGAACGTGCTCTACGGCATCCCTGTCGCCCCAGGATTGCTTCTTGGCCATATTTTTCAAGATTTCCCAACATCTCGTATCTGTGTTGTTCAAAAAGAATCATGAGCCTGCAGAGTCTAGGTTACTTCTATCATGCTCAGAGAGAGAAAAATAGAAGATTTTGACCTGTGATTCCTTGTCAAGTCTGTGATGCGGGCACCGCCTAAGCATGATCTGAAACCTTTCCCATGTCTCAGAGTAGGTCTCTCCTGCCTTCTGAGTGAAATTGTGGATTTTCCTGATCATGTCATTGGTCTTCTCGGGCGGAAAGAACCTTTTAAAGAATACCTCCACCATGTGGTTCCATGATTCCACATATTCATCGTCCAGATTGTGCAACCACTCTCGTGTGTTCCCTGCCAGAGAACTCGGGAATAGCTTCAAGTAGAGCGTCTCTTGTGGAAATCTGTCAATTTTTATCATGTCATAGTTTTCCACGAATTGGCTTATATGAGTGACTGGGTCTTCGTTCTTGAGCCCATGGAAAGCATTCGACTTGACCAAGTTTATTAACGCAGGATCAATCTTGTACGTTGGAATGTTGATCGTCTGCTTCTTGATTGGCCCCTTTGAAGCAGATGAAGAAGAAGCCTTGATCTTCTCCCATATCGTCTGTTCCGCTGCCATTTCTTCTTGTTCAGATTCGGAATCTATTTCTACCAAGTGGTCTTGATTGTAGTACTCTTCGTCATCAGGTCCCGGTAGTGGAACCTCTGGTGCCTGTTGTGAGTAGTCGATGCTATGCATTTGCACCATACGCAGTACCTGCAAAGTTGGTAAATTGAGTTCAGTACCGTGCTAGACAACTACAAAATGCGGAAGATAGGGTATGAATTTCAAAAGTGAAAATAAAATTATAAAATAAAATTGTGGCCTAGAGTGGCCACTTGCAGCACTCATAGTGTCGACAATTGTCGTGTCCCCGACAATGGCACCAAAAACTTGACACGATTTTACCGTGCGTCAAACGCAAGTGTACGCGTCAATGTAATATAGGCCTTTGTGAGGCCTGAGTCGAACTCAGGGACACTGAATTATTGGAGACTACTACTAACTACTCGCAATCAGCTAGACCGGCTAAAAAGTTGGAAGTTGTTGTAAAATTAAAATAAAATGAAATAAAACAAAACAAAAAAATCGATTAAAGGTTTAGTTTAATCAATTCAAGTGGAGATCTTTAGGATTGCGGTTTTACCGCGGGTTTTCATTGTATGAATTTCTATGTAGCAATTCAGATTTATCTCTCTTTCCGGGTAGTGGCCTGTAAATAGAATTTCCCACTGTCGTGGTACAATTCACTACCAATGTCTAGGTCGGTTCCACTGTTGTAGTAACCTATACCCTAAACTAAGTGCATTAGAATCGATCTCTAGGTATCCACCATTAACCTTACACTACCTTGTTCAAGGGATTTGTCAATTAATGTGAATTTCGTCTCTTTTCAACCGTTAATTCTTTTTTCAAAGTAATTAAAGGCATTAGATTATTATTATGGTGATCAAGCATAACAATATAATTGAGAAAACGAAATTATACCACGGATTTAAGAGATAAATGATGAATTACTATGATAAAATTGTCATACCATGATTCCCCGGGCTACTCCCGGTCCTAAAGATAAAAGGGATTAGCCCCGCATGTTCATCTCAGAGCAAAACATGGTAGAGAAAAAGGGAAACATGGAGAAAAACGTGATTGAATGGTGAAACCCCTGAACGGAGAAGATCTAAGTGGTCCTTGACATAGAATGCACGATATCTGGCCTTTCAGTTATGGAAAACGTCTTCTTCGGCGTCCGGAACGACTGGGGCGTGCTTCTGAGCTCCGTCCTTCTCTCCACACCTTCTCGAGACGTGTGCAATGGCTAATGATGTGATAGATTGCTCTTGGCCACCGTCATTAGGTATAATCACTGAGTTAGGTCGTTAAAATATCACAGCCGTCGGATTTAGATCGATCTGAAGCAAACTTGTATCTGACGGTGTCGATACTATCGACGCGAGTCGATAGTATCGACTCTGCACGGTATCGGCTGTCTTCTTTTGTTTTCTTTATTGCGACTGATGTTGACTCGATACCATCGATGAGGGTCGATGGTATCGACTCTCTTAGGCGTCGCTTTTGTCTTTTTCCTTCACTGAAGCTCCTCATGTCGATAGTATCGACTTTAGGGTCGATAGTATCGACTATCTTCTCGCCAACAACCTGATGGTATCTCGATACCATCGACTTCTGTGTCGATAGTATCGACTATGCGATGCTCCTTGCGGCTGGAAACCTGTGGTTGTGTCGATGGTATCGACCACTGTCGATGGTATCGACAGCAGCAGATATTCGGTTTTCCTGAAATTGCAACACAGAACCACATAAACCGAAATAAAACATATTATTTTAATCATTTATGCTCAAAACACTAAAATAAGGGAGATTTGACATAGAGAAGGATCATAGACCAAAGTAAATGAATCATGCAATATTAACCACCAAAATGACCGATAATTGCATAAAACACAAGTAAAATATGTCTATAAATGCGACTCAAAATCATTGCATCAATAAACTAGTCACCACATAAGTGGCAACATATACATCCACCTCATAAGTGGACAAAAGACATCACATGTCATCTTTTAGAGTTCCATCATGAACAAAGCATAAGATAAGAGTTCAAAAGAATATCTATGATCACATGATCAATATTAAATAAGGTAGTTCACTTGAACCATGATTTTCAAAAGAAAAGACATTGTGTATAGGTTAATGTTCATAGGACAAAGAGAATGAATAAGCATAGGTGAATTGCTCAACATAGAGGAATAGGGGATACATCATACTTCAACTTCAGAGTCTAAATAGTCCAAGTCAAGCCTAGGCCTTCAAAGAACCTCTAGGGAAGGTGGATAGGTCCAATAAGTAAGGTTCCCAAGCTTAGAGAGGTTGGTTTCTGCAATAAAGCTCCTATCTCAAGCAAGAAGCACCTTCTCCACTCTATAGGTGAAAAACCCTAACAAAAGAACCTGGAGATGAGGTGTTTATGGGTTCTAGGTGGGGTTTCACCATGGAAAGCCATGGTTTTGACCTGGAGGAAGATGGAAGGAAGAATAAAAACATGAAAATAGGGAAGGAAAGGAGAAAACTTACTAGTTTAGGTTAAAATCACCAAGGAGGATCTTAAGAAATCCTAAATAGGATATTTGGAACCCTAGGAGCCTTCTTCACCAAGGTAAACACATCCTTTTACCTTGGGACAGCACCTTCATGGAAAAATAGAGTAGGAATGATGCTCTAAGATAGAGGAAATAAAGGAGATCGAGATTTTTTGAATCGGGAGTTGGGAAGGGGTAGATATGGTTATATAAAGAAAGAGGTCAAGTAGGAGGTATCTATGAAGCTTTCCATGTGTCATGTATAAGGGTTTTTATGGACATGCATGCCTTTATGGATAAGGAAGAAGTCAAGAACTAGGTTTCAAGTTAATTTCCATGTGTCCAATGCTAAGGGTGCCTATGGACATGCAAACCTTTATGGATAAGGAAGAAGTCAAGCATGAGGTGTCCATGGAGCTTTCCATGTGTCCTTAGCCTACGGATTTCATGGCCATGCAAGAGGACAGCTCATAGAAGCTTCTCAAATATCACATGTCAGTTTATGGACACTTATATCCCATCCCAACCAACCTCCAATGAAAGAAATAACCACATTGGTTGATAGCTTCTAAAGATAAGCTCATTTATAAAGAGAGTAATCCCTAAAATGCCCTTGTAAAGAAACACCTTCAAAAAAAGGTGCAACTAGACTCCCTATGGTTAAAAATCTATAGAATGGTAAGGGAATATATAAAGATTAAAATTCAGGTGATAATTTGTAAATAAAACTCCCAATTGTGTAAATTGCAGAAAAGTCCAAAATGTACCTAAAATTGCATAACTTGCACAAACAACATTCAAATTTGGTGAAACTTCATCCACAAGTTATCTTTGATGTGTTGAATACAAATTTGACATTATTTCCATCTTTTAAAGTTATATAATCACATTATTCATTACTTATACCTTTTACTCATTTTCTATCTCCTAATCTTATCCTAATATTTCAAGGTGGTCCAAATTAGATGAAATTTTAAATGTATGCTAATTTTGATATGTAGATTTCGAATTTGAAGTTTTTTTACACTTTTGATACTTATTTTTATGAGATATGTCATATGGCCCATTAACGGTCCATTATCTAAATTATTCATCCAATTAAGTTCCTTATCTTCATTACCACCAAAACGAGTTATGTGACATATTTTATGTATCCATTATTAGCCTAAGACTAATGTGAAAACATTGGGCTACATTGTGGTGATAAATTCAGATATTATCTCATTAGGATCATACTAAACATCTATTTATCATCTAACCTTCAACCTTGTTTGGCTAAGTCCAAAATGTCAACTTCTAGGGTAGGGTCTAAGATTTAGTATGTTACACATAAGCTTCACATCCCCAAATCTTATTAAAAGACATTTTGGGACGCTTCCCAGTATGTATCTCATATGGTGTCTTTTGAACCAATTTAGAAGACATACAATTAAGTGTAAACACTGCAGTTTTGAGAGCATATCCCCCGAACGAATTTGGAAGATTGGCAAAACTCATCACTAATTGCACCATATCTAGTAATGTATGATTCCTTCTTTCTGGTACACCATTATGTTGTGGCATTCCGGGTGGAGTCCATATTGTGATACAATACGATGGGCTCACAGAAGCTCCTCAAACTCTTGGCTTAAGTATTCTCCACCTCAATCATATCAGAGTGCCTTAATACTTTTACCAAGTTGGTTTCGTAATTCATTCATGAAATCCTTGAACTTTTTAAGAGTTTCTGACTTATGTTTCATCAAGTAAACATAACCGTACCTCCTGAAGTTGTCAGTGAAGGTAATGAAGTATTGATAATCACCTCTAGCATTTATTCTAAAAGGGCTACATACATCAATATGTATGAGTCCTAATAGATCACTAGCCCTCTCACTATTACCAATGAAGTGAGCTTTGGTCATCTTGCCCAACAAACAAGACTCACATGCCTCTTGATTCAAAATCAAAAGAGTCTAGATAACCATCTTTATGGAGTCTAGAAATGGGTTTCTCATTGATGTGCCCTAGACGACAATGACAAAGATATGTTTTGTTTGAGTTATTGAGTTTTAACCTTTTGGTATTTACATTATAAACATTTGTCTCAAGATCTAATAAATAAAAACCATAAGCCATTGGGGTGTTGCCATAAAAGATATCATCTTATGAAATAGAACATTGACCATTCTTGATATGAAATTCATATCCATCTGTGTCCATACAAGATAGAGAAATAATGTTTCTATTTATAGAAGGTATGAAATAGCAGTTCTTTAACTCCATTACAAGCCCTATGGGAAAAGATAAATTATAGGTGTCAACCACAGTGGCAACAACTCTAGTTCCATTTGTAACGTGCAGTTAACCTCACCCTTTTGTAAAGGCTTACTTCTTTTCAAATCCTACATATTCGAGCATATGTGAGATCCACATCCGATATCCAATACCCAAGATGAAGAGGTAGACAAATTTATCTCAATAAAGTATATATTTGAAGTGGATATCTCTATCCCCTCCTTCTTCCTCAATTTCTCTAGGTAGAGAAGGCAATTTCTCTTCCAATGTCCAGGCTGGTGACAATGATGATAATTGCATCCCTTATTCACCCCTCTCTTTTCTTTAAGTGTAGAAGTATTGGGTTTCAGGATAGCTTTAGAACTCTTCTTAGAATTTCCTTTGCCCTTTGACTTCACTTTTCTGTTGATCATCATCATAGAGTTCGGCTTGTCTTTGTTCATTTGCGCTTCAATTTTTTTCAACATGCCAAGCAACTTTGACAACAGCTTGTCAAAAATTTTCCTGTTGTAGTTCATCACAAAATGGTTGTCTGACTCTGGTAGGAAATGTGGAATCACATGTGTGGCCAACTCTTGACCCAAGGGATATCTCAGTCTAGAAAGGTTCTCCACATACCCAATAATCTTGAGCATATGGGGACCTACTGGATCTCCTTCTGCCATGTTGCACTTGAATAGCGTCTTGGAGACATCATATGTCTCCTATCTTTCCTAATCTTGGCACATGTTATTAATATGTGTTACCATATCAATCACATCCATGTTTTCATATTGTCTCTACAACTCATACTTCATTGAGCACAACATTAGACACTTGACATCCACGACATTTTTAGAGTGCTTCTTGTAAGCATCCCTGTCAGCCTTGGGTGCATTAGGAGCAAGTTCATTTGGATCTGGTGTTTCCAGGGCATAGAGTTTGCTCCTATATGAGAACAATTCTCAACGTTCAGAACCAGTCATGGAAATTATTCCCATTCAACTTGTACTTCTCAAGGGCCGACTGTAAGGAAAACATGTTGATTGTCGCCATTTAATTCTACAAGAGAAATTTTGCAATTTTCAAAATATTTTTATTTGATTTTATTAAAATAAAATTTAATGATATTTAATTAAGCCTTTAGTTAATTATTTCTCCCACTATTTTGTTCAAATCGATAACCCTCACTTATTAATTTGGAAGATTGCATCATATAGTTTCCTAGTGAGCCAAGATCCATATTTCATCACATAATGATCATCTTTGGTTGATCGCCCACAAAATGACCATTTAGGTAGATAACTTTTGCCAATTGCATCGTATGAAACTCTTGGATAGATGGTATGCACAACTCTTTGCCATATTATACCTCTATACTTCTAGGCACTTAATCTCATTAACATCATCTAGTTAAGCCTGACCCAAAACCCAACATGATAGAATATGCACCCTGCTTTGGAAGATCAATATATCTACCATCACACTTCCACGAGATGGATGACACACCATGCTTTAGCATAGCCTACGCTTAGTTTTTTTCAAGATTTTCATGTGTGTTGGTTATAGAAAGCATCTAAGACTTAATATTTTATTTGAGGGATTATATATATATATATATCCAAACACCACATACTTATACTATGCATCATATACATATGATATCCATTCCATAGACATGAAATCCACAAACACAATGCATTAGTCATGGTCATGCTACTATATTTCTTTGGAGCTATAAAGGATTACTATCCACCTATGGTCTTTTGCATCTCATGTAATGAGAACTTGTGAATATGAACTTGCATTTGATTAGCATCGAGCGAACAGATTCATGGACGCCCCTTGGTGTTGGACCTTTGGTTTGCCTCTCCATGGATGCTCCTTGGAGTTGGATCTTCAAGTTGCCTCTTCACAACAAGTCTTTCAAAACTAAAACTATCCCTATCTCTATTATATAATGTATAAAAAAAAGAACTTGTGTTATATTCATGGGGAGTTTAGAAGGAATACAATTAATTACACTTGGAGATAAAAGATGAGCCTCGGCATGCGAGCTGAATACTTATGCAAGGGATCCATGAACAACTGTTTACATCCAAGAACATGATGTACAACCAAGCACAACATCCACAAAAGGGGTCCAGGCCATAACCATGCATTCATTCACCAAACAAAACAGTTTTCAATGGTGATGTGTATGATATTATAGATTTGTATATATATATATATATATATATATATATATATATATATATATATA
This sequence comes from Alisma plantago-aquatica, assembly GCA_963693085.1. NCBI lineage: Eukaryota > Viridiplantae > Streptophyta > Magnoliopsida > Alismatales > Alismataceae > Alisma > Alisma plantago-aquatica. The sequence continues at coordinate 601,937,525 of OY856411.1, forward strand.
TATATACATTTTTGGTCGGTAACAAAACTCTGTTGCTATAAAATGGGTCCAAAACTTTAGGTACAGATAGCCTGTGCCCCATAGGAACAGGATGAGAGAAAACATCCCAAAGAAACAAAAGAGAGTCCTGAAATGGACCTCCTGAAGGGAAAAGGAGATAAAGTAACCTATAACAATCTAGTTCTATGTAGACATCAAATAGCAACTAGATAGACAAGCAACCAGGCCCACCAACATTGATCACAACAGTATGCACACCTTCAAAGAAATGACGTTTTGGCAGCCTAGTGTTGTATCAAGAGCTACTGGTGAGATCAGTAGAACTAGAAGGCCAAGGAACCATCACTCTTCATCCAAACCAAAACAAAATACTCCAAAAAGCAGAGATCTATCCACAAAATCCTTCAAGATGCTGGACCGTCAGCTCATATCATAGTACTAATCATCTATTTGGATCTTCAATGGCGTTTAACATCATCCCTTGAAATTGTGAAGTAAGAAAACAGATATCCAGTGCAACGCTATTAACCAACAATCTGACAAATCTTAGAATCTTATACATCAAATTCTACCAAAGGATTATTTCCAATAGCCAGAGGGAAGAAGTTGGATGAATGTCAGGTTCGATCCAATTTCTTCCTAGACGACTTTTTCTTTCTCTTGGTCCAATTCTATTCAGACTCCAGGGAGTGAGTATCCCAATGATCAGAAGCTGCTTCAGACCCATTTGAACCTTCATCTTCCTCAAAGAGCTTTTCTTTTCGGTCTTGATATTTGACTGAAAACCCGAAGCTCTCCCATATCCTATTGATCTTCCAAGAGTCTAACACGGTGTCATTTCTTTGAAATCTAGCAAATTCCAATTCCCAGTCTAGGTTGAGACTGCCTTCATTGCACACTGGGGTGCTCCCAAACATGTCAGGTTCCCCCAGTTGAAAGCGTGAATCAACATATAGGCTTTGGTGATTTTTAGCTTCACAGTTGACAACTATTTCATTGACTTGTTGGGAGATAATACTCCTAAGGATTTCATCTTCCTATGACTGATCAGGAGACTCGGTGTTCTCACCTTGCTGGAACACCTTTGATTGATCTTTGGTGATTAGCTTGGCATTGGATCAAACACCTGAATTGTTCCCCAATCTGACCTGGACGGCCTTTTCTGGAGGTGACTTTCTCACCTTCAGCGGGTAGGACATTGCCTTGTGCCCAAACTTCTTGTAGCTGGGGCATTGGACTGGCTTTGCAACTACCTCCAGCTTCAAGGTTTTCAATACATAATCAATTTCCACCATGGTAGACTTCGGTAGCTTGGACTCACAATCCATCTCGATGCAGACCAGGGCATGCCCGAGGCTGCCAGTAGTGAAGGAGTAGTCTTCAATGTCCACTGGCCTGCCAATGGAACTGGCAACAGACGCGATGTGCCTGCGTGTCCACAGCAACCCCATGTTCTCAATCTTGAACCAGATAGGAACATGAGTGAAGGACAGAGGTTGAAGAAGAGCGCCTGACATCCATGTGTAGACCACAATGAGCGATCCATCCATGAATCACGAAGCCTCATTTAGAACCCGCTCCCTTTCGCTATGAGATGGCATCTTGACGATGAACCCTTCACGCTCCTATGACACGATTTCGATGGGGCCGCTAGGCCGCCAAAGACGCCGAATCCAGCCGCTAAGTTGGCCAGTATACGGTTTCCGACCAACAAACCGTATGGATAGGTGATCATCCCAAGAGGGGGTTGAGCACTCCTGCATTGAGATGGATGCACATCTCATGCCGTCTCTAATCACTTGCTCGATGAAATCGACCAAGTCCACCGCAACCTCCTCCCAGTCCTGTCTGTAAGACTGGAGCCAGTTAGTAACCTGCGAGGCAGGTGCTACCTGATTTGACCTATTGAGGGGGGGATCGGGGTGTTGGGGGTGGCGGCCTCCGCCGTCACCTTCTGTGATTGAGCCCTAGTTGAATCTGTAGGATTGGGAGCGACTTCACTTCCATCTCCATCTACCCCGGATTGGCGGCCTGGAGGAGCCGAGGATGACTCTACAGCGGTCGCTTGCCCTCTCCCACCTCTACCGCTAGGGTTTCGCCCACGACCTCTCCCCCGACCCCCTCTACCTCGAGCCATTAAGATTGTAATCCTTTTAATGCAGAACATTCCTCATTAAACAATTTTTAACTCCCACACAGACTAGGCGAGGTATATAGGGGCAGCGCCACTGTGTGGTCAGCAGGAGGGTCCACACAAAATTTTACTTTCGTGCCCTAAGCAAAATCATATTTTTCATAGTCGACCATGTCCAACAGTTCAAAAACAATAGGTATGCAGCGGATGTAGGATTAGATTTAGATATGCATATTAATCATTTTAGTTTGCATCGCATGCAACCAAAGATAACGGTATACATAAATTTTGGTCATATCGAATTAATCCAAATACGTCGTAGATCGATACGGCTCTGATACCACAGTAGGGTTTTTGTGAAAGCGACAGGCGCAACAAAAGCAATAAATTTTCTCCTCACAAACTCTGCCAGAGGATCTCATCGACAACAACATATTCGGAAAGAGGGGGCAGGGATATACTTCATTCCAGAGAAAGTCTAGCAAAGTCCCTTTGCCTGATGATGTGTATCGCTTTTAGTATACACAGACAATCGTCATCCATCCTCCGAGGAAACTCAGTGCCTACGTCTCTACTTCATCCATGCGGATGGACTGGAACTCTATGTTGTGATTCCTAAGCTGACGGTAAGGAGTAGCGTTCTACTTGACAATGTACTAGTATTGATTTCTCTCCTTCTCTCTCTTAGAGACGATAATGGCTAGGCTTCATGTACAATAGTGTACAGTTTGTATTTTTCAAAACATCTAGTCGGCATGCCCCTATAAATAGCAAAGGTAAAGAAGTAGGGTTTCCCAAAACCTTCAGATAAATAAAAAGACTACGGGTTCGTTAAAATGAGCCGCTCGTGGACAATTAAAAGAATATTCTAGAATCACTTAATTAATTAATTAATCACAATAATTGATTAACTAATTTCTGTTACCCATCTCTAGTTAATCACTCTAGATCAGCCATCTGACTTTACAATGGAATCTAATTAATTGGCTTAAACATTTAATGAATTAACTCAGTTTATGTTATTATAGTATATTACCTAAACGTTTTAATCAGTTTGATTCAGAATGTTTCCAATCACGTGCTTAACTATACTCCTACTCCAATCACATCCAATGTGTATGACCCGGTAGGCTCCACATTACATTGGCAGTGATATTCATTATCATATTATGATTTCACAAGCAATGATTGGTATCTAGTAAGACTTCATTGCTACCGAAGTAATTGGAGAAGTTGGAGAACAACTTAACCTATCATTTGTGACTGGTGTTGTAGTGAATGTATAGTTTCTTTGTCATTGATATCTGGATTGAACTCGAGGCATGGAATCATCATCCTCTTCAACATTCAATCCATGTTCCTTGAACTAGAGCAGACTTTCTGAGATTTGTGTAAGCTCAATATCACATATTGACTCACATCATCATGGCCATGCATTTCTTAATCTTTCTTATTAAGTGGCCAGGATATTAAACTCATGTAGGAGGGACAAATCTCATCTACATCACTCAGAGTGCACCCGAGCATCACCTTTATGGAAACCCTTATTCAAGATTACGGTGGATGATGTCAACATTCCCTGAATGATATATGATAAGTGTAGTGATTTCAGGTCTAAGAACCACAATTACCACCATTACTTATGAGATATGACTCTGACTACCATTCATGGTTCCATGTGTCACTCTCAAGGTGGGTCTGTCTGATACACTATTCTCTAACAAGTATCGATGTGTTTGGTTTGATATCACATATCATGATTAATGAGATTTTGTCATTAACCAACACACACTCTAGTCTTAAATGTTATTGTTGTCTATTATCCTTCCATAATAACATCCAATTAGGGACATGACAATAATGCATATACTCTTGACATCCATGTGATCTCATCGTTTAGGTCCTCAACCCGAAGACATATGTCACTGAGTAATATTATTCTTTAGACATGTATTATGTTACATCATTATCTCATAATTGAATAACCGAATAAATTTGAAGATTGCTTTTATTATTAATCAAACTGCTTACAAGATATGTGATTACAATCATCATATGATTGGCTCTCTGAGCATACATACCAACAATCACATACTCTAAAACTATCGGTACAACGTCACATATTTCATATATTTTTTAGACATGGATTCATATCAAAAGGTGTGCTTCAAATGCAAATTATGGTATGAATTTATTTGTGTATTGGATGAATAATATTTATGATGTATGTTATAAAAAACTTTAATCTGAACCCAATAAACGTACATATTGTGGTAACCATTACCAAACTAAAAACATCCTATTATTTTGATAAGTTTTTTTTGTTTGGAAATAGGTAAATATATTGCCAAAAGAGATGTATAGTTGAGCTATATTGTACAGAACATAGTAATCGGTTACCCCCGATACCAAAAACACACTATTGGGTTACATACAAAAAATCCAATAGGTTCTCATATAGTCATTTAAACTACAAAAAAAAAAATTCCCTTTCTAACCAAAGCCACAAGAACCAGACCCAACTCAGATAGTAGCTGGCCCTCAGTCTTCAGTCTTTTACCATGCATTCTAGCGTTTCTTTCCTGTCAAATAGTGAAGCTTGCACCAGTGAGACACATGCCCATGAACTCTTGAGATGTTTGCATCCTCAAAAAAAATTGTTCAGCCAGTCAAAAGTGTCACCCATCAAAGAGGGGGCGCCACTGCGCCAACCATTCCTCAAGCAGATAATGCTCCAAAACGTTCTCAAGAAGTTACAACCAAAAAAGAGGTGAGCCATGGTTTCATTCTCCCTCCCACACAGGACACATATAGGGGTAACAGGGATACCCCAATTGGTCATCATGTCTTTAGTAGGTAGCTTATTCTTAATCACTCTATAGGCTAGGGTGCACCATTTGGGACAATGAGCACCCCCCTAGAACAAATCCGCCCAAGGGGCCAAGTCAACTGCACCCATGTTGGCATGTGGTGTCTGATTGCAGTGCCGCCAAACACCAAACAAGTCAACATTGTAAAACACTCAGTTAGCTTCAAATGATCTGCATCGAGCACTCCAACATTTATACACCTTCTTTCCTTCCACCTGCACCGGCAAAAACCCATACCGCATCTGCATCCATCTCTTCCATATTGAATCCTGGCCAGAGAGGAAAGTGTTAAGCCTTTTCTCTCAACTATCATTCATGATTTGTCCTGGATCCTTCAACTCCAAACCTCCTTGGCTGAAAGGTCTAGCAATGGTATCCCATGCCACACCATGAACCTTACCACGCCAGATGAAATTTGTAGTTAAGGTCTTGATACACTGTAAAGTACCCAATGGAAGCTCACACATTCTTGACCAGAAGCATACCATGCTTTGGATCATAGATCTGACTAGGACCAGACGGCCCGCCATGGATAATCTCAGCCTAGACTAGTCATCAACTTTGCTTCTGACTCTATCGAGGCAGTTAGTGTAGTCCCTGGAAACACCCCTACCACCAGCACTCGGCACTCCTAGATATGTAGTAGGGAACCTTCCTCTTCCCATGCCAGCTGCAACTTTAAGTCTCCCCCTTCTATGATCACAGGATCTCGATAGAAAGATTTTTTATTTGATACTGCTAAAATATAACCCTGTGATCCAACCGAACGGGATCAGAACCTGCTTGAATTCTTTTAGCCTTCTAGCATTTTCGACAGAGAACAGTAACACATCATCTACAAATATGATATGTGATTTCACTTTGGTACCTTGGACTTTATACAGTTTGATTCTGCCTTCCTCCTCAGCTTTATTAATAATCCTGGTGAGTCCCTCCATCACTATTGTAAATAGTAACATAGAGAGTGGGTCCCCCGAGCGGAGGCCATTAGAAACACTAAACAAACCCTCATGAGTATCATTCACAAGAATGGAGAAGGAAGTTGTCTAGACACATTGGGTCATTAAGCCTATCCATTTTTTATCAAACCCCATCTATCTCATTATACTCCATAGGTTGTTCCATTGTACGTGATCATAAGCTTTGCTTATGTCAACCTTCAGACAAGCTTTGGCATTGGATCTTGTGACCTTGAAGTCTTGAAGAAATTCAGAATCTAGAAGGGAGAAGTCCCCTATATTTTGACCTTTCACAAAAGTGCCTTGTTCCTCAGAGATAATTGTGGGTAGAATATGTTTAAGCCTCACAGCCAGCAACTTGGATATCACTTTGTACATGATTGAACAGTAGGCAATCGGCCTGTAATCATTAATGCCATCATTCTTTGTCTTAGTGATGAGCTTGATGAAACTATGATTGACTGCCCTAACCATATTACCTCCCTTGAGAAACCATCTAACATCTACACAAACATCTTCTTTAATAACCTGCAACATCTTTTGGAAAAACATATTGTTAAACTCGTCCGGCCCTGGGGCCTTAGAAGGGTGTATTGAGAAAATAACAGTCTTGATTTCATCCTTTGTCGACTCTCTACAAAAAGATTCGTTCATAGTGTTGTTAACTCTTCGACCTAGCCCAATACTATCAACATCAATGGCGTTATGGTTACTGTTATAAAGTCTCGTAAAGAAGTCCACTGCATTTAGAGCCACCTGTTCCCTGCCTTTACTGCTTTGTCCATCTTCATCAATAAGTTCATGAATCGTGTCCTTCATCTCCCTCTTCTTCATTGTGGTATGGTAGACTTTCGTATTTTTGTCTCCATCCTCAATCCACCTCATTCGGCTTCTCTGTCAGAGATACATTTCTTGTGCTTTGTCCAACTGCCTTAGTCTTTTACTAGTGATTGCTTCATTCAGAATAACGTGTTCATCCAACAGATTGTGTCTCAATTCAGTGGAAGCTTCATTGAAGTCATTCCTGGCCTTTATCAGCAGATTAGCAATGTTAACTTTTTCTTTATCCTATCTTTTCAATAGTGCTTTAGTTCTTTGAAGTTTATTCAACACCACATACAGTGGGTTACCAGTAATAGGCTTCAACCAACTATTGATCACCAAATCATTGAAACCATCCCAGTCACACCAGAGATTCAAGAATCTAAACAGTTTAGTCATGTGGGACTATTTACTGAGGTTCACTCTCATCCATGAGTGGTCACTAAAGTAATGACTGTCCATTTCGATGATAGCATGGGGGAAGAGATCCAACCAGGCTTCATTCACCATTGCCTCTGTCTAGCATAATAGTGATTCTTCTTTTGCTAGTTTGGTTGTTGTTCCAAGTAACTTTCCCACCTATATTATTCAGTTCGATGAGTCTAGCTTGTTCAATGGCTAAATTGAAACTCTCCATGACTCTATCTGGGACCCTCTTACCCCCATACTTCTCCCTTGATCTTCTTGTATCATTAAAATCACCAAACACTAACCACAATATCTTAGTCTGAGCAGTTTGTGCCATATTCTCCCACAACCTTTCTTTGTCACATTCAAGAGTTTCACCATAAATGCCAGACACAACTGCAGAGAAGCCACCCTGGTTGAAACAGCTCACAGTAACCATTTGGTCAGTGACATTAATTGATTCCACCTGCCAAATATCATTCTTCCAACCTACCATGATTTTGCCCCCTTCCACCTGATCGTGGTTCGACAAGCAACTCCATCTAGGGGGAAATAGAGTTGTTACCCTCTCCCTAGTACATCTTTTAATCCAAGTCTCAAATACAAGGATTAGTTCTGCCTTCATCTCATTCAAAATACTCCTAAACTTCCTTTGTGTCATAGGCAAAGATGCCCCTCACACATTCCATGCGAGAATGGACATTAAGAAGCTTTCTTGTGGCCTCCCCTCTTCCAGGTTTGGCCTTTCCCTTCCCTTTAGCAGCAACAACGCTCCTGGACTGTTTCAGACTTCTACTCCTATTTCCCCTATTGAACTCATCTGGCAGCTCCTCACCCACGTCATTCAGGACATCAAACTGATTCACTGTCAGACTTTCATCCTCCTGTGTGTTGTTGTCGTTCACCTCAACAACATGTGTTCCTTTGCCTTTATTGTTACTAACTTCAGTAAACTCCCTAGCCTCATCAACATTGCAGGACGATTGTTCAACTTCAATGGTGGTTCGGGCCACCTCACCTTCCCCAAGAACAATGGTCTTTGTAAATTCTTGGTTAGCAGTCGTAGTTCTCATATTCTAATTAACTATCCTCATCATCGGTGGTGGGTGAGACTTGGCTGGTGTCTGCGTTTTACGTGCTCGATGGATGTTCACAGCCACGATCGGAGGAGAAGCTAGAGCAACCTCACTCCTCGCACCCGGGCAGCCACCGTCACTGTGTCCAAACACCTTGCACTTGTCACACCTATCAGGAAAAGCCTCATACTTGACTTTAACTTCCCATTCACCGCCATTCGGAAGTTCAACCATAATGAGAGGCGGCAGCGCTTTCTCAGCAGCTATGTCGACACAGAATCTGGTGCAGCCCAAAAGACTACCATCAGGTCTGTGGTCTGTAGCTCTCGGCTCCCCAATGGCGTGTGCAATGACAGTTATAGCACGAGCGGACCAGTGCTTGCCCATGTCAGGGAGGGAGACCCAGACAGGTGTTGTCTTCAGCGCAACTCGATATCAGTTTCGGGTGTCCATCGGCAAACCAAGACCAGCTGGTCATCGAAGAACCAGGGTCCAACAAAGAGGGCCACCCCCGATATCCCTTTCGTTGGAGAATTTGGTGAGAATAGGGCCATTTACCAGAGTAAAGACCTCCAGTTCTCCTTTGGGCTTCTAAGTTCTCAGCATCCATCCTCTGATCTGGAATACACTAGCATACTTCCCGACTACTTGGATGATGGCAGAGCATCGATGGTAATCGTCCATCTCCGCCATAATCGGACCGGTGAAGCGTGTCCATGTTCTTTCATCACCTTCTCGGAAAAATAGCTTCTTTGGGTCCGCCACTACCGAGCCCCTGATCCGCGGGGGTGGTCCCTCTACCATTCTAGCCCAGTCACAAGCAATGGTGACATCTTCCACGGCTTTACCCCCATTCCCTGGGGAGGAGGTTTACTTGTGGCCACACCGGAGGCAGAAGAGGAACTGCCCTGTTCACCATGGCCGCCACCCTAACCTAGAGATGGACGAGACCTAATCTAAAAGCCCCAAGAACAAATTATTATTTTGATAAGTTGCCTTGTCAAAACAACTTACGAAGACGGATGTTAGAACAGACAAATCCTAGACAACACTATTCCAATAGGATAACATGGTTGTTGTTGAATATATAAACTAATATATTTTTTTCTTGCATATTGATTAAAAAAGTACACATGAAGACAAAAAATCGTAATCAAAATTCAAAAAATGACAATTGCTTATTTTTTATCTCAATAAATGATAACAAAATATTATAATCAAAATTTTGACAACACTAGTATACAGTATCGAATGTAGACGGTTAGGATTTTGTTATGCTCTTCAAACATATCCAAACTACAAGTATACTAGAATCAGATTGGGTTGCCAAATAAAATCAAACTACATCTAAATTAGACTATTTTGGATAATCTGACTGACCCTAACAAATCCAATCCTTACTACAGAATTCGAATTCTAACCCTATCGCAAACAAGGGCTCAATGCTTAAACAGTTCAGAATCTGTTTATCTTCCATATTCCACGATCTTGATAATAATATTCTGCATGAAGGCCTGGCTGGAAGGAGCCTTAATTAAAAACCACAATTCAACCCAAAACAATTGTTTGGCTTAGGGTGTATTCAATCGTACTTAAAATGTCTTCCGGGTTGGTTTTGTAAAACGAACGGAGTACATCCAATTTTGAAGGCAGTCGATTTCCGTACGAAACAATTACTGCTTTGGTTAGCAAGGTATAAGTTTGATTTACGCTGAGCAACCAGACAAGTACAGCTTACAACTGGTTTGCACGGTCTAAGTTTGTTTTTCAATTTTTGCAGAACGACATATGTCAGTCAATTACTTTTCCTTGTATACTTAGTGAAAATATTTTTCGCATGTTTGATTATTCATGTTTAATTTTAAAAAAAAGTTCAATTGGTGAATGCCACGTCTAAATTTCACAATTTCTATAGTTATTCACGAATTTCGCCCAAACTTCACAAATTGTTGCCGCACTTCATAAAATATTTATTTATGGAATAATGACATATTATATCGTTTGACATTTGGGAATAAAGAACCAATAAGCAAATATATATATATATATATATATATATATATATAGAGTCAGGCTAGAATACACTTGAGTGTGTATATATATAGAGTCAGGCTAGAATACACTTGAGTGTGTATATATATAGAGTCAGGCTAGAATACACTTGAGTGTGTATATATATAGAGTCAGCCTGACTATATATATATATATATATATATATATATATATATATATATATATATATATATATATATATATATATATATATATATATATATATATATAAACACACATATATTGTATGGTCTATAACATATCTTCTTTTTTTCAATATTTGACCTAACTTCTATCGATTTTTTTCATAATTCTCAAATGCCAAATTTTCAACCTCGCTGAATACAACCCCAATGCAATATGCTTGTTCAGAGGTGTACATTTGTTTCTCCAGCTCTGCCTCGGCATCAATTGGCTAGTTACAGCTGCCGGTCCATTGCCGTAGACCGGCACGCTCCTGTTATTTATTTTCAGATGCTACTCACTGCTGTCCACTTACCCCTCATCTTCTCCATGTTGCCTTAGCATATATTTTATCCCCCTTAGTATATTTTCTGAAAGGGACCTTGCCACCTTGCCATACCCCTTCTCGGATATAATTCTCCCCGATTCCCTCCTTGAGGGATCAGACATCAGTGGACCAGCGTACTTGCTGGCAGTCAAATGGCTTCCAGACTGTTGTAGCTATCCTTAAGAACTTCCATATTTGAAGTAGTCCTCCGGTAGGGCTTCTTTCTTTCAGTAGCTAAAATTGGCAGAAAAGTCCGGGAGAGATGAGGAGAAAGCCAGATTGAGGTGTTACAGCAACTGTGGCTGAGATTCCCATTTTCCATATAAATGAAATTAGTAATATGACCACACAACAATGAATTGGATCATTTAGCACCGTGGCATGTAATACAGTGCACGATGGTAAGAACAGACCTTTGTTCAAAGAGGGAAACAAATCAAACAATCATATCTCCATCACACAAAAGTAAGTACTACTATAACATCATAGAAAATGATACCTCAGACGGAAGAAACAAATGGAAAAAAGGCCACCCTTTTAGTTTTAGATCACCTACATTATTAGATCAACTTAAAAAACTTACATGGTGAATATTTATCTGGACCTTACAAGTTGTTCAGCCTTACCAATTCTAGCAACCATTAACAATGGGAAATGTCTCAGAAAACACTTCATTTTAGACGAACAGAACAGTTCATCCCTCTTCATGTGCGGGATTTCAGTCAGTCCGTTGAACTAATAACCCAGACGATTTCAGCACAAAAATATTCGAATGCCGAATGCATCTATTCATTGTCAATTATGTTGCAATCCCCAAAAGTAGTAAACATGATAAAATTATGGCAAGAACGAAAAACTGCAAACCAGCAGCAGCTCGGCAGCAGATACAATTATATAATCATACCACATGCAAACTATCATCACACCAGATTTGACATCAAGAACAATCAGAGTTTGAAGTGCAAGGAAAGAAGCCAGAAGGGGACGGAAATGTCTTTGACTTGCAGCAGAGAGCATGTATCATGGAGACAAAGAACAAGAGAAGATGTCAGGCATTGCTTCCCATTGTCTTGTTAAGTCCTGACAGACTCCAAACATAAACATGCTGAAGACATCTCAAGGGGATATCGACATGTCGCTTACCCCTTTGATGTCCTCCTGAGAATGAGATTAAGTCCCATGTCCTTCTTCTGAGTGCAGTCAAACTTCTAGCTTTCATTTCCCATTGGAGAAATTGTTTTCTTAATTGCTATTTCTGATAGGGGTTAACATTATTTCGCCTCCAAGGGACAGCAATAACAATAAGCAGGTGGATACGGAAGAAGGCATCCTTTGAATAAAGGATAAAAAAGCTCACTGGTTCATTACAGCAAGAATGCATAGTAATTTACAGACGCAGCCAGAATATCAAATTCTCTCACTGTGCCAAGAGCAGGATGTTGTGAAGAGGGGCATAGGGTCACAGAACACAGCAAACTAAGTTATCTAGCCAGTGAAATCAGTAATTCAGTATGTTATTAAATACAATGTGATCTGGTCCATCAACAATTCTTCTGAAATGATAGTTCGTCATTCATTAAAAGGACATTCATTAAATTGATAATCATCAGCCTTGACATCCCAGGAACCAAAATTACAGTCGCAGAAATATCAAAAGACACCTTTAAGGCCCAGAATTCAAGAACAATGAATTAGTTCGAATGAAGTTTAATACAAAACTCACTAAATCGAATAACTTCTAGATGAATAGCCTCATTTATTATCACAACAGTGCGCAAAAGGAGAAAACCGTATTGTAATTTCCCGCAAAATGGAAAAAAAACGACTCAACAAGCAGCAACAGACGAAAGGGAGCAAACAAGTCTATCGCTCAGCTTAACTTAACAAAAAGCCTCAATCCTCGACAGAGAAAGAACAAAAAGTATCAAAATTTGCCTTCTACCGAAGGCCATATGGTTCACCGGTGCGCGGTGACAAGTGTCTCAATGAACCTCATACCATCAAACCTCGGAGCAAAGCGTTTTTCCACAGCCGGATCCTTCTTCTCGACTTCCAACACAGTATTGATCTGCGAACAAGCGGCGGAGGCGACGGCGCAGCCGAATTTCTCCTGCATGTCACCAAACCCACGAAATTAGGGTTCAACCTTATCAGAAATGATAACAAGGGGCACAGAAGGGGAACCGAACGGACGGACCTCTGCTGCAGACAGAGAGGGAGACGCAGCTGCCAGCTGTCCAGAGGTGGACGTGAGAGCGACGGAGTAGACGGCGGCCGCGGCTGACGAGACCCAGCGGAAGCCGTCGGATCTCAACATTGTTTCCAGCATAACGGCTACCGCAAGATTGAGGGCTGAGTACGCGGAAAAGGAAGATGCTGAGTGGGGATTTGAAGGCGGAGGAGACCTTTAGCGGCAGCAGCGGCCAGGGACCTAGCCGCCGACCGCGTCGATGACGTCGCCTCCACCAGGTACAAAGGGGTGTTTTCCAGCTTCCTTACAGTTCACGGGAAGAGGAGGGTCTTTTATTCTGGGAGGTGTAATTTTATTCGAAACTCTTCCGAACAAGCATAGTTGCGCCAAAAGAGATCTGGCCTACATTGCAAATAATGCGAGGGTCCGTTGGATAAGTTGATTGGAGGCATTGTGGTTAATTTGGATTACTAGCATACGAACGATGATGTTAGTCATCTCATCAAATATTTATCAAGGACAATGTACTTAGAAGACGGTAATTGGGTTACCCTAAAAAAAGACGGTAATCGGGTTGTGCTGCTTGTGCAAATAGTGTTTCCAATGTGTGGGAGATGAGGAATATTAGGAATTTTGTTACGCATGGTCTTACTATGTGTTTCTTCTAGTTTTGGCATTGAAACTCCCTCTTTTGTTCCTACTTCCAGTGTTGTTGTCACTAGCTCCACTCATAGTGTTTTTTTTTCACTACCTCTAAAGCAACCACCATTTTCCATTCCCTTCACAACTATTTCATTCACATTCCTTAACCAAGTCACATTCCTCTAACTACATGCTCATTTAAAGAAGCCTGACATACCTCCTCCCATCATGGCCCAGATATGTGCCCATAGAGCTCCTCAACTTATTAGGCTCCAATGGATGGATGTACACGAGCATAAGGCATAATGTTTTATATTACACCACATACTCCTTCCATGGTCCAAAAGTGATGATTGAACTCCATGGGAGGTTATTGGGCACCTAGTTGTTATTTGAGGGCGGGACAACACTTTTGAGCATAAGGCGTAATTACAAATGATTGTCTGGTTATGATGTCATATTGCTAATGAGTTAGTTAGAAGAATCCCATTTTCAAGTACATGTTAGTATTGTGCTTGTCAAATTCATACTGTTAACTTGATATTGACTAACCTAGTAACCATTGGTAACGTGACATTGATTGACCTAGTAGTTGTTTAACATTGTGAGTGATCTCACCAATCTCACTTGCATGGACTAATTTATATAAGTTTACAATGTTTAACCCAGTGAAGATCATTAGTGGTGTCCTTAATGTTTTACTTGTAGATTTATAATATTGCTTTTGTCTGTATCCGTTAGTAATATTTTATTTATATACAAGACTTGATTCCTATGTTGAGATTTAAATAACAGAGCGTGCATAGATGAACAATAGAAACATGAATTTTATGCTTCAAAACAAGTTTTGTGTGCATAATAGACTTAATAAACTATTCAAATGATGTAGTCCTTATTTGTGTGACTTCAATGTTGAGAGTGGGCTATAATTGCTTACGTGCCCTTTAGTTTGATCATCTAAGTATATGTAACACTCAGTACTATGAAAAGTAAGAAATTAGAAGAGGAAGAATACAAAGGGTCCATTACTACAACTATAATTAATATCTATAGTACAACATGTAGGGATGTAAAAGGATAGGGTAGGGTTGGGGAAGGGCTTACCCTTACCCATGTCAAAGTTGCGGGTAGCACTACTACAGAAATGGCTTATAAAGTCACTTTTTCAGGTGTCGGTTGTATACAAAAATCGACACCTAAATGCTATAATGTCGGTTGATAACATAAATCGACATCCAATCTACGAAGGTCGGCCAGACACGTGTACTTCTTTTATTAAGTGTCGGTTAATTAATAAACAACTGACACCTAAACTCAACCGCCAAACCCAAAATTCCAGCGAAAAAATTGGCTCCAAAATTTTACAAAAGGCGTCGGTTCATAGCTAAATAACCGATGACTAAAGGGTGTTTAGTTGTCGGTTTTTAATAACTGACACTTATTGTCAACTTAATAGCTCACCAGCCCGACCGATTCTTCCCCTTTCCCTTTTTCATTCCCGATTTCCTTAGCTCCGGCGATTTCTTGCTCCCTGCCGCCGCTCCCTGCCGTTCGTGCTTCGCCGCCGTGCTCCGTCGCAGCCGCTCCTTCCTCCGTGCTCGCCGCTCGTCGCCGTCGCCACGAGAAGCAGTCGTCGCCCGCCCGCCCGCCAGCCGCCCTCTCCGCCGTCGCCGGTAGCAGCTAGGTCTCCTAGCCTCACCGCCCTCTCCACCTCTCCTCTCCTCGCCGCCGGCAGCTGCTAGGACTTGCTCCGGCCACTGCTCCTCTTCCCTCAAGGTGCCCGCCCTGCTACTGGGCATTTTTTTTTAAATTTATTTACTTCCTATGAGAATCAGTTTTAATTAGGGCTCATACACATATTGATGTACATAAACATGTTAGAATAAATGCTAAAAAGTGTGATTTTAGGGTTTAGGTACTGATTTTGTACTTCTACTGAGTTGAATCCTCTATTGTCTATACAATACATGTTCTATGATAAGCCTTAGTTAATTTAATATGCATACTTTGTATGTAAGACATAGTAATCGGGTACTGCTGTATATCCAAGTAAATTACATGTAACTAATCATGACATAGATTTTAGAATGTATACTTTGGTTAAATGTACTGCTGTAATTTTTGATCAAGTGATGATATGTAAATGTAGCAATAAGTTAGTAAGGTATCAATGATAAGTCTGTTGTAATGTGATGCAAAATAGTTTTTGTATCATGCATATATACTTAATATTTTTTTGTTTTATAGTTGTATAGGGTGTTTTATGTGTGGCAAGTCTATTGTTTAATAGTTTAGCTATAATCATTGTTTAATAGTTTAGCTATATTCTTGGTGAGAATCCTAATCACCCTTCTTTTGCTTAATGATGAACTGTAATGCACACATGTGACATGCTTGGAATGTAAATGATGAACTTTTCCCTAAATGGAAACAACTTATATATATTCAGATCTTAATAATTCCATGAAGTGCACATTATCTTACTCATGAAAAGTATGTGTATAATGTAGGATTAGTTCCATATAATGGTTCGATTTTAGTAAGCACCTAGAAACCCGTCCAAGATTTACTCATTAGGAGTAAATCTTGGATAGTCCCCGGTTTGGGACTGTTCTTGAACACCTAATCTCACATAGGATGTAAGTGTATAATGTGTATTGGGTTTTCGAGAAAATTTCAGTAGCATTTCCTCGTTTGTTCTCTAAGTACATATGTAGACTTCTTTTCAAGATATCATGTCTACCACAATAAAGTTGGTTATGACAAGCAATAAAAGGTTAACTGATGTTATACAACTTTTTCTGAATATATATAACATCGTTATATGTACTTACACTAATATTATGCAGTCTCTGTCCACCCATAACAGTCACTATGAACTGGGCCTCTATGTCAATGTTAACGTTCCCTATTGAAGAACAATTGGACATCATCCTAGATGATCGTTCCTTAAACCAATTGGTCATACCCAAACATTGGCGTTTTCTAAAAGGAAGACACTACATGCCTGGTAAAATGACCCTAACTTTTGGCAATTATTCACATGTTATCGAGGTTGAGTATGATTTGGCGGGAAATCTTGTATCAAAATCCGATTGGCGTGATTGGATTGGAGAGCTGCATGTGGTCCGTTGGAACAGGCTTTTTCTCCGTCCAGTTGGCCATAATTCCATCAAAGTTTGGATAACCAACAGCAACTGCGAGACCCCCGATCATCTTCTGAGGTATGAGCGCACGGCGTCGGATATCATCTATGAGGAATCTGAATCTGAGGCCCCTGTCAATTCAGATTCGTCTAAATACAGTGAGGAGCTTCGTGACACAGCTTCATCATAAAAAAGAAGTTACTGATGCATGCGGGACCATGTTGGTGTAGTATTTAGTTGTCTATCTATCTAGACTTGTCTGTATTAATAGTTTTTTTTTAATTATGCGTATGTTTAGTTACTGTTTAGGGGTACACCCCTGTGTGTGGATGTAAAAAGAGATTAATGAATGGAACTGAAAGTTGCTACATGAATGCTTATAACTGAAGTGTGTGTTCCCATGAATGTTCCCATTTGCATGATTACACTACTATTTTCTCAAATTGTATAGTCTATTTTAATATGACGTCATACTTACTTATATCTTGCTTAATGATGAACTGTAATGCACACATGTGACATGCTTGGAATGTAAATGATGAACTTTTCCCTAAATTGACAATCATGCTTTTAAAGACATCAATAATCACCCTAACTTGAAGAACTAGGATTTTAGGTATAAGAATGACAACACATTATTTGTTGGCCTAGAAACCCGTCCAAGATTTACTCATTAGGAGTAAATCTTGGATAGTCCCCAGTTTGGGACTATTCTTGAACACCTAATCTCACTTAGGATGTAAGTGTATAATGTGTATTGGGTTTTCAAGAAAATTTCGGCAGCATTTCCCCGTTTGTTCTCTAAGTACATATGTACTTGGAGAACAGCGGGAAAATGCTGCCGAAATTTTCTTGAAAACCCAATACACATTATACACTTATTAGTGAGATTAGGTGTTCAAGAATGGATAGGTGGTACACATTTATTATATATAATAATGACATCACATGTATTTGTTAACCCTAGACCCTAATCTTGTCCTAATATATACTTGTTTTCTCTTTGATCATAGAATGGATAGATCATGGATGCCAATTCGCAATCGCTGCACCCCAGAGTTTATTTCTGGTCTTGACCAGTTCATTAGATTTGCCGAGGAACATAGGAAACTGTTGGATCAATGGGCTCTAGAAGGGGGGGGTTGAATAGAGCTTCACAAACTTCACAAAAGTGATTAGACCACCAAATTATATTAAGTGCAGAACTTAATTCAAAACAGCAATTTGATGTCCTAAACTAGCATACAAAGCAAGGATAAGAGACAAGGAAAGCATGCACTTGGACAGGTGGTTTAGAGTGGTTCCATGTCCTAAACTTAGGAGCAATGTCAGTCCACTACCTAGAGTTGGTTAGGCTCTAGGATTTGTAACTTGGTTCTCTTATATATATCACACAATAAGATTACAAGCTACAACTACCAACCATCCAAGGACTTATATATCAAGCCAAGATCTTCTACCTCACCAAGGACTTACCCACCAAGCAAGTAGTCTTCAGCCTTCTTCAAAGGACTTACCTACTCTTGCTCTAGTCTTCGGCCTTGCAGGAATTACCCATCTTGCTTGAGCTTTGCCTTGCACCTCTCCTTCTCTTGGAGAGCTTTAGCACCTTCCTCCTTCACTTGGAGGCCTGGAGCAGCTAGCCTTCTTCTCCTTCACTTGGGGAAGAACAGCAACCTTCTTCTCTTTCACTCGGAGAAGAAACTTCAATCAATCTTCATAGAGAATGGAGATGGGAGAAGTGGAAAGGAGAGCTTTACACAATTACAAATGATAGCTCTCATACATGGGATCCTAACTCACTCATACTCACGAATTTGCTTTGAAGGTAGAGAGAGAAAGGGGCTCAAAGGATTAGAAACCACTCAACTAAGGCTAGGACCAAGCATATGTGAATGAGCAACCTTGGAATGAAGTCCAAGAGGTCCTATTTATAGTTGAGGGTGTCCCTTTGAGGTTGGGAGAGTTAAGTGGCACAAACTAGCCGTTTTACAACTTGCAACGGATCTATTTTGAGTCCCACCAACTCCTCCAACGGTTGGAATTGCTTTTTCTACATTCCAGTACAGTCCGATCGGCCGAGTTTCATTAAAGGCAACTCGGCCGACACACTAGGCGACAAGTCTGAGAGGCAGACTGTCGGCCGAGTTTCCATGGGGAAACTCGACCGATCGGTCGACCTTCAGTCTTGACCAACCAGTGGATCGGCCGAGTTTCCTATCATTGAAACTCGACCGAACAGGGATCGGCTGAGTTGGAAACTCGACCGAACAGGGATCGGCTGAGTTGGAAACTCGGCCGACAGCCCAGAAAATTCCAGAATATATGGATCGGCCGAGTTTGGAATTCGGCCGACAAAATCCCTGTTAAGGGTATTTTGGAATTTTCATAAACTGTACAAACGATGGATTTTTGAGTCCCAATCATTTTATCCATCTTAGATACAATGCAAAACATGATTATGAGTGATTACATAAAATGTTCTAAGCCTCTAAGGGCTATATTACAAAGCGGTTAAAAGTCACATGTTTTGCATGTGCCGGAAGAGTAGCTTTGGAGATAAAGGAGATTCTTTTCTTGTATCTAATATCTGCAATGATCTCAAATAGATTTGTTAGATACATATGAATGGAATGGTTAAGTCATTATCAAAATATGGGCAATGTGCGACACCTAGGTCAACATTCTCCCCCTTTTTGACAATGACAAACCATTCCTCAACATATTGAAAAGAATGTGAAAATTATACCTTTTCTTTAGGGAATTGCAAGGGGATGCAAATATGATCAATTTGTAATGCTCCCCCTCAATTCATGCTTACTCGTTCCTGCATAGTTAGTTAACACACAAGCAGACATAGCATATATAGATACTATATGATTCTAAACAAGTCTAGATGCATTTCAGTTTATAGACAAGAAAAGAACCATACAAGCAATAAAAAACAATATGATTGAGGTCTTTCTCCCCCTTTGTCATCTCAAAAAGGCAGGGGGGGTAGAAGAGCATAAAAGCAAGGTCTTCTCCAAACACTCAATCAACCAAAACATAGAGAAACAGATAAATATCAAGATAAAGCACGAAAGCAAAAACCTATCATTCATCAAAATATGGAACACACTATAAGATAAGCCATACAAAGTGTTTCCAAAAGCAAACATAAGACAAAAACTACACGGACAAACGGAGTAGCAATAGTACAACTCAGATGATGTGCCTAATGTAAATAATACAATCATAGTCCAAAAAGATATATCATGGTCATCCGAGACTAAACTAGACACATCAACTCTAAGCTACACTAATCTATGTCAACATCATCAACGGCAGCCTCCATGTCCTCGTCGGGCTGATAGTCCTCATCTCCATCATCTGAAGGAGGAGCAGCAGCTGGTGTAGCCTCGTCTTCAGCATCTGCATCGTCATCGTCATCTTCGGCATCCGTCGCAGTAGCCTCATCAGCGTCAGTCTCAGCATCCTCCTGGTCAGCCATATCCTCGTCTGGAGGACCAAAAGCACGCCCGGGCCACCTCGCACTCTGCTCGGCCCAAGACATGCCTAGGGCATGTAACTCATAGGCAACCTCAATAGGGGGAGCAGAAGAGGTGTATTGGGCCAGAAGCTCAGACAAACGGCCACCTGGGAGCGCCAGAACCGGAGAAGAGTATCCACCTGTAGAGTGATCAGCGGAAGCAGAAGGGGGTGGAGGAGGATAAAACTGACTATACACAAAAGAAGCGTAGTCACCACAGGGGTAGGGCTCGTAGGTGGGGTAGGGCTGAGGGCAAGACAAAGACATGGACGACATGATGTGGCACAGATCTTGATGGTGATGTTGCTGGACCTGCATGTTGTAGGCTTGCTGATGCATGAGGTACCCCATGAGGGCCTCATTGGAGACATGGAAGTCAGCAAAAGCCGGCTGCGGAGGAGGTCGGAAAGACGGCTCAGGAGGAGGTGGTGCAGCTGTGGAGGGTGGAGGAGGAGGTGCAGCAGATGATGATGGAGGTGGAGGTGGAGCAGAAGAAGATGATGCACCAGAGGTAGGGACACTCTTCTGAAGAGTGGTCTCACTGATATAAACTCCCTTACGATCAGGGCGGTAGAGAAAATCGGAAAAGAGAGATTTTCCAGTGGCATGCTGGAAAAGACCACAAATTAGGGCAGGATATGGAAGATGTGTGCCCTTGGTGTTCTTTCCCGAGTCAAAACAAGTCATATGGTGAAGGATGTAACGAGCCCATTTGACTCCTTGGTTGTTCAAAAGCAGATACATCATCATAGCTGTATTCTCAGTGATGTCCGTTTGATTCTTCTTTGGATGGACATTGCAACTGAGAACGAACGCCAAGACACGGCGAGGAGAGGACAGGGCAGAAGATGGCAGAGTGCCCTTCTTTCTATAAGGAAAATCGGGTTGCTTGAGAAACTTATGAATATCAGTCAAGTCAACCTCAATGGTCTTATAGACGTCCTCGGGATACAAGAGATCAAGATAAGCAGGGTAATCGGTAATCCACGAAGCCGTGCCAACATTGCCATTGAGATAGAGATTGAACGAGCGTTCAGTAATATGGAAAGGTTGGCCGGCAATCATAGACGTCAAAACGATTGAGGTGTCCGAAGGGGGAACCAAAGAGTCGTAATTCCATCGCAAGTTAGCGTAGAATTGACGTACAGCTTTGGAGCTGTATTTTAGGTTATAAAAACGGGCATCCTCAATGCAAAGAGCTTCAAGATGATGTGTGCGAAAGAGTTGACAAGCTTCGAAAAGGTCGGCATGAAAGCTATGGGGCTGATAAAGAGCTCGAAAAGGAAAGGGAGAGTGAGGAAGGAGCTCTTTGTAGCGAGCAATAGCAGCATTGTCAACAAAAGAAAGATTATCAAACACCATATACCTAGGCGCAAGAGGAACCGCAGGAGCAGGGGCGGGAACGGCACGTTTCCGGCGTTGGGACCTCATTGGAGAGGAGAACGAGGAGAGGGAGCCGATCCACGCGGAGAGAGAGAGCAGGCGGCACGCCAAGAGCAGCAAGAACACACGAACAGGTCGATTTGGGAAGAAAATCGGCCGGAGAGAGAGAGAGGAGCACCAGGGGAGGAAGGGTCGGGCTGGGCGTCTAGGGTTCGGTCGACTTTGCTCTAGTTGAGAGGGAGCAAGTCGGCCGATTCCTATATATATTAAACCAGTCTGCCGCCGATCGGCCGAGTTCCAGGGAGAGGAAACTCGGCCGACAGAACACACAGGTGCCCTGTGCCCGACCGATCGGCCGAGTTTCCAACTCGGCCGACAAAAACCCTGATGTGGGAAAAACCTAGATTCTAGCCCTAGCCTCAAATGACCTAAAGCAAATTTGCTGGTTGGACTAGATTGTATATTAAGCATATTTAGGCACATTCCCATCATCATAGGGTACTATTTGTCGATTAAAACCCGATTTGTGAGAAAAGCCCGAAGAAGAGATAGAAACAAGAGAAATTTTATCAAAAACAAGCATTTTGAGCAACCAAGCAAGAGCAACACACATAAGATGTAACCAACTAATTAGAGAGAAATTCAACATCATCAAGAGAGGTTATAAGCAATTTTGATCTAATAAAATTAAATTGTTCTCTAGCAAGCGGTTTAGTGAAAATGTCGGCCAACTGATTTTCCGTATCCACATGTGTGATATAAATATCCTTTTTGACAATGTGATCACGGAGAAAATGATGGCGAACTTCTATGTGTTTAGCTCTACTATGCAATATTGGATTATAAGAAAGATTTATTGCACTAGTGTTATCACAGAAAATAGGAGAAGCATCAAAATGAATGTTAAAGTCTTGGAGCATTTGCTTCATCCATAGGACCTGGGCACAACAACTTCCGGCTGCAATGTATTCAGCTTCAGTAGTTGATAATGCCACTGTGCTCTGTTTCTTGGAGAACCAAGACACCAAGCATGGTCCCAAGAGGAAGCAAGTGCCACTTGTGCACTTTCTATCAATCAAGCAACCAGCGTAGTCAGCATCACTATATGCTACAAGAGTAAAGTCCCTTGACTTAGGGTACCATAGTCCAAAATTTGGAGTTTTGGCTAAGTACCTCAAAATCCTCTTGACAGCAATAAGATGTGATTTCCTAGGGCTTGATTGAAAGCGAGCACACAAGCCAACACTAAACATTATATCAGGTCTAGAGGCAGTTAAGTAAAGTAAACTTCCGATCATACCTCTATAGAGCTTCTCATCTACCTTCTCACCTTCTTCATCCTTGTCAAGTTTTGCAGTGTTTGACATGGGTGTATCCATTGGCTTCATGTTCTCCATCCCAAAGCATTTAAGAAGTTCAAGTGTGTATTTGCCTTGGTTGATGAAGTTACCCTCCTTGGTTTGTTTGATTTGGAAGCCGAGGAAGAAGGTCAGCTCACCCATCATACTCATCTCGAATTCACTCTGCATAAGAGAACCAAACTCTTTGCAAAGATCAAGGTCAGTTCCGCCAAATATAATATTATCAACATATATTTGAATTATGAGAAAATGGGTAGAAGTGTGTTTTAGAAACAAAGTACAATCAACTTTGCCCATGATATACCCGTTATCTAACAAAAAGTTCTTTAGTTTCTCATACCAAGCTCGAGGTGCTTGTTTGAGTCCGTAGAGAGCTTTTTGCAAGAAATATACATGATTGGGTAACTTATCATTTTCAAAGCCTGGAGGTTGAGCAACATATACTTCCTCCTCGATTGTACCATTTAAAAACGCACTTTTAACATCCATTTGATAAAGCAAGAAATTTTTATAACTAGCAAAGGCAAGTAGCATACGAATAGATTCTAATCTAGCAACAGAAGCATAGGTTTCATCAAAATCAATACCTTCTTGTTGATTGTAACCTTGTGCTACTAACCTTGCTTTGTTCCTTACTACTTTTCCTTGCTCATCAAGCTTGTTGCGGTAGACCCATTTGGTACCGATGATCTTTCTATCATTTGGTCTTGGCACTAAGGTCCACACACGGTTCTTCTCGAACTGTTCAAGATCTTCTTGCATGGCAAGGATCCACTCATCATCGCCAAGGGCCTCTTTGATGTTCTTTGGCTCCAGTTGAGAGATGAAGGCACTGTCTGCTTGTTCTTTGTTGTGTGCAGCTCGTGTCCTCACTCTTTCAAACGGGTTGCCAATGATCAACTCCTTGGGGTGATTCTTTGCAAAGCGGGGAGTAGGATCCTTTCTTTCTTCTTCTTTTTCTTCTTCTTCAACCTGCTTGTCTTTGTCTTTGATGTTGAGCTCTTTTAAGATAGGAATGATTTCATCTGCAACATCATCATCACCCAAATGCTTGCCAATACCAGGGTTAGTTTCAATAAATTTAACATTTATAGATTCTTCTATTTTAGATAGTTCAATGTTAAACACTCTAAAAGCCCTGCTAGTAGTGCTATAGCCTAGGAAGAAAGCCTTGTAGGATTTCAGATCAAACTTGTCGAGAGAGTCCTTGGTGTTCAAAACAAAACATGGACATCCAAACACATGAAAGAAATCAATTGACGGCTTCCTACCACGCCATAGTTCATAGGGGGTTTTCTTAAAAGTCGGATGAGTGAAAACTCAGTTTTGCACAAAACATGAGGTGCTAACGGCTTCAGCCCAAAACTTCTTAGGAGTGTCATACTCAAGAAGCATGGTCCTGGCCATCTCTTGTAGCGATCTATTCTTCCTCTCAACAACTCCATTTTGTTGGGGTGTGCGAGGAGAAGAGAAATTGTGCGAATAACCCGATTTTTCACAAAAACGTTCAAAAAGATCATTTTCAAACTCTCCCCCATGATCACTACGGATGGAAACAACATGACAAGAAGCTTCGTTTTCAACTCGTTTACAAAAGCTCGAGAAAACATCGAGTGTATCATTTTTAGAAACGAGAAAGAAAGTCCAAGTAAATCTAGAAAAATCATCGACAATAA
The DNA here is from genome assembly GCA_963693085.1 of Alisma plantago-aquatica. Classification (NCBI taxonomy): domain Eukaryota; kingdom Viridiplantae; phylum Streptophyta; class Magnoliopsida; order Alismatales; family Alismataceae; genus Alisma; species Alisma plantago-aquatica. The sequence continues at coordinate 601,962,288 of OY856411.1, forward strand.
CAAGACAATACTTGGAGCCGCGAAGCGTTTGTGTTCTCATAGGTCCGAAGAGATCAATATGAAGAAGCTCTAGAACTCTCTTGGTACTCATGACTCCTTTGGATTTGAAGGAGGATTTGGTTTGTTTCCCTTGAGTACAAGGTTGACATTCCTCATCCTTTTCAAAATCCAATTTGGGAAGTCCTCGAACCAAGTCCTTTTTGTTCAGTTTCTTCATTTGATGCAAGTTCACATGACCCAAACGTCGATGCCAAAGCGAAAGATCGTTTTTATCCACGACTAAGCATCTATTTAGTATGGGCTTTAAAGCATCAAGAACAATCACATATAGATTACCATTTCTAGTTCCCTTATATATGACATTATAGGACAGGGAATCTAGAAGCAAGCATTCTAAGGAAGTAAAGAGCACAAGATAACCATTATCACATAATTGGCTAACACTAATTAAGTTGTGATGTAGGCCATCAACAAGCAAAACATTTTTAATGCACAAATCATTACCTACATCACCCTCACCTATAACCTTACCCTTTTTGTTGTCCCCAAAGGTTACCGATCCTCCTTTCTTCTTCACAATTTTGTTGAAATGGCTGATTTCTCCAGTCATGTGCTTAGAGCAGCCACTATCAACAATCCATTTCTTTGTGACCTGCAAGAAAAGAGGATGTCGGAACCCAACTCAAACTTTGGGGTCCGGGGTTAGCTTGGGTACCCATTTCATATTTGGGTTGGTCCCCTTAGGCTTGTAAGGACAATAGGTAGAATAATGATCATCACATTTGCAATGCATACATACCATGGGATTTTTAGAGCCGGAAGACTCTCCATTGAAAATTGGAGTTTCCACACTCTTTTTCTTACCCTTTTTCTTCTTCTTACCTTTTGTAGTAGTCGCATTGTATCCTAGACCACTAGTACCAACTTGTTTGGTAGAGTGCTCTAGAACATCATTTAGAGACTTCTTACCCGAAAGAAACCTTTGCAAAGTAGATCTTAATTTAGCATTATCATCACTAATATTTGTAATGGTAGTAGATAAACTAGCAAGATCTTCTCTAGCATGCAAAAGGTCGGCCTCAAGACAGAGGGCTTTAGTAAGAAGAGAGTCTTTTTCAAGAGTTAAGTTTGCAACTTCATTTCTAGGCAAGATAGGTCTAGAAGATAAATCATTTGTTTGTGCAAGAAGTTTAGCATTTTCAGATTTAAGGACTACAATTTCCCTTTGATAAGCATACACTTCATCTCTCCTAGCATCATCAATAAGCTTAAGTTCAACATTTTCAGTTTTTAGAACATCTAGCTCATCTAGGCAATTTTGGTTCTCTATCTTAAGATTTTCAATAGTTTTAAGATAAGTACCATTCTCAACCTCTACTCCATTATATTGAAGTTCAAGGTCTAGAAATTGCCCTTGTAAAGAATCTATGCTATCAAGATGTAATTTCTCATTTTGATCTAGAATGTCAATCTTGGCATAGAGATCATCAACTATCTTTCCTAATCTTTTTCTTTTAGCTTTACATTTAGCAAAAGATGATTGACAATCATTAAGCATTTCAATGAGGGTTTCCTTAGATAAATCAAGTAAACTTTCATCACTTACCTTACTTACCTCACTTACCTCAATTACTTCTTCACTAGTAGAAGCCATGAGTGCAAGGTGACATTCACCATCCTCGGAGCTTGAGGAACTTGAAGTAGAGGACTCCTCCCATGCCGCATGAGCTGCATCTTTGGGTCTTCTCTCCTTCTTGTTCTTCTTCTTGTACTTGGCTTCTCTTTTGTATTTGTCATCCTTCTTGTGGCTGCTCTTATGATAGCCCTTCTTGGCTTTTGGGCAGTCATTCTTGTAGTGGCCCTTTTGACCACACTCGTAGCATCTAGGAGTTGAGGATGATGGCTTGCCCTTGAAGTGTCTTCCTTTTGAATAGTTGGCTTCATGATCATTTGCACCTTCATCTTCGCTTGAGGAAGGGCAGGGAGACTTCATGGCAAGTTGTTGTTGCCGCATCATTTCTTCAACTTGAGCTTTGAAGGCTGTGTCCTTCATCTTCTTGGACTCCTTCTCTTCTCTTTTCTCCTCTTCCTCTTGCTTGTCGAGCCTTGGTTCATGTGCTTGGAGATTACCAACCAGCTCCTCGGTTGACAACTCGCTCAGCTTGTAGACTTCTTCAATTGAAGTGACCTTTGGCTCCCATCTCTTTGGAAGAGATCTCAAGATCTTTGCATTGATGGTACCTCTATCCATGACACTTCCAAGGGCTGCAAGACTGTTCAAGATGACATTCAACCTTGTGTACATGTCCGCAACTCTTTCATTCTTCCCCATCTTGAAGTTCTCAAGTAGGCCGCCGAGCATATAGACCTTGGCCTCCTTGACTTGCTCCGTCCCTTCATAGGTGACACACAACTTATGCCAAATCTCATGCGCCGTGTCCCAAGAAGAGATGCGGTTGAACTCCGATGGTGAAAGGGCGGCGTAGATGATGCTCACAGCTTTAGCATTGAGTTGAGCACGCTTCATCTCATCTTCCGTCCATGTGGTGATGTTCCCCTTCGGCTCTTCATACTTGAGATGGACTATCTTCCACATCTCGTAGCTCACGCCTTGGATGTAGAATTGCATCCTTCTCTTCCAATATAGGAAGTTTGTGCCGTCGAAGACCGGGGGTCTCATGGAGAAGATTCCTTCAAGATTGAGTGACCCAAGAGCTGAATCGCCCATCTTCTCCTACTTGTTGAAGTAGCTTGGAGAAGACCTGCTCTGATACCACTTGTTGGATCAATGGGCTCTAGAAGGGGGGGGTTGAATAGAGCTTCACAAACTTCACAAAAGTGATTAGACCACCAAATTATATTAAGTGCAGAACTTAATTCAAAACAGCAATTTGATGTCCTAAACTAGCATACAAAGCAAGGATAAGAGACAAGGAAAGCATGCACTTGGACAGGTGGTTTAGAGTGGTTCCATGTCCTAAACTTAGGAGCAATGTCAGTCCACTACCTAGAGTTGGTTAGGCTCTAGGATTTGTAACTTGGTTCTCTTATATATATCACACAATAAGATTACAAGCTACAACTACCAACCATCCAAGGACTTATATATCAAGCCAAGATCTTCTACCTCACCAAGGACTTACCCACCAAGCAAGTAGTCTTCAGCCTTCTTCAAAGGACTTACCTACTCTTGCTCTAGTCTTCGGCCTTGCAGGAATTACCCATCTTGCTTGAGCTTTGCCTTGCACCTCTCCTTCTCTTGGAGAGCTTTAGCACCTTCCTCCTTCACTTGGAGGCCTGGAGCAGCTAGCCTTCTTCTCCTTCACTTGGGGAAGAACAGCAACCTTCTTCTCTTTCACTCGGAGAAGAAACTTCAATCAATCTTCATAGAGAATGGAGATGGGAGAAGTGGAAAGGAGAGCTTTACACGATTACAAATGATAGCTCTCATACATGGGATCCTAACTCACTCATACTCACGAATTTGCTTTGAAGGTAGAGAGAGAAAGGGGCTCAAAGGATTAGAAACCACTCAACTAAGGCTAGGACCAAGCATATGTGAATGAGCAACCTTGGAATGAAGTCCAAGAGGTCCTATTTATAGTTGAGGGTGTCCCTTTGAGGTTGGGAGAGTTAAGTGGCACAAACTAGCCGTTTTACAACTTGCAACGGATCTATTTTGAGTCCCACCAACTCCTCCAACGGTTGGAATTGCTTTTTCTGCATTCCAGTACAGTCCGATCGGCCGAGTTTCATTAAAGGCAACTCGGCCGACACACTAGGCGACAAGTCTGAGAGGCAGACTGTCGGCCGAGTTTCCATGGGGAAACTCGACCGATCGGTCGACCTTCAGTCTTGACCAACCAGTGGATCGGCCGAGTTTCCTATCATTGAAACTCGACCGAACAGGGATCGGCTGAGTTGGAAACTCGACCGAACAGGGATCGGCTGAGTTGGAAACTCGGCCGACAGCCCAGAAAATTCCAGAATATATGGATCGGCCGAGTTTGGAATTCGGCCGACAAAATCCCTGTTAAGGGTATTTTGGAATTTTCATAAACTGTACAAACGATGGATTTTTGAGTCCCAATCATTTTATCCATCTTAGATACAATGCAAAACATGATTATGAGTGATTACATAAAATGTTCTAAGCCTCTAAGGGCTATATTACAAAGCGGTTAAAAGTCACATGTTTTGCATGTGCCGGAAGAGTAGCTTTGGAGATAAAGGAGATTCTTTTCTTGTATCTAATATCTGCAATGATCTCAAATAGATTTGTTAGATACATATGAATGGAATGGTTAAGTCATTATCAAAATATGGGCAATGTGCGACACCTAGGTCAACAGAAACAACCTGGAGATAGGTTCTACTGTCCATGTAGGCATTGCGGTAACAACTTGAAAGTCAACACTAGTGACGAAATCAAAACTCATGGCATGTGCAACGGGATTATACAAGGCTATACAGAATGGCACTGGCATAGAGAGATTTCAAACCCGAAACCAGTGGATGTCAATAGCAGTGCTTGTGTGGAAGAAGAAATTGCCTACGATGACGTAGATGTGAATGAACCAGTTCCAGTAGACATCGTTGATGCGATGCTGGATAGTTGTGGGGTAGAGAACACCGATCCACCTCCCATTTTTAGAAACATTGTGCATGATGCTGAGATGCCGTTATACACAGGTTGTACTAAGTTTACGAAGCTTAACGCTGTGTTGAGATTGTATAAGTTGAAAGCTAACAATAGATGGAGCGACAAAAGCTTCACGTCATTGTTGTCTTTGTTGAAAGAAATGCTTCCTGAAGGAAACGAGCTGCCAATCTCAACATACCAGGTAAAGAAATTGTTGTGCCCAATGGGAATGGATGCCAAGAAGATACATGCATGCCCTAATGATTGTGTATTATTTTAAAAGGACTATGCGGATTTGAAAGATTGTCCAAAATGTGGTGCGTCACGGTATAAATTGACGACTTCGGGGGAGTCCAAAATTGGTTCTCCTTCCAAGGTGATGTGGTATCTACCTATAATATCACGGTTTCAACGCTTGTTTGCCAATCCGATAGATGCGAAGAATTTGAGGTGGCATGCAGATGTTAAGAAAAATAATGATGGGATCCTACGACATGCGTCTGATTCCCCATAGTGGAAGAAGATTGATCTATTGTACCCTGAATTTGGTGAAGAAGTCAGGAATCTAAGACTTGGGCTTTGTACAGACGGGATGAATCCGTACGGGACATTGAGCAGCCAACATAGCACTTGGCCAGTCATGCTTGTTATATACAATCTTCCTCCCTGGATGTGTATGAAAAATAAGTACGTAATGTTGTCGTTGTTGATATCGGGCCCTAAACAACCTGGAAATGACATCGATGTTTATCTTGAACCTCTGATTGATGACTTAAAGAAACTCTAGGGTGAAGGTGTGATGACCTATGATGCTTCACGAAGAGAGACATTTCGTTTGCATGCTATGTTGTTTTGCACTATTAATGACTTTCCAGCATATGGGAATTTGTCTGGATATAGTGTCAAAGGAGCTAACGCGTGTCCTATATGTGAAGAGAACACTGATTCAACAAGACTAAAACATGGCGGTAAGAATGTATATCTCGGTCATCGAAGGTTTCTTCCAAAATTCCATCCGTATCGTAGGAAGCGCAAAGCATTTAATGGATTGAATGAGGAACGCAGTGCACCTAAACCTATACCAGGGGAGGTTGTTTATGAAAGAGTAAAAGACTTTGTCAATGAATTTGGTAAGAGATCACAATGTACTACACGGAGTGACAATTCTTCATTCAAGAAGAAGTCAATATTTTGGGATCTTCCTTATTGGAGTTCTTTGACAGTCAGACATTGTATCGATGTAATGCATGTTGAGAAAAATGTCTGTGATAGCATCATTGGTACTCTGTTAAATATACCAGGTAAGACTAAAGATGGGATAAAATCCAGACTGGACCTACGTGAAATGGGAATAAGGTCAGAATTAATAGAATTATGTGAAATGGGTAATAAAAGAACATACTTACCTCCCGCTTGTTACACGTTGTCTAGAAAGGAGAAGAAAGCTATTTGTGAATGCTTGGTAAATGTTAAGGTGCCACATGGTTACTCATCCAACATCCGTAGATTGGTATCAATGAAAGATCTAAATTTGATAGGTCTTAAATCTCATGATTGTCACACTCTAATGCAACAAATATTGCCTATGGCAATTCGATCTATATTGCCGAAGCATGTAAGGTTTGCAATCACCAGACTTTGTTTCTTTTTCAATAGTCTCTGCAACAAAGTTATTGACCCTGAGACTCTCGATAATTTGCAAAGAGAAGTGGTTGTTACCCTATGTCAGCTTGAGATGTATTTCCCTCCTTCATTCTTTGATATCATGGTACATCTTGTTGTCCACTTGACTAGGGAAGTGAAAATATTGGGACCGGTTTTCTTGCATTGGATGTATCCCTTTGAACGATACATTAGCGTTTTTAAAGGTGATGTTCGAAACCGTTATCGGCCTGAAGGGAGTATTATTGAAGGTTATGTGGTGAGAGAGGTTATGGATTTCTGCAATGACTTTCTCAGTGGTAATGACACTCCTGATAATGACAAGAATATTGACGAGCTATTTGGCAAAGGAATTTTGGGATCACGTGTGAAAGTAATCAACCGTGAGCAGTTGGAACAAGGTCATTTGTATATTTTACACAACATGGACGAAGTGAACGTTTATATCGAGGAACATACCAATTTCATCAAAAGACAATATCCTCGAGCCAATACAATGTGGCTTGCTAGAGAGCATAACAAAACTTTTATTAAGTGGTTTGAAGATAAAGTCTTACATCAACTATCTCAAACACCAGATGATATTACTGAAACTATCAAATGCCTCACCTTTAAACCAAAGTTGACTGTTATGTCTTATGAAGGGTATGACATTAATGGATTCACATATTACACAAAGCGCCAAGATGATAAGAGTGTCGTCCAAAACAGTTGGGTCACCCTTCAAGCATCGACTATGTTTTTTGCAAGTGCAAAGGATAAGAGTCCACGTGAAGCTAAAATGTCATATTACGGTGTCATTGAAGAGATATGGGAATTTGAATACATAGATTTCAGAATTCCGCTCTTCAAATGTAATTGGGTTGATAACACCAAAGGAGTTATAGTGGATGAATTGGGTTTCACTTTAGTGAACTTTGAAAAGATTGGCGAGAAGGCTGAACCATTCATATTGGCATCACAGGCGAAACAAGTATTTTATATCGATGATCCTGCAAATGATAAATGGTCGGTTGTTCTTCATGGTAAAAGACAGTTCATTGAAGATCCTATAGATGAAGAAGAGTACTATGATAAATATGATGACTCCAATCCATTCTCAGTTGGGTTGCCAACTCCACAAAATATTGAAGAAGCTAATGATGACTTATATGTGCGCGGAGATCACAATGAAGGATTGTTAATTGATAAAAGATCACAATTTTAGAGGCATGCATGTTTATATTTTTTTATTGAAGCTAAATGTTTACTTTTTTAATATCAATATCATTTTCTGATTTGATGTTTCATTATCTTCTAGTTAATACAGATGCTAAACAGCAAAAGAAGCCCCAATGAAGAGAAGCAGGATACAGATACAATACATAAAGTGCAGCACACACAAGTGCTTCAGATTCATATAACAACATGACAGACTAACACATATACAGTGCATAACAACAGCAGCGCCGAATTTACATACAACACTAGCTTAATACATATATAGTGGGACTAAGGTGACGATACCACCTGCTAAAACAGGTTACCGACTACATGTTACGACTGGGAGGTCGTGATTCAGCAACCATATGCATTAGCAGGAGGACAAACATATGGTGATATGTTTGTCCTCCTGCTAATGCATACAGTTGCTGAATCACGACCTCCCAGTCGTAACATGTAGTTGTCGGTAACCTATTTTACCAGGTGGGATCGTCACCTTATAAGTCCCACTATATATGTACTAAGCTAGTGTTGTATGTAAATTCGACGCTGTTGTTGTTATGTACTATATATGTGTTAGTCTGTCATGTTGTATGGACATCGATTGTATTGCTCAGGTATTATATAGTCTCATTAGATAATATGAAATATATCAATCTTATTTATAGCTCATTAATTATATATATACATAATTCTCTTTACAGGTGTTTAAAGCTGACCCCACTACAGGAACGGACTTACCAGATGTACATGCTCCCTATACGATGGGAGAATTAAATGAAGTAAGAGAAGAATGGGCAACAACCATACAAATAGTGGGGGCTTTAAAATATAATTGGGATCCTGGTAGTGAATAATGACTAAACAATGATATTTTGTAAATGAATTTCTGAATTATAATATATGTGTGAATGTTTCTACATGTCTGGATGTTTCTACATGTGTCTGAGTGAAAATGAATGAAAGTGTTGGTTGCTATATTAATGTTTCTACATGTGTGAATGTGAATGAATGGAACTACAGATTGCTAGCTACATGAATGTTTCTAAATGTGTGAAAATAAAATGGAACTGCAGGTTGCATTGCTAAATGCATGTGTGAATATTTTTGTTGTTAATTTTGCAGGTTTGTGGCCTGTTGTCGGCTGATATCAATGGATGTCGTAAAACCTACAGTTCATAACTGAACTGAACAGGTTTCTCATCCTGCGACCAGCCACAGCAGGTCTGCAGGCTGTCAGAAAAAAAAACAATAGGCGTCGGTTATTTGTATAAAACCGACGCCAAATAGGTTACAGTGTCAGTTTTTAATAGAAACCGACGTCTATTTCCTTAACACCACGGCCGTGCTATCTAGCACGGCCGTGTTGGGAGTTATATGGCGTCGGTTATTAGCTAATAACTGACGCCTATAGTGCCCAAGTTGGCACCCTCCTGTGGCGCGAAGATATATGTCGTCGGTTATTTGTAAAATACCGACACTAATAGTGCCCAAGATGGCGCCCTTTCTGTGGCGCAAAGGGTTTGGGCGTCGATTTCGTATCTAATAACCGACGCCTATAGTGCCATGATGGCACGTTTTTGGTGGCACGCGAAGAGTTTGGGCGTCGGTTTTGGAACTGACGCCTAATGGGTGAGCTTTTAGTGTCTCCCACATAGGTGTTGCTTAGAAACCGATACTAAAGGCTTTAAATAACCGACACTAAAGGTAGGTTCTGTAGTAGTGTAGCGGACAAGGTTATTATCATTTTCCTAAAAGTCTTACGATAGCTTTACCCACACCATTTTACTCACTGATAAATGGGTAGGATAACGGGTGAAATTGGTAAACCAACATTAATATAGGTATATGATATTTTCAACAAAAACTTCATATGCTATTTCCAACATCAAACATAAGATGCTCTTAAAACTAATTTTAGACAGTGATAATTATAGTTTTGGTGATACACACCAATAAAATAATGGTTACCTCAACGTTTTTTAAATCCAAGGCCTAGCCTTTTTGATATATTGTTTCTTATTGATAAATTCATTTTTCTCTCTAATAGATGACGATAAAAGTTGTGGCATGATACATATAGTTTAATAAAGTTTTGAGAATCATAATATAGTATAAACTAAAAAATAGTGGTGTTGGTTGTTGGGGTTTTTGTAGGCATTAATATATGTATTAGAATCTGAAATTTTAAATTCAAACATATACTAAAGGGTAATGGTTGAAGCAGGTAGGATAAATCTTCTCCCTTACCCTAAAATCTTTAGATGTGGGTAAAGAGGATAAAGGGTAAATGTGTGGTGGGTAAAAAATATGCTTACCTCTACCCTACCCTACAGGGTATGAGTTGTGAGTAAATTGGTAATAACCTACCCATTTACAACTCTAACAACAGGCATGTTTATTTGTTGTTAATTGAATACTCAATTCAATCCAAGTTATAAACAACAAGTTACCCCATTTTAATAAATATGAGGCATTACACACTGTAAGAATGTTGTAATAGATGATCATCACATATCATGTTGAAATTTAAATCACAAATAGTGTGAAAAATGTACTTATTAGATGATTAAAGTAGTTGATTGCTTAAAAAATATCATGTCACCTTCCCATGACTTCAATCCATTGTCCCCTTATATCACATCTTAGTTGTTGCTTTTTAGATATACAACAATCTAGTATTGATGATGCAAACATTCCCCATGTGTGTTACTAATGTGTCTATTAAGCTATTTTGGTGTTCAAGGAACTTAAGATCCAAAATTAAAGAATATGCAACCATATATGTTCTTGGATGCACATACATCAAGTTCTACCTAGATGATGCTTTGTATACGTGTAATTTGTACTATTTGGTAGGAATGATGTAGAAACAAGTGATGAATGACTCAAAAACCATCCGAAACCAAGTTTTATACTTATATACACCCATTAGTATATATAGATAATTTTCCATAATCATTGGAGCCATTTTTCAAAATCCATGACCTATTGAAATAGAGTGTTTTTTTATCAAACTTTAGTTTGAGTGGAATGTATTCCGATTGATCTTTTGATCGACTGACACACTTTTTCCGTGCGTAGAACGCAAGTGTACGCGTCAATGTAGTAAAGGCCTTTGTGAGGCCCGAGTCTAACTCAGGGACACTGAACTATCGGTAGACTACTACTAACTGTTCGCGATCAGCTAATCTGGTTAAAATGGTTTGAGAGTTGTTTTAAAATTAAAAGAAAAGAAAACAAAATAAAACAATCGATTAAAGGTTTAATTTAATCAATTCAGGTGAAGATCTTTAGGATTGCGGTTTCACCGCGGGTTTTCATTGTATGAATTTTTATATAATAATTCAGGTTCATCTCTCAATTCCGGGTAGTGGCCTGTAGTCAGAATTGCCCACTGTCGTGGTACAATTCACTACCTATGTCTAGGTCGGTTCCACCATCGTAGTAACCTATACCCTAAACTAGGTACATTAGAAACGACCTCTGGGTTTTCACCATTAATCTTACATCACCTTGTTCAAGGGATTTGTTAATTAATGTGATATTCGTCTCTTTTCAGCCATTAATTCTTATTTTAAAGTAATTAAGGGTATTAGATTATTATTATGGTGATCAAGCATAACAATATAATTGAGAAAATGAATTCATACCACGGATTTAAGAGATTAATGATGAATTGCTATGATAAAAATGTCATACAATGCTTCCCCGGGCTACTCCCGGTCCTAAAGGTAAAGGGGATTAGCCCCGCATGTTCATCTCAGAGCAAAACATGGTAGAGAAAAGGGGAAACATGGAGAAAAACATGTAAAGTAGTGAAACCCCTCAAATGGAGAAGATCCCAGCGTTCCTCGGCGTGGAATGCGCGATCTATAGCCTTTCGGCGGTGGAAAACGTCTTCTTCGGCTTCTGGAATGGCTGGGGCGTGCTTCTGGGCTCCGTTCTTCTCTCCACACCTTCTCGGGACGTGTGCAGTGGCTAATGATGTGATAGAATGCTCTTGGCCGCCGTCATTAGGTATAATCCCCGAGTTAGGTCGTAAAAATACCACAGTCGTCAGATTTAGATCAATCTGAAACAAACTTGTATCTGACGGTGTCGATACCATTGACGCGAGTCGATGGTATCGACCTTGCGCGATATCGACTGATCTTCTTTTCTTTTCTTCGTCGCGACTGATGCTGACTCGATACCATCGACGAGGGTCGATGGTATCGACACCCTAAGGCGTCATTGTTTGTCCTTTTCTATCATTGCAGCTCCACTTGTCGATAGTATCGACTTCGAGGTCGATAGTGTCGACTCTCTTCTCACCAACAACCTGATGGTAAGTCACTACCATTGACTTCTCCGTCGATAGTATCGACTCTGTGCTGCTCCTCGCGGCTGGCAACCTGTGGTTGTGTCGATGGTATCGACTACTGTCGATGGTATCGACAACAGCAGATATGCATTTTTCCTGAAATTGCAACACAAACCCACATAAGCTGAAGTAAAACATATTATTGTAATCATTTATGCTCAAAACAATAGAATAAGGGAGATTTGACACTGAGAAATATCATAGACTGAAGTAAATGAATTCTGCAATATTAACCAAAAAAATGACCAATAAATGCATAAAACACAAGTAAAACAAGTCTATAAATGCGACTCAAAATCATCGCATCAAACTCCCCTAAGCTTAAACATTGCTCGCCCTCGAGCAACTAAACTTTAGAATAGAATTGTGAAGTTCAACTAAAGAACAGGTCATCACAACAAACATCACCACATGATTCCCACTGATCATTCACATACCGGCCCTTACTAACCACAGAATGATAATTACCCTAAAGGCGACAGTAATCATCCATAAAAGATATCTACCTCAAAATTGATGAACACTATCACATAAGGCAGTTAACATAATGAAACTCTCTGGTTCAGACTCGGTTCATCTTGTGATCTTCTATTCTATGTTGCTCGCCCTAACTACCATCTACATGGAAGCGGTTCTCCTGATATTAACAAGTGAGGAGAAAATCACGGTGGCCTACCAATTCGAGCAACGGGTGGATGGAATGGGTGGCTCATGGAAGAAATGGAAACATTATACAGTTTCAACATGCACACAGCAAAAATGACCTAAATGATGCCTATGCAAGTGTAAATGCCCTAATGCCTACTTTTGGGTGGAATGACGCATGCAATATCATTCCATCTCAAGGTGAGATGGAATATCTAAGAGAACTACGTCATGTACCCATTCTTCTTAATATGTAGGTGAGAACATGTTCCTTTCTCCCTCTCATTACTACTTACTTCTCAATTCTCTTTTTTTTTCTTTAAAACTATTTTTTTTCTTCTTCCTCCAAGCCCTTATTTTCACAAATGACAATGAATTATTTATCGGGCTCACTTCTTATTACACAACTATATACTTGAAGCATTCAAAAGGTATGGAACAAGTTTATCACCTTTAATGTTTCAGAAGAAATAGAATACATGATGTACTGTATATGCATAAAAATGTGAATGCAACTACAAAATGATACTCATGCGACTGAATGACATGCACCTAAGGATAATGTGCATGTATAGCTAATCTATTTTTTTTCTTGTCAAATATGTAAAAATAGCTGCAATGCAAGACCTATCTATATGGAATGCAATCAAAGAAGTTAAAACTGTAATGTGCTTCCAGTTCTTAAGGTGGAGTATGAAAACAATGAGGTGGATAAATCACAAGACTAATTGACTGAACCTTTGAAAATTATTATGTGTCCCTCCTTATCGACCTATGTAGTAATTAAGAGGTTTCTCTCTCTTACTTCAAATTAGAGTCTCATTATCATTTGGTCAGTTTAGGCTCAAACAACCAATTCCGTCCACTTTTTTGTTTTAGGCATGTGCAGTTGTGATTTTCTATTTTAGAGCTGACAAACCCAATCATTTTCTTAAGTTATGTTCTCAAAGTTGAACAACACAAGCTTAAAAACACTAAAAAAACTTAAAATTTTCCTTAATTCCCATGTACAAGCAAACGAGATGACACATGACTTAAGACATCAATGAGTACACTAGATAGATTGTGGATCCTACAAATAAACTAAAAATTGTAAGAACGAAAAGACAAAAGACAAAATAATAAAAACTAAAAACTAAAGTATAGAGTTGTTCCAACTCCCCCACCCTAATCTTGAATTCGACTATGGCCTCATAGTTAAAAACAACCTTAAAAGGTGGAACATAGATATCGATCATTCTTCCAGAGGAGGCGGCTACTGCGGGGCCGTGGGGTCCCAAGACGGGTACTGCCCCTGAAAGCTCAGATCATACTGAGGCATTGGTGGAGGTTGTGGATACCCCCCAAAATAATTTTGCCTCCAGTAATGATCGTAGAAGAGTTGCTGCTGCATCTCCATCCTATGCAACCTGTCATGAATGTGTTTTTGGTTGTCGAGAAGGAGGCGCTCATTTTCAAAAATAGCCCTTTGATTGTCAAGCATCCGGTTCGTTGTATCCTGAATACCGGCGTATGAAGTTGTATGTTGTTGCTGCGTCTGATGAATGTCCTACATCATGGCATACATCCCTTGCATGGAGTAGACATCCTTGCTTTACTGTGAGGGCTGTGGTGGCGGAGGCTGTGAAGAAGAAGATGCACCCGGATGCATACGGGGACGCTTCCGGGGTGCCACGCGTGCGCGAAGAGGAGTGAAAGCCTCCTCTTCCTCTTCATGCTCGTCTTCGTCATTGTCGTTGTCTTCATTGCCGCTATCTTCATCTGAGCTCTCGATGGCGATGACAGGCCATCGAAAATGCTGAGCACCCTCGATGTGGAAGACGGGGTCTGGAAGTGAGCACTCTTGATAGGCGTGATTAACATGGCAATGTGCATATGCCAGGCCATCACGAAGCATGATGAGGCTAGAGCGATGCAGATGTTGCAGGTTGACTTTTCTCCGGTTAGAGAGAGGAGTAAGATGGGAGAAATTTAACCCAAGATAGGAGGCCAGCAGTGTGATGAGCCCTCCAAAGTGGATTGGAGCCTTCCCCGTACTCCTATTTGCAGCCAACACACGCGTCAAGAAAAACGCGCCCCAATTACATTCTTCTCGCTTCAACAACTTGTGTAAGAAAAACAAGTCTATCTCCTGAAACTTGCGGAGAGACAGATCACCTCTAGTGAACAAGGTGGTGCAGAGCATGCCGTGTAAAGAATCCATACGAAAGGATGCTCAAAATCCACCACCGCCACATTGTGGTAGCTCACGGATTTGTCGGGCGGCGCAATCACTAGCTCGGCAAAGATAGCATCATAATCCGTCTTGTTGTCTGGCCACCGGTACTGATCTTGCCCATGATTCTAGTTGTAGATGGAATTGAACTGCCGCAAGGTGAGAGTGTAATCATTGTTGTACAGTCAGAAAGAAACGCGGCCTTTGATCCATTCTCGATCAGTGGTGATGATGTCATTTGACACGACCCATATATCCAGTGACGCCATGAACTCCGCCACGAGCTCTTTGTATGTGGGCCATTCACCGAAGAATGGCTGGCCGTCGGCGTGGAATTCCATCTCATCGAGCCTCCTGCCCGTATGCCTTGCCTGTCCCTTGAGAATGTAGGCAAGATTAGCCTCGAACCCCAGATTACGGATCATGTCGCGGTCGACTTAATGGGTCAGATCAATCTTTCTTTTCATGATTTCTTCTTAGACCTTCCGAACCTCCGCAGAAGGATGAACGATCCGCGGATGCAGAGTAGAAGCAGTTGGTAGAGGAACGAACTCGGGAATCTCCATTGGATTCGCGTGTGAAGAGGACACACTGGATATATGCACCATTGTCGAGCAAGAAGAAGGATTAGAAGATGGAGCTCGGAGAAGGTCGGAGAAGATTATCTCCGCTCGATGAAGGCTCGGTGAAGAACACACGCCGTGGATGCTCATAGCCGGGCTCTGATTGCTTTGGAAGACGCACGACACAAGTGGAGAAGGATTGCTCTGAAGTTGTGACGTCATATGATGACAATCCATCCCTTATATAATCGTGGCCGGAGCTGCTGTATGCCCGTCGATACCATCGACGCGAGTCAATGGTATCGACTCCTGTAGCACAATCCGTCCACCGCTGGTATCGACGGTCATCGATGGCTTGATGTGGGGCCCCAGATTGATGACGTGTTGATGGTATCGACCCATCCCACGGATCGACTCTCTCGATGCAGCGATCGCCGTTGATCTCCTCTCACAGATTGGTGACGTGTTGCGTCGATACTATCGATGCAAGTCGATAGTATCGACTTCTGGTAAGGGCAACACCCTCACGAGGCTCAGCCTCCGCTTTCTGCCTGTAATTGGGTCGATACCATCGACAGGCCCGTCGATGGTATCGACTTCACTGAGACAATTTCGTCTGAAAATCACCAGAGATCTCACGAGTATTGACACCCATGTCGATACTATCGACCTCAACTTTGCGATCAACCTGTTGGTGTGTTGATACCATCGACGTGACCGTCGATAGTATCGACGCAGAGTGATTTTTACAGCCACCAACCTGCACCCATCTCGATACCATCGCCACAAGGGTTGATGGTATCGACTCTGCCTCAGTCCTGCACATTGAGCAAACAATCACAGTATCTTTTTTACACTAAAAACAAAGTCAAATCAAACCAAAGTACAAAATGTGAAAGAAACTAACTACGCTACCAATGGCTGGGTTGCCTCCCAACAAGCGCCCTTATTTAATGTCTTAGGCTAGACAACATGAAGCTCGTCATGCATCTGGAAGTGAAATGAGTTTGACCTCATTCACTTTCCTTGTGTAATCTTCACCGAAGTACAATTTCAATCATTGTCCATTGACTAGGAATGTTGTCTCACCATCACGTACCATGATTGCGCCATATGGCCTGACCTCCTCTACGATGAACAGTCCACTCCATCGGGATTTTAATTTCCTGGGATGCATCTTCAACCTGGAGTTGAACAAAAGTACACGATCTCCTTTCTTGAAGACTTGCATCTGAATATGGCAATCATGAATCATCTTTGTTCGCTCCTTGTAGATCCGTGAGCTTTCATATGCATTCATCCGTAGCTCGTCAAGTTCATTGAGTTCAAGTAACCTTTTCTTTCCCGCTTCATCATAGCTCAAATTCAGCTTCCTTAGCGCCCAATGCGCTTTATGCTCCAATTCCACTGGAAAATGGCAGGCCCGACCATAAGCCAACCTAAAAGGCGTAGTGCTTATAGGTGTCTTAAACGCCGTCCTGTATGCCCACAAAGCGTCCGGTAGCAGGGTGCTCCAATTCTTTCTCATGGAAGCCACCGTGCGCTCCAAGATCTTCTTAATCTCCTAATTGGAGACCTCCACTTGCCCCTGTGTTTGCGGGTGATACGAGGTACCAATATTATGCTTTAGCCCATACTTTCTCAACAATGCCGCAAACTTCTAATTCCGGAAATGCGTACCTCCATCACTAATGATCATTCTTGGTACACCAAACTTGCAGAAAATGTATTCTTTGACAAACCTGCACACTACATTAGCATCATTAGTCCTTGTGGGTATTGCCTCTACCCACTTCGACACATAATCAACAACTAAAAGAATGTACAAGTTAGAATTTAAGGACACAAAGGGTCCCATAAAATCAATACCCCACAATTCGAACACCTCAACATCTTGAAATACATTGAGGGGAATCTCCTGACTTTTTGAAATGTTACCTGCCCTTTGGTAGGAATCACATTGCCGCACAAAATCATAAGCATCCCTGAACAAAGTAGGCCAATACAGGCCACTTTCAAGTACTTTGGCAGTAGTACGAGAACTTGCATGGTGGCCACCCGTCGGTAGTGTATGGCAATGACGAAGAACACTTTCGTATTCCACCTCCGGTACACACCTACGTAAGACACCATCTCTGCACTACTTCAATAGAATAGGATCATCCCGGAAATAATAATGCAAATAATGGAAAAATTTCTTCTTCTTTTGGTATGTCCAATCATCCAGGATAATTTTGCAAGCGAGATAATTGATAATGTAAGAAAACCAAGGATCTCTCAATTTCATAGATAAAAGTTGTTCATCAGGAAATGTCTCGGTAATAGGTATATGTAAATCCTTCTCATCCACCCTTTCCAACCTAGACAAATGGTCCGTGACCACATTTTCAATGCCCACCTTATCTTTGATTTCAATATCAAATTCTTGTAAGAGTAAGATCCACCTAATCAATCTAGGTTTGGCTTCCTTTTTCTCCATCAAGTACTTAATGGCAGCAAAAACAACAATGAGAAGTTCTTTTTCGGTTGTCGTGTAATTCAGTTGTGCGTCATTTAAGGTTTTGGATGCATAGAAAATCACAGCGGGTTTATTGTCCACACATTGTCCCAAAACAACCCCAACTGCGAAATTGGATGCGTCACACATTAATTCAAACGGCTTAGTCCAGTCCGGTGTTTGCACAACCGGTGCAGAAATTAGTTTTTCTTTAAGCACGTTTAACGCATGTAAACACTTGTCATTAAAATCAAAAACATCATCCCTCTCCAACAACTCAGATAATGGTTTGGCAATTTTAGAGAAATCTTTTATAAAGCGGCGATAAAAACCGGCGTGACCTAGAAAACTCCGAACCCCTTTAACCAAATTCGGTGGGGGCAATTTGGAAATAACTTCGATCTTAACCGGGTCTACCTCCAGCCCTTTGCTAGACACTTTATGTCCAAGCACAATCCCTTCGCTTACCATCATGTGACATTTCTCCCAATTGAGGACCAAATGTGTGTCCTCACAATGTTGCAAAACCTTGTCCAAATTATATAAACACTCGTCAAAGGATGCACCATAGACGGAGAAATCGTCCATAAAAACCTCCAAAATAGCGTTCAACCATATCGGAAAAGATGGCAAGCATGCAACGCTGAAAGGTTGCCGGTGCGTTACACAACCCAAATGGAATACGGCGATATGCAAATGTTCCGTAAGGACAAGTGAAGGTGGACTTCTCTTGGTCCTTAGGATCAATGGAAATCTGTTTGTACCCCGAATAACCATCAAGAAAACAAAAATGCGATCGGCCGGCTAAACGCTCTAAAATCTGATCAATGAATGGAAGAGGGAAATGATCCTTAAGCGTAGCAACATTCAATCGATGGTAGTCTATACATACACGCCACCCGGTTACCAAGCGGGTCGTGACAGGTTCATTTAACAGATTATGTGTAACAATAATTCCCCCCTTTTTAGGGACTACCTGTGTAGGACTCACCCACGTCGAGTCGGATATAGCATAGATGATACCTACAGAAAGGAGCTTGATCACCTCCTTCTTGACGACCTCCATCATGCTAGGATTTAGTCGACACTATGGCTGAATCACCAGCTTGGCTCCTTCTTCAAGCCGAATCTTGTGCTGGCACAATGTAGGGGAGATCCTCTTGATGTCTGCAACCGACCACCCGAATGCACCTCGGTGGTTCTTCAACACAATCAGCAGCTGATCTTCCTCCTCAGCACTCAGATATGCCGAAATAATCACAGGAAGCTTCTCGTCCTCAGCTAGAAATGCATACTTCAAGTGTGGTGGCAGTGGCTTCAATTCCAAATTTGGCGGGCTGATTAAGGATGACTGAAGTGGTGGTGGGAGTTCGCCAAGGTCTTCATAGTACCTAGCATAAAATCATGGAAGCACCTAAAGCATCTTAGCACACTCCTGTAGTGACTTGCTTCTCATCCAATCATGTGTTATATTGACTAAGCAGGCTTCAAGCGGTAATTTTGGATATGCATTGAAAACAGAACTTGCTATGGCCTCATCTTCAGTAGAGGGGGGAATGTCCTCCTCTCCATCATTAGGAAAACCCACAACTTTGCTAAGGGACACAACCTTGGTCTGCTCCATGATGTCAACACCCAATGTCCCTTTTTCCACCTTAGTCATTACATGAGCCATATCTAAAAATGGCTTCCCTAGACAAAGTGAGATATTTTTATCAAAATGCTTCGCCAGACGGCATTGCTCCTTAGCTTTAGATGACGTGGTGCTGGAAGGCATGACCATCTCAAATCGATCATCAGCGATACCCAAGGTCAAACGACCTCTCCCCATCTCAAGTATCATGTCAGCTGTAGCTTGGAAGGGTCGTCCAAGTAGTAACTCATTGCCATGTTCATCTTGCATCTCCATTACAACAAAGTCTACTGGAAATACAAACCGATCTACTTTCAGCAACACATCTTCACAAATACTATAAGGCTTCACCACGGAATTATCCGCCAGCTGTATTGTCATAGTGCTCGGCCTTGATTCTTTTAATCCCAATTTCTTGAATGTAGAGAGAGGCATCAAGTTTATGCTTGCCCCAAAATCACATAGTGCTTCGCCAAATTTCACCTTACCAATGTAACATTAAATATTGAAGCAGCCCGGATCCTGCCTCTTAGGTGGAAATGCGCCCATGATGAAGGCACTCACCTGCTCCTTGAGAACTACAACCTCTGTGTCAGGGATCTTCCTCTTCTTAGTAATGATGTCTTTCAAAAACTTGACGTAAGAGGGAATTTTCTCTATTGCCTCTAATAATGGGATGTTGACTGAGAGCTTTCTAAAACTATCAAAAAACTTCTTGAACTGGGCGTCCACCTTCTTTGCTTTCACACTATTCAGATATGGGACCGGGACAGCCTGTGCCCTTTGATGCGGCGGCACATATGGTGTCCTTTTCTGTGTCTCCTCCTCAACAACAGTGGGGTCCGCAGTGACATCCTCTGTTATTTCCTCAACCGGCTCTGTGACTGAGTTTGGTACTTCCTCAGTGGCCTCACCTTCAGTTTCTGATTGGGGTTTGCTTGGTTCATTGGCCCTGGGGTTTAAAAGCCTCTTGTCACTCCTTAGCAAGATTGCCTTCGCCTGTTGGTTTCCTCCTGGAACGTTTGTGTTACCAGGAAAACTTTGCTGCACTGGCTTCTTCAGATTGGCTATTTCAGCTGCCATTTGCACCATCGACATCTCTATTGTCCTCATCTGAGCCCCATGGCTCTGCAATGTCTGTCCAAACTGATTCATAAATTCCCCCTGTTGCTTGATCTGCTGACCAAAAGTGTTCATAAGTTCTTGGTTCTGCTTTATCACTTGGTTGAGCAACTCTGTGCTCTTATCCTCCGCCACTGACTGGGGTTTTGCGTCGGGTCCTGCAAAATGTTATTCGGATCTTTCCAGGAAAATTTCTTGTCCTTCCTCCATGAATAATCGTTATTTCTGTACCCTTACTGCTGGCGCATGAATTTGACTTGAGCTTCATCCTCGGACTCGGTATCTTCTTTTGCAAGCAATTTCTTTGCTAGAAGGTCCATCTTCTCATTCAGCTCTTTGATGGCCTTTGACTCTCCCACAACTCGAACGTGCTCTATGGCGTCTCTGTCACCCCAGGATTTCTTCTTGGCCATGTTTTTCAAAATTTCCCAACACCTCGTGTCTGTGTTGTTCAAAAAGAATCCTGAGCCTACAGAATCTAAGTTACTTCTATCATGCCCGGAGAGAGAAAAATAGAAGATTTTGACCTGTGTCTCCTTGTCAAGCCCTTGATGCGGGCACCTCCTAAGCATGATCTGAAACCTTTCCCAGGTCTCAGAGTAGGTCTCTCCTGCCTTCTGGGTGAAATTGTGGATTTTCCTGATCATGTCATTAGTCTTCTCGGGCGGGAAGAACCTTTCAAAGAATACCTCCACCATGTGGTTCCACGATTCCACATATTCATCATCAAGATTGTGCAACCATTCTCATGCATTTCCTGCCAGAGAACTCAGGATCAACTTTAGGTAGAGCGTCTTCTGTGGAAATCTGTCAATTTTAATCATGTCACAATTCTCCACGAATTGGCTTATATGAGTGACTGGGTCTTCGTTCTTTAACCCATGGAATGCATTTGACTTGACTAAGTTGATTAATGCAAGATCGATCTTATAAGTCAGAATGTTGATCACTTGCTTCTTAATTGGCCCCTTTGACGCAGATGAAGAAGAAGCCTTGATCTTCTCCCATATTGTTTATTCCTCTGCCATTTCTTCTTGTTCGGATTCTGAATCTGTTTCTTCCAAGTGGTCTTGATTGTAATCCTCCTCGTCGTAAGGTCCCGGCTATGGAACCTCTGCTTCCTGTTGCGTGTAGTCAGTGCTACGCGTCTGCACCATGCACATTACCTGCAAAATTAAAATTTCAGCTCAGTACCGTGCCAGACGATTACAAAAATTGGAAAGATAGACTATGAATTTTAGAAATGATTTCAAAATAATAAAAATAAAAAGGTGGCCTAGAATGGTATCTTGCATCTCTCGTAGTGCTGACAATTTTCGTGTCCCCGACAACGGCGCCAAAAACTTGACACGCTTTTTCCGTGCATAGAACGTAAGTGTACGCGTCAATGTAGTAAAGGCCTTTGTGAGGCCCGAGTCGAACTCAGGGACACTGAACTATCTGTAGACTACTACTAACTGTTCGTGATCAAATAAGCCAGTTAAAATGGTTTGAGAGTTGTTTTAAAATTAAAAGAAAAGAAAAAAAAAATAAAACAATCGATTAAAGGTTTAATTTAATCAATTTAGGTGAAGATCTTTAGGATTGCGGTTTCACTACGGGTTTTCATTGTATGAATTTTATATAATAATTCAGGTTCATCTCTCAATTCCGGGTAGTGGCCTGTAGTCAAAATTGCCCACTGTTGTGGTATAATTCACTACCTATGTCTAGGTCGGTTCCACCATCGTAGCAACCTATACCCTAAACTAGGTGCATTAGAAACGATCTCTGGGTTTCCACCATTAATCTTACATCACCTTGTTCAAGGGATTGGTTAATTAATGTGATATTTGTCTCTTTTCAACCATTAATTCTTCTTTCAAAGTAATTAAGGGTATTAGATTATTATTATGGTGATCAAGCATAACAATATAATTGAGAAAACAAGTTCATACCACATATTTAAGAGATTAATGATGAATTGCTATGATAAAAATGGCATACAATGCTTCCCCGGGCTACTCCCGGTCCTAAAGATAAAGGGGATTAGCCCCACATGTTCATCTCAGAGCAAAACATGGTAGAGAAAAGGGGAAACATGGAGAAAAACATGTAAAGTAGTGAAACCCCTCGAATGGAGAAGATCCAAGCATTCCTCGGTGTGGAATGTGTGATCTACAACCTTTCGGCAGTGGAAAACGTCTTCTTTGGCTTCCGGAACGACTGGGGCATGCTTCTGGGCTCCGTTCTTCTCTCCACACCTTCTCAGGACGTGTGCAGCGTCTAATGACGTGATAGAATGCTCTTGGCCGCCGTCATTAGGTATAATCCCCAAGTTAGGTCGTAAAAATACCACAGCCGTCAGATTTAGATCAATCTGAAACAAACGTGTATCTGACGGTGTCGATACCATCGACGTGAGTCGATGGTATCGACCTTGCATGATATCAGCTGGTATTCTTTTCTTTTCTTCGTCGCGTCTGATGCTGACTCGATACCATCGACGAGGGTTGATGGTATCGACACCCTAAGGCGTCAGTTTTTGTCCTTTTCCGTCGTTGCAGCTCCACTTGTCGATAGTATCGACTTCGAGGTCGATAGTATCGACTCTCTTCTCGCCAGCAACCTAATGGTAAGTCTCTACCATCGACTTCTCCGTCGATAGTATCGACTCTGTGCTGCTCCTCGCGGCTGGCAACCTGTGGTTGTGTCGATGGTATCGACTACTGTTGATGGTATCGACAACAGCAGATATGCGTTTTTCCTGAAATTGCAACACAAACCCACGTAAGCCGAAATAAAACATATTATTGTAATCATTTATTCTCAAAACAATAGAATAAGGGAAATTTGACACTGAGAAAGATCATGGACTGAAGTAAATGAATTCTGCAATATTAACCAACAAAATGACCAATAAATGCATAAAACATAAGTAAAACAAGTCTATAAATGCGACTCAAAATCATCGCATCATCGGCCAACTATTAGACCAAAGGTGGTCTTGGCAGTGTTTCAGTCGGACTTTTATTTGACTGAGATGCATATCATTCAAACTTCTTTTCGACCGAGGACAGTTTTGCAACTTTTTCATTTAGTGTGTGTTAGCCCTTTTGACCCCACTAGTTGTCATGTAACAACTAGTTCCCACTAAACTCATCCTAAATACTCCCAACAGCCATCTTAGACATTCCTAAGTTTTTCCTATGTATGGGAGGGATATATGCACACCTAAAACACACTTGAGAAAGCCAATGGTATGCTATTAATCTCAATCTTTAGATCGTGACTTGCTATATTCAATTGCTCCCAAGAAAGTGTAAGCATAGTCTAGCTCTAGTGTCGTATTATACCAAACATAGTCTTTCCTAAACCCATGTGAAGTTGATTATAACATTTTTATTAGTGATTCAATTGTAGAACTTATGAGAAAAGGTGTAATTTCCTTCTTATTTCTTGTTCCCTATTTTGGTTCATTACTTCGTGCATGAAGGTTCCAGTGAAGTTCTTTGGATCTACTTCTTGGGAGAAGGATGTTTACAAAGTTGGTGGAGGTAGATTGCGATCATATCCAAATAGGGTGGTCTTTTGGTGTCCCACAAAGATGGCAATTGTTATCCTTTAGCTGAAAAGGAGGTTGGTATTGAGCCACAAAAGACACCGATAATTGTTTTTGTACTGGTATAGAAAATGTAATAAAATATAGGTTGGGAAATCATGGTTGACAACCATTAGGTAGTGAGCTGACATCATTTTAGGTTGGAAGCAGTCTAAATTTTGTGTCTTGTGTGGTTTCCTATCTTGCCCGCTACTTGCTTTACTTTCTTCATTGCAATATCTTTGAAAGCAAGTTGCAAATGACCGCCCTTGTGTTTTAAGTTGCAAAAATAGGATTTTTTTTCTATTCACCCCCACCTCTATCCTGTGTTTAGCACAGGACTGGGATTCTGGAATCTGGACTAGGGGTTAGTCGGGGTTAGTCTGGATTTCAGTGCTGGGGTAGTCAGGATGCAGTCTGATTTTGTTTGGCAACTCAGTTTGATTCTGGTCAGCTGGTCTGATTTGAGTCTGTGTGCAGTCTGAATCTATTTGGCTGCAAGTCTGATTCTATTTGGCAGTGTAGTTAGTATCTGCTTATTCTGTCCTGTTCTTACAACATTGTTTGAACAAGTATGCAGAATGTGTATTTGTGATGCCACTTCAACCTAAGTTTAGAATATATTAAAAAGATATTTTATTTGTGTTGTGTGGGTGTTATTTTGTATATTTAGAAAAGTACAAATAAGATATGATAATGCTATTTTTTACGTGGTGATTAAAAATTAATGAAGCGCTACTTTCATCTGGAATGACATTTGCATGTGGTATATATGTAATGTTGAACATATTCGACACAGTAATTGTCAAGCTACATGAAATATGAAATTGGCCTAATTTATTTTGTTCATAACATAAACAAATAACATTATCATCACTAATAGCAACTGATAATAATCATATTGTCATCATTAGTTAAACATAAACGGTCACTGATAATAAAATAATTATTTACAGGTAAACTTTGTTAGGGGAGACAGACAAAAAATGGGAGGCATGCCATAACACTAAATAGCCAAACAGAAGCTAAGATTTTGACAAGCCACTTTGGGGGGACATGGTGGATGTGGATCTTGATTTAAATTGGCCAACATTATGGCCTCATCGTACTTGTCCCATAACATTGGGCATGGTTCCTGCACCGACTGCTTGTTTTGTTGTTTGATGTCGTCTTTTGGCCAATCAAACAACAATGGTAAATGAGGAACATGCTGACTGACCCGACCCTTGACTTGTTCATCAGTCCCAATTTTTCCCTCATCCTCCTTTGTGTGATTGCAACATGGTTTTTTGCATAAAAGGTTATCTTCAACATATTTTTGAATTTTTTTTAGAGACATCAACATTTTTTCGAATTTTTCCCTTGCCCTTGACTTTGCACGTGATGTCGAAGTCTAAAATTAATAAAAACAAATGTATGAACAAATAATAGAAATCGTAAAGTAATTGTGCCAATAAGTTTTACAAATAAATAATGCAACCTAACTTAGATGATACTAAGTTTGAAGGTGATGTAATTTTTGTAAACATAATAATGAAGTAGGAAATTTGATCACATTATGGTAGCAACATATAATATTGTAACACATAAGTAGAGCATGTAAAATGTTGCGATGCAAACACACAACTACAACATTTAGCACATATGTTACAAGTTCATTTGTTTATTTCAATCGTTAGTGGTAAAGAATGCAGAAATCCCTGGTGGGTAAGTGCGACACATCATCAAAAAGTTGCGTTAAATGCCTTGTTGCACGACCAATGTGGGGGGAGGCAATAAATCTCCCAATATGAAAAGATTGTCTCTTACAAACTCTCTCTTGATGTATTGCCATCACATTTGCAACTCAGCCAAAGAAATGTAAGGGCCTCCTGTTATGTATAGGAACTGGTGCCATGCCTCCATCCAAACTTGTGTAGAGTATACTCCATTGACACATCAACCCATGTGATATTGGGTTCTCATCAAACCCCTGAGAACCATATCAAGCTCGGTAGACCAGATAAAAGATGGTGGCGGCGGTTGGCCAGCCATATAACAGATTCTGTAAGTAACATATTTCAAAAGTAAGGGTGTATATCACAATTAATTGTATTATTTGGTTTTACATAACGTTAATCAAAATTTTGATTAATAACATACATCATTAATAAAACATTCACCAACATGAAGAAAAAAATTCATAACACTTAATAATGTAATACGACGTTTATAAAAGTGCCTAAATTAAACAAGTGTATGATGTTCATAACATCCATTGATAGTCATTCTAAATAGAGAAGACAATGTAAATATATTTGCCATTCAATGTTATGGAGTCATTTTAGGTGAAGGGATGTCCACAAGCAGATGACAATCTTCCTCCAGACTAGCAACATTGTGTTCTAAAACCTCATGCTCATACTTTTTGTTAGTGTATAATTCATCATAGTTGTGATGAATTTCAACGAAGTCCTTCATGTTCATTGCCTGACCCCACACTGACTTGCACTCAACAGTTAGTAACATAATCTCCACTTTCAATGAATCAATTGTTGGGGGGAGATCGACTGCCCAATGGAAGTATCTGCATCGGTCTTTTCCCTAAAATGTAGTACCAAGCTCAAGTTAATGGCAAAGAATGCAGAGCCTCGACAAGGGCTGTCTATTATTTATTGATGTACTATTGCACCTCACGAGTAGGGCATATGTAATACATTTCGCCCGACCTTTGACTTAGAATGCCAAAGTCATATAACCCTGCATCCTCTGTGTTAAGCCGTAAGGCTGCATTTAGCCCACAATCACACCTTAGAACCTCAGATGGAGTCGTCGACATCTAATAAAACAAAATTGATGATTAATACAAAAATGGCGGGTTCATGACATAGTTTTCAAAGATAATATGAAGAACATTTGTTTAGGAGTAGCTAATTGTTGCAAAAGACAAGTGCAGTTCATTTGGACAGATCATAATATAGTATATCTATGACGTATTGTATCCATCTTCTTCTGTTGAAGAATCATTA
Organism: Alisma plantago-aquatica; assembly: GCA_963693085.1. NCBI lineage: Eukaryota > Viridiplantae > Streptophyta > Magnoliopsida > Alismatales > Alismataceae > Alisma > Alisma plantago-aquatica. The sequence continues at coordinate 601,989,424 of OY856411.1, forward strand.
TCACTCGTTATTTGAAGTCAGTAGCGAAGATATTGGTACCTCTCCCGCATACTTGAAATTTCTTCTTGTAGCCTATCAATGTCTGCTCTTATTGAACAGACAAAGTCATAGTGTTCTGACCAGAACTTGCGTTCTCTATGTGTATATGCGAGTTGTGATACCATTGCATCCCTAATTGCAGTTAGCATGGCCACTGTAGGTTGTACTTGCTGCGCGGGCAACCTCATATGGCATCTGGTTGGTATAAGACCCCTAGCACATGTGAAATATGGCCTGTGGGGATTGTTTTCTTCAAACCGGACATTTTCTGCATCTGTGGCATCCATGTATGCTCGTACGGTGAACTGCTGACCACATGGGCACGACGGCATGTCATTGTCCATTTCTAGACAGAAAACCTAATGAGACATAATTTGACATTGTTTATAAGTAAGCAAAATTGTAGTCAACAATAGAGTTTGAGAACAAAAGTTGGCCATTAAGTTACAAAATTAAATTGGAAAAGGGAGTAAGTGAAACATGTTGTAGAACATGTTTCAATGTCTACAAGTTAGAAAACATATGTATAAATAATTTATTTGCCCACGTAGAATTGGAAACAATTTTGCATAAAACATCTCCCTCCCTAGCACCGGTCTGGCTTGTTTGTTGGAGAGAACTCAATTCGTTCAAGATGTCAGTGGTAGTATGGGGCTCATCCAAGTTTTCGTCCATCATAGGATCACCATCGTTTTGGCGCCGGATAAAATTGTGAACGATACAACAAGCCATTACAATCTGAGACTGAGACTGCACGGGAAAATTCACTCCTTTACGAAAGTAGGAAAACCTCTTCTTCAACACACCAAAGGCTCGCTCAACAACATTACATAGTTGAGCATGTCGATGGTTGAACATTTCATTTTTGCTGGTGTATGGGCTTATGTTACCTCGATACTGTGCTATATGGTAAGTAACATTTCGATGTGGTGCAAGAAATTGGCTGGTGTTGGCGTACCCTGCATCAACAAGATAGTACTTCCCAGTGGGTACTTTGAACCTATCTATGGTTGTAGCTGTGTGAAGCACCCTTTGGTCAGCAGTAGATCCCTCCCAACCAGTCATGATATATGTAAACTCCATTGAGAAGTCTACTACAGCCATGACATTCATGGAAACATTCCCTTTTCTATTCCTATATCAATTCTGCTTATCACACTTCACCAAAATGGGGATGTGTGTCCCGTAAATTGCCCTAATGGCATCCTAAGACAAGTATATAAGAAATACACAAGTAAATACCAAACTCAACGATGACGATAGTGGTTATATTAACAACAGAATGGATAATGGTCAACTAAGTGATGGTCATACCTTGATGTAAGGGTAAAATCTTGAACTCTCGGCGATGAGGCGATGCGGAGTTGTGGATGCAGTTGGCATGACAATATATTCGTTGCACAAAGCACACACTGCATCCAACACCTTGTTAAACTTTCTTCTTATGGTCTCACCATTGTGAATGTAGTCCTCAGCCAGAACACGGTTGGTATGGCCATGGCCAACCATTTGAAGGAAGTAGCAAACTACCTCCACTGATGACACACCTCTGGTACTTTTCAACAAACCTCAGTGCTCAAGTTTGTCAAAAAAGGTTAAAACCGTGTTGGGTAGCATACGGTACAGATCGTACGCCCTCCTTTCATGGCTGGTTATTATTTCTAAAACCTTTTGATGGCCGCTCCTAATACTAACTGATCTCGTTATTGGTTGGTGTGTGGTTGTGGCATATGAATTTTGCATGATGTTGTGGGATATTTAGTCAGCTATTTTGTAGTGCACCGTTCGAACAAAGAATTATTAACTAATCTAACATGATTAACTAAAGTGAAAGCGTTTTGTTAGCAGCGGAATACTAAAAATCACTAAAAATTAAAACCATTCTCAAAGAGATCCATTACCGGAAAGCTTGGTAAACAGGAACCACAATATTATATTTACATACTGGTCCACATTGTACATTCCATGTATCATATTTTCTCGAGGAATACATATACATCATTGCTTTGCTAAAAAGTAAAAGTAACAAAATCCTCAAAATATCAAACCAAAAATCTCAGATCTATATAAAACACTATCTACTGACTCCTAGGACCTGAGAGTACAGAGATGACACATATGACACTATTTGTAAGGACCCTGACCTTCATTTTGGGCTTACCCTATTTGTTTTGCCTAAACCTTGAGCTTGGTTGCTTGCTAATCATCTTTAGTGATGATTAGGATTTGCTTGTGCTTAGTTGAGAGATAGAGGTGCTACTTGCAAAATAACCTAAGATAGGGTTGGAGAGCAAGTTTGTCACCTTGAGAGATGTCTTTCTCTCTCTTTGCTTCCTCTAGAGTTGAGAGGAAGGTTTGGGCTCATGCCTTGAGTGGTCTTGGGCTTGGTTGAGCTCTTGTGGGCCTTGTTTTCCCTTGTTTGGGCCTTGCCTTGCTTGGTTGAGCCCTGTATCGGGCAAGGATGCTTTGTATCGGCCATGGGGTATCGCCCATGGGGGTGTGTCAGCCATGGAAGAGTAGTGTGTCGGCCTTTGACCTTTGTTGTCCTCCTTGCCTTGGTTGTGTCACCCTAATTTGGACATGTGTCCGAACCTTGGTTGAGTAGTGGCATGGCATGTGCATGAGTTTTGCAAGGTAGTAAAACGTGTGGGCAAGTGTCCCTTAGTAAGGTGACACCTTGCCTTGGTACCCCTTTTATCCTCATCCATATATGCCTTGCCTTTATCTTCCTTAGGAACCCTTTAGCTCTTTGTTGCTCCTCTCTTCCTTATGTGCACGATACACCTCTCCCTTGCAACCTTAGTGGTCGATCCCCTTGAAGGAGTTCTTCTTCTTATTCCTTTAGCATGGTGGCCGAACCCTAGGTGGGTCTTGTTATTTGGTAAGCATCTTCCCTCTCTCCTTATCATCTTATTCTCCATCTTGCCTACTCTTCATCCATGGTGGTTATGCTTCTTGTTCCTTTTCTTGAGGCGGCCGAAGTGGTGAGCTTAGATCTAGGAGCTAGAAGCTTGGAGCTTTAGAGCTTGAGGAGTTTGCTTAAGGCGGGTTACATAACTTCTAACCCTAGCTATACTACCTTCTCTATGTTGCATGTCTCATATATGTTGATGATCGGCCATTGCATGTTATGTTTCTTGCTCTAGTATATGTTGTTGATCTTATGGATATAATGAGCATGATGTTGTTGATGGTTTATATACCTTTGGACCTAGTTTTCCAAACCAAGGTTTAGGGTTTCCTTGTTGAGCAATACCCCTTTCTCTCCTTGGTTCTTGAGAAGTGAGTTTGAGCTCTAGTGATATGGGCAATACCCCTCTCTCTTGGTTGTTGAGAGGTGAGCCTACATCCTAGTTGCTTGGGCAACTCCCTCCTCTCACCATGGATTAGAGATGTGAGCTTTTGGATAGATTATGACCTATGTGGGGGTGGATCCTTGTGGTTGCCCGATTTGTGATAGTGGATGTGTAAAACCCCCCTCTCTTGGTTGTTGAGAGGTGAGCCAATCTTCTTGATCAATTAGGGTTTGGTGCCCTTGTGCTTGAGGTTGAAGATGATCTTTTGGGGTTGTGCCTTGCACGATATGACCTTGGAGATGTGTTGCCCGATAGCCTTGTTTGGATTTGTACCCTTGGGAGACACACGTTGTTGAGATAGTCGGCTTGGTGCCCGTTATTCTTTGGCTGATGTGGAGCCTAGTAGGCTACCCTTGTGTTGGGCGATAGGGTTTAGTTGTGGTGATGCCCGATATGAGTTGAGTGGTGCACCTTAGTGGGTATCCTAGTGGTGTTGTTCCTTTGACCGATATGCCTTGTAGGGCTTGGCCAATACTCTTTGTGGAGTTGGGGCTTGGGCGTCACACTTTGATGTGTGCCCTGAACGACACATCTTGAGATGATCTTGGCCGTTATCCTTGTTTAGATGAGCTTGGGCGATATGGTATGGTGCCCAAGATGGCTTTGGCCGATATCACCATGTCTCAGTTGAAGATTTGACTTTTATGAAGTGTTGGAAGATATGGCTTCATGACATGCTAACCCTAGATGCTGGCCGTTATGATGCTTCATGGCCATGCACGACACCATTCTTGGGCATCATGGGTACCCTGGCCGATAGGGTTAACTCTCAGATGATGCTGAGATGGTTGCACAATAGGGGTGCCTTGGGCGACACCCCTTTGGTCGATATGGCTCATGTTGAAGGTTATCCCGAAAGTGAAACCAAACCCTAACCCTAGCTTGGTGCACGTTAGACCCTTGTCCGATAGCCATGGTTGTGATGCAAGTTATACCTTGGTGATGGTTGTCTGACACCATGAGTGCTAGTGGAACCTTGGTGCATGATAAAGGATGTGCAGTGGTTGGCGGAGATGGTGGTGAGTTGCTTTAGGGTTTAGAACCCTAGCCGATACACCCTTTGATGAGGGTTGGTGCTACTCGCCATGCTTAGTGAGGGTTGCAGGAGTTTTGGTGAGGGTTCTGATAACCCGAAATGTATATAGTTGATGGTTCTCTTTTAATAATGATAATGGAAGAGACAAGATGTAATTACCTTGAATCCTACAACTATGGTGATGAGATAAGATGATAGGTTGTGAACCAGGAAGCTTAGAAGCTTATGATGTTGCTTCACATGATGATGTGACACATGCATATGGTCACAAGTATAAGGTATAATATATGCCCATGATTGATAATAGTACTATGAAGGATACAGCTTATGTGTGACATACTCATGGATGCTTCTTTATACTTGATAGTGTAATAATAATCTTGTTAATCCATGATGGCTTCGGTAATATCTATGAATGTGCATACTAACCATGCAGGTATTTCATGTGGATTCGTAGCCTGGTAAGAGCTATGAGGTAGATGTGCTTTGACTAGCACAATGTGATGATAATCCTTGTTAATGAAATAACAAGTTGATAGGTCTGAGGACCTGATGTAAGGCTGAGTGCCTAGTTGAGGTGTTATCCTCTGATGATGAGATAAGGGATGCGTTCCCAGAATGTTGATGCATGATTGTGATGCCTTGAGAGGCAGTGGTTGATATCACAAGGTGTTGAGGTCCCAGGACAGTATGTTGATGGTAAAAATGATGTAATTCTATAAGGTTATGTTTATACTTTGTTTTGCCTCAACAATTGGCTTAAAATATACTAATCAATTATAGATGAACATATCATGTAGTTTCTCTGGCCATAGATCCATTACCGTCAGTATTTGGTGATGGTGAAACAGGTTTATCCTGCGGGATTACCTGGAGCGCATATTGTTGAATATTTGAGGTTTCCCATAGCCTAAAAAAGGAGGGTTGAGAGCAACCGTGGTTGCAGACTCAGGATATATGGAGCATGGTGAACATACCCCTGGCTCAGGATATATGATGATGAGCATGATGGGTTCATGGCTTGGATGTATCTACTAGCACCTATGATGAGATGAGCTAGAGATATGGGTAGCTTGCGGAACTGACCCAGAGGTTGAGGCCCTATAAGCATAAGACTGCGGTCTTGCTTGATGATCAGTGTACTAACCACGAGAAGGTGAGGTCATGGAGTCCGGATCTCCTTAGACCTTGTATGGCACCGGATTGGGCTTCGCATCCAATGGTTATACTTGAGCAGGGAAGGCTCACTTCCTCAGGGCATAATAAAATGTAATCCATCCGAATAAGTATATCTTGCTTAGAGCAAAACACGGAACATTGATTGAGGCCTTTCTTATATAGCTGATCTAGTTACACCTTGCATATATGTGTATGATCCTTATATCTTGTGATAAGTTCTTATAAAGCTTATCTTGTCAATCATGTTCCATAAAAAAATACTTGGTTATATGCCTCCCTGATATCTTGGTGAGCTTGATGGTAATAATAGCTTTGCTCAGTATGTTGCTCTTGTTATACGCTTTATTAGTTATTTTCTGTTATCTGCTTTAACCTTTGAGGTTTTATAGTTGCGGCGGGGAGTTATGTTTCTCATTGGGACTGTGTGTCTCACCCCGCTAGTTTTCACCCTTTTTAGGTGATCATCCTAGACGTGGTGGTGGTCATGAGGTCACGACCGAGCAACAAGAAGAGCAGTAGAAGGCAAGAGATGGACATGTTGTTTTGGTGGTTTTGTAGTAGAGTCCTAGAGTCATCCTTGTACTCTCAGGTCCTCAGAGGTGTTTGATGATGTTTCACGATGTTTAGCTGCTGTAACTTTTGTATACCCTACTGCTGGCCGTACGTGGCTGTTCCATATGTATAAACATGTGATGAACTAATATGCGTTGCTGCAACAGTGGGTGGCTTTATGTTGTGAACATATAAGGCAGGTGATCTTGAATATATCTATATATGACATGATCTTCTTGCAGGGCCTGGTTGCAAATGTTATGTACGTATGCCTTCTGCAATCGGTTTTAATTAACCTGTGTTTTTGGTAATATATGGTTCCACACATTTTCATGTGTCATCTCATTGTTTGTGTGATGGCGGGGTGTCACAGTTGGTTTGGTATCAGAGCTCTAGGTTCGCTGAGTCTACATGGATCTAGGACTAGCTTTTTGTCTGTTCTTGTGAGTTTCCCAGATTTTCTTATAATAACCTTCTGCTCTCAGTAGAAGATAAAGATTAAAGATGTCTAGAAACTATGAAGAACATGCTGCCAAGAGAAGTGATGTTGCATAAGTTAATGGAGCAGGAGGGCAGACACATGGAGATCGGGTGCCTAGGTCCCCCAACTTGACCCAACCATTCTTGAAAACCCTGCCTACCAACAACTTATGGGGCAGTTAATGGCTACGATGAATCACATGGTAGAACGAGTGTCAGTGCCTTAGCCAAGAGCACATGCTCCCCATGGTGAAACATCAGGTATTGGGAAGACCTTTGAGCGGCTTCGCCGAGTTGAAGCTTCAGATTATGCTAGAACGGCTGATCCAGCAGATGTTGATCTCTGACAGGTCTTGAGAAGGCCTTCCGGATCCTCGACATCCCCGAAGCAGACATAGTCAAGCACGTTGTCTACCTTCTGAAGGGTAGTGTTGTCCACTAGTGGGCCATCGAGGAGGAGATCCGTTGGGAGATCTTTCGATGAGAGTTCATCAATAGATACTTTTCGAAGACGTATCTGGACGAGAAGATCAACCCGTTTGAGCATCTACACTAAGGAACGATGAGCATCACCGAGTATGAAGCCAAGTTCATGGACTTGTGGAGGTTTTATCCTCACGTGGCGATGACAGATGATGAGCGGATCAGGCAGTTTGAGAAAGGTTTGAGTGTTGAGTTGTCGACACCTGCTGCTGCTTTAGAAAATTGGGAACAGTTTTCCATGTTCGTGGAGTCTGTCCGCATGATTGAATGATCTGTTAGGGAGAAAAGGGAGTCCATGACTAGGAAAAGGCCTGCTCAGTTCTAGGGACAGAGATCTGGTGGCTTCAAGAAGTCAAGGTTTTCAACATCTTCCATGATGAGAGGTTCTAGTGCACCGTCACAGTGGTCTCTGAGTAAGGGAAGACGTCATGTTTCCTCACCGTCGAAGGCACATAGTACAACTTCTGTGATAGTGATAGGGCCATCTAGGACACCGACAGAAGGTAGGTCATGTTACCATAGTGGATAGACTGGACACTTGAGGTCAAACTGCCCAAAGAGAGATGTTGAAGTAACGCAACAGCTGAGACAGAATCAACAAGGGTCAGACAGACAGCAGCCCAGTGCTAGCAGAGGGAGAGGACGCGGTCAAGCATCACAAGCGGGATCGTCTGCTCAAGGAAGTAGAGGACGTGGAAAACAAGCAACAACTCAATTCTATGCTATGAGTCAGTCAGAGGCAATAGTCAACCCGCGAGTGGTGACAGGTTAGATGGAGTTATTTCATTCTGATTTGTCTTCTTCTTGCTTTATATCTGTTTTGGTTGACCCGGGTGCTACACACTCTTTTATTGCACATAGTCTGCTTGATAGCTGTCCTTTACCTGTTAGTTGTAAGAAAGATAGCTTGTTTTTAGAAACCCCTCTTGATGGTTCCTCAATGCTTCGAGAAGAGTGTCCATCTTGTGTCTTATCTTTTTTGGGACACAATATACAAGTGGATCTTATACCACTTGATATGCATGGATTCAATGTGATCCTTGGGATGGATACCTTAGAGAAGTATAAGGTTGTGTTGGACTATGGTTTCAAATAGGCAGTGTTTGATGACAACAGAGAGAAATGGATCTTCCAAGGAGATAAGAAGATTCTTTCGACATGTCTAGTGTCAGCAATGGTGGTAGAAAAGTTGTTGCGGCAAGGTTGTAAGGCTTTCTTAGCTCATGTTGTGTATACCAAGGTGAAAGGTCCTAGTCTTGAGGAGGTGACAGTTGTCTGAGAGTTTGCAGATGTGTTTCCTGATGAGTTCCCCGATGTTCCCCCACCTCGAGAGATTGATTTCAAGATCAATCTGGTACCAGGAACACAACCTGTTGCACAGACACCGTATAGGATGGCCCCAACAGAGATGACAGAGTTGAAGAAGTAGTTACAGGAGTTGTTGGAGAAAGGTTTCATACGACTGAGCACGTCGCCTTGGGGTGCTCCAGTGTTGTTCGTTAAGAAGAAGAACGGGTCGATGCAGTTATGTATAGATTACCGATAGTTGAACAAGGTCACGATCAAGAATAAGTACCCGTTTTCGAGGTTAGATGATCTGTTCGATCAGTTGCGTGATGCTACAATGTTCTCAAAGATTGACCTACAATATGGATATCATCAGTTGAGGATTAAGGCGGACGACATACCAAAGTCAGCTTTTAGGATGAGGTATGGTCACTTTGAGTTTGTGGTTATGCCATTTGGGCTAACCAATGCACCTGTTGCTTTCATGGACCTGATGAACCGAGTGTTCCGTCCGTTCCTAAATCAGTTTGTTGTAGTTTTTATAGACGACATTTGGATCTATAGTTGGGACAGGCAAGAGCATGAACGACATCTTCAAAAAGCGTTGACTCTTCTTTTCCAACATCAGTTGTATGCCAAGCTCAACAAATGTGAGTTCTGGTTGAAGGAAGTGACTTTCTTAGGTCATGTGATATCTGTAGAAGGAGTCTGAGTAGACCCTAAGAAGGTGGAGTCAGTGGCAGATTGGGAGCAACCAAAGACGCCGACAGAAGTTCATAGTTTTTTGGGTTTGTCCGGATACTACCGGAGGTTTATCAAGGACTTTAGTGCAATCGCGTTGTCGATGGCAAAGTTGACCAGGAAGGATGTACCTTTTATTTGGGATGATCGTTTTCAGCAAGCTTTCCAAAGTTTGAAGGAGAAGCTGACTAGTGCTCCAGTGCTAATGCTTCCAGAGCATGGGAAGGGCTATGTTGTTTTCTGTGATGCTTCCAAGAAAGGCTTAGGTTGTGTGCTGATGCAGGAAGATCATGTGGTTTCTTTTGCTTTGCGACAGCTTAAGAAACATGAGGAGAACTATCTGACACATGATTTGGAGTTGGCAGCGGTGGTCCATGCATTGAAGATTTGGAGGCACTATCTGTATGGGGAAGTGTGTCTGATCTTTACAGATCATAAGAACTTGAAGTACATCTTTTCACAGAGTGAGTTGAACATGCGACAATGTCGTTGGATGGAGCTAATCAATGATTATGATTGCACCATTGAGTATCATCCTGGTAAGGCAAATGTGGTAGCTGATGCGCTTAGCAGAAAGTCTTCTTCTCTCTCCACAAAGAAGGCACGGTTGAGTTCCTTGGTATGTCATAGGTGAGATATGTTTGTCTCCTTGCGGCAGATGGATGTACAGTTGGAAGTTTCTTTATTGGCAGGACTGTTGGCACAAATGCAAGTCAAGCCTATGCTGAGATAGCAGATCAAAGACACACAATAGGCAGATGGAGTAGTACAGTTAATCAGGTCAGAGCTTGGCAGCGAAATGTGTGATGGGTTCCATGAGTCTAAGGATGGACTAGTTTTCTATCATGGTAGGATGGTGGTCCCCGATGGTGATAATCTAAGAAAGCTAGTGCTCGAGGAAGCACACACGTCGATGTATGCTATGCATCCATGAGTCACCAAGATGTATCATAACCTGAAGAACCTGTATTAGTGGTCTGGTTTGAAGAAGGATGTAGCAGAGTTTGTGGCTAAGTGCGCAGTATGTCAGCAAGTTAAAGTTGAGCATCAAAAGCTGGCAGGTATGTTGCAACCCATGCTGATACCATAATGGAAATGGGATCATATAACCATGGATTTCGTAGTTGGTCTACCAAAGACAACTAAGAATCATGATTCCATTTGGGTAATAGTGGACAGGTTGACAAAATCTGCTCATTTCATACTAGTAAAAACTACGTATACAGTAGAGAAGCTTGCTCGGGTGTATGTAGACAAGATAGTGTGTTTGCATGGTGTACCAGCAACAATAGTTTCTGACAGAGGTACTCAGTTCACAAGTCATTTTTGGGAATAGTTGCATAAAGTGTTGGGAACGCAGTTGAGGTTCAATACCACTTTCCACCCACAGATGGATGGACAGTCTGAAAGGACTATTCAGACTTTGGAGGATCTTCTCCGAGCTTGTGTTTTGCAGTTCCTAGGTAGTTGGGACATGCATCTCAGTTTGATATAGTTTTCTTATAACAATAGTTATCAGCAGAGCATTGACATTGCTCCTTATGAGGCTCTATATGGAAGGAAGTGCAGATCCCCATTATGCTGGTATGAGTCTGGTGAGTATCAGCTTGTGGGTCCTGAGTTAGTACAACAGACAATAGAAAAGATCAGAGTGATACAATAAAAGTTGAAAATGGCACAGGACAGCCAAAAGTCTTATGCGTACAATCATCGACGACCTTTAGAGTTCCAAGTGGAAGACAAAGTGTATCTCAAGGTCTCACCTTGGAAAGGTGTGCTAAGGTTTGGCCGAAAAGGCAAACTGGCACCCATGTATATGGGGCCATACCCGGTAATAGCACGTGTTGGCAAGGTAGCTTACAAGTTAGAACTACCGCCAGAGTTGCACAAGTTGCATCCAGTGTTCCATGTCAGTATGCTGAAGAAAAGTCATCCAGACACATGGACAGTTATACAACTAGTTGAGGTAGAGATTGATGAAGACGTAACCTATGAATAAGGAGTAGTGGCGAACCTTGACAAAAGAGTAAAGAAGCTGAAGAGGAAGGACCTAGTTCTTGTGAAGGTTCTTTGGCATCATCATGGTATTGAGGAAGCCATGTGGGAGCTTGAGGAAGAGATGAGGCAGAAGTATTCCTCACTTTTCTCTTTGGATTTTGGGGGAAAATCCCTTTGTAGAGGTTTATGGCTTGTAAGGACCCTGACCTTCGTTTTGGGCTTACCCTATTTATTTTGCCTAAACCTTGTGCTTGGTTGCTTGCTAATCATCTTTAGTGATGATTAGGGTTTGCTTGTGCTTAGTTGAGAGATGGAGGTGCTACTTGCAAAATAACCTAAGATAGGGTTCGAGAGTAAGTTTGTCACCTTGAGAGATGTCTCTCTCTCTCTTTGCTTCCTCTAGAGTTGAGAGGAAGGTTTGGGATCATGCCTTGAGTGGTCTTGGGCTTGGTTGAGCTCTTTTGGGCCTTGTTTTTCCTTGTTTGGGCCTTGCCTTTCTTGGTTGAGCCCTGTATCGGGCAAGGATGCTTTGTATCGGCCATGGGGTATCTCCCATGGGGGTGTGTCAGCCATGGAAGAGTAGTGTGTCGGCCTTTGACCTTTGTTGACCTCCTTGCCTTGGTGGTGTCACCCTAGTTTGGACATGTGGCCAAACCTTGGTTGAGTAGTGGCATGGCATGTGCATGAGTTTTGCAAGGTGGTAAAACGTGTGGACAAGTGTCCCTTGGTAAGGTGACACCTTGCGTTGGTACCCTGTTGATCCTCATCTATATATGCCTTGCCTTTCTCTTCCTTAGGAACCCTTTAGCTCTTTGTTGCTCCTCTCTTCCATGTGTGCACGATACACCTCTCCCTTGCAACCTTGGTGGCCGATCCCCTTGAAGGAGTTCTTCTTATTCTTCTTCCTTTAGCATGGTGGCCAAACCCTAGGTGGGTCTTGTTCTTTGGTAAGCATCTTCCCTCTCTCCTTATCATCTTCTTCTCCATCTTTCCTACTCTTCAGCCATGGTGGTTATGCTTCTTGTTCCTTTTCTTGAGGTGGCCGAAGTGGTGAGCTTGGAGCTAGGAGCTAGAATCTTGGATCTTTGGAGCTTGAGGAGTTTTCTTAAGGCGGGTTACATAACTTCTAACCCTATCTATACTACCTTCTCTATGTTGCATGTCTCATATATGTTGATGATCGGCCATTGCATGTTATGTTTCTTGCTCTAGTATATGTTGTTGATCTTATGGATATAATGAGCATGATGTTGTTGATGGTTTATATACCTTTGGACCTAGTTGGCCGAACCAAGGTTTAGGGTCTCCTTGTTGAGTAATACCCCTTTCTCTCCTTGGTTCTTAAGAAGTGAGTTTGAGCTCTAGTGATATGGGCAATACCCCTCTCTTGGTTGTTGAGAGGTGAGCCTACATCCTAGTTGCTTGGGCAACACCCTCCTCTCACCATGGATTAGAGAGGTGAGATTTTGGATAGATGATGACCTATGTTGGGGTGGATCCTTATGGTTGCCCGATTTGTGATATAGGATGTGCAAAACCCCGCTCTCTTGGTTGTTGAGAGGTGAGCCGATCTTCTTGATCAATTAGGGTTTGGTGCCTTTGTGCTTGAGGTTGAAGATGATCTTATGGGGTTGTGCCTTGCACGATATGACCTTGGAGTTGTGCTGCCTGATAGCCTTGTTTGGAGTTGTACCCTTAGGCGACACACCTTGTTGAGATAGTCATCTTGGTTCCCATTATGCTTTGGCTTGATGCATGGGTTTTAAGTCATTTTTATAGGCTTATTTTATATCTGTTTTATGCATGTATTTGTCATTTTCTTGATTATATTTGCATAATTCACTATAGTTGGCCTTTAAACTCTTTTTGCATCAAATGATACTTCTTTTATAATATTTATATGATTTTATATAATCCCCGGACTTATACACATGTTTCGACACTTTTTCAGGCACTTTTGCATCGTCCGGAGTCGATACTATCGACCCCCAGGTCGATAGTATCGACATTTCATCAAAAAGCAACCCCAAAACGCGATCTTGGAAGGAATAACCTGTGCCATGGTCGATACCATCGACCTTGGGGTCGATACTATCGACAACGTCGGGATCTGGCGATTTTTAGCACTAAAACGGAGCGTTTTAATCCGACGGTTGAGCTTTTTCGGAGCCGTAAAGTGGTCCTATGACCTAAGAAGAGCACAGACGGCCCGAGGGGGAGAGGACATTGTGTTGCACAACATCCAAGAAGGAGAGAGAGAGATAGGAGACGAGAGACGAAGGCCGTCAACCGAGCGATCCAGGCACCTCCGACGGGCGATTTTGCTGCCGGAAGACTGCAAAATGCACGTTTCTCGAGGAGGATCTCCAGGAACACCTTTGTATCAGGGGTTACATGAGTTTGCTCCATGTTTCCCATGTTTTTCTTCTCTACTCCTCTGTCTTTCATTGAGATGACCATGCGGGGCTAATCCCCTTTATCTTTAGGATCGGGAGTAGCCCGGGGATTCATTGTATGACAATTTTATAATAGTAATTCATATTTTCTCTTAAATCTGTGGTATAGTTTCGTTTTATCCATATATTGTTATGCTTGATCACCATAATAATAAACTAATGCCCTTAATCACTTTGAAAGAAGAATTAACGGCTGAAAAGAGACGAAATCTACATTAATCGATAAATCCCTTGACCAAGGTGGTGTAAAATTAATGGTGGATACTGAGAGATCGTTCATAATACACCGAGTTTAGGTTATAGGTTACTACGACGGTGGAACCGACCTAGACCTAGGTAGTGAATTGCACCACGACAGTGGGCAATTCTATTTTCAGGCCACTACCCAGAAAGAGAGATAAAATTGAGGCATTATATAAAATTTAATACAATGAAAACCCGCAGTGAAACCGCAATCCTAAAGATACCTTTTGAATTGATTAAACCAACATTTAATCAATTGCTTCTTTTGTTTTGTTTTTATTTTTCTTTTAGTTTTAACAACAACTCTCAACTTGTTAATTGGCTTAGCTGATCGCGACTAGTTAGTAGGAGTCACCAACAATTCCGAGTATCCCTGTGTTCGACTCGGGCCTCACAAAGGCCTGTATTACTTCGACGCGTTCACTTGCGTTTATACGCACAGTAAAATTGCGTCAAGTTTTTGGCGCCGTTGCCGGGGATACGAAGAATGTTTGGCACTTTGAGTGCTACGAGCGGCCATTCTGGGCCACTTTATTTTTTTTTATTTAGATTGAAACAACTTCAAATATTTTTAAATTGTTCGATAATTTTTATACTCGTCATAGCACTATATTGAACTCAGATTTTCTCATTTCAGGTACTGTGCATAGTGCAGACACGTAGTAATGACTACACAGTTCGCGCACCCGAGGTTCCGTTGCCGGGACCTGAGGACGAGGATTATCACGAGCAAGAGCAACCAGAAGAGGTAGATTCCGAACTTGAACAGGAAGAGATGGCCGAGCCACAGACTATATGGGACAAGATCAAGGCTTCTTCCTCATCAGCTTCAAAAGGGCCTATAAAGAAGCAGGCAATCAACATACCTACTTATAAGATTGATCCGGCGTTGATAAATCTGGTGAAATCAAATGCTTTCCATGGGCTCAAGAATGAGGACCCCGTCGCGCACATCAGCCAGTTTGTTGAGAATTGTGACATGGTAAAAATCGATAGGTTTCCACAGGAGGCACTGTATCTCAAACTTTTCCCGAGTTCATTGGTGGGAGCCGCGCGAGAATGGTTACATAATTTGGATGATGAGTTTGTGGAGTCCTAGAACCATATGATGGAGGTTTTCTTTGAGAGGTTCTTCCCTCCTGAGAAGACTAACGACATGATCCGGAAGATTCACAACTTTACCCAACATGCCGGTGAGACATATTCTGAGACCTGGGAGAGATTTCAGGTCATGCTGAGGAGGTGCCCGCATCATGGGCTGGATAAGGAGACACAGGTAAAGATCTTCTATTTTGCTCTCTCTGAGCACGATAGGAGCAACCTTGATTCAGCTGGGTCAGGATTCTTTCTGAATAATATGGACACCAGATGTTGGGAGATATTAAAGAACATGGCTAGGAAACAGTCATGGGGTGAAAGAGGCGCTGTGGAGCAGGTCAGAGTTGTAGGTGAATCCAAAGTAATTAAGGAGCTGAACGACAAGTTAGATCTGCTAGCCAAGAAGCTGCTAGCTAAGGAAGATTCATCTAAGGATGAGGAAGCCCAAGGAAAGTACATGCAACAACAGGGCTACAGAAATAATGACTATGCGTGGAGGAAGGAAAAAAAGTTCACCTGGAAGGATCCTAACAATTTTCTGCAGGATCCGGAGGCGAAGCCACATCCTAGAGTTGAAGATAAGAACATCGAATTACTGAGTCAAATGGTGCAGCAGAATCAGGAGATGATGGCTATGTTTGGTAAACAATTGCAATCTCAAGGTGATATTCTAACCAAATTTGGGCAGACGCTACAAAGCCATGGAGCACAGATGCGGGCATTAGAAACCACCATGGCTCAGATTTCAAGTGAAGTGGCGGCCATCAAGCACGCCAACCAACAGAAACCGGCCGAGAGTGCAAATGTGGCCCAAGCACACCATCAAGTGAAGTACATGTCTGTGGTAAGCAATGAGGAGGAATATCAGGTGTCAGAAGCAGAAGATCAAAGAAAAATGAAGTTTGATACGGAAGCAACACCGGTGATACCGTATCTTCATACTTATTATGGACTGTCGGGCAGAAACACTCTCTTCAGAAAATCCCGCCACGAGCACATGATAGTTGCGCCTACACTTAGGCGAGAAGAGCAAAGTAAGACTGTCCGTCAAGGTGCTGATGCATCTATTGCAGGGGAGGAGTCACATCACATGATTAATGTTGATGATGTTCTGATAAAGCCCACGCCAGAGGGAGTAATTGAAGCAAGCTTAGGGGAGCTGGCCCCAAAAAGCTCATATGTGCCTCCTCACAAGCGTGTCAATGCGGTAGATGTGTCAAGTCGGGACAATCCGAAGCCAAAGAAGGAGCACCGGCACTATAGGAAATTCTTGGAAATATTCTGCAAGCTGCATATCAACATTCCGCTGGTGGAAATGATTGAGAAGGTTCCCGCCTATGGGAGGTTCATTAAAGATATAATCAACAAAAAGAGGTGGATCAAAGATACTGATGTATGAAGGATGAATGAAATGGTGAGCTCAATCATTCTTGGGAGCTTACCAGAGAAGAAGAAAGACCCGGGGAGTTTTTATATCCCATGTTCAATAGGTGACCAACATTTTCCACAAGCACAGTGTGATTCGGGTGCCATCATTAATCTTACGCCTCTGTCCACATTTCAAAAGCTTGGGTTGAAGGAGATAAAGAAATCGGCGGCAACGATTGAGTTGGCGGATGGGTCCATTGTAAGGCCATATGGAGTGTGCGAGGATGTACTCGTCAAGGTAGACAGGTTCATCTTCCCGGTAGATTTTGTTGTCATGGACATGCCACAACTCCAAAGTTTCGAGATGCTATTGGGAAGGCCGTTCCAAGCTACGACTGATGTCATCGCTGCCATTGGGAGAGGTACATTGACCTTGGGGATTGGACATGATCGAGTTCAGTTCAAATTGCCACATGACTCATTGGAGACATCTCTTGACAACCCAGGTTAAAGGTATCTTTATGTCAAGCCTAAGACATTAAACAAGGGCGCTTGTTGGGAGGCAACCCAACTTTAGGTTCAATTTTATGTTTGGTTATGTTCTTTTATGTTGGGTACTTAGTTTTTGCTTAGGTTTTGATAATTTTTGTAAAAATGGTACCCTAACTCGTGTTTTGAAGTGTGCAGAATGTTAAGGTCGATACTATCGACACCCATGTCGATAGTATCGAGTTTGGAGAAGTAAACGCTGAAGAAAAGTCGATACCATCGACCCTAGGGTCGATAGTATCGAGATTCCTGAAGATTTACAGAAAAATTGGTGCCAGTAAAGTCGATACCATCGACCCTAGGGTCGATAGTATCGACACTTTTGAGTTCCCAGGCTTTTAGATGCATCGATTCAACAAAATCACTGAGTCTGGGTCGATAGTATCGACACCTATAGGACAGCTACATAAAACAGGCCATAAAAGGTATCGAAACGAGATTTTTTCAAACCGTTTTTTGCAGAGGAAAGATGGATGAAGCAAGTCACGTCTTAGAACCACTAAGACACAAAAATGAGCCACAAAAAGGAGGGAGATAGCAAGCATCACTTGGTCTACTTGAGCATCTAACCGTCCTTCTTTGCCACACTTCAAAGCGAACGGTACCATTGTTCCACCTCTTAAGTGAGAATGTTGACTATGAGGCCATAGTCATATTCAAGCTTAGGGGGGGTGTTGGAACAACCCTCTATCTTAGTTTTTACTTACTTATTCATGTTGATTTTATTTTTGAATTATTAGTTATTTTTATTTCTAGGTTTACCACTTTTATAGGATCCACATCTATCTAGTGTAATCTGTGGAGTAATAAATGCATGGTTTCAATTGGGAGTTTTACTCTTGGGTTGTGGGCACATGAAAATATGAGCATATTGAAAACTTTTTGAGATTATTCTTGTGAGTAATTGAGTTGCATAACTGAGGAAGTGCTTGTGTGAGTCAGCTTCAGGATACGGGGACATGAATGACCATCTTTATTGTCTAAGGAAAAGTGTTTGACAAGGATGTTTGAGCCCAAACCGACCAAACGCTAACGTGACCTTAGACTAAAGTTTAAGAGAGAAATCCTTCAGTTACCATGTACACAGGTCTTTAGAGAGGGACATATGATATTTTCGGAAGGTTCTATCAATTAGTCTTATGATCTGATCCACCGCAATTTCATTCACACTCCACCATAAGAAATGGGAGCACATTACTGTCTTTCACTCTTTGATTGCATACCATGTAGATAGGTCTTGCATTACAACTATTTTCACATTTTTTGCATGAGAATGAAAAAAAAAGATAGAGTAGTTATACATGCACATTATCCTTAGGTGCATGTCATAGTAGTTGCATAACTGTCATTATGTAGTTGCATTTACATCTTTTGAGCATATTGTACACCATGTATCTTATGTTACTCTGAAAACATTAAAGGTGATGAACTTGTTCCATACCCTCCAAATAGAATGCTTTAGATGCACAAGTATGTAACAAGAAGTGAGCCCAACAAATAATTCATTATCATCTATGAAAATAAGGGCTTGAAAAAAAAATTGAAGAAAATTTGAAAAAAAAAGAAAAAAAAGAAGAAAAAAAGAATTGAGAAGTAATAAAGAAGAAGAGGGAGAAAGGAACATGTTCTCAGTTACATACTAAGAATAATAAGCACATGGTGTAGTTTTCTTAGATATTCCATCTCACCTTGAGACGGAATGATAGTGCATGCATCATTCCACCAAAAATGTAACATTAGGACATTTTCACTTGCATTTTGCATCATGATAGGTCATTAATTTTTGTATTACATGATTGACTATTATGTGCTTCCATCTCTTCCACAACCACCTATCCCATCCACCCGTTGCTCTAATTGGTAGGCCACCCATGATATTCTCCTCATTCATTAATATCAGGAGATCTGCTTCCATTTAGATGGTAGTTAGGAAATGAGCAACGTAGATAGGAGATCACAAGATGCATCAAGTATGGACCAAATGAGTTTATCATATTAACTGCTTTAATTGATAGTGTTTCATTGATTGGGGGACAGACAACTTTTACATAGGTCTTTGGTCGCCTGGATGGAAGTTATGTTCAGTGGTTAATGAGGGCGGTTTGTGGAAAGAAAGTGGGGATGATGTAGATTCATTTCATGTATTTATGTCCTGTTGCTGACTTATCTCAACCAGATCCAAAGTTTTGTTGCTCGAGGACGAGCAAGGTTTAAGCTTAGGAGAGTTTGATGCATGGGTTTTAAGTCATTTTTATAGGCTTATTTTATATCTGTTTTATGCATGTATTTGTCATTTTCTTGATTATATTTGCATAATTCACTATAATAGGACTTTAAACTCTTTTTGCATCAAATTATACTTCTTTTATAATATTTATATGATTTTATATAATCCCCGGACTTATACACATGTTTCGACACTTTTTCAGGCACTTTTGCATTGTCCGGAGTCGATACTATCGACCCCCAGGTCGATAGTATCGAAATTTCATCAAAAAGCAACCCCAAAACGCGATCTTGGCAGGAATAACCTGTGCCATGGTCGATACTACCGACAACGTCGGGATCTGGTGATTTTCAGCACTAAAACGGAGCGTTTTAATCCGACGGTTGAGCTTTTTTGGAGCCGTAAAGTGGTCCTATGACCTAAGAAGAGCACGGACGGCCCGAGGGGGAGAGGACATTGTGTTGCACAACATCCAAGAAGGAGAGAGAGAGATAGGAGACGAGAGATGAAGGCCGTCAACTGAGCGATCTGGGCACCTCCGACGGGCGATTTTGCTACCGGAAGACTGCAAAACGCATGTTTCTCGAGGAGGATCTCCAGGAACACCTTTGTAGCAGGGGTTACACGAGTTTGCTCCATGTTTCTCATGTTTTTATTCTCTACTCCTCTGTCTTTCATTGAGATGACCATGCGGGGCTAATCCCCTTTGTCTTTAGGACCGGGAGTAGCCCGGGGATTCATTGTATGACAATTTTATAATAGTAATTCATATTTTATCTCTTAAATCTGTGGTATCGTTTTGTTTTCTCCATATATTGTTATGCTTGATCACCATAATAATAACCTAATGCCCTTAATCACTTTGAAAGAAGAATTAACGGCTGAAAAGAGACGAAATCTACATTAATCGATAAATCCCTTGACCAAGGTGGTGTAAAATTAATGGTGGATACTGAGAGATCGTTCCTAATGCACTGAGTTTAGGTTATAGGTTACTACGACGGTGGAACCGACCTAGACCTAGGTAGTGAATTGCACCACGATAGTGGGCAATTCTATTTTCAGGCCACTACCCGGAAAGAGAGATAAAATTGAGGCATTATATAAAATTTAATACAATGAAAACCCGCGGTGAAACTGGAATCCTAAAGATACCTTTTGAATTGATTAAACCAACATTTAATCAATTGCTTCTTTTGTTTTGTTTTTATTTTTCTTTTAGTTTTAACAACAACTCTCAACTTGTTAATCGGCTTAGCTGATCGTGACTAGTTAGTAGGAGTCACCAACAATTCCGAGTATCCCTGTGTTCGACTCGGGCCTCACAAAGGCCTGTATTACTTCGACGCGTTCACTTGCATTTATACGCACAGTAAAATTGCGTCAGCTGATGTGGAGCCTAGTAGGCTACCCTTGTGTTGGGCGATAGGGTTTAGTTGTGGTGATGCCCGATATGAGTTGAGTGGTGCACCTTAGTGAGTATCCTAGTTGTGTTGTTCCTTTGACCGATATGCCTTGTAGGGCTTGGCCGATACTCTTTGTAGAGTTGGGGCTTTGGCGTCACACTTTGATGTGTGCCTAGCACGACACATCTTGAGATGATCTTGGCCGTTATCCTTATTCAGATGAGCTTGGGCGATATGGAATGGTGCCCAGGATGGCTTTGGCCGATACCACCATGTCTCAATTGAAGCTTTGCCTTTTATGAAGTGTTGGATGATATGGCTTCATGCCTGACATGATAACCCTAGACGCTGGCCATTATGATGCTTCATGGCCATGCACGACACCATTCTTGGGCATCATGGGTACCCTGACCGATAGGGTTAACCCTCAGATGATGATGAGATGGTTGCACGATAGGGGCGCCTTAGGCAAAACCCCTTTGGTCGATATGGATCATGTTGAATGTTAGCCCGAAAGTGAAACCAAACCCTAACCCTATCTTGGTGCATGTTAGACCCTTGGACGATAGCCATGGTAGTGTTGCACATTATACCTTGGTGATGGTTGTCTGACACCATGAGTGCTAGTGGAACATTGGTGCATGATAAAGGATGTGCGGTGGTTGGCAGAGATGGTGGTGAGTTGCTTTAGGGTTTGGAACCCTAGCCGGTACACCCTTTGATGAGGTTTGGCGCTACTCGCCATTCTTAGTGAGGGTTGTAGGAGTTTTGGTGAGGGTTCTGATAACCCAAAATGTATATAGTTGATGGTTCTCTTTTAATAATGATAATGCAAGAGACATGATGTAATTACCTTAAATCTTGAAACTATGGTGATGAGATAAGATGATAGGTTGTGAGCCAGGATGCTTAGAAGCTTATGATGCTACTTCACATGATGATGTGACACATGCATATGGTCACAAGTATAAAGCATAATATATGCCCATGATTGATAATAATACTATGAAGGATAAAGCTTATGTGTGACATACTCATGGATGCTTCTTTATACTTGATAGTGTAATAATAATCATGTTAATCCATGATGGCTTCAGTAATATCTATGAATGTGTATACTAACCATGCAGGTATTTCATGTGGATTCATAGCCTAGTAAGAGCTATGAGGTAGATGTACTTTGACTAGCACAATGTGATGATAATCCTTGTTAATGAAATAACAAGTTGATAGGTCTGAGGACCTGATGTAAGGCTGAGTGCCTAGTTGAGGTGTTATCCTCTGATGATGAGATAAGGGATGCATTCCCAGGATGCTGATGCATGATTGTGATGCCTTGAGAGGCAGTGGTTGATATAATGAGGGATTGAGGTCCCAGGACAGTATGTTGATGGCCAAAATGATGTAATTCTATAAGGCTATGTTTATACTTTGTTTTGCCTCAACAATTGGATTAAAATATACTAATCAATTATAGATGAACATATCATGTAGTTGCTTTGGCCATAGATCCATTACCATCGGTATTTGGTGATGGTGAAACAGGTTTATCCTACGGGATTACCTGGAGCGCATATTGTTGAATATGCGAGGTTTCCCCTAGCCTAAAATAGGAGGGTTGAGTGCAACCGTGGTTGCAGACTCAGGATATATGGAACATGGTGAACATACCCATGGCTCAGGATATGTGATGATGAGCATGATGCATTCATGGCTCGGATGTATGTACTAGCACCTATGATGACGTGAGCTAGAGATATGGGTAGCTTGCGGAGCTGACCCAGAGGTTGAGGCCCTATAAGCATAAGACTGTGGTCTTGCTTGATGATTCATGTACTAACCACGAGAAGGTGAGGTCATGGAGTCTGGATCTCCTTAGACCTTGTATGGCACCGGATTGGGCTTCGCAGCTAATTGTTGGACTTGAGCAGGGAAGGCTCACTTCCTCAGGGCATAATAAAATGTAATCCAGCCGAATAAGTATATCTTGCTTAGAGCAAAACATGGAACATTGATTGAGGCCTTGCTTATATAGCTGATCTAGTTACACCTTGTAGATATGTGTATGATCCTTATATCTTGTGATAAGTTCTTATAAAGCTTATCTTGTCAATCATGTTCCATAAAGAAATACTTGGTTATATGCCTCCCAGATATCTTGGCGAGATTGATGGTAATAATAGCTTTGCTCAGTATGCTGCTCTTGTTATACACTTTATCAGTTATTTGCTGTTATCTGCTTTAACCTTTGAGGTTTTATAGTTGCGACGGGGAGTTATGTTTCTCGCTGGGACTATGTGTCTCACCCCGCTGCTTTTCACCCTTTTTAGGTGATCGTCCTAGACGTGGTGGTGGTCGTGAGGTCGCGATCGAGAAGCAGGAAGAGCAGTAGAAGGCAAGAGATGGACATGTTGCTGTTTTGGTGGTTTTGTAGTAGAGTCCTAGAGTCATCCCTGTACTCTCAGGTCCTCGGAGGTGTTTGACGATGTTTCACGATCTTTAGCTGCTGTAATTTTTGTATACCCTGCTGCTGGCCGTATGTAGCCGTTCTGTATGTATAAACATGTGATGAACTAATATGCACTACTACAACTGTGGGTGGAATTATGTTGTGAACATATCAGGCAGGTGATCTTGAATATATCTATATATGACATGATCTTCTTGCAGGGCCTGGTTGCAAATGTTCTGTACGTATGCCTTCCACAATCAGTTTTAATTAACCTATGTTTTTGGTAATATATAGTTCTGCATGTTTTTGCGTGTCATCTCGTTGTCTGTGTGATGGCAGGGTGTCACACTATTGACATATGTACACAGCTTGACAGCCAGTATTTCCACCTGTAGGATTATTGCTGGCCTTGTTGTTGCTGCTGTTTCTCTTCCCCTGCTATAGAGTTTCTGCCTCTCTGTCTGCGTCTACCTAAAAACGTTGGATCCCACGGGGGTGAGACAATTATACAATTTCCCCAGTGAGAGATATAACTCTCCACCGAAAACATTATTATTGCAGTTTAATAGAAATAAACAGAGTAGTGGGATAATATACTTTAAAGGTGGATACATCAATATCTATGCAGATTAGAGCAACATTCCTATTCAAGTATTTCAGTTATAACTTGACAAGGCAGCATGTCTCTTATTCAATAATGAATTAAAGAACATAAGTAACATTTATGTATTAATGACATGCTAAGCAAGATAACATCAACCAGTGGTTCTCATATTTCAATCTTAAGCAAATACGCTACGCGGCTGATTACGTTTTACAAACACACTTAAGCTTTGAGGAGATGAGGTATGCCTCTCATACTCCAACCGACCATTGCGAAATCAAAATTGGTACCATACAAAGTCAGTGGAAGAGCTGGCTTCCATGACTTCCCACATATCAGTCAGTGCGAGATAACATGCATGACATCTTGTGTCTCTGCTACATAGCTTTCTAGGCTATAGCGGCATCTTCTCTATAGAGATACAGCGGCGGCTGCACTCTCTTCGCAATTGAGAGATTTTATGTTTACCTCCATCGATCCATCATTAATATCATCGGGAGATTAGTAGTACATACATTCCAGAACATATAATGGAGGATTGAGAGGTTTAATGTTTACCTTCCATCAATTTCCCCATGAGGACATAAGGATATTTTCGCCCATCGACCCCCACATATTCAAAATATGCGAACTCCAGGAGATCTCATAAGAAAACTTGTTTCACTATCACCAACTACTGACGATGATGGATCTATGGTCAGAGCACTACATGAATAGCTTTCACTTGGTTAATTAAATACATTATCATATTCTTTTAGCACCCATTAAGTTTCCAAACATAACTTATTAGGACAAATTCTATAAAGAAACATGTACTATTTTCATCAGTTACTTTTTAGTCTTTAAAAGACATTGGGATCTCAATCCCTCATCTCAAACTCAATGCCATAAACATATGGTTCTGGGTATTCAAACCCTTATCTCATCACTGAGCACTGTTACCACCTTTTCAGGTAACCATTACCTTCAGGTCATCTGACCAAGGTACACATGACACTTGCTACACAAGCATCATTTGGCACTTGAGGCCCATTAACTCTCTTGTTGCCTCTTACTAAGCAACAAGGCATATTATGGCACACAAAGCCCAAGAAAAAATTTCAATGATTAAAGCATCATAGCTCATACCTGGCTATGTTCATCATCTCAGGATACCTACATGGTTAGCACACATGATAATAAATATATCAATCATGTTTCAGTTCCATGCTATTCCAGAATAACACCACTATTCCCTTACCAGGGTTAGGGTTTCCCATTTCCTTTAAATCAAGGTTACTCATCCCCTTTGTTCAAATATGACTAATGAATCATCATTTCATTGTCTAAGATTAGGGTTTCACACTATATAGTATAATCCAAAATTTGGGTTTACTATTCACATCACATCACCCTAGATTAGGGTTTGTATTCGATAACCCATAATTAGGGTTTACTATTCATCCCAATTAGGGTTTCACATTAAAATACCCTGAATTATGGTTACTCATGTCATTACCCTAAATTCATATCACATTATCTTCCTAAATTAGGGTTTCACTCAGAATTGCCCTAATTTAGGGTTTGAGTTCATCAATTAACTCATTTAGGGTTTTATGATCTCTTCCTCAAGGATCATACCCTAATTGTATACCTCACCCATTTTGAATGTTCTAAGCTTGATTGCTACAAGATTATTTTTCATGTATGAATCTCTCTCTCTCATCCTCTTCTAGGATGTCCAAAAGATTTGATCAATTGAACCTTCAATTACATGTGGTATCCAATTGAATTGACCAATTACATCTTCAATTACATTAAATATCCAAATGGATTAATAATGTTGAACCTCAAACGGTTTTGGTTACTTGATTTCAAATGGTTTGAAACCGTTTGGGCACATTGCCCTTGAAACCGTTTAAGCAAGAAAGTATTGAAACCGAATGGGATTGGGTATCCAAATGGTTTGAGATCATTTGGATCCAAACGGTCTTAAGACCGTTTGGCCCCAAATGGTCTTGAGACCATTTGGCCCAAACCCTCTCAAAACCGAATGGACCAAAAAGGTCTATCAACACCTAACCAATTTAGGGTTTCCAACAATGAACTGCCTATCAATTGACTCCTTGATTTATTCATCAATTGAGCTATTGAATCATCCTTCAATTGGACCATCAATTAGGGTTTTGTACCCAATTAAACTAGGATTTATAATCAAGGAATCATCAATTAGGGTTTTGAATTCGAGGAACCATCAATGGTTAACATTGTGGAACTAACCCAATTGAAATCAATGAATTACCATCAACTTATGATATGACCTGACCTCAAACGGTCTTAAGGTTGTTTGGATAACCTCCAAATGGTCTTGAGGTCGTTTGTATAACCTCCAAATGGTCTTGAGACTGTTTGCCTCATCATTCATTAAAATTTGTGAAATCCAATTAGGGTTTAGCTCATTGGATTGATCATCAAATTAACTATTGATTGTTCTTCAATTTGATATCTTTAACTCTTCAATTACTCAACCATACTACACCCTAGACCTCCAAACAGTCTTGGTTGACCTCCAAATGGTCTTGAGACTGTTTGGGTGACCTCCAAATGGTCTTGAGACCGTTTGGGCAAATCAACCCAAACTTTAAGTCAAACAATTATAATTTCAACACTTAACCCGATTAGGGTTTCTAATTGGAGGATTGTCCATATATTGAATTAATAAATTGGATCCTTTGGATCATCATCCAACATTTACTAGGGTCCTGACCTCAAACGGTCAACCCATCCAAATGGTCAACTCATCTAAATAGTTTGGGATCCAAACCTCCAAATGGTCTGCAAACCGTTTGGTCTCCAAACAGTTTGGTGAAACCGTTTGGACCAAACTCTTGAAACCGTTTGCAATGCAAACCTGTTGGAATGTGTGCCTAAGATGATGTTATCATCATCAAGCCTTAGTCCATTGAAAACTATTGCCATTATCATGGTAATTGCATCAACTAATCAAAGGAATTGAAAGAAGAGCAATTCGAACATAGTTGATTGAGAAATTGAATTCAATAACAATGAATAGGGGTTCAAATTATATAACCCACCTCCAATTGATCTTCAAAGCTTGGAGCTTCACGTCAACAATGGTGGAA
This sequence comes from Alisma plantago-aquatica, assembly GCA_963693085.1. Lineage (NCBI taxonomy): Eukaryota > Viridiplantae > Streptophyta > Magnoliopsida > Alismatales > Alismataceae > Alisma > Alisma plantago-aquatica. The sequence continues at coordinate 602,016,100 of OY856411.1, forward strand.
GGAGATCTTTCTCACCACAAGGTTCGTTCCTCAAGCTTTTGAGTGAAAAGGAATGGTTAGAATTGAAGATGGGATCGAGATAAGAAGAAATCATGCATTGATTTGTGATTTCCACCATGAAATCAAGATGAACGGAGGTCAAGAAGCTTACCAACAGGTTGGGGGTCGTCCTCCTGCTGTCCCTAGATTCCTTGATCGTTTTTGCAAGCAAAGAGAAGAAGTGGATTCGAAAAAGTCCTTGGTTTGAATGGTAAAGGGTGTTTTTTATAAGAAAATCAATGAGAGAGAAAATGCCTCATGTAAATCCTTTAAAATCCGAAATTGTTGCCACCTGTTCCCCCTTGGTTCCTTGAATGAAAAGGAATATTTATCACCACCTAACTCCCTTCCATTATACATGAATTAAGGGAAAAGAAATTAGGCACCTTAACCTTTATAATATCATTATCCATAAGTGAGTGGATAATTCTTTTTAGTTTCTTAATGTGAGTGGATTCTCCACTCACGTTGATCTTTCCTTTGCCTTTGCAAGGAACGAGGACATCCATTATTGTAGATTTCAACCAACTCAATTTTTGGTTAAAGAGTAATCTATTTAATATATTTTTTGCATTATTTCAATTATGCTTAAATCTTGATTATTTTAATATCAAGATTCTCTCTCCTTCAAAGTAGCTCAAATGAGACGCCCCTCTCATTTTCTTACCTCTACAAGATGTCAAGAATATTAAGGACCTTATTGAAGTGGTAAACTTCATATTGAACCCTGGGTTTTGGGTAAATTGCACATTACACCAAAACTAGGTTTTAATGCACAAACATAGCTTTATCAGCTCTTTCATGGTACTCAGGCTTTCACTAGCCATTCCTCTACATCATCTTCATTCTCATGATGCTTCAACACATGAGGAACATATTATCATGTAACATTTGCAATTTAACCCCTTAACTTGGGTAATTTGCACTTTACCAAACAAGTAAAACATTACTTTCAACATTATTCAAAATGGACTAAAATTGAAATATAAGTTCCTCTTGAGCCTTAATTACTTTTCAAAAGATAATATCAAGCATATAATTATCTTTCTTAAACAAAACATCTAGGGTTAAAGCATAACCCAGGTCAGGGATGTTACATATTTGGTAGGATATTGCATTAGCAATGTCATTAGCCGGACCAGACATAAGATCCAGTAGTTGTAGAATGTCATCAATTGTTTCATATGGATGAATACCACCCATCACGTCTAGAATTAAAAGTGAATACCCGCATAAGAAAAATATCAAGATATTGTAGAAATGAAATTAGGGCTATAGTGACAAAATAACAAATATTGACCAAATAGCAAATAACAAGATAAACCATTACATAATACCATAGTTCAGAGATTGTTCCCAATGGAATTAAATAGTACAACAACAACTTTTAAGAAAGTTCATAAAATAAAAGGTAGGATACTGATATAGTTCTTAAATTAGACAACCTTAGAAGTACGACGGTGGGGCAGGATATGGTGGTGGTGTGAAGGGTGATTGTGATGCAGAAGCTCCAGAAGCCGTGTTCTTCATTTCCCACAGGTCTTGCAACCAAATGGTAATTTTTTGTGGGGTGTCCATAAGGCTTAGGTAAATGTTACATTTAGCTGGATCTTTTATGGCGTGCACAAGAGTGGTAAAAATTGGGACAGGGGCGTCAGGGTAGCTTGCATGAAAGTTGTGCAAAATGGTTTGGTATTCGTATTTGTCATTAGACCTAGCAGCAATTCCACTGCCCATCTCATGTACCTTGGAAAACACCTTTGTGAATTCAGAAATGACATCATTTGACAAGACAGAACTGTCATGTGAGCTTGATGCTCGCTTCCTGCATTTGATCGTGGTGGGAGTCCTTGCACCAACACCTTGGTTGTGTGATCCACTGTTGGTGTCCTCACTTTGCATCCCAGAATTACCCATGTCTTCAGTGAAACCAGTTGGACCGGTCGGTTCTGGGCTGACAAATGAATCAAATGCATCTAGGTCAACATCAACATCATCTTCAGATGCAACATCAGAAGGAGGTTGTCTATCGGTTGAGGACATTACATGATGGCCCCTAGCTATGTTCCTCCCCCCCATCAAAACAACATCATGGTAGTGGTAGAATGGTTTGTTGATCAATCTCGCTAGTTCCATGTTTTCCTAAAATAGGGGAAAACTACTGATTAGGTCAATATTAACAAGTTTAATTTAATATATAATACTCAGGGGAGTGTATATTATTAGACATACCACAAGTGCCTCCCTCCACTCCGGGGTGTCAAGAAATATTGGCTTGTGCCTCCTGTCATCCCATCCAACACCACTTTTGTTGGTCACCCATTTTATCTTTGCATAGTCTCTCCTGAGGTTCTTCCATCGAGTTTTTAACTGATCCAATGTACCCTCATTCCTCCCCATCCTGATATGCCAATCGTCTAGCATCTCCCTCCACACGTCCCTAGTAAATATTCCATCAACGCACCTACCCATGTTATATTGTCTCCTCAATGCCGCAACCAGAGCCTCATCCAACTCTTTCAACCATACAATACGGACCCTCAGGTCTGGTGCAGCCATAGTAGCAATGACATTGCGATATATCACTTTAGTCAGGGTGTTTAAACAAAACCGTTATCAACACCTAGTATGAGTCTGTGTAGTTGAAAGTGATAACTTGTATTAAAGTAGTCTAATATAAGGTTGATGTTTAAATTATTGATGGAATGGTGACAGGAGCAGCAGAATATTGTGCTCTACATCGAATGGTGGTGTATTGAAGTTTATAAGATGATTAACAGAAACATCAATTAGGTGATGTACAACACAGTAGCAGTAGATACATAATCAAACAATATGCAAAAACAATCATGTCTAAACAATCGTATATGAGGTTACACATAAATATATAGGGACTTGTAACAGAACATCCAATATGATTTTAGCAAACGCATCATCTAATATGTTCATTATAGGAAAAGTACATCATTAGAAAGCATTCAACATGGAATTCATAGAAACTGTGTTTGTATTGATCATGAGATATACCTGGTCATGGAAGGAAGACAAGAGCCCAACCAGTGATAGTGTCAGGGACGGTACATACAAGAAATGCAGAGGGAATATAGATTAGCCAAAATGGTTGGATTATTTGAAATAACACAAATAAGAAGAAGTTGAATAATCAAAATTTGGGTTGTCCCAGTTCTAGTTTTGAAAAGTTGACACATAAAAAAAACCTACATGAATGATTCAGACCTCAATGTAGGCCTTCTAGCACATACTTGTTCCAACTTAAACAAATATATTACATAAGATATTTGTACCTGAACAACTAATGACCTATCAAACATAATACATGATACATATTAACATGAAAACACACCTGAAAACACACTGATAGATATAACATAAATCTACTTCTCCGGTTCCTTCCATGACCAAACAATATGCTAAAACAATCATGCCTAAATATAAACCTGTCCTTGTAAATGAGGTTACTAGCATGGAGAACTCATTAATTAAATTTTCAATATAAATATATAACAATTATTTTGTTCCTATCCCATTTTGTTCCTATCCCATATGGTCGACCTATTTCATTTCAATGCAGAATATTGTTCTCTCCATTGCTGGTGTATTGATGTTTATAACATGATTAATAGCACCATAATTTAGGTGATTTATAGTCGGCATTCAGATATATGTTTCAACTTAAACAAAAATATTACATCATATTATTTTAAACGGAACAAATAGTGACCGATCAAATTAGGGCTTATACAATGAGCACATAATAGTGACCATTTTAAATGGATAGCACATAATTGTTCCAACTGCAAACTAGTATGTTTATGAGCATATACAATGTACACTACACACTAGTATGTTCCAAATAAAAATAATTAATACGTAAAAGGTGGATTCCAATTTTGTACCATCATAGTAGACCTAGTTGGGGGGGGAGACCTCAATCAAGGGCTGTGTACAAGGTACCAAAATATATTAACACAAAGCAAAGTTGGTACTAAAGTTTACAAAATAAATGAAATGACTATGAAAAAGATCTACCTATACTAATGGGTGTACAATTTGCACGTATACAAAGCATAAGCAGTCAAGGCGCACAGTCATAACACAAATAAGAAGAAGTTGAATAATCAAAATTAGGGTGTCCCAGTTCTAGTTTTGAAAAGTTGACACATAAAAAAAACCCTACATGAATGATTCAGACCTCAATGTAGGGCTTATAGCACATACTTGTTCCAACTTAAACAAATATATTACATAAGATATTTGTACCTGAACAACTAATGACCTATCAAACATAATACATGATACATATTAACATGAAAACACACCTGAAAACACATTGACAGATATTACATAAATCTACTTCTCGGGTTCCTTCCATGACCAAACAATATGCTACAACAATCATGTATAAATATAACCCTATCCTCGTAAATGAGGTTACTAGCAGGGAGAACTCATTAATTAAATTGTCAATATAAATATATAACTATTATTTTGTTCCTATCCCATATGGTCGACCTATTTCATTTCAATGCAGAATATTGTGCTCTACATCTAATGCTGGTGTATTGATGTTTATAACATGATTAACAACACCATAATTTAGGTGATCTACAACACAATAGTCAACATTTAGATATATGTTTCAACTTAAATAAAAATATTACATCATATTATTTTAAACGGAACAAATGTACACTACACACTAGTATGTTCCAAATAAAAATGATTAATATGTAAAAGGTGGATTCCAATTTTGTACCATCATAGTAGACCTAGTTGGGGGGGGGCAGACCTCAGTCAAGGGCTGTGTACAAGGTACCAAAATATATTAACACAAAGTAAAGTTGGTACTAAAGTTTGCAAATTAAATGAAATGACTATGAAAAATATCTATCTATACTAATGGGTGTACAATTTGCACGTATACAAAGCATAAGCAGTCAAGGCGCACAGTCATAACACAAATAAGAAGTTGAATAATCAAAATTAGGGTGTCCCAGTTCTAGTTTTGAAAAGTCGACACATAAAAAAACCCTACATGAATGATTCAGACCTCAATGTAGGGCTTATAGCACATACTTGTTCCAAATTAAACAAATATATTACATAAGATATTTGTACCTAAACAACTAATGACCTATCAAACATAATACATGATACATATTAACATGAAAACACACCTGAAAACACATGAACAAATATTACATAAATCTACTTCTCGGGTTCCTTCCATGACCAAACAATATGCTACAACAATCATGTCTAAATATAACCCTGTCCTCATAAATGAGGTTACTAGCAGGGAGAACTCATTAATCAAATTGTCAATATAAATATATAACTATTATTTTGTTCCTATCCCATATGGTCAACCTATTTCATTTCAATGCAGAATATTGTGCTCTACATCTAATGCTGGTGTATTGATGTTTATAACATGATTAACAACACCATAATTTAGGTGATCTACAACACAATAGTCGGCATTCAGATATATGCTTCAACTTAAACAAAAATATTACATCATATTATTTTAAACGGAACAAATGTACACTACACACTAGTATGTTCCAAATAAAAATAATTAATACGTAATAGGTGGATTCCAATTTTGTACCATCATAGTAGACCTAGTTGGAGGGGGGGCATACCTCAGTCAAGGGCTGTGTACAAGGTGCCAAAATATATTAACACAAAGCAAAGTTGGTACTAAAGTTCACAAAATAAATGAAATGACTATGAAAAAGATCTACCTATACTAATGGGTGTACAATTTGCACGTATACAAAGCATAAGAAGTCAAGGCGCACAATCATAACACAAATAAGAATAAGTTGAATAATCAAAATTAGGGTGTCCCAGTTCTAGTTTTGAAAAGTTGACACATAAAAAAAACCTACATGACGAAAATGGACTCAGATCGTGAAAACTGGGTTATGAACCAGAATCCCGCCGCTCGTGGGACTGGGAGAACTCGGGTTAGGGGGGTCTGTTATCCCAAAATGGGGGGTTTTTTAGGGTTGCAAACCAAACAAAAATCAACCTCAAACCGACACTTGTTTGGTGGGGTTGGCACATAAAGACAAGGCCAAACTGGGTTTCGGTCCTGTGCTAAATGTAGGCCTAGAGCTTTCATTATTCCCCCTATTTGAGTGTTTTCGCATGGTGATCAAACAACTGGCAAAAAGATATACACTCAAAAACACCACAAAATAGATTGCTTTGAGATTCTATAAGTTCCTTACCCCCTATATAGAGGATCCACATCATCAATTTAAATATGTTTCCCCTCTTACTTTTCCACCAACCTCTCCTTCCTCCTTTTATTACTCCATTATGTCCAGCCACATCAGCTAGTTTGAGGCCAAGTGATGTAGCCAGTAGCTCATGGAAGACTCTGTGCAACCATTGTTGGTGCCACAATGTATTACAATGGCATAGAGTGCCTTTTCTTTGTTGTCCTACTTCAACAATAATGACTATAGATATATGTATCCTAATTTTATAGAATTTATACGTATATTTTGTTTCATTCTAACCACTTCGAAATAAAACAATGGATTGAATCCTTCCTCCTATCACGATTGTTATATCCACTTTTCCTTTTTTCATTACCACCTTGTTCTTCCTCATTATTATTCTTCATCTTTTCTTTCATTCTTCTTATTATTCCTATACAAATGATATGAAACATACCAGAGATAGGCTAATTCGATTGTAATGATCTCATGTGCTCATTCAACAATGATGGACCTCTGTGCTTAATCCGGTATAATAAAAATCTTTTATCTGTTACTTTGTGTATGATTTTTATTGGAAAACATGTACATTTAGTCCATAAGCATATGAACATGTATTGTAAACTGTCATATGAATTCAATTTTATTTGCAGTTGCTACATATATTAAATAATCCAACCCTATATAACAATACTTTTTGATTCCTTAATCTTTCTCTAAGTAGTGGATCTATGATATATCACTTTTTCAATAACTACAATGATTAATACATATTATATTTACATGTTACTTTCCTATGTGTGGTTTGTAGACATTCAAACATATTGTTCCATGCATTTCCAAAATTCTTTGAGGATTATCTAATTAAATGCAATATCTTAGTTTGAATAAATTCATATACATCAATCAATGTGATATAGTCCACCTTATATAGTTATTTGACATTGTTCATTTTCCCATTATCTTCTTGTGTAATGATTTATTTACATCTACCTATTTATATGAAGTTACATAATTATATTTGATTGAAGTGTTTGGGATATTAATGACCTTTATAATCATATATATGTACATATCTAACATCGATCTGCATTACTTGGCATGTTGTGTGAGTTACATTTTCAGCTATTTTTGCATTCATTTCCATCATTTTACTTTAGAAATAGATCACATTTTAGTTTTCTTAGTTTTACGTTACTTTGTAGGAATTTGATCTAAAATCATGTTTTTCATGTAAGGTTTGAACTTCATATCTCATGCCATAGCATAGGTGACAGTGGTATTGCTATATGTGCATATTTTTGATGAACCATTCTATCATTGATTGATGATTCCATTGATTTATTTTTATGAGTCCAACAAGTATGTATTTGTTTTTTTCTGACTAGTAGATAATTAGTTATGAATTATCTATATTTATACTATTTATTGAAATTCTCAAAAAATAGTTAAAGCAGAAGACTCAATTACCCTCACATACAATCTTAAGATCATATAACATGACACGACATATCAGTACATTGTGGCACGTGATGAAACCAAGCACAGAGGGACAAAATACAATTAAAACCATGATATCATGAATAAAAAAACAATGGTATATATGTCGATGAGATATCGATCATCTTTCTCGCTGCCTCTCATACACGAAGAACACTAAAGCTACCGTTCATTCAAAAATTCAAGACAAAGCTTTTGATTTAGCAATAATAATGCAAGGGACTAAGCTCTCCACCTTCTTGGGACCGAGGTAAACTCAACGATCCTAAGAAAGGGTCACAAGTCAATCGTAGGAAAGGAATGCACCTACCACAATAGTTGACAAGGCACAGGCTAAGCACTCTCCCCAAACATGCCAGTTAAGGGAAGAAGAGATGAACCCATACCAGGGATTACTTGTGAAAACCTAACAAAGGCAAAACAAATAAAGCCAAATCGAACCAATGGCTATCATCATGGGTGTACATGACATCAAAACCATTTACGCTCAAGGTGGAAGTTGGGGGAATAGAGAGGAATCATGGACTTATTCAATTGAAAATGTGGAATGCTTTGTGGGTACTAGTTGAAGGAAAACAAATGGTTTATGGTGACTCAAAAGGCCTCAAGCTCACTTCCATAGTTGAAAAACCCACTAGGAACAAAGGAAAGTGAGGAGAGAAAGTACATGTTATAGAGAGACATGATTAAGGATTGGAAATGATTTAAATAGAATCAATAATGGTTTGTCGAGTACTATTTACAAAGAAGAAGATGTGCAAGGGCTGAAATCATCAACATATTGTGAAATAAGGGGAGCAATGAACCCTATGGTCGACTAGGGAACTGTGCCAAGAAAACTCCATCAAAAGTGAGATTGCTGAGTTCAAATTTGTGAAAGGAACACAAAAAGGGAAAGTGACCAGAGGGCGACATATAGAAGATAGAGAACAAATATGAGAGGGAGGAGAAGACAAATCTGGTGGACTGTGAGGAATCCAGTCGCTCACAAACTCAAGGACAAAGAAAGGTCCATATCCAATCAGATACAGATCTGACGACTCAGATAGAGCCCATGAACTATTCAAAAGGAATAACCCAGCATGTCAAGGAAAGCATAGGGGAATCTATGATTTAATAAAACTTAAACTGTAGTTCAACTTACTCAGTGTTCATATTTAGATGTTTTCTTCTCTAATTGAATTAACATGTTTACTATTATCTAGTTAGGTTAGAAATAGGTATCCTAGATAATTAGGATCCATGGAATTTGATTTTGAACTTAGATTTAACTTTGGAGAATTCCTTTTATGAGGTCTAATACGGTTAGGTTTTAAATCAATTATCTTAATAGTTATTATTACACAACACATTAATTATCCTTATCTTGGAATCAGAGTCTAATTATATTGTATTACTAGCATCAAGTTTAAATGATTTTATTTTACACAAATTATGATATTCTACTCATAAATTTGGTTAATTCCATATTTACTTTTAAAAAGCACATTAATTTGTATCCCCTTACCTTAAACATCCTACTATACTAAGAGTATTTATTGAATGATGTGATACTTCATAATGTTACAAAGGAGCCTAAATAAGTGCCTTCATAGAGAAACAATCTAAAAAATAGACTGCCAAACCTTTTTCGATGACAAACCTCAAAGATTGAAAGACAAAATTTAAAGATGTTGACGATGGCATCACTACATTTCTATTTATGATATTTTGGATGTGTTGCAATAGAGGAACTTAATCATTATCTAGCACCCCAATGATATTAAATGCAAATGGAAGAAAATGGTAGTTGTTTGCTTCACATGCATCACCATGTTTACAAACTTTTTGTGTGGCCACATCAAGATTTGCTTGTCCTACCTTTAAGTTACTTGGAATATTTCCAGTCAATGGAGAAACCCCAGTAAGATCAACACACTTGTGCTTGTCATTAGTCCAATCATATAACAGGATGTCTCTGTGCATGGAGACCATAATGTCATGACCCAATGAAGGAGACCAGAGCTTTTTTTAAATCCTTTATTCCAATATGAGAAAGAATGTCAAAAAGGACGTCTAGATCAACATTATGATAGAAGTTAAAATTAGGATGGATATGACAATCTACATCATGATCATTAAAGAATCAAGCTCTATACAATGACAAAGCGAACATTGCTCACTTCCAGGATATATCAGGATCAAAAGATGGTAATGTAGAATAGAAAGATACTCAACTGGTGTCATGGATAAACCAAGACCATCAATATGGGCAATGAGATATATTAGTGTCATGTTATATGTATTAGCTTTATTATTGTCCACATGAATCATTCATTTACATACATCCACATCAAATTATTTATTATGCACATTTAAATCAATGTGTGTATTGGTGAATGATATGAAATCTGTTACATATATTAGGCTCAACTTTCTTATTATGACATATTTAGAAAATTAGGTCCACATTAATTTTATTGAGATATGTTATGTTATTCAAAGAACTTAATATTAGTAATGCATCATATTATAGCACAAAGACATGTATATGTTAGGTTAAGATGATTAAAACTTAGGATTTTGGTCAAACATGATTTCTATACATCACATGCACCTCATTAGCATATGCAAAGTCTAGGGTTAGATTCCATATATCCAACATATCATCTTATTATAGTTTATATATCCAAAGCATGGTCTCAGTCACATATATTTATGGTTAGGGATTTTATTTAAGTGACTCATATTATGTGCATAATGTGTCACTAGGGTCACAAACAAATATGTTCTTGTATACTCATAACATTGTTTCCCAATTCTAAAAATCCAAAAATGTGAACGTCCTAATCTTGGGATTAGGGTTTCTAGAGTTAGGATAGGTAGATTTAGTATGTTGCATGCCTCCACCCCTTAAAATGATTTGGTCCTTAAAATCGCCATATCAATAAACTATAAGGTACTACACTCCAACCCTTAAATGATGTAACCTAATAATTCAAATAAAACTATATGCACAAATATACATCTAGAAAAATCACATGTAACATCACTTATACTTCATAATGTTAAGATGCCAAGGAACATGAAAAAAAATCAAAGAATACACATATACTTAGCTTTAATTATCAATATAAGGGTTACCTTCATTATTTTGGTTATAATCTTCTTCACCCCCAATGGCATTGAGTTGTCATGCATGCCTATAGTTAGGTCTTCCTCCAATGTTGTGAATGTTACCATCACCCCTATGGTGTACTAGTACTTGACCTCCATGAAGTTGAGGGCAACAAGATTTGATATGATCATGCTATTCACACTGATGGCATATGATCTATCCATTAGGTTTAGGAGGACAACTTCCAGGAGAATTCTTCTTATTGCACTTAGAACATATATCACTCATTGAGCATTCACCAGATGACTTCCTCTTATTATTAACCTCTATTTAATAACATGGGTATGATTCTATAGAAAGGGATTTATCTACCAACTAAGGAAAGGTCAAGGGTAGTTGAGAAATCAACATTCGTCCAAAACTATAACACAAACTTTTCAAAAAGATACTAGCATGCTTCTTGTCAATCAGACCATTAGAATAATGCTCTATGCGTACAAACTTTTGTACATACTCAATTATAGACTACAATCATGGAATTATTACTTACAATGTAAAACTCAGACTCCTTCCTTAATTTGTAGATGATATATACTTCTATCTAAACAAAGCTAGGAACTGATTCCATGTCATAGAAGAAACATCACGAGTCTTGGCCATGTTGTTACACCAATATCAAGATGGCTCATTAAGCTCATAAATATAAAAATGAACCTTTTGATTTTTAGGAAAAGTCATGCCATCAAATGTTTTTTTGGTGGAAAGAATCCAATCATCAACTTTATCCACCATGTTGACTTCATTCTCACCATGAAAGTACAAAGGGCATATCTTTAGAAAATTAGTGAGATTATACTCCTTAGGTTTGTCTATAGAAATTCTAGATCTAGATCTTCCTTCTAGAAATTAGGAAAGTATTTGTCAAATATGAAACATCTCTTGGTTAGGGGGTATGCCCAAACTCTTGGTAGTTTATGCCTGTGTCAATGTAGGTGGCACCACTACAGGTTGGGGGAGCTTGAGACATTAGAGGAGTGAAAGGAGGATTCATCTTAGGGATAGCCTACTTTGGGTCCTTGAGTGTATCAAATATAGCTAGTTTATTTGGCAGTTGAGTTGTCTCTAGACATATTAAGTTCCTACACAAGGCAAGGGTATAAGGTGCAAGAAGTCTATAGGAGAGGTAAACAACCAAAGGTAGATAAAGACTGGAATATTCAGATTAACCAACTATCTTGGCTCTGATACCATACTTGTAAGGAGTAGGATCTGATAGGGGATCCACTCTCTTACTTGAGGGAACAATTGAAAACCACTCAATGCCAAACAAAATAATAATTATTCAATGGATGATGAACAAAATTGAAGTATGTAACGTATAAAATATCAAAATGTAGCAACATAAGATAGAACTATAACTATATTTCTATCATATCTTCATCATCACATAGTGTAAATACAAAAACTAAAGGAAACCAAACTATATCTAAGAGGCGACAAAGGGCAATCTGGATAATCCAATCTGTCTCCAACCAAAATGACTACTCATGTGCATGTTGCATATAGGGGTCACCTATGGAAATATATTCTCCACATAAGGGGTTGGAAAAATACCCCACAAGAAAAGACAAAGTGGAAGTTGTCAGCATAAAACTGGTATGTGCATATAAATAAAGATGGAAGAACATTAGGAAAAAGGGACATCAAATAATATAGCAAGGATTCCCAAGAAACAAAGAGAGAGAAATAATCATCCAAATAGATATCAAAACAAATCTCCATATAGTAATACAATAAGATTATAGGAAAACATAATAAAGTTTACAATTAGCATTCCTTACGTGCAAATCTCAAATTAGAGAACAACAATAAGTATACAAATTATTCATGCAGATTATCATGATAATAACAAGTCTGATAAAATTCAAGGTGTATTCCATCTACAACATATCTACATATTATGGGATCACCACCATAATCTTTGGTGGAGTAATGGAAATAAAAAAACTATTACTCAGGGATAGGAATCACCGTCTGATCCTTTTTTTGTTAGTATACACAATAGGGACACACCACCTAGTGTCTACATTAAACAAGTTTTTTAAACCAAACATGATTTAGTAATATCAATATAGTCTATAAATGAGAAAAACATCATAAAGATTTGTAAACGTGATCAATGATACAATCATGGCCAACATAGGGAAATATAGGATTTTTGTTGAATACAGATCAATAATTTAATCATGATGAAAATTGAATGAAACAAATAGAAGATATAAGATTAGGTTTTCAATATGCAATGAGAACAATCTATGTGACTGATTTCAAGAGTCTAGACCCAATAGTTCAATTATATGTGAAAAGGTTGCATTCTCAATAATATATCACCATCAAGTCAAAGAGAGAAATAAATATAAGTCATTGCTCAATTAGGAATTCAAGGATGAAACACACCTCAAAAATGTGTATCCAAAGTCAAATTCCAATACTAGATCCAATCAGAGTATATCTTCACCAATATTACACTACATGTAAAACATTAATTGACATGTACATTACAACTCTAGAAATTTTGACTTCTTACATTAGATTTATGTTATGAAACTTATACCAAAGAACAAGGTTCATTTTTTCAAGTCTAATGAGAATTTATTTGTAATTTTCTAGATCAGCAAATAATTAGTTATGAATTATCTAAGTTTACACTATTTACTGAAATTCTCAAAAAAAAATTGAAGAAAAAGAATTGATTACCCTCATAACAATCTTAAGATCATATAACGTAACAAGACATATTGGTAAATTGTGACGATCAAAGTCCACACCATGAAATAAAAAATGGAGGGACAAAATACAATAAATCCAAATATAATATTTTCAAATACTTCACATTTAAGAGTTTAGAAACCATCATCTACTAAAATGTCTCGTTAAGTGTCTCCTAATAATACATATTCCTTATTTTCTCAAATAAAATTATTCTATTTACACTATCTTCTAAGTATATTTTTCCTATTAATGTTTTCTCCTCCTTTTCAAGAATATAAGATATGTTTCTTTTTCTTAGTATTTGTTTTATCAAAAGATACTTAATATAATATATATAATAAAAGATAGTGATATATTCTCTAGAAGAAAGGAGTAAGCTAAATTATTAATATAGGATAGTAGTAGAATATTTGAATAAATTATTAAGAAAGAATATTAATAAACCCATGCCAACATGACAAATAGAAAAATAAAACAATGGTATAAATCTTAATCAAACTACCATTATCTTCCTTACTTCCTCTCATAAACGAAGAACAAAAAAGGTATCGTTCATTACAAGTCCAAGACAAAGCTCCAATTTAGTAGTAACAACACAAGGGAATGACGTCATCGCCCAACCTGAGATCGAGGCAAACTTAATAAGCCCAAGAAAGGGTCATAAGTCAACTAGAGGTGAGGAGTGCACCTACCATAATAGCCAGCAAGGTGCGGGATGAACATCTCCCCAAACCTTTTAGCCAAAGGAAGAACACATCAACCCAAATGAGGGATTACTCACTACAACCCAAGGAAGGTAAAATAGATAAAGCCAAATTGAAACGATAACTAGATCACCATGGTTACACATGCATGACATTAAAATCATTGATGCATAAGGTGGAATTGGGGAACTAGAGATGAATCATGGACTTACCCAATTGACAATGTAGGAAGGAAAGCATATGGTTTCCAGTGACTTCGACGGCCTCAAGCTCGGTGCTAGAGTTGAATAAACCATTTGGAAAAAAGGAAAGTGGGGAGAGTAAGTACATGTCAAATAGAGGCACGATTGAGGTTGAGAATAATTTATAGAGTTTCAACAATGGTCAATCAAGTGTTATTTATAGAGAGGAAGATTTTCAAGGGTTGAAATCCTCAACGATGGGAAACTTGAGAATCAGTAAACCTAGTGATTGACTGGGGACCTGGGGAAAGGAAATCCCATCAATATTGGGATCTGCAAAAGGAACACAAAAGGGAAAGAGACCAGAGGGAGACATCTAGATGAGAGAAAGAAACAATGTGATAGGGAGGAGAAGATAGATCCAACAGACTGTGAGGAGTCCATGCTATCATGGACACAAGGAAGAAGAAAGGTCTAGAGCCATGAGATTCATATATGGAGGCTCATATAGAGCTCAAAATTTATCACAATTTGTAACCCATCATGTCTGAGAAACATAGAGGAGTCCTTAATAAAATTTAAACCATAGTTCAACTTACATGGGGGTTGATATTTAGATGTTTTCTTCTCTTACTAAAATCAAATGTCTATTATTATCCAAACAAGTTGTAAATAGGTATCTTATCCAATTAGGACCCAAAGAACCCACAAAACATAGATGAATCTGTGATTTAATATAAAATTAAACTATTGTTCAACTTACATTGGGGTTGATATTTATATGTTTTCTTCTCTGATTAAATTAGCATGTCTATTATTATTTAAACATGATGTAAATAGGTATCTTATCTGAATAGGAGCCAAGGAATATGATTTTGAAATTAGATTTAACTTTTGAGACTTCCTTTCACAAGGTCTAATATGGTTACAATTTCACTCATTATCTTAATAATTATAATTAAACATCACATTATTTATCACTAGTTGGGATTTTGAGTCCAACTATCATCGTATTACTGCCATCGGGGTTACATGATATTATTTCACACAAGTTATGATATTTTACTCATGAAGTCAATTAATTCCATATTTACTTATAGAAGGCACATTAATTTGTCTCCACTTACCCTAAGCATTCAATTAGTCTCACATTATATATATTCACCATATTATCGTCCACATGAATCATTTCTACACACATATCATCATCAAATTATCACAAAAAGGTTGCAATGTGTGTATTAGTGAAAAATGTGAAGTATGTTACATATTTGATCTCAACTTACTTTTTATGGCATATTTAGCTCATTTTCTTGAAATATGTTATGGATTCAAAGCACTTGATATTACTAATGAATCATGTATAGAAAAAGGTATGTATGATTAGGGTTAGATTATTAAAACTTAGGACTTAAATCAAATATGATTGTTATATAACACATACACCTCATTAGCATACACAGATTCTAGGGTTAGATTCAATATATCCAACTTATCATCTTGTTATAGTTCATTTATCCAAAACATGGTCTCATCCACACATATCCATGGTTAGGGATTATATTTAAGTTTATCATATTATGTGCATTATGTGTCATTAGGGTCATAAACAAGTATATTGGGTTATACTCTTTGCCTTGATTTTTGAATTCTAAAGATACAAGAACACAAACTTCCTAATCTCGGGATTGGAGTTTTCTAGAGTCAGTATATAGGTAGATTTAGTATTCTACACATAGGCTCATGCCTCACGACACACGCCAATAGACCCGCGAGGGGCTTGCACATGAAAAACCATCAATTTGCATCACACTACCCTTCCTTCAGTTGACAATCAAAGGAATCCTAGCGCCCAATTACCGATGGTCACCTTGCAATGGTACAAACAACGACTAACCTACATTTAATAATTGATCGTGACTCTGCACTACCTTCTGATGGTTGTGTTGCACTTGCATTTCAATGGCTTTTATGACTCCATATTCTGATGGTATTCCACTATCTATCTATCAATGGTTCCCTTCTGATGGTAGTCCATCTTCCACCTTACTATGGAAGTTTTTCTTCAACCTTTAGATGGAACTCTTACACACAATTATAGATGGACAACCTACTTTTGTCTTTTGATGGGAGTTTAACTATAACAAGTGAAGGTAATTCAAACTCTTCTCCTACTGATGGTTGTTTTGACCATTCATTTATCGATGGGAACACTACTTCTCACAAGATCCATCATCTTCGTTGCATTATTGTTGTCTCTTCCTCTCCATGGCAGCCAATTATTAAGTCTAAGGTGATTGGGAAGGGTTCCAAAGCCTAAGATTTATATATAAATACAAAGCTACAACCACTAAGAAAAAGGATCGGATATGGATGCTACCAGACTACCACTATCCACACTCAACTTCTATTCTAGAAACCATTGACTATATTCATCGATTGATGAACGTCAACTGAAGATCCTTCCACCTCCGCAACCACCAAGGTTCCAAGGTTCTTACCTTGAAGGAGGTTTGTTATATGGAGGCTATTTCCATTAGTTTATGATCTCTATCATCATCAACCTCTGCTCTCTCCTCGCATTGGGAAAATCCATCCTTTGTTAAAGAAGAAGACACCCTCGAGGTCTCCTCCACAAAATGTGAGAGGAGTTATTTTTTTGTTGTTATGTCAACCTCCATCTCCTACTATGATGATGTCATTCTTTCTTTCTTCCCATGTTGTTTCTGTTATCGCTGCCATGAGAAAATCGTTCTCTTGTTAGGGTGTAGGACTAGGCCTACTACCTGATTTTATTCTCTTTGGAGCGTATGTGCTGTATTGGCTAATACATGTTTAGAATCAATTGTTAGTATGCAAGTTTCTATCCTGGTCATCAATATTACATGTTTATAAGATCTTGGGTGTAGAGAACTTTGAACCTAGGACCTAGGAGGTTGATTGATTCTTGTTAAGCTCTTGATGATAATTGCATACATGTTTTTTATGCGGTGATAGGTTTATGATCTCAAGATAACATGACATGAGCTTCAAGTGTTATTTGTCTAGGTTTTAATCCTAATGCTTAAAGAGGAATTTATAGGCCTCAACATATGTATTCCCACGCTTAATATATGTAGTGATAAAATGAATGATAGGTAGAGGTGGTGAAACCTATTCCCCCTGGTGTTTCTATCATCTAATAAATATAGATTTTAATCCAGTATTACAATCTTAGTTTAATTAACCAATCCAACCTTTGTGTTATGTGATAAGTCTTGTGTAGATATCTTGATCAGATTGCTTCTGAAAAGTGTTTTCCTTTAGGTTTGATCCTGAACTATACTATAATAAGATACATCTGCTTGCAAGTGGTGACTACTTCACATAGATAAGGTAAGCATGTAGGGACTTCTCCCTAGGTAAATTTGCAATAACACACACACAACATCATGATTGGAGCCTTCTTCTTTGCGATCAATCCTAATTCAACCAATGACTTATGCAAACATGAAAATTAGATTTTGTTGAATCAACTATCAAGATTGTCCACTCACATTTCTCTCAAATTTTGGTAGTACATATGGATTCAATGCACACTTCATTTTCCAGGGATAATTGAAAATACCTACATATTATGGTGTGACTACCATATGACTCAACACATCCTCCTATTTTTGGGCCAGGATGAAACTTCTCTAAACCTGAGTTCACCATTAATTTGCATCATAGTGTGCAACCTAGAGAGGCTTTTGATTAATAAATACATGTGGAAGGAAAAAGTATCTAAAACATTATTAAATTGATAGTTACAACTGAATATAAAGGAATATCAAGAAAAAAATGACTTCTTATATAGAGTTAGAAATGAGCTTATTATGTATGAGTCATTTTCATAGTGCTGTAGAATATAGTTAAGCGTCGTCACTAGTTCCAAGTTATTTGGGAGACTAGAACCATAGGTGGCTAAGGGTAGAGTAGATGGCAATCATGTGATTTTTTCTTAACTATAGCATGAACACAAGCATGTCCAATAGTCTATCTCTGTGAGGTTGTATGGTTGTGGCAGAGTGGTATGGAAGTTTGTGGGTTAATTTTAGGTTTTTGTGAAAATATCATGTTTTCATTGGTGAAAGGGTGGACAACAACATCTAACATGGAGAAATAGAGTGAATGTGGTGGAGGTTTGAACCATGGGAATGTCGGTGGAACGATCCTATATATAGGCATCAAGTTTGGATGAATGGTGAAAGAGAACATTATATGGTATTAGAGTGGAGTTTGGTCAAGAGGATGTCATATAGAAGATGGGTTATCTTATTTAGGAACTCCTCAACGTTTTATCTCAGATGGGCAATATATAGATATGAGTACTTTGTAGTGTCTTTCGTCAAATATCAATCTTATAGGTTTTATATCTAACCAAATAAGAAGTCTTCGAATCAAATCATTGATGGCTTTTGGAGTCTCTCCTCACATTTAAATGGATGAACATAGAGTAATTGAAACATATTTTAAGATCTGGATATTGTAGTTAATATTAAATTTCTTTATGTGGACTTGTTTTAACATAGTCAAGTACATTTGCTAGATATCTTGTTGACAATCCTAGCTACTTTGTAGTGTCTTTGGTTGAATGTCAATCTTGTAGGCTCTATATCTAATTGAATAAGAAGTCTTCCAATCAAATCATTGATGGATTTTGGAGTCTCTCCTCACATTTGAATGGATGGACATGAAGTAGTTGAAACATATTTTAAGACATGGATATTGTATCTAATATTCAATTTCTAATGTCAATTTTTTTTGGCATAGTCAAGTACGTTTGCTAGCTATCTTGTGGACAATCCTAGCTGGTTGAATAGAATAGTTAGTATCAGTCTCTTTAGAAATAGTGAGGCCTTCTTCACTGAAATCATAATATTTTGACATGTCAAAGCAGGCTCGCCAGACAACATCAGTTGAGTGGTCAAATATGTCTCAAATTGTAATTGAATTAGGTCAAAAAGTGGTTTCCTTGTTCAATCTACACAATAGTAGAAAGTATCAGGATTTTGACAAATTAGAAAAATATTTTTCTTCTTCTAAGGAAAAATAGAACTACTTATATCCATGAGAACAACTAAAAATGGATGCATACCGTGCTTAAATCTTGCTTGTTCTGAAGTATAATAGTCAACTAGAGTTGAGGATATATTTTGATAGAAACAACTATTCTTATTGAAAGAAAATCAAGTTCCATAGAAGAGAATATAAATATTTTCTTAATGATTTTAAAAACAAGTAAAAAATCATTTTCTTTCCACCATTTCTTTTTTCACAGGTTGTGCTCATGTTTAATAGATTTCTCATGCATATATAAGTTAGTCCTTTTTTTTTCTCTAGATACTTACATTTGACTTACCATATCAAAAGTCGTCAGATCTCATATTTGATCTTAAAGGGTTGTGTAACACCCCAATTTTCTAAAACATGCACAATACCGAGCGGAAGCATACATCTCATTGGGATGTTACAAAATGATTATCATTGCATAAATATAAAGTTCACACATAAACCAACACATGATTAAAAAATAGTTCTCATACTTAAGTCCTCCACATAACTCAAAAATGAACAAAACTAAACATGATTACACTTAAACACCCTACAATTTCTCATAAAACTCACACTATAACTAAAACACATGTGTCATAAACTTAAAGGAAATATACTCTATTGATAGTTGGCACCCCACCAGGTAAAGCCTCAGATGTCCTTGAGTTTCTTCTTTAGCTAGTCCTTAGATGGATTTATCCTTGATGTTGCTCCTTTCCTGTGGGAATCACACCCCCAGCCATGCATCAAACAAATAGGTAAGTGGAATTGAACATATTATATCTTTAAAAAAACATGTAAATTGAAAAATAAACTTTAAACATTAAACATTAAAAAGGGACACAATTTCTTTAAATTACTTATTTTAACTTGACTTATATAAGAAACCTTGGGTTCTACACTGAAGTGCCTCTTCTCTTATGCACCAAAGTGCCTCTTGGGTTGCTCCTAAGTGACTCTTCTCTTATGCACCAAAGTGCCTCTTAGTTTTGCTCCGAGTAGCCTCTTAGTGAGGATCTTATATAAGTTATCTTGTAGTCATTATCTTTCTCTTAACACTCTTAAATTTCTTTTAAACATTATTCTTGACCTTACTCTTTATGTTCACGAAATATGGTACAATAAATATTGACAACAAAGCATGACTTTTAGTTCATTATAAATTCAATGACTTTTAACAATTGAAATGGTAAATAATCATTCATAGCATTTATTGTACACATATACTCAAAATCAACCATTAATAATGTTCAAAGTGCATGGACCACTTACCTCTCTTCCTAGTTGCTTCTTTGGTTTGATGAAACCCTAATCTCATTCTTGGGATTGCTTGAAACCTTAATAACCATGTTAAAGTAATTATTATTCATTAATAATTTATATTCAACCTAATTTCTAGGGTTTTGGGGTTCTTGATTAAAACATGGGAAAATGAGTTGAATTAGGGTCTAAAACTTAGTCCACCATCTAGATCTTGACAAATTGAACAAAATCCACATACAACTTGACTCCATTGGTCGTACCAATAAAAAGGTACAAATTTCCATCTATGGGCCAATTAGAAACAAGATAAAGCCACTTAGTAATTTCCTGGGCATGGATAAAATGAAAATAATAAATACTAATATGCCCATAGAAATATCTACCAAGTATATGTGTGACAGGGGCAATCTTGTCAGACCATCAAAGACCATCTTTGATCAATCAACAAAAGCTATCGATAGCCAAGGAGATAACTGAAGAATAAAATCTTACCCATAGCTCTTTTTCATCAAAATATAAGGTGCAAGGCACTTCCTCAAGGCTGGTCAGACCTGACGGGTTATGGATCGTGAGCTTTGATGGCCTAAAGCCCCAGATTGCCCGTCCTCCATGGGAGGACAGGGAGAAGACAGGGAAAGCATGCAAAAAACTAAAACTGAGAGGAAACCAAACTGACTGTGGGAGCTAGCAACTTGCGCATGTCTAAACATACAGTCAAAGGTAGTAAGGAAGAAGACTAGACCAAATGAGGTCTAGGGCAGTGAATCACACAACTAGGAGTTCAGAATAGAATACCAAATCAAAAAGGGGGAAAGCATATCGTATTGGTCGTCTTGCCCAATTGGTAGCGCTAACACCTTATCAAAGGATCATGGAGGGCAAGAGGTACCTTAGGGACAATTTTGATGGTTCCTTGCATTGTTCTAGAGTGTAGGAGGAAGTGAGAGAAAGTTCAAGCTCAGGTAAGGTATCACCAGAATCTGAAGGTGGAAAATGATTTTGGGTGATCCTTGAATGTTTTGCGGAGGTCCCTTATATATGTGATGGTTGTTGGATCCTAGACGGGTGATTAGATGCTCTAGAGGGGGGGGGGGTGAATAGAGCAGAATGCACTTAAACAAAATTCATTAGACCTTCAACATATATCACAAGATAAGGTTGCTAAATAGGAAATTTGTGTGCAACTATAACATACATATCAAGGGAGAGATAGATTGAACATACACAATTAGACAAGCTATTTAGAGTGGTTCCACACTTCAAACTATAAGTATGTCAGTCCACTTACCTAGAGAGGTCAACCTCTAAGATTTCCTAACCATTGCATTCTTATATTCATTCATAAGACTTATAATACATGACCAAACAAAGGACTTACCTATCCAATACAAAGAGTCTTCAACCTTACCAAGGACTTACCCACTTTGCAAGGAGTCTTCCGCCTTCTTCCAAGGACTTACCTACTCTTGCACAAGTCTTCAGACTTACAGGGATTACCCACTCTTCTTGGATCTTCCGCCTTTGACTTCACCTTCACTCGGAGAAGCTTCCACCAAGGACTTACCCACTTAAGCAAGGAGTCTGCTACCTTCACCAAGGGCTTACCCACTCTATCTCCAAGTCTTCAGCCTTGATCTCCACCAAGGGATGCCTTCCCTTGTTCTTCTTCACCTCTCTTAGCCAAGAGAGATAACCTTCATCTTCATGATTGAAATGAGAGATAGGGAGGTAGTGGAAGTGAGAGCCTCACAAGATATACATATAGGATTAGCTCTCTTATATATTTCCTACTCACTCTAATGGATGTAGCAAGTGATTAAGCTTAGAGAGAGAGAGGAGGCTGTAGGAAGCACTCAACTATAGAATAGGAACCTCACATAGAGTTTGCAATGAATGCTCAACCTTGGAATGAAGCCCAAGGGGTCCTATTTATAGCTAGGGATGCCTCTTAGCCTTTGGGAACACTTAGGGCCAAAAACTAGCCGTTTTGTGTCTTGCAATAGATATATTTTCACTTGTTGCAACTCCACAATGGCTAGAAGCACTTTTCTACACTTTTCTATACAATGCAATAGGTTGAGTTTCTATAAGGGTAACTCAACTGATCAAGTAAACGACAAGGCCGATACTCAAATGATCGGTCGAGTTTGTCCTGACAAAACTCAACCGACCATTAGGAATCAAAATGGTGAGTTACTTGATCGGTCGAGTTCTGTGTAAACACAACTCGATCGATGCAATCTCCAGAAAATTGATCAAGGATGATCGGTCGAGTTTTCAAGCTGGGAAAATTGACCGACAAAGTGCATGTAATCAATTTTCAAAGTGGCATCAAAAGTGATCTAACATTCGATCTAAGTGCTCCTGGTTTTTTCTAAGCTTAATTACAAGTCATACAATCATTACAAGTGATTTACAACATGATTCTAATGGATTTACATCATATTACAAAAACATGCACTTGTATTGACTTTGACTTGTCTTTTCTCCAATTTGATATGCGCAAGTTAGGGCAATTGGAGTGTGTCTATACCTAATCTGAAATCACTCAAGTAGATACATTAGACACCAATATGTGGAATGGTTAGTCATCATCAAAACACGAGTTTAGTCAATTTAGACGTGAGTCAACATTGACCTAATTGACCTTGAGTCAACATTCTCCCCCTTTTTGAAGATGACAAACCATTCCATAAATGTATTGAAAGCTTTTAAGTAAAATCATACCTTTGGAGAAACCTAGGGGTTTCAATATGATTGAGCTCATATGCTCCCCCTCAATTGATGCACATGGAGTTCTCATACTCCCCCTCAATTGATGCTATTTCTCCTACATGGTTAGCTTTCATAACATTTATAGAGTACTGTATCTTCTACTCATATATGTTATACACATATATGTCTTCTCCCATTTACCTTCTCCCCTTTACATGGACATACTTCTCCTCTTCATGTAAGACATGCCTTCTTCCTCTTTTAAAAGAAGACATACCTTTCTCCCCCTTTGTCATTTCAAAAAGTGGGGTTATGAAGAAATAAGAAACATCACTTGTTAAAGAGAAAGGAGATAACACAAATATATATAAGGAGAGTAGAAGAGCACAGATAGGGGCTTGTCCAAGCATATAAAGAAAATCAAGTTAAAGCATATACTTGAACAACCTAAAATGCAAGATAAGGTGCTGCAGAAAAACAATAAAATAGAATTTTGACCCTCAGGATGATGAAATTTGACCAAAAACCATTAGACCTCATCACAAAGCAATGAACCTTGCTCAGAAGGTCGTTTCTGCATAAAAAACACTAGTCTTGCACCAAAAACTGAAACTGGAGCAAAATCTGCATAAAAAACAAAAAATACTCCAATTTCTACATATAATGTAGATCTATGTACCCTACATCAAAATGTTATGCAAGAAACTCAAGATAGTAGACATGCAATTCAAGGAACAAGCTTGAGCATGTATGAGACAAGATACAAGCATATCATATAGATGAACAAAGATGCTAAATATAAACAAGGTTAGAACTACATGTATATGAACTGCTAGTAGATGATATCACAAGTTAGGACTACTAGTAGGATCTAGATCATAGTAAGAGATACTAAAATATACACAAGATAAAACAAGCTATGAGTAGATGTAGAGATATATCCAAACAAAGAGATAAACAATTTTAGAAGCATGAAGGATATAACTCACATATAAGCATGCATCATTACCAAAATATGATCACCACTAAGAACCTCAAGGTTGTATCAACACAAGATATACACCTAGAGAGATGTATCAAGTTAGAGCACAACGGAAGCAATTTTAGACACAACCAAGAAATCCAAAGAGATCATCATCAAAACCTACAAAACAACTCAAAGCAAGTGATTGCAAGATATAGATATACCAATTTAGCGCAAATAGAGAGATAGAGTTGTAAGTAAGATAGGAAATTTAGAACAAGGCAATATGCATATATAAAGGTACCAAATAAGAGTGCCAAAGAATAAGGCCATTGGTTGAGAAAATCTAGTTGAGAGGGAAATTCTCATTCAATAAGCCAACTGTGTATTCTATGCACATCGTTATCGGTCGCGTTCTATGCATTGTCAACTCAATTGATGACAACTATTGGCAACACCCATTGGTGCCTATCGGTCGAGTTTCAAATAGGACAAACTTGACCGACAGAGCAGCTATCAAAATGCACATATATTTCATAAAAACATAATTAAAGGCATGTTAAATATACAAACCATATCCAAACATGTCTAAGAAAGTTAGTAATGCACTATAGAAGCATTAGAAATAGTTTTTGGACAAGAGTGTGAAGAGAAACACAAAATACCACTTTTGACTCAAAAACCATATGTATAGTGCACACAAACTTGACAAAACAAGTTAGGATTTGTTATAAGCAAGAAAAACATTACATTTGTGCTTACCATTCCTTTTCCACTTGTTGTCACCCTCTACACATCTCACTTTTCTTCTTTCATGTGGGTTGAGAAGTCAATTTGCAATTCAATAGCTCAAGTCAATCCATTTGCAAGTACCTACAAGAAGAAAGATGAAATGGTCCCCAATCATGTTTTTGGGTCTGGAGGGGTTAGTTTAGCAACCCATGTCCTATTTCTCTTAGGTGCTTTCCTAAAAGGACAACAAGTAGAATAATGACCAATTTCATTGCAATAGTTGCATGTGCCCATAGTCTTGGAACTAGAGGATTCTCCATGGAAAATTGGAGGTCCTTTATCTTTGATGTTCCTTTGACTACTATCATACCCTAAACCATGTCTACCAATTTGTTTAGTAGTATGGTGTAGGATATCATTAAGGCTCTTCTTACCAACTAAGAATCTTTGCAAAGAAGATCTCATATTATCATTATCATGCATAAGAGAGGTAATAGTAGAAGACAAATTATTGATATTATCTCTAGCATGCAAAAGATCATTTTCTAAGCAAAGAACTTAAGTCAAATAAGAATCTCTATTAATGTGAAGAGCAACAACAACATTCTCTATACTAGTAGAACTAGAACTAGATTCATGCACATTGATTTTAGCAAGCAAGAAGGCATTTTCTATTTCTAATTCTTACAAAACAAAATCTTTGTCCTTGTTTTCAGATTTAAGAACATCAATGTCATGCATGAGAGAATCAACAACTAAAGTATGCTCTTCATTAGAACTAGGTATGAGAGGTTGAGCTTCTAGAAATCTAATCTTATCAAGCAAATTAGCATTTTCAAGTTTAAGAGAATCTACTTGACTAAGCAATCATTTCTATCATCAAGCAAGCAAGAATTAGCATGTTCAAGATCATCTAGTTCTACATGCAAATTATCAATAATTCTAGCAAGCTTTTTCCTTTTCCTTTGAGAAGACTTAAGAGAGGCACATGTATCATGAATAATAGCAATCAAAGATTCTTTATCTAAAGAGTTTAGATTTACCTCACTTGAGTCCTTACTTGTTGATGCTATAAGAGCAAAATGGAATTTTCCTTCATCACCAGAGCTTGAGCTTGATCCTTCACTTGAATCTTCACTTGAGCTTGAGTTGGAGGAGCCACTTGAGCTTGAGTGCCATTTCTCCTTCTTGTGAAGATGGGTCTTTTTTCCTTGTGGGAAATCTTCCTTGTAGTGACCCTTCTTTCCACATATGAAGCACCAAATGGAGGATGACTTGCCTTTGTAGAATTTACCCTTGGAGTACATGGCATCTTATTTAGCTTGAGAGGATGGAGAGACTTGTTCCATGATAGCTTCAATTTGAGCCTTCATTTCAGCCTTCTTCATTCTCTTTAGCTCTTTCTTCTCTTGTCTTTCTACTTCCTCCCTCTTGTCAAGTGTGGCTTCATGTGCTTGTAGATTTCCAATGAGCTCTTCAATAGGAATATCCTTAAGAGACCTTGCTTCTTCAATGGAAGTCACCTTGGGTTCCCATCTCTTGGGGAGAGTTCTAAGGATCTTTGAGTTGATCTC
The DNA here is from genome assembly GCA_963693085.1 of Alisma plantago-aquatica. Taxonomy (NCBI): domain Eukaryota; kingdom Viridiplantae; phylum Streptophyta; class Magnoliopsida; order Alismatales; family Alismataceae; genus Alisma; species Alisma plantago-aquatica. The sequence goes on from OY856411.1 coordinate 602,042,975, forward strand.
TCCACTAGACATAGGATGTCCTAGAACAACAAGACCATTCACAATGGTTTTGAGCCTTGAGTACATGTTTGCTATCCTCTCCTCCTTTCCCATCTTGAAGTTATCAAGTAGCCCTTTGAGCATGTAGACTTTGCTTTCCTTCACTTGATACGTCCCCTCATAGGTGATGCATAGCTTTCTCAAAACCTCATGGGCTGTTTCACATGAAGAAATCCAGTTGAACTCGGTGGGGTTCATGGAGGCATAGAGTATGTGCATGGCTCTAGAATTCAAGGTTGCTTTCTTCAAGGTAGCTTCTTCCCATTCTTCAATCTTTGTGTTTGGTAGCATGTATGGGCTGTTCACCATTTGCCACATCCCAATACTTGATCCTTGGATGTAGAATTGAAGCCTTCTTCACCAATAGAGGAAATTGCTCCCATCAAAGATTGGTAGGCTGATCGAGTATCTCCCTCCTTGGTAGTCACCCATCTTCTCCTACTTGTAGAAGTATGCTTAGAGAAGACCCGCTCTGATACCAATTGTTGGATCCTAGACGGGTGATTAGATGCTCTATAGGGGGATGTGAATAATGTTGAATGCACTTAAACAAAATTCATTAGACCTTCAAGATATATCACAAGATAAGGTTGCTAAATAGGAAATTTGTGTGCAATAATAACATACATAGCAAGGGAGAGAGAGATTGAACATACACAAGTAGACAAGCTATTTAGAGTGGTTCCACACTTCAAACTAGAAGTATGTCAGTCCACTTACCTAGAGAGGTCAACCTCTAGGATTTCCTAACCATTGCATTCTTATATTCATTCATAAGACTTACAATACATGACCAAACAAAGGACTTACCTATCCACAACAAAGAGTCTTCAACCTTACCAAGGACTTACCCACTTTCCAAGGAGTCTTCTGCCTTCTTCCAAGGACTTACCTACTCTTGCACAAGTCTTCAACCTTGCAGGGATTACCCACTCTTCTTGGATCTTCCGCCTTTGACTTCACCTTCACTCGGAGAAGCTTCCACCAAGGACTTACCCACTTGAGCAAGGAGTCTTCTGCCTTCACCAAGGGCTTACCCACTCTAGCTCCAAGTCTTCAGCCTTGATCTCCACTAAGGGATGCCTTCCCTTGTTCTTCTTCACCTCTCTTAGCCAAGAGAGAGAACCTTCATCTTCATGATTGAAATGAGAGATAGGGAGGTGGTGGAAGTGAGAGCCTCACAAGATATACATATAGGACTAGCTCTCTTATAGATTTCCTACTCACTCTAATGGATGTAGCAAGTGATTAAGCTTAGAGAGAGAGAGGAGGCTGTAGGAAGCACTCAACTATAGAATAGGAACCTCACATAGAGTTTGCAATGAATGCTCAACCTTGGAATGAAGTCCAAGGGGTCCTATTTATAGCTAGGGATGCCTCTTAGCCTTTGGGAACACTTAGGGCCGAAAACTAGCCGTTTTGTGGCTTGCAATGGATTTATTTTCACTTGTTGCAACTCCACAATAGATAGAAGCACTTTTCTACACTTTTCCATATAGTGCAATCGATCGAGTTTCTATAAGGGTAACTTGACCGATCAAGTAAACGACAAGGCCGATACTCAAATGATCGGTCGAGCTTGTCCTGACAAAACTTGACCGACCATTAGGAATCGAAATGGTCAGTTACTTGATCAGTCGAGTTTCGTGTAAACACAACTCGACCGATGCAATCTCCAGAAAATTGATCAAGGATGATCGGTCGAGTTTTCAGGATGGGAAACTCGACCGACAAAGTGCTTGTAATCAATTTTCAAAGTTGCATAAAAAGTGATCTAACATTCGATCTAAGTGCTCCTGATTTTTTCTAAGCTTAATTACAAGTCATACAATCATTACAAGTGATTTACAACATGATTCTAATGGATTTACATCATATTACAAAAACATGCACTTATATTGACTTTGACTTGTCTTTTCTCCAATTTGATATGTGCAAGTTAGGGCAATTGGAGTGTGTCTATACCTAATCTAAAATCACTCAAGTAGAGACATTAGACACCAATATGTGGAATGGTTAGTCATCATCAAAACATGGGTTTAGTCAATTTAGACATGAGTCAACATTGACCTAATTAACCTTGAGTCAATAATGGTTGTAGGTGAAGAGGGTTTGCATTGGAGGTCTAGTTCAGGCACAACTGATGTAGCCCTATTTTGGGGCTCCATCTTATGCTATTTTGTACTTTAATCACAACTAAACAAGTTAGATTGCAAATTAATTCCTCCAATATGTGTTTCACTATCAAATGCACTTATGGGCATTCTTTGCACTATTTTCAGGTACTTGGACTATGCTTTGGATGGATGGGAGAGAAATAAGGAGTTCTATGGTTCCTCCATTCATGGAGGGGTCCAAAGAAGGCCCCAAAGCCCCCTCATCATACCCCCAATGGCCAAGAATCGTCATCAAACAAAGAAAACCATAGATGATGAAAGATGAAGTTCAATTGCCTACTGCAGACCCCAAAATGGCTGTGGGCATACCCCCAAAGTCGTGTATTTTATGGTGAAGAAATAACAAAATCAACAGGGACCTGCACCCAACTCACCACGGTCGTGGCAATCAGCACAACCGTGGTCCATTGAAGATGCCATGGCTGTGGCCATCAACACGGTCATGGCCAGTAGAGGACAAGATGGTTGTGGCCCCTCACAACGGCTATGGGAATTTAACACATGGACCCCTAGAATCAACAAGGAGGCAACCAATTTTGCACTTGAATGCCCATGATCGTGGACATTCACCACGACTGTGGCCTTTGAAGATCGACTCGCCCATGCTGCTGCCCCGCGATCAAGGTCTCCTCATCCTAAATGGTTGTGTTACTCACCACGGCCGTGGTGTTACTCACCCAACACGACCGTGGCACTCCGCCATGGCCATGGACACCTCCTATACTTAGCATTTTCACCACCCTTTCCACATTCCCGTGTCCACTCCCCACGACCATCCCATACCACCCCAACCACGGCTGTGGTGACCAACCAACCTTACCTATTTTTTACACCATTTTTCCTATTATGCCCCCACTTACCCTAGTGCTTCCCCACCACCTATATATACATAGGTGGCGACTGGGGAACAAAGGTTAGACCCCCTAGTTGATGCTACTCCACCCTACTCACCCCTTGAGCATTCATTGTACTCCTCCTTGCATTTATGCTCTCCATCCACCATTTCCACCTTAGAAACCTAGTTTTCTAGGTTTTCCTCCATAATCCCCCATATTCTCATGCTCATATGCACCATTGGAGGAGGAAGGACGTCCCCAATATGCTAGGAGGTGAAGAAGGAGGCTTATACTTCAAGCTTCATGGAGTTCTACCGCCTTCTTTCCCTTTCTTTTGCTATTTTGTTGATCATGTCTAGCTAAGCCCCTAGTGGTGGGCTGTTTGGGGTCAAAATGTTAGTTTGATACCATGTTGGGGGAAAATAGCTTGTAATGAACATAATTTCTATCTATGATGATTTCTTCTTGGTTCTATCTCATTTCCTATTTTATTGCATGTGGTTTTTGCTTATAACATGGATTGCTTGGTTTAAGATGTTTGATGACACTTAACTTCTAGGAGGAATTGGAGTGTATGTGGTCAATCTTAGGAATGGCTCCTAGGTCCAATTAGTGGATACCTAGCTAGCCCCCTTTATTCCTACATACACATCCTTCCTCCTACAAGTGAGCGTGAGATCTAAGTGGCTAGTGTAAGTGTGATTAGTGCAATTGCCTAGGTCTTTCTAAAGTCTAGATGGCTAGTGGCATGAGGTGAAAAACCCTCATCTCTATTCCCATTTCTACCCTTGGCTCTCAATTGACTAATTACACTTACTCTAGAGACCTAGACTTGACAAGTCCTACTAGAATTACAACTAACCCTAGTTCCCCAACTAGTATTATAGGGTACATTCTACTAGCACTTGCCTTATTGTTTGGTTTGGTAATCTATATAGAATTGTGATAATTGCTTGCTATGTTGAGATCCCCCAACTAATATCAAACCACACCCCCAAACGGCCCACCTACCTAATCTCATTGATTAAAATCCATTTTGCTTTCTTAGCTTGTTTATGCTAATCTAGTTTAACTACTTTATGCTCAATCTTGTTAACTTCTCAGTCTTACCCTTTAGTGTTAACTTAGGTTTTTGCTCTCTCTCTTGTGGTTAATCTAGTTCTTAGTGGTAACTTCTCTGCTAGTGTAGTGTAGTTCACATTTGCTCTTGCTTTGTTAGTTGCTTAATCTAGTTCCTTAGACTTTCCTGCTAAGGATAACTTAGGGTTGTGATAATCTAGATTTCATAATTGCCTTCACTTCCTTGTTCACCTAGTTTAACAATTAACCAAATCCCCTTTAAACCCTTCAACCCTAATATCCTCAATAGTAACGTAGCCAACACTAGCCTAGCTCTAGTGCCCCCTCTGTCCTTGAGGATCGACCCCTACACTTTCCCTTCACCTATGCTATAATAGTACCTCGTGCGCACCTATTTGGTACTGTGATCAACTTGGTTAGGGTTAATATAAATTTCGAAATATCCACACATGTGTTCGAGTCTCAGGGAGTGCATCTAGTCACCCCTTGTTGGCTAGTGTGTACACCTCTGGCTTGGCGCACCAGCAACTCAGATTGGCCTTGTCGTTTGGATAAACTAGTGGATGCCGCCTAATGAAATTAGGGTTCAAACGAATTAGAAGAGAGCTAGGATTGTGAAAATTAGATTTACTTGTGCTGAGAAAATGAAGAGAAAGAGATTGGGAGCAAGAAAAACTCACACCACAAAGAGTCCCATTGTGATTGGATCTCGGGTGGGAGAGACGAATCTTGAGCATCAAATGCGTCCACGATCTATTGGACTTAAAATCGACTGTCTGGTCTATCTAGGAAAAATCAAAATGCGTGACAAGAAAAAGAATGCAAGAAACTCTAGCTTAAATCATTCAAGTTGATGATATTTGAATGAAAAATATATTAGTTCTTTTCCTAAATCAAAGGGGCAGATAGGGTTCTTCAAATATAATGAAAATTTGCATTTTACCCAAATTTAGCACAAGGAAATCAAAAATATAGTTAGTTTCCTAGTTTTGCCAACTTAACTTATTATATTTATATTTTTAGCATAAATGTTCAATTAATCATAAAGGATTATTTAAAAAGAGTTTGTGAATAATCTTTTGCGAAAAACTCAATATTATCATAACAAACTTATTTCAAAAATATGAGTCAATAAAAAGAACATTGATTGGGTAAAATTCATATTAAACCTTAAATGTCAATTATTGGATAATTAGGGATACATTGATGATATTAAGTTTCAATTTAGGGTCATTTTATAAGTTTCAAAATTTTAGGGTGTTACAGATTGGGTATCTTAAGTTTATTTTTAATCTTTCTCATACTGCAAGTAAAAATATTTTTATTCCTTAGGTATACCCTCAATCTGGCACACAATAAGTGTCCCATGTTTAGGAGTAAAAATGGAACTGTTCCCTGGTCAATTGTAGGTGAGGTAATACCACAAAATACATGATATGAATAATCCCCTATTAAGAAGTTTCTCATATTTATAGGAATCACCTCGGTGAAACCAATCACTAATAAAATTATTTATTAAGCTAGACTTACACATTGGGCCACTGCGTTGTTCTAATTTCTTCTGTTATTCTTAGATAGACATTCAATTTCATTCTTTTAAAGAGGATGTAGCTTGGTTCAGTCTTATGAAATGTTAGTTTCCTCAAGATCATGTCATGAATGACTCAGGTCTTTGTCTTCTTCATTGGGTTATCAAAAATAGACACGAAAATGCAAAGAAAGGCACAACATAACATTTTTTGGAAAGAATAAACATTTTTCTTTGATGGATCCTCCATATGGTTCTAGTAATGCATTGTATGTTTTGCTTCCATATTGTTTATAATGATCATCGTCCTATAACTTGCACCATTTGTTTCTCATGATATTGTCTGTTGACCTAGAGGTTATACAATTGTCCATATTTTTATAACGACTTAACCATTCCATTCATATGTATCTAATATGTGTATTCAAGATTGATTTTAGGTGTTAGGTACATGAAAAGGATCAAATTACACAAGCCCTAGCTTGTCAAAGTTCAAGCCAAAAGCAATGCAAGTGTGCTAATTAGGAAATCCATGTAAATGACCTTAGAAGAATTTTGTAATCACTTGTATTGATGATATGCCTTGTAGCTAAGTTGAAAAAATTACGTGGGACACTTAGTACCAAGTTTTAATCACTTTTTAAGAACTTTAGAGACTCAATCACAGGCTGTTGATCGGTCGAGTTACAATCTCGACCGATCCATTGGATCCATTTTCTTGAGAGTGCATCAGTCGAGTTGTGCATTCACAGAACTCAACCGATCGGGTTACTGATCAAATGTTATTTTCATTGGTCGGTAGAGTTTCCTCAGGACAAACTCGACTGATGGTTTTACTTTTACTTGATCGGTCGAGTTACCTTTATTGAATCTCGACCAAATGTACTTTATGGAAAACACAAAAAAAGTGATTCTAACCATTGGTGACTTGTTTGGATGAAAATAGATCCGTTGACTTATGTAAAAAGGGCTATAATTCGACCCTAAGTATTCCCCAACTCAAAGGGGCACCCCCAACTATAAATAGGACCACTTGGAGTTCATTCCAAGGTTTCTCATTCACTATATGCTTGGTCCTAGGCTAGTTGAGAGTGATGCACCCCTTTGAGCCCCTTTCTCTCTCTACTTTCAATTCAAATCCATGAATATGAGTGAGTTAGAATCTTTTATAAGAGACCTATTCCTTGTATCCATGTAAAGCTCTCCACCACCATCTTCCTACCCCCTTTCCTCTTTGAAGAAAAAGCTTGAAGATCTTCTCCAAGTGAAGGAGAAGGAGTTGATGTTCTTCAAGGATGAAGAAAGCATGGTGATCCAGATCTCTGAGTGAAGGATATAGGCAAGGCAAACACTAAAGAAGGATAGGTAATTCCTGGAAGGCCAAAGATTTGAAGGTGGAGTGGGTAAGTCCTTGTTGAAGGCCGAAGACTCCTTGCTCAAGTGGGTAAGTTCCTTCAGTAGGTTGAAGATCCTTGCTTGAGGTATTAAGTCCTTGGATGAATGTGGTTTTGTCTTGTAATCTTATGAATGAATATAAGAGCATCAAGATTGCAAAGTCCTAGAGACTAACCACCTCTAGGCAGTGGACTGAATCACTTCTAGTTTGAGGTGTGGAACCACTCTAAACCACTTTGTCCAAGTGTATGCTATCTTTGTCTCTCATCCTTGCTATGCTTGTTAGTTAGGACTTCAAATTGGTTGTATGCTTAAGATTTTGCATTTAATATAATTTTACGTCTAATATATTTTGTGAGATTTGTGAAGCTCTATTCACCCCTCCTCTAGAGCCCTTGATCCAACATTGTCTAGAGTGTGTAGGGGAATAAGATGAAGGAATATGTGTGTTTACCTACCATGGTCAAGAAGGTGATCTAGTTGTCAAGTATTCTTATGTTTGGGTCATTATTATACTCAAAGAAGATTGCAATAGGTGTGAATAGAGTGGAATATCAAGAAGATGTATGAACTTTACCTATGTTGCATTTCTCTTGTTTACTTGAATCTACATGTGTATTGGGATAAAAAAATTATCCCACCTTCTCCTTCTCCATTGTCAGACTCGTCAACATCATCCAAAGGTGAAGAGATGGATATCATTGCACTCATAATATGAACAAATAGTTGGATCTAGATTTGAACTTTGGTAGTTATTTAAGCATGTAGAATGTCTCCTATCTGATTGACATGATGAAATGATAAAATGTTTGTAGAAGTAAGAGGAAATACTAATGGATGCATCCTAGAAGTGTTGTATCTATTTTTTTTGGATTTATTAGTTAAGAGAATGTAAAATATTAAATAAAAGAAGTAAAAAACCATGTTGTCTCCCATATAATTTTATATGGGTCTATCTTGACCATAGTCAAGCTCATCCTTATGAAGGTAGCTCCTCCAGATTTATAAGTGATTTTTTCATAGATCATGCTTTACATATCACTTCTTAAACATGCATTTATTAACTTGGAATGTATCAATTTTTGATGTTTTGGATATCAAATTCACCATGCAAAAATACACATACCACTTTAAGGTCCTTACCATCTCGATCTTGACTTTCTTGGAAACATCTTTTTAGAGAGTTAATTACAAGAACTAGATTACCTTCTCAAATTTGTTTCCTCTTAATATTTCTATCATGCCAAATCTTAATTGACTACTTATAGTTTTGAGAGAAAGCATTTTAGGGCATCTGTTCTCACTCATGGATTCATTAGAGGCAAATTTACCCCTACCTTGGCCAAATCAAAATTGATGTTCTTGATCACCTAACGAGCTATGTGTTCCAATTCGAAGAAAAAATGACATGATTTTCCATACATGAGTTTAAAATCCATTGTCTCTGTAGGAGTCTTAAAAATGGTCCTATAATAACAGAATGCATTTCTAATCACATCAAACTAGTATATCAACTTATATTCACCATCTTCTCTATGTTCAATTTTATTCAGTAGTTAGAAAATCTGACTTGTCTAGAATTTTGGGGATGGTAATGTGTTGGTGTTTTGTGTGTGACCCCATATTATATAGAGGAGGTGAGCAAATAGTCGATTGAAAAAAATGTTTACCTGCATCTAATATAATAGCTCTTTATACCATTTACCTACAAAAGATTGTTTTCTCAAAAATCATATGATTGAGTTTAATATCACACAACTTTGATCCACTTGTAAATGTAATCCTTTAGAAATGTATGTATTAGGAATAGTCCCACGAAATATATTCCCCAAATGTAAGGCCCTTCACCTACCTTAATGCTAATTTGTACTTATATTTCTCAATAAGATGTTTAGAACTCTAATATAATCCCTTTATATGGTTAAGGATCATGAGGAGGGCTTAAGTTTCTAGTTTGAGCTTGTTTGGATGATGTCTGTGCTTTATGTGCTAGTTTTGGTGCAAACTGCAATTTACCCAAGTTGAGGGGTTTTCTTGAATTTTTCATCTTTAGAGTGTTCCTTATCCTTCTTGATATTATCTAGAGGAGAGAGAAAAAGTTGGGTGCCTTGTTTGAGGCTTGGTTGAGTGATGAGACCGTTAATGGTGATTAGGGTTTTCTAGGGTTTAGTGTGTGATGACCTATGTGTACCTTATGAGTTGTCTCGACCTAGGGCATGTCTTGTGGGTGTCATGGTTGAGACACCTTCCCTAGGTGTTTTGGTCACAACCAAGGTGGTCTTGGGTGATCCAGAGTATGTTTTTTGTATAGAGTGTCTCGACCTAGAGTATGTGTGGTGATCCATTGTCGCGATCAAGTGATGTTTCTATGTTGTTGTCGTGACCATTGAAGGTATTCCTTGGTGGGTCACAACCATGATGACCCAAGTGGTCGAGACAAAACCTAGAGTGTATCACCATCTCGTGCATGCATGTATAAATTGGTTGCATGTCTATCTTATTCACAGACAAGTGTTCCTTTGGTGTTCTAATATGTTGACACCTCATGCATGCCTTACTTCCCTCCTCCTTTGGGTATATAATCCCTTTCCTTCATTTTTGAGCAATTTTTTCGACCCTACTCTCTTCCTTATATTTTGTGGCTGACCTTGGAAGCTTAGGGGGGCAAAGGAGGTCTAATTTTGAAGCCATGGTGGTCGATCAACCTTGCTTGAAGAAGGATTTATGCTAGACAACTCTTGTGGTGGTGATTTGTGGTGAATTTCCTCTTGGTAAGTGGTTCTAACCTTTTGGTCATGTTTTCTCCATGAAAACCCATATTCTTATTCCTCTTCCTTGTTCGTAGACTAGGGTTCTTCCCTGGTGGTGTTCTTGAGAGAAACTCCTCTTCACAAAGGCCCTTACATCATGGTTCTACCATGGTGGTAACTAGTGAGAGGATGTGTTCTTCTCTTTTCCCTCTTCTACTTTAGGTTTGGCCTGGGTTTCCTACCCCTTTTTATTCAAAAACTTTTTAATCAGGGTGTTCCTCTTTTGTGAGGTGATTTAGTGGTCGAAGTACTAATCAAAGTTGGGGATTCTTTCCTTCTCTTGGAGATTGTGTTGTGGAGCTTGATTCTCTACAAACAAAAGGCGGGTTATATAACTTTTCCCTCATTTATTTTGGCACCATAATCTTACTTGTTTGTTGTTGTTTCTATATCAAAAATATGACTTAACATGCTAAAAAGAGTTACCAAGAATTAGGGTTTGAACTGCAATAATAGTTCTATGAAATTGCTTCTATGTTTAAAAACCCTAATTTCTTTGTAATTGATTTTGAGATAAATACAAAATAGATACTTTTCTAGCCTTGGTTAGTTATTTCTATCTTTATGAATGGGGATTTGGGTACCTTAGTGTAACATGAGTTTTAGAACCATTTGATAGGTGTTGGACATGTAATCACCTCTCTAAATAAGGCTATATTGTATAGAATTCTATCATCCTCAAAAAGATGTTGATGAACACCTTTGTATGGTGATACTTCCTTCATTTGGAATGAACATTCCTTGGTGATAACCTACTGATTTGGTTATGGTTCATCCTTGATTTGAGCATCGTTATAGATTCTTATGGCTGAATAATCTTGTTGGTCATTACACATATATTTTAGTCTCATATGTTTGGCTTGTGGTCGATAACCATGATTATTTAGGGAGGATGAAAGTGATGACCCTACAAGTAATTACAATACTTGGTGTTATTAAATTTATGGTTAAGATGGAAAATAAGGTCCTTATGATTTTAGGATTATGACTTTGTAGCATTATAATGTATGTTTCTCTCTTTCAAAACTCTAAATCTATGTATTCGATTCCTAAAGTGTTCTTGAGAGGATGACCCTATATGCATCATAAGCTTTGGTTTAGTTATCATGTGCTAAGTTTTAGTAATCAGGTTGCCTAGAGTTATGAATGATTACTTAAATATATTGAAGTTCAACTTTCTCTCTCCTAAGTAGTTGGCTTAATGACCTTCATGGTGACTTGTTCTAGGATTCAATAATCATGATTTCTAAGTTTTGAATATAGTGACTCTTAGTATTCTTGCAAGTCAACCTTGGGTTCCGACCGAGACATATGTGCCTCTTGATGAGTTGAAGTCGAGACACCCCTGTATGGGTTTGGGTCGAGACATGCTCTACCATGATGTGGTCGAGACATATAGTTTTAACTCTTTGGGTCGAGATATATGTACCTCTTGGTGTTTGGGATCGTGACATGTGTTGTACTTCGGTTGAGATTCCTTTGTGTTGGTATTGGTTGAGACATATTTGGATGATGGTTGCAACACTTTGTTATAACACTGTGTTGTCCTGGGCCACAACATTGTGTTGCCTTGGGTCACGATGATCTGCAATGGATCGTGACAGTACGTTGCTTCAGGTTGAGGCAAATAGTTGTCGTGGTTGTGACACCAAATTGCTGGTAGGTTGAGATGCCTAGCCATGTCACAGTCAAGACACCATGGGAGATTGATAACACCCAAATTTAGGCATTTATGCTAAGCATTTATTTATGGTTTTGTGTCATTATAGCCTTAATATATCCAAAATAACCCTAGATTATGATCTTTTAGTAATTTATATCTTTTCATGGATAAAGTTGCTAAACTAGACAATTTTGGGACTTGCATGCACCAAACCTGAAAAGACATATATTCTCTAAGATTTCTCCCTAACGCAGTTTTTGCAGCAGCTAGGCCTCCATCCTTCACGATCACGACACTTGATGTGACTGTGACACCTGATGTGATTGAAATGCTCGGCACGGACATACTAAGGACAAGGGTCATCTGCACTTGTCTTGCCCACAACACCTTCCTCGACCATGACACATGTCATGATCACGACACTTGTTACGACCGCGACACCTATTTCGACCGTGACAACTGCCTCGACTGTTACACCTATCGAGACTGCTATGCTCGGCATGGCCGTGCCGAGCCACGATCAGGCCGAGGATAAGGGACAACATCTATCTCATCCATGATGTCTACCTTGACCTGACGCCTGCCTCGACCATGACAACGATGTCTGCCCTGACCGTGTCATCTCTTCCGATCGCTACAAACATCTCAATCGTGACATTTTTCGACTGCAACCCCCAACCGTGCCCAACCTAGCATGGTTGGGTCGAGACTAGGGTAGTGACCGAGTCAAGTGTCACGACCATCGTCTACCTTCACCTATAAATGCTCACCCCTCACTACCTGGAGAGGGGTTCAGAGATTTTTCTGGTTCCACATTGTGGTTCCACACATTCTTGGTTCCCAGAGCCCCATGGGAGAGTTCATAGGTACAAAAAGGTTGAAGTGCTCATCCCTCTAGTTTGCTTCCACCCACCATCATTTTCCACCATGATTCACCCATATCCTGCCATTCCCAACCATCTTCCACCTTCATACACCCACCAAGTTGTTGTTTGGGGGCGGAATCAAAGGGAAAGGAGGCCAAGGAGTTCAAAAGACCAAGGAGGCAACCCAAAAACGAGATCCAACCCATATGGAGGCTAAGGAGTGAGATCCACCTCTCCTCTATGGGCTAAATCTCTTCTTCTTCTTCTCCTTTCTTCTACTATTCTCCATTGTTCCTGCACAAATGATGTTCTTCCATCTTTTTTTGGTGCCAACTATGCTTGTCCATGGCTAGTTGAGATCCTTTTTGGCTATATCCCATTTTGGGCATGTTTATGTACTTTTACCTTAAGTAAGAAATATTATTTCAGATCTAGTATGTTTTCTATTCTATCTTCTCTTTCTGGTTATGATTGCTAGTTGGTTGATCTCTTTCTTTCTTGAACTTATATTTCTACCTATATCGAGAGATTCATCATAGAAATAGATAAGAGAAGGTAGTTTGGATCAGAATCTGAAAAGAGGATGATTTAAGGTGATATTTGCAGAACTGTAGACCTGGGCACAACTGGGCCCAACCTGACATGTTCGGGCCCACTACTTGGTTCTTCCCAGATCACATCTGTTCCTAGAATCTCAGAATACTCTAGACATGAGAGGGTATCTAGAATATTCTAGGGTGTTGATTTGTCATGCTCGAGAGAGGTTTCATATCACTGATGGGTTTTAGTCACATTGTGTAAAAGTGAGTGGGATGACCCCACATGAACAGATACCACAGTACATACTATGTTTGGATGTAGGTTGCTTGTCGGGGTGTTCGAGGGTTGTCTAGACCCAAGAATGAGTGCATAGACTGCCCAACTTGGGGTTACATATCCAGGAACTCCTCTTTGATTAGTAGAATCCTACAGACTCTGTTTTGTTTTCTTTTCTTTGTTTTATTTTACTTCATGACAATCTGCTAGACTAGTTCTAGATGTATACTTTTATCAACTATTGGATTGACTTATCTGACTTAAGAGAAAGATCTAAAGTGTCCTAAACGTCCCCACATCCCTATGTTCGACCCCGTATATCTACTTTGACCCCGTAATAAAGTTCAGGGGGTCCTTGGAGGTTTAGGGTTATGAATTCAAAGTCTGATCCGCCCTATCGAGGCCCATCAATTGAATAGATTTTTTTGTAATACATTTTTGAGTTATAGATCTTGCTTCACCAAGACAAGTAATATTGTCCACTTGTCCTCCAAATTTTTTCTGCAGTTCCGACTACTAGAAAATAATTGAAAGACATTCCCTACATCTAGTTGAACTATACTCATCTCCACCATCATTGTACATAGACGTCTCAGCAAAGGATATAGCCAATCAACCCTCAACCCCAACAATGACATGGGATCAAGAACTAATTAGAGTAGTGGAGCTAGCCAGAGAATGTGTTGATGCACTCGCCTCCTTATTAGCACCTCATCTTCAAGAACAAGTTGATTTGTTTCACTATCTACTAGAAAAGCAGGTTCATCAGCTCCAAGTAGCCACTAAGATTGTAGGCCGCAGTAAAAATATACTTCAAACTGCTGAACAAGGGTTCACCCAAAAGTATTAGTTTGATACAACAGATTCCCAACAGAAGTGTATGGTAGAATTGATGGATCTTGAAACCATTGCTGCTCAAGTACAACAACTTCATGATAAGGATATTGAACAAGGCATGAGACTTCAAGAGCTCATCGATTTAGTTACCATCCAATTGCAAACCCCATCACACAACCGTGAAGATTACAATCATCAAAACCATTCTATTGGGCCTGAATTGGAACTCACCACACCATCCTATTCAGACAACTAACTGGATTCGTCATGATTTTTCTATGAAGACCAACCCTCCTGGGGAATCCCTTCATTTTATCCTTATGATTCAGCTGATCAACTAATGGCAGGTACAAGCCACACACATGAATGGTTCTATGATGATGATGATCAGGGCATTCAAACAACCTCACAATAGGAGGGTCAGTTTGAAGAACCTGAATCAGACTTTGATCAAGACCAGAGTGATGTCTCTCATATCGAAACTTGTCACTTCTCTTTGAGAAGTACGCCAATCATGGTTTGGAACAATTTTTTTAGTGAGGAAGACAACTACATCGGTTCAAATTGGAGTAGTGAGTATAATGATGACTACCAACTAGAGCAGCATGAGCCGACATCGTCCACAACCCCTTTTCAAGGAAAAGTTGACATTAAGGGAGCAGGATGGACAATCCACTATGACATGACTACTTAGCATGATGATACCCCAGACCCCATTGAATTTGACAAACTTGGGTGGTAAAACCATAGACAGATTCACCTAGGGGTACTTATTATTCAGAAGATGATTGGATAACTCAGACTGTACATGAAAGTTTATCTGAGCATCCAACCTCAAGTTCAGAGGTGGAGTAAGAAGAGAGGGATCCTCTAGAAGACCTTAAGCCTCTCCCCTCCATCTCATCCCACGTTAGCATCCTAGGGTATTCCTATTTAGATTCATATCTTGGAAGGCACCTTGATAATGATTTATTGAAGAATTCATTTCAATGTAGTACAAGATAATTCTAGCATAGGGATGAACTCACCAAGTCATCAGATTTCATTCCTCTTCTTCAAACTCAAATCCACCTAGATCTCCACCTATTTTACTCCTACATGGTAGAACCCATCAACATGACATAGGTAACATGGATCCCAAAACTATGGATTTGGGATCCAATTGTAAGAGTTGTAGGGTAGCCACCCCCTATTACCTACATAATATTTTGTTAGTTTTAAAATTTTGCACAATAAAGTAAATTCAAAATTTATCTTTCCTCTAACTATTTAATTCTAGTTCCCCTTGAATCATCTAGACTTTCTTATTGCAAGCATTCCCTCTTTCTCACTATGACAACTAATATTGGACTATCTTTTTGAAAAGAAGTTAATTGGTAAATATTTCTATTCTCCTATGGTGTTCGATTCATATGCTATTTTCAGCACCTTCCACCCTCATTTTCTATTTAAATCTAGATTATCTAAGACTTGAGCTCGCCTAGGCTAGCCTCGGCATGGTTGTGCCAGGACAGAACGGTTGGGCTAACCCGTGTTTCTGTCTGGATGTCCCTCCTTCCAGTCAAAGGTCAAAAGTGGCTAATTTTTCTAGTTTCCCCTCGACACCACTGTGCCCAGCTACACATGACCGTGCTGACTACTGCTCCACCCGATAGGTCACTTCTCGCATAGTCCTTAGTTAAACAGTAAAAGTTAGTCAAACTGACAAAAAAATTTCAGCTTGACTGACTGACGTGTCAGTTTGTCCCCGACTTTTCTGCCTTTTGACTGGCTTTTCACACCTTTGACTGTGTTTTCACACCTTTGGGCCACCTTTCCTGCCACCTCAGCACGACCATGCCCAGCCTAGCACGAATGGGCCGAGGGTGACCATGCACACCCCATCCTATAAATATACCTGGGCTGAGTCTTTCTTTCCCGCACCAACTTCTCGACTTTTCCCTTCACCTTAGCATGCCACTATTGTTTTCCCTTGCTTCTTCCACCTTCTAGAAGACTGGAAATGGCCAAATTAGTAGCAACCGGGTGCAACAACAACCTTACCAAAGAAGTAGCCACAATCCCATCCATGTCGCCACCCTATACTCACCTTCCGCCGCCTCTAGCCGCGACCCACAACAACAGCCACCGCCACCGCCACTGCCACCAAGGCAGCAAGAGGTCGTTTCTACCCACAATGCAACAACACCATGCCTATGACGTTTCCTAACTCATTGCCACCCTCACGCCACCTTCCTCTCCACTAAACAGTAGGCTGAAACAGCAGCCGCAACTATAACCAACCGCCAAATAGCACTGTCATCCTCCTTCTACCACTGCAGCTACTTCACCACCCCACAGGTCACTTCCCCTTCTCATTGGCACGACCATGCATGGTGTCATAAGGAACGAGACACTGTTAGACCACCTGTTTTCCTGCCACATATACATGTTTGTCGTAGCTACCTTCACACTGGCACGACCATGCCCAAACAAGCCCAATTGTGCCGAGAGTCGACAGGATAAAAGTAGCAGACCCTGCATGCACAACCACCTACTCTGCACTCCCACACCCAGAATAGACACGTACGTTCCAGGAGTCCCATAAGTAGCTATGAACTTCATCAAAAGTAGTATATATTGACCGTGTCCATCTCCGGACAATCACACCCAGCTAGGCAGATCACAATCACCACCAATAATCAACATGATGGACGCAATGAGAAATGGTTTCAATAAAGAAGATGGTGTCGCAAAAGAAAGGGGAAGGAAGCTCCTCATCACCAGATGAGCATGAGAGTCAATATCTTCCTCACTCGACATGAACCACGAACCCAGTGTATGAAGATGAGACAATGCACTCTGTTTCAGTAGGGTTCAGGTCACACAAAATCGATTCAGACTATTGCCTCGTGTCTACCACTCCGATGGACACTTATAGTGGTGATTCAATGGAGGAAATCTCAACTGAGAGATGGTCCAAAGCATGTTGCAATGCTAAGCTACATACTTAGACATACCATCAGGAGGGCCCATCGGTAGCAATAGCGCACATGGCTTCATCTGTAGGGGATCATGCCGAGTGTCAGCAGAGCGGTCGACATCTTTACGCCAGTCAACTTCATCGCATGATTCAGCCTAGGGGAGCAGACACCACCCTAATCCTGATGATGTTAACTAGAACTCCCTCCCCTCTCCCCTATTCAGATTTAAGTAGTAGAAGCAACAGTTTGAAGCCCTAAATAAAGATAAGCATAGACTGGTTGGCCCATGATATGCCGACCCTGCCACACTAATCAAACTTGGGATACAAGAACATGCCGACATATATCTTGCAATAGTTTGCCTCGACGTCCTTGCTTACACACAATGCAATTCTTATTGAAGACTCACCTATGAGTTCTATGCTACGCTCAAGACTCTAAAGGACCACCATCATAATGTCATGAATTTTCACTTATTGAACTAGAGCCACCATGTCACTGAGGATCACCTCAAGAGTTGGTTGTCACACTTTGCTGAGGACTGCACTGAGATGTCCATGGGGTGGTTGGAGTCAAGGGACAATGATTTTGATCCTCCTCAGGCATGGAAGATGCTTACGGGGGAGGATAGGTATGTCTCTAGAGCCGCCAAAGCTTTGCACATCCACAACCCGACACTTCATTATTTGTAGTGGGTGATCGTGAATTTTGTCCTGGAGAAGCAGGATAGTCAAGGGGCGCTCAGTTCAGTGGAACTCTACATTTTGTGGTGTGCAACAATAGGAAGAAAAGTGAATGTTGGGAACTTCAACATCTGCCACTTTCACAACTCTTTCAAGAAGCAAGTCCAGTTCATGCCAATGGCAGACATTATCACTTTCATGGCGCGACATCTTGGGATTGGAGATGGACATTTGGAACTTATGCAGGAAAATGCTTAATATTCCAAGTTGGACTTAGATCACTTGATTTGCTTAGGGGTGATTAAATAGTGAAACATAAGATATATATATATATTGTCACAATAGGCGTAGAGTACTACTACCAGCAAATGTAGAGTTTGCATGTCAGACAATAGTCATGGACGTCTCTTTACTAGATGCTTAGGGCAATGTTCGTCAGACAGGAGGAACTATAGGAGCATCTTCTTCAGCATCACTAGTGCCAGAAATTTAGGAAGCCGAGCAACAGATAGGGGCAACCTTCCACGACATCCCATATCAGGGAGGGCCCTACACAGAGATGCCTTCAATGGATTACCAACAGTCTCCTTAGTAGGAGAAATATGCCCCAAATCTCAACTTGGGGTACCTGTATGAGTTTATGATTGATTTTAAGGCTGATTCCAACAGACAGTTCGATGTGCTGGAGCAGGATGTGCAGTACCTCAGACATAGGTTCGACATAGTCTTTCCTCCACCACCTCCTCTGACTTTACAACAGTGATGTGTGCATTTTATATCATATTTTGGACCACTTTTGGTTGCATTTCCCAATCATTTTAACCTAATAATCACTCTTAATCATGCTAGATTTTCCATCATTATTGTTGTATTTACTTTCTCTATGGTTTGGTTTGTAGGTACAACAATTTGGCATCAAAATGGGGAGAAAACACCATTATAATATCCATAAAGACATTCCCCAATCATCTAGACATTCAGAAAATCAATGTTGTTGAAATTGAGAAAGATACCCCGTGTCTTAATTAAGACACCCCGTGTCTTAAAAAGACACGACGTGTCTTATTAGAGACACCCCATGTCTTAGTCTAGAAATTGAATGTAGAACTCCAGATTCGCAACAACACACCGTGTTTTATTAAAGACACGTCGTGTCTTATTAAACCCACATCATGTCTTATTAAAGACACGTCGTGTAACCTCCCATAACTCGATCCAAACTTTAGTTATTGCATAAGACATGTCGTGTCTTATAATAGACATGTTGTGTGACCTACATATTTCACTTAAACATGAATGTAACTATCTCACACTTATATATATGACCCCAAGCCGTCTTGGGACAGTTACCACGACTTAGGATAGACTTTTTTGGAGGGAAACTTGACTGGAGGGAGTCCAGGAGAAATTAGAGGAGGCCAAGGGAGATAGGAGGTGGTTACCCGAGAGATAACCCTCTTCTTTTTCTTTTTTTTGGTCAAAGAGAACCCTCTTATTATTCCTTCTTCTTCACTATTTGTAACAAGGATCTTCTTGTACCTCTTCCATCTGCTTGGGAGTGAAGAAATCTGGAGAAAGTGTAGCAAGCAAGGACATATCTTGACTTATAGCCAAAGTTCTTCTTCATTCTACTACTTCTCACAGACATACTAGTTATTTCTACTCTTTTACTATGTCCTTTGATGTTTTCTACTGCTTGTACCTTTTTTCTCTAGCCATGGATGAGTAGAATCCAAATCTTGGACATGGGAGAGTAACTCCCATGTCATAGCTTGTATGAACATATGAATTTCATACAAAATGTTAGTTGCTTGCATGTTCCAAGAGTTGTTTCAGATCTAAAATGCTTGTTTGTGTGATTGGCCATCATACTTGCATGTTTTATGCTTTCTTTCATAATATGAGAAGATGTGTTTGAGAGTATGGAGTTACATTTTTAGCAACTTGTCCTTGACCGCAAGAGTGGCTGGAATTAAGTTGAGGAGCAAGGTTTATGATTCGAAATGAAATACATACACAAGAGTGATGTATTGAGTTAGAATCATCGTCACTTCACTAGGAGGTGAGTGATGACTACAAACCTCCTTTGCAAGTTAATTAACATGTTTAAATTCATATTTTAATATAAGATATGATGTGATAGTGAAATCCCAAGTCTAGGATCCTCCTAAATCTGAATCTTAACCTTTCTTAAGTGATAATTTACTATTTTGTTTTAAATCTATAATTTAGTTGTTCTAATCCAATCATCTTGTGTACAATGATCTAGATTATTGAAAATCATAACTCTTGCGCCTAATAAACCAACACTCCTTGTGTTCAACCTCAACTACAACTACTCTCGTATACTTGTGAGAAATAGCTAGTTGAGTAAAAGATCATTTATATGATTGAAACTCATTAGTGTAACAACCAACAAACAACCATTCCAGCAACCCTTCCAGTCGTTCTACCAGCCACCCCAGAACTTTGGATAGTCATTCCACTTTTAGAAGGGGATGCACTAGGACTATGAGAATCAACCAGGCGGCATGGACGATCTAAATCAGTATATAAATAGTGACTATCAGTAGCAGCTGATCTCCACACCATCTAGAGTTTGAGATTTTCTCGAGGATGAGCAAAATTTTAAGCTTGGGGAGGTGGTAGGGTGTACCACCCTCTATTTTGAGCCTTTCCCTTTTTGTTCTTTCCTTTCATGCATGCATGATTATCTTCTATGTTCCCTGCATTTAGCATTTAGCATAAATTTTCAACTTTGTAAGACTTTGTTCCATAATTTGTATCTTTGCAATTAAGGTTGTTCTATGAAAATCTTAGAACTAAATGCTTATCTTTATGCCTAAATGCACAATTTTCATCTTAAACTTCTTGATCTTTTACTTGACTTACTCATTGACTCTTCCTTAAGTTTGGTAATAAATCTAATGTTATGCACCTTTTTCATAGCTTAAAACATTATTATGTTGATCTATTTTTTGAATGACAAATCCAAGATATAGGACTATTGGAAAAGAGCTAGAGCATGATCACAGACTCCTAGCTACATTATTCATGAGCTTGCCTCTACTCTAAGTATCCTTGAATCGTAATTACTACTTTTCACACAAGTTTCTTGCAGATAATGATGGGTTTTGAGCTATAGTCAAGTAGGATTGTTCATCCTTGATAGTCTACACACCCCCTCACCTTAGATTGAGTCAAAAATATGAAAAATAAAAAATTTACAAAAGTGGCTTCGCTGCCCACAAAATCCCAAAATATCAAAATAGTTCTCACCCAAAGCTACAAAATAGAATGCAGAGAATAAAAGCCTAAGTGTGAATAAATGAGTGTTGTTTTCTCTTTTAGGATAGTTGAGGTTGGTGCCCAACCGACGTATGACTGTGCTCATGAATTCAGGTATGTCGTGCTTGGTAGTACCACCCTAAAGGCTCATTAGAGAGTCATTAGGAACCCCTAGGAGACCTATGAGATCATTTCAGTAGCATGGTTGGTTTTCACATAGTATGAGGAGTTCGTCTCACTCCTCTGGGCCAACTGGTTTGGACTGTAGGGACTGTTGCTTGTTACATGGACCAACCTGATGTAGATCCGGATCCTCAGAAGTCATTAAAGTCTTTTTTGTTTTTGTTGCTTCTTAGGACCTGAATAAGTGGAAGTTGCGTTTTTCCTAATTGGTTTACATGAATACATGATAATAGTTCGTCACTCATCACCCGCCGAATCACCTATGTGACAATGCTCTAATGTTGTATAATTATGATTCAAACCCCCACGAGTACTGATGGGTTGTAGTGAATTTGCTTAATCTTGCATGGATGCTCTTTGATCATACTTTAGCAAGATTGTGCTTGATTGTTGGGGGTTTGTTCTGAAATGACATGGGTCAAAAGAATTGATGTGTTAAATTATTGTTCTTAACCTTAGCATTTATCACCAAGATTAATTTGGATGCTATCTTCTTTTTATTCTTTGAGCACGTCTTGCTTGAGGACAAGCACATGGTTAAGCTTGGGGTGATTGATAACACCCAAATTCAGGCATTTATGCTAAGCATTTATTTATGGTTTTGTGTCATTATATCCTTTATATGCCCAAAATAACCCTAGATTCATATCTTTTAGTAATTTATATCTTTTCATAGATAAAGTTGCTCAACTAGCCAATTTTGGGACTTGCAGGCATCAAACCTGAAAAGACATCTATTCTCTAATATTTCTCCCCAACACATGTTTTTGCAGCAACTAGGCTTCCATCTGCCGCGATCGAGATTCTCAGCATGGTCGTGCCAAGGACAAGGGTCATATGCACTTGTCTCGCCCACAACACCTGCCTCGACCATGACACATGCGCGACACTTGTCATGACCGTGATTCCTATTTAGATAGCGACGCCTGCGTTGACTGCGACACCTATTGAGACTGCTACGCTCAACATGACTGTACTAATCCCAACATGGCTGGATCAAGGACAAGGGACAACATCTATCTCGATCATGACATCTGTCTCGACAATGACATCTGCTCAACCGTGACATCTGCCCCAAATGCTACAAACATCTCGACTGCGACATCCATTCGACCATGACCCCTGACATGATCGTGCCCAGCCTGACACGGTCGAGCTGAGAATAGGGTAGAGACCAAGGTAGGTGTTATGACCATCTTCTGCCTTTGCCTATAAATACTCACCCCTCACTACTTGGAGAGGGGTTCGAAGATTTTTCTGGTTCCATGTTGTGTCTCCATACATTTTTTATTCGCAGATCCCAGTGGGAGAGTTCAACAGTCTAAAAAGGCTGAAGTGCTCATCCTACATCCATCCCTCTACTTTTCTTCCATCAATAATCATTTTCCACCACCATTCACCCATATCCTACCATTCTGAGTCATCTTCCACCTTCATACACCCACCAAGCTGCTGTTTGGGGCAGAAGCAAAGAGAAAGGAGGACAAAAAGTCTAGAAGACCAAGGAGGATGACCCAAAGATGAGATCCAACCCATACATAGGCTAAGGAGCGAGAGCCACCTCTCCTCTATGGGGTAAATCTTATCTTATTCTCCTTTCTTCTAATGTTCTCCTTTGTTCCTATACAAATGATGTTCTTCCATTTTTGTTCGGTGCCAACTAAGCTTGTCCATGGCTAGTTGAGCTCCTTTTTGGCTATGTATCCCGTTATGGGCATGTTTATGTACTTTTACCTTAAGCAAGAAGTTTTGTTTTAGATCTAGTACGATTTATGTTCTATCTTCTATTTCTGGTTATGATTGCTAGTTCGGTTGATCTCTTTCTTTCTTGAACTTCTATTTCTACCTATATCGAGAGATTCATCGTAGAAATAGATAAGAGAAGGTAGTTTGGATCTGAATATGAAAAGAAGATGATTCAAGGTGATCTTTGCATAACCGCAGACCTAGATATGGCCAGGCCCATCCCGACACAGTCATGCCCACTACATGGTTCTACCCAGATCACACATGTTCCTAGCATCTCAAAATATTCTAGATGTGAGAGGATATCTAGAATATTCTAGGGTGTTGATTTTTCATGATCGAGAGAGGTTTCATATTACTGATGGGTTTTAGTCACACTGTGCGAAAGTGAGTGGGATGACCCCACATGAACAAATACCACAATACATACTATGTTTGGATGTAGGTTGCTTTCTGGGGTGTTCGAGGGTTGTCTACGCATGAGAACGGGTGCATAGACTATCCAACTTATGGTTACATAGCTAGGAACTCCTTCTCTTTGATTAGTAGAATCATGTAGACTTTGTTTTTTTCTTTACTCTATTTTTTTTTACTTCATGACAATATGCTAGACTAGCCCTAGCTCCATACTTTTATCGACTATCTGATTGGATTATCTAACTTAAGAGTGAGATCTTAAGCATCCTAAATGTCCCCATGTCCCAGTGTTTGACCCCATATATCTACTACGACCCCGTAATAAAGTTGTGGGGGTCCTTGAAGCTTTTGGGTTATAAATTTAAAGTCTGATCCACCCTCTCGAGGCCGATCAAAGATGGTGGTCGAGACCCCTGGGTTGTCACAGCGAAGGCACCATGATGAAGGTAGTTGAGACACCCACAATGTTTCATGATCATAACACATGTATGACATGATGAGATGGTATACATACACATATATATGAAGGTGGTACTTAGTGCTAATGATATAATGATATTTCAACCCTAGATCAATTCTAAGAAACTAGGAAGTGACACAATTAGGGTTTAGTGCTATAATCATGATGTAAACCCTAAGCAGCTAAGTGTGAGAACCCTAAACCTAATCCTAGGGTATGTTATACTTTTTGAATGTACAAGGATGAATAGCATGAGAGTATACTTCTCTCTCGCCTACTTGTATGGTTCTAAATTGTAGGATTAATTGAGTGTCATAGCTCGTGTATGCTATGTAGATGATTAAATGGTACTAGATGATGGCCATGAGCTTTGATGAGGTGAACTACAGTTGTAAATATGTGAATGTTCATACATATCTATAATTTGTATTTCTTAACCTTAATCCAACTTAGGATAAAGCTAAAGATTGGTAAGTAAATAATGCCATAAAATATTTTGTGGTTAAGCATGAAACCCTATCCCTAATTGAGGGGAGATATGATGCCCTATTTACATTTCTTAAAGTATTCAATATGATAAGATAATCATGAGTATTCTCTCACTATTTGTATAACATTGATTTTGCAGGAAAGATGATAATCATAGCTAATGATTGCCATGGTGCATAAGTGATGTGATACAAGTTATGTGTATGTGCCAGAAGAGGCAAGATGCATTGTTTGTCATAGCTAATGATTGCTATAATACATGTGATGCTTATATGCCTGATATGGAAAGATGAGACAATAGTGAGTTACATGAATAATGTGACTGGTCACATGACGTAGTGAAGGCTTAATGCCTAATGTGAGGTTATATCCTCTAGTGATGTGATAAGGGATTAATATCCCTAGTGATGTGATAATAGTGATCAACCTGATATGGCAGTGTTAACAAGTTTTGAGGTTGATGGCATTGTTTAAGGTAGTGATACAATGTTGTTATAAGATGATGTGACAAGTTCACACTTTAAACGTTTGATATCTTCTGAAGTTGTTTCATAGTTATACTTGTTAGATTGAATAAGGTTTTGTATGTCCACTTTTTTGATGGAGCCTTAATTCACCCAATTGACATAACTAATAAAGTGAAACCTTAATCATGTAGTTTCCCTGTACCATATATCCATCTTCAACGTCAGTATTTAGCTATATGGAGAAACAAGTAACTCCTACGGGAAACTGAGAGGGCATATTGTTTAATATGTTGGGTATCTATGGAGGTATCTCCCTATATTCTTAAATTGTTGAAATAGTGAGATGATGTTTTATTTTATAACAACCATGTGAGAGCCACTTCTCTAGTGTTGTGCCATGTACCAAGGTAGACTAGTTGTTTTAGAGGACCATAGCTTTGACTATGAGTTCATGTCTTTACATAACTATAGTTGCGTCTATAAGTTGTTGTCTTTTAGTAGTAAGACTATATGCCACTGCATTGCATACTTGAAATAACCAAGTAGTGATGGTGATGACCATGGAGTCTGGCTCTTCCATTGATCTTGTCTGGGACTAATTTTGACTTTGTAGCGGTCAGTTGGATTTGAGTGGTACGCCTCAAATCCTCAGGGATACATCCGTGTAGTATTATTGCTTAGGGTCACATATAAATAACATTGGATGAATCCTTGTTGTATTTCTTATATTGATTAGTTTATAAAAATTATTCATTTTCTTCATATTCCTTCTTAAAGAATAAGATGATATACTATTTAGTATAAATACCCTAATTGCTTAAACTGTGACAGTTGCCATGCTTATCAATTACTAGTATAATTTCCTATTTTAGTTATCAATACTTATAATAGATGGTGGTAGAGAGTTATATCTCTCACTAGGACATTTGGTCTCACCCAGTGGGTTCTACATTTTTTAGGTGGACATGCATGATGAGATAGAGTTTGTGTGGCTGAGATTGTTAACAAGTGGAGCTGTAACCGTTGAATCATGCATATGCTTCTAGTTTCTAGTAATAGAGTCATATGTGTTGTCCCTGTACACTCAGGTCCTTAGGGGTATTTTTTGTGAATGTTGTACATCAATTTGAGATTTTGGCTTCATGTCATGGTAGTATAGACATGATTGTATACTTGTTCATATGTTTTTATGTAACAAGTTGTATCTAGTTAGCTAGTGAGCAATGATGTGTAATACCTTTTGATATGAATAAAATACAAGTGGCATCAGTTTATGACTTCAATTGTGAGTTGTTCAGCTTGGGATCCTATTATGAGATCAGTTTTCATTTACCCTTTTTTGGTAATGTTGCTATTAGTGATAATTCTACATTTCATTTTGTGTAATCTTGATTGTGTGACAAAGGGTGTCACATTTGGTGATATCAGGGCTATAGGTTCTCTTAGTCTACATGGACACTAGGACTAGGGCTAGGATGATGTCTAAGTTGAAAACATGATATGATATATGATGCATACTACCTAACCTCAATACTCGAGTTCCCTGGCTAGGTATTCAAATATTGAAGGAATGGTTATTATGGAAACCTTAGATTGATTTCTTCCTGATTACTCTGATCAAGTAGTCATTTAGAAACAATATAAAGAGCATGAAAAAACATGAATCATGGTGTTAAAACCTCTATCTCACCCTAGAGAAGATGAGAACTACATCATAACCTACCTAAACATTAAGTGTTTGGTGATAAAAAGAGAAAGATATAATTCTATGAAACTTAAATCTAAGCATAAGTAAGATGTGAGAAGTCCTTGAAATTGTAATTTCAAGGAGTTTATAAAGCAAAAAATAGATAAATATATGTCAATGAAGTAAATCAAGGTGTAAAATCCATGTATAATGGAGAGAATTCCAGAAATGAGTAAATCAAGGTGTACAATCCTTATGATGCATGAAAGAAAAATAATAGAGATAATCCTTGTTCTACATAGAATATGTGAAAAATAATGATCTATCTCTTGATGAGAAGTTGGAAAATAGATTCTCCCCCTAAAATCCTACGCAAGAAGAGATGCATACTTACCATGCATCACATACTTTAACTCACACATGACATACTCTATGTCTCAGTGATGCCATTAAACTTTAACCAACATGATGCCCTTTGTCCAAGATTAAAACAAGATTTGTCACATAGGATAAACCCTCAATTAACTCTACCACTACTGGTTGTAGAGTCAATTCTATGTCAAGTAATACTTTCTCAACATGGAAACTGTAATACCCAGATTTTCATAACACATGAGCGGAAGCAATAATTTTTTTTTTCATCTGGGAGTGTCACAAACATGATAGTCATTGCAATTAAAGCAAATGAAACACTTTGCATGTAAGAAAAACTGATTCATACATAGTTTTGACAAAGGAAACAAGTCATCTAATATACTGTGATAACAAGACCATGCATAAAAGAAGAGGTCTAAACTCTGGATCGTCTCGGTAGATGGCACCCCACTAGGCAAGCTTGAAAACCTGCTACACCTTTTCTTATTCTTTAAATCTTCTGCTGCTCCAAACCCTGCGGACATCGCGTCCCCAGCCATGCATTGGGAAAAAATAGTCGTTAGAGTAAGTGGCATGAGTATTCTAAAAAATGTACATGACTAATAATCTGAAATTGACATTATAAACGACAAATTACTATCAAGCTCTGAGTAAAATCTGAAACATAAAATCTCTTATTTCTTAATCTGAAATTTATATCTTTCTATCTTATCTTTCTCTAGAGACATGTACCCTGGTACATGGATCTCATGACCTACGCCAAAGTGCCTAGGTCTTACTTATCTTATCTAATACCCTCTCATCATTACTCATGGATGAGAATACGGGCATCTCTAATCTATGGTATCTTTTACTTATGATTTTTATCTGACTGTGGCCACCATTATACAATAATTCCTCCTCTGTGACACCGAAGTGTCCTCTATGGTGCAACGCACCCTCTGTTGGCACAACGTGCCCTCTGTTGACACCGAAGTGTCCTCTATGGTGCAACGCACCCTCTGTTGGCATAACATGCCCTCTGTGACACCCGTAGTGTCTGGCGCAACGCGCCTCTGAATCGTCCTGGGACTCTCTGGTGAGGACTTATTATATAATGCATTATGTGAATGTTTCAAATTAATTATCTTACGTCTATCTTTACTAAATACTGAATCTAAACTTATCTGAAACTGAGTACTAAACATGTACTGAATTCTGAACCTGAAATCTGAATCTGAATCTCTTCTCTTTAAAATATGAACATAATCTATTATAGAATTTTGGATATGTATCTCAAAGTACAACATAATTGAGATTGGGTCTATAACCCTTATCATATATCTTTATTCAAAATCTGGCTACTCACACAGTGAGTAGTCTAAGTTTGAATCTAAATCTCTTATTTTTGAGTTCTAAACTGAATCTGTTATTGGATTTAATCATGTATCTCATTATCTAGGTAAACTTTATTCTAAAACTCTAATTTGGTAAGATTACTTCATTATACCAATTATATCACACATGAGTCTAATGTCTTATGAGACAAGATCTGAAATGAGTATAGAAATCTAAATATGCAAAAGTAACTTAAGTAATGCGTATAGCTAAAGTATGATATCTGATTCTTGGCAAGATAACTCATTCTCTGTTAAAAACCTCATCAAAATCTGATCTTAATGGACTTACGTCTTAATATCATAAACCATAGAATAGAAACCTTAGAAAATCTTAACTTGCATCTTAATCATACTCAATTTAATCTCATTAAGTCTGATCTCAATACATTTGTATGAACTTAATCTTAAACCTTAAGGTAGAAATCATATAGATTCTCATCGTACAACTCAATCATGACTTAATATCTCATAATTTGATAATATCATCACAAACTCATGTTACAACATCTTTAATGCCACTAGTACATTTATCCTAGAAATTGGGCCATGGTCTACCATGTGAAACACCCATATTCTCACATAATACTTAACTTTTAAACATCAACCTTATTAAGGAATCTATTTTACTTCTTAATTTCTTAGATCGCTACGTATATAAGAAACATTGATGACATGTTCCTATTTGAAATCTCAATACATGGTTACATCTATATTTAAGAGATATGTTAGAACTATATTTTCTTATCCTTCTTATGAACTTAACTTCATGATCTAGAATCATTCCATGACACATCACTACTTAAGGTATTGAGCATATGAATTTCTACAATCATAAGCACATAAAATCATTCTTACATATTTAACTTCGAATGTAGGACATGAATGTCTTACCTAAGAAGCATGTAAATGTACTTGGTTTGATAAACATAAATACTCATGGGCATGAACCACTTACCTCTTGTGCTGATGATGTCCTTAACTTAGTCTTGATTTCTTGTTCCAAATCTTAATCACCTGGATATAATCAAAGTTTTATAAGTCCAAGTACATGTTCCCTCTTTCTATTTCTAAATATCAAAACCCCATCTTGCTAACTACATATACTAACTTAGGGTTCTTATTTAGACTAAACATAACTTTAACCTGAAATCACCGTAAAATCTTAGTGTTAAAATAAAATAAAACTCATACTATATAATTGGTATTATCTTTATACTCAAATAGGACATAAATCATCTTATGCACTAATATGAACATATACTTCATATAATGTGAATGATTCTAAATAATCACATATTATAAACTTACTGACTCAATCAGGACATTAAAGTAGAATACCATCACCTTACTAATATCAGACCTAATTGGCCATACATATATCACTTATTGTCAAGATAAACATCTATTACCCTCACATAATGGTCACTCAGGTCCAAATCTTAATACAAATATGATAACACAAGAAAATCCATCAAATCTCTAGAAAAGTAATCACACAATGTAGTAAGATCATGTATAAAATATTAGGTCATAAGAAAAAAAATCATATCATGGGTGAAATACCCAAAATACCCTTATTAGGGTTTATATCAAAAATCTCAATAAAACTTCTTATATGAAATATCAGGCTCTGAAGTAATGTTAGACATGTCAAAATACACATTTAGTAAAATTTGTATAAATTTCTAAAGGCGTTTACTATTTTTAATTGGTAAAACATCAAAATCATATAGTTTTGTCTACCCAGAATATAATAAATAGAAGACATCAAAATTATATTCTGGAACTATTTTTATAAGATAGTACACTCGAAGAGCTTTCCGTAGGTACCTTGTTTGTCTCAAACCGAGATTTTTAGCTCAAGATATGAATTTTCAAAGAACGACTTTATCACAACGATGCTAACCGTTCAAGATTGATCCGACGGCTGAGAGGAATAAGCGTCTATCTGGGCAGTCTTCTTCTTCACCCGATCAAAAGGGGGTTCTCCCCTATTTCTCCGTAAGAATAGAGCAACGGCCTGGAGGCTTCGGCGGCCGGTGAGTAGGCCATCCTCGTGCGAGGTGAGCCGTCCTTGACCACAGATTGGCTCGCCTGGATGGGCGGTGCCGTAGATGCCAGTGAAGGGGCCGTGATCAAAGCTGCAAGAAGAACTCATGGCCGCCGCCATCGTGCTCCCCTTCACCTTCTTTATTCTTCCGTCTTGCTCTCTACCCCCCTGGATTCGCGTCGAAGCCCTAGTATAGGATGCGGCCGACCCTTGTTCACAAAGATCAAAGGTCTTTATACCCACAAAACCTAGATCTGGGCGGATATACCCCATCTTCTCGGACCTCTGTTTGTTGTTTGTTCCGCCCAAGCGCCTGCTCTGGGTCTGCGCTGGGCTGGAGTCTCGGCCGCTCGACCCCCTTTTTTATTTTTCTTTTCTTTTCTATTTTAGATAAAAGTCCAGTTTACACAATTAATTATATAGGCCGCATAAAGATTCCTTTTAATCCCAAATTTTGGGGTAAACACCACATTGTCATTATCTTTATGTGAGAAAGATATCAAGTCAAACTAATCAGGATAGATGCCCTAAATTTATCTTTTAAACAAATATTGGTTAATTACTTTTTTAATTACCTTGGCCATTGGTTAAATCATAATTATCTGAAATTTCACCCACTATTGTATATTCTAATTACTCATCTAATAAAAAATATTGTGAATATTTATTATGAGTACTAGATGTTCTATTCCCAAATTTTGTACCTCAAGGACCTATTTGTAATACCTAATTGGCCCAAATGGGCTAGAATTGGACTCTAGGGCACATGGCACATCCCATAGTCTTGCAAAGGTTCCATGAGCTTAATTGTATTCCAAATCATGCAAATATGTCTTCAATAAATATAATTTCTCAATTGGAGCTTATATATCACATATGTGATCAATATTTCTTTAGTTACATAACATGAAGACATAAGCTAGGTCTAAGGCTCAAGCCATGAACTGGATCATCATATGGTATATTCATCACATTATGGTTCATAGTAATAATTCATTTATATTCATATACAACCGATTATAATCATACACATTCAAGTCATAATGTGTGTATTGGTTGATCAGATGGCTTGAAATACACATTTTGTGAACTTAATTACGTACCTAGCCATGGTTATGTTCATTATGTTCCATGGCATGCCTTTGCTATAAAACCTCACATTAAAGGCTTAATTTAGCTATGAAATTGAGGATGTTACAATTCTACCCACCTTAAAATAAATTTCGTCCTCGAAATTTCTCTAGGCTACTACCCACCTTAGGCTTCTGCTTACCTCTTCATTTATTATAAGGCACACTTATGTTAAAAAAAAATTGCATGAAAAGAGATATGCAATGTGTTTTCATAAAATATTTATGTGAGCATTATACATTACCTTGATCTACTTCTCAACTCATACTTAGGGTTTGTTAAACTAAACTTGGATTTATAATTAGGGCATCCATCTCAACCTTGTCATGACTTTCTAACATTAGTTGTACATGACTGTCTAATCTAAGGTCCTTCAGGTAACTCCTACATTCCTAGATATGTGGTGATCAGGCACATACCTAGAGATGTGGGATCCTGAGATGCTATCTCTCACTCACCCACTGATACATGTGTCCCATACCACATGGACTAGTAAGAAATGAGAGATGCATAAAAGGTCTACTGCTTAAGACATCCCTCTTCAATCCTCAATTGGCTGGCCATAACCATTGAGAATGAAGAGGTTATCTCATTAGCTAGGTTTAGGTTGCTACTTTAGATCTAAACTAGGTTGACTTCTGCCTCTAAGATATCTATCTATTCTGAGCTTAAGTCTCTTAATCACTCTAGGTTATGGTATTCTTCTTTTGGAATCTATCCCTAAACCTTGATCTTACCTCTCCACTTTAGGGTGACTATGAGAATCATGTTTGCCTAGTGGCCATTTACCAAATTGCTCTGATACCATATTGTAACACCCAGATTTTCATAACACATGAGCGGAAGCAATAAATTTTTTTTTTCATCTGGGAGTGTCACAAACATGATAGTCATTGCAATTAAAGCAAATGAAACACTTTGCATGTAAGAAAAACTGATTCATACATAGTTTTGACAAAGGAAACAAGTCATCTAATATACTGTGATAACAAGACCATGCATAAAAGAAGAGGTCTAAACTCTGGATCGTCTCGGTAGATGGCACCCCACTAGGCAAGCTTGAAAACCTGCTACACCTTTTCTTATTCTTTAAATCTTCTGCTGCTCCAAACCCTGCGGACATCGCGTCCCCAGCCATGCATTGGGAAAAAATAGTCGTTAGAGTAAGTGGCATGAGTATTCTAAAAAATGTACATGACTAATAATCTGAAATTGACATTATAAACGACAAATTACTATCAAGCTCTGAGTAAAATCTGAAACATAAAATCTCTTATTTCTTAATCTGAAATTTATATCTTTCTATCTTATCTTTCTCTAGAGACATGTACCCTGGTACATGGATCTCATGACCTACGCCAAAGTGCCTAGGTCTTACTTATCTTATCTAATACCCTCTCATCATTACTCATGGATGAGAATACGGGCATCTCTAATCTATGGTATCTTTTACTTATGATTTTTATCTGACTGTGGCCACCATTATACAATAAGTCCTCCTCTGTGACACCGAAGTGTCCTCTATGGTGCAACACACCCTCTGTTGGCACAACGTGCCCTCTGTTGACACCGAAGTGTCCTCTATGGTGCAACGCACCCTCTATTGGCATAACATGCCCTCTGTGACACCCGCAGTGTCTAGCGCAACGTGCCTCTGAATCGTCCTGGGACTCTCTGGTGAGGACTTATTACATAATGCATTATGTGAATGTTTCAAATTAATTATCTTACGTCTATCTTTACTAAATACTGAATCTAAACTTATCTGAAACTGAGTACTAAACATGTACTGAATTCTGAACCTGAAATCTGAATCTGAATCTCTTCTCTTTAAAATCTGAACATAATCTATTATAGAATTTTGGATATGTATCTCAAAGTACAACATAATTGAGATTGGGTCTATAACCCTTATCATATATCTTTATTCAAAATCTGGCTACTCACACAGTGAGTAGTCTAAGTTTGAATCTAAATCTCTTATTTTTGAGTTCTAAACTGAATCTGTTATTGGATTTAATCATGTATCTCATTATCTAGGTAAACTTTATTCTAAAACTCTAATTTGGTAAGATTACTTCATTATACCAATTATATCACACATGAGTCTAATGTCTTATGAGACAAGATCTGAAATGAGTATAGAAATCTAAATATGCAAAAGTAACTTAAGTAATGCGTATAGCTAAAGTATGATATTAATTCTTGGCAAGATAACTCATTCTCTGTTAAAAACCTCATCAAAATCTGATCTTAATGGACTTAAGTCTTAATATCATAAACCATAGAATAGAAACCTTAGAAAATCTTAACTTGCATCTTAATCATACTCAATTTAATCTCATTAAGTCTGATCTCAATACATTTGTATGAACTTAATCTTAAACCTTAAGGTAGAAATCATATAGATTCTCATCGTGCAACTCAATCATGACTTAATATCTCATAATTTGATAATATCATCACAAACTCATGTTACAACATCTTTAATGCCACTAGTACATTTATCCTAGAAATTTGGCCATGGTCTACCATGTGCAACACCCATATTCTCACATAATACTTAACTTTTAAACATCAACCTTATTAAGGAATCTATTTTACTTCTTAATTTCTTAGATCGCTACGTATATAAGAAACATTGATGACATGTTCCTATTTGAAATCTCAATACATGGTTACATCTATATTTAAGAGATATGTTAGAACTATATTTTCTTATCCTTCTTATGAACTTAACTTCATGATCTAGAATCATTCCATGACACATCACTACTTAAGGTATTGAGCATATGAATTTCTACAATCATAAGCACATAAAATCATTCTTACATATTTAACTTCGAATGTAGGACATGAATGTCTTACCTAAGAAGCATGTAAATGTACTTGGTTTGATAAACATAAATACTCATGGGCATGCACCACTTACCTCTTGTGCTGATGATGTCCTTAACTTAGTCTTGATTTCTTGTTCCAAATCTTAATCACCTGGATATAATCAAAGTTTTATAAGTCCAAGTACATGTTCCCTCTTTCTATTTCTAAATCTCAAAACCCCATCTTGCTAACTACATATACTAACTTAGGGTTCTTATTTAGACTAAACATAACTTTAACCTGAAATCACCGTATCTTAGTGTTAAAATAAAATAAAACTCATACTATATAATTGGTATTATCTTTATACTCAAATAGGACATAAATCATCTTATGCACTAATATGAACATATACTTCATATAATGTGAATGA
This sequence comes from Alisma plantago-aquatica, assembly GCA_963693085.1. Lineage (NCBI taxonomy): Eukaryota > Viridiplantae > Streptophyta > Magnoliopsida > Alismatales > Alismataceae > Alisma > Alisma plantago-aquatica. Next base: position 602,077,593 of record OY856411.1, read on the forward strand.
TTCTAAATAATCACATATTATAAACTTACTGACTCAATCAGGAAATTAAAGTAGAATACCATCACCTTACTAATATCAGACCTAATTGGCCATACATATATCACTTATTGTCAAGATAAACATCTATTACCCTCACATAATGGTCACTCAGGTCCAAATCTTAATACAAATATGATAACACAAGAAAATCCATCAAATCTCTAGAAAAGTAATCACACAATGTAGTAAGATCATGTATAAAATATTAGGTCATAAGAAAAAAAAATCATATCATGGGTGAAATACCCAAAATACCCTTATTAGGGTTTATATCAAAAATCTCAATAAAACTTCTTATATGAAATATCAGGCTCTGAAGTAATGTTAGACATGTCAAAATACACATTTAGTAAAATTTGTATAAATTTCTAAAGGCGTTTACTATTTTTAATTGGTAAAACATCAAAATCATATAGTTTTGTCTACCCAGAATATAATAAATAGAAGACATCAAAATTATATTCTGGAACTATTTTTATAAGATAGTACACTCGAAGAGCTTTCCGTAGGTACCTTGTTTGTCTCAAACCGAGATTTGTAGCTCAAGATATGAATTTTCAAAGAACGACTTTATCACAACGATGCTAACCGTTCAAGATTGATCCGACGGCTGAGAGGAATAAGCGTCTATCTGGGCAGTCTTCTTCTTCACCCGATCAAAAGGGGGTTCTCCCCTGTTTCTCCGTAAGAATAGAGCAACAGCCTGGAGGCTTCGGCGGCCGGTGAGTAGGCCATCCTCGTGCGAGGTGAGCCGTCCTTGACCACGGATTGGCTCGCCTAGATGGGCGGTGCCGTAGATGCCAGTGAAGGGGCCGTGATCAAAGCTGCAAGAAGAACTCATGGCCACCGCCATCGTGTTCCCCTTCACCTTCTTTGTTCTTCCGTCTTGCTCTCTACCCCCTGGATTCGCGTCGAAGCCCTAGTATAGGATGCGGCCGACCCTTGTTCACAAAGATCAAAGGTCTTTATACCCACAAAACCTAGATCTGGGCGGATATACCCCATCTTCTCAGACCTCTGTTTGCTATTTGTTCCGCCCAAGCGCCTGCTCTGGGTCTGCGCTGGGCTGGAGTCTCGGCCGCTCGGCCCCCTTTTTTATTTTTCTTTTCTTTTCTATTTTAGATAAAAGTCCAGTTTACACAATTAATTATATAGGCCGCATAAAGATTCCTTTTAATCCCAAATTTTGGGGTAAACACCACATTGTCATTATCTTTATGTGAGAAAGATATCAAGTCAAACTAATCATGATAGATGCCCTAAATTTATCTTTTAAACAAATATTGGTTAATTACTTTTTTAATTACCTTGGCCATTGGTTAAATCATAATTATCTGAAATTTCACCCACTATTGTATATTCTAATTACTCATCTAATAAAAAATATTGTGAATATTTATTATGAGTACTAGATGTTCTATTCCCAAATTTTGTACCTCAAGGACCTATTTGTAATACCTAATTGGCCCAAATGGGCTAGAATTGGACTCTAGGGCACATGGCACATCCCATAGTCTTGCAAAGGTTCCATGAGCTTAATTGTATTCCAAATCATGCAAATATGTCTTCAATCAATATAATTTCTCAATTGGAGCTTATATATCACATATGTGATCAATATTTCTTTAGTTACATAACATGAAGACATAAGCTAGGTCTAAGGCTCAAGCCATGAACTGGATCATCATATGGTATATTCATCACATTATGGTTCATAGTAATAATTCATTTATATTCATATACAACCGATTATAATCATACACATTCAAGTCATAATGTGTGTATTGGTTGATCAGATGGCTTGAAATACACATTTTGTGAACTTAATTACGTACCTAGCCATGGTTATGTTCATTATGTTCCATGGCATGCCTTTGCTAGAAAACCCCACATTAAAGGCTTAATTTAGCTATGAAATTGAGGATGTTACAGAAACAATGTACACACCTTGTACAACTCTGATTACAACTTAAACTAGTAAGTCACCTTCTCAACCTTGCAATAATGCTTGGTAATATTCATAAATTTTGGAGTTTAATATATTTATGTAGGGCAAAGGTAAGACTACAAGTTTAAATGTATTGACCATCAAATTTTTATTATTGGAACCAAAGCTTTATAATATCGGCTTCATTATAAACCATTGGATTTTATAGCATTGATTCACAACTATTGATATATGTTTAAAATTTCAAAACTATCAATTGATGTCTAGGTTTAACACTTGGATCATATAACCAAAGGAGCCATCCTTTTAAGGATCAACTAAAGCAACTCATGATACTTTATTACTCTGTCGTGTAGTAACCTGAACCATCATTTTATGTGAAACATCATGCTATCATTGGCTAATGGAGTCAATTCTACCATCAATGGTTCATGTCATCTTTAGGGAACATTAAAGAATACAATTATGCCTGCCTAACTAATGATGACAAGAAAGATTTTCTACTCAAAGTATATGCAACCCAAACCATTCCTTGATATTTTATAGGATATTATATAACTTTTTTCCCAAGCAGATCTTGCAATTGTCTATTTAACTATTGTGTCTTTTGTTACATCATTCTATGTGATTCATAAACCCCTAAGATATTATGTTTGTACTATAGGTTGTGCACCTGTAACCAGATTGATCTCAAAGTCAATCTGTCTAGGAAGTAAAACACTTATTGTCTCATCAAGAAACATTTCTCTGATCTTAAATACATCTGGCACCTCTTGTATACTAGGATTCCTCACCTTGGTATCCATCATATATTCATGATGCATTCATGTCCATTCAGCAATTCAGTTGTCACTATCGATACCAAACACATTAGAAGAATCTTCCTCTCATTTTGGAAGATCCACAAAGCATCACCATTTGTAGTTGTCACTTATCTTGGAGCTAAAGTACAAGTTCAACTAATACTTTTCAAAGTATACATCTCAAGGTCACCTCAAAACCATGCACATCAAGTGAGATAAGACTCACTCGAACATCACATCCCTAGAAAGAAATTGCACAAAGGGAACATACTTCCTTTATCACCACAACATCACCCAGATATTGCTAATAAGGAGTAGAAGATTACCATGTTTTTTTGTTATTACACATGTCTACCACTACTCATACAACATTTTGACCTATTACATCTTTGTTTCCTGATCAGCAGCATAGGAATTTTAAAGATGAATATAGATCATTACTCTTTCTTTATTATTTGTTCATCATTTTCATGTATATTGCAAGGTGTTACTATTAGGGGTTTATAGTTGTAAGGCCCCTAACCTAGATTAATGCTAATTTATTTTGATATTTCTTAATAAGATGTTTATAACTCTAATATAATCCATTGAGATGGTTAATGATCATGAGGAGGGCTTAAGTTTCCAATTTGAGCTTATTTAAATGTTGTTAGTGCTTTATGTGCTAGTTTTGGTGCAAAATACAATTTACCCAAGTTGAGGAGTTTTCTTGATTTTGTCACCTTTAGAGTGTTCCTTATCCTTCTTGGCATCATCTATAGGATAGAGAAATAGGTGGGTGCCATGTTTGAGCCTTAGTTGAGTGATGACACCCTCAATGGTGATTAGGATTTTCTAGGGTTTAGTGTGTGATGACCGATGTGTACCTTGTGATTTGTCTCGACCTAGGTTGTGACCTAGGGCATGTTGATTCAGCCCTATTTTAGGGATTCATCATGTGTTATATTGCTCTTGAATCACATCTATACCTGTTAGATTACATGCTTTTCCTCTTAATATGCTTATTTGTGTAAAATGTACTTATGGACATTATTTGCATTTGTTTTAGGCATTTGCACCACACTTGATGGGAGAGAGAGAAAGAGTGATCCTAGGGTTTCTCTACCCTTGGAGAGGCCCAAAGTGAAGTCCAATGCTCCCTCAACCTACCCCTAGTAGCCAAAGATCCATTAAAATAAAGATGCCCAAGAAAATCCAAAGAACAGAGTCAAAGTGATGATCCAGGACCCAACACAACCACGGTACCACAGAACGACCGTGATAGGTCACTTGTAAATCAACAGGTTTGACCCCAAGTCAATCTAAAAGAACCATGGCTGTGCAGCCAAGAATGGTCATGCCAAAGACAGACACCACGGTCGTGCTGCATAGTACGACCGTGCTACACAGAAGCAGAACGAGTGTGGCACAACACCATGGCCACCATCACCTAGACCACCACGACTGTGCCACCCAGCATTGTCGTGCTACCCTTACACCCCCACGTCCATGGTGACCACCACAACCATGCTAGTTTCAACCCAAAACTGACCTCCAACCTGACTTTTGACCATTTTAATTGACACGACCGTTGTAATTTACCATGACTTTGCTCACCCCTACCCACCATGGATGTGGTGACCCATCACGGCCGTGCTACTCACAAAACCTACCCATTTTTCACCGCTTTACCTATTTTGCCCCTACTTGACCTAGTGCTTTCCCCCACACCTATATATACCTAGGTGGTGGCTGGGGCATGACGTTAGCTACCCTACAACCACTCTAGCCTCCCCATTTCATCCTCCATCCATTCCCACCTCATTCCACCTCCATTTCACCATTTCCACCACCAAAACCCTAGTTTTCCATCAGTTTCACCCATTTTCACCATACATCCATGCCATTCACCTACCTTGGAGAAGGGAGCTCGAGCTACAGATGCTAGGAGGTGGAGAAGGAGGAGTCTTCACTGAGCTCATCATGGCTTTTCACTCCTCTACTCATTATATTTCCTTTCTAGCTCTTTGTATTTTTCTTTGTTATGAGTAGCTAGGCCCCTTGGGTGGGCTGTTTGGGGGAAATTATGTTACTTTGATACCATGTTGGGGGAAAATGACATGTAAACTTTGTAATTTCATTTCTTAATGAATATATTCTATTTCTATCTCATTCTCCATGAATTGCTTGTTGGTTTGTGTGTGAAATCACCTAGGAATGTAGGAAAATTGCTTATATGTGTGAATTTTGGGATTTGCCCCTAGGTCCAATTCTTAGATCCCTCGGTTGCCTCCCATCTTCCTACATCCTAATAAATCTCCCTAAACCTATGTGAGAGATCTAAGTAGCTAGATTAGATAATTCTAGTGCAATTGGCATGGAGCCCTCTCAAGGCTAGAATGTGGGGGAATTGGGGTCCAAAACCCTAATTTCACCTCCCCTTTACTACCCTTGGCCCCTAATTTCCCTAGGAATGTCTAATATAGAAACCTAGACTTGATTAGACTCTACTTGAATTGAACCTAATCCCTAACCCAATTGAGCCTCATAAGGGTAGTGGGGGTGTTAGGGACTAGTTCCCCTATACACAACCTAGCATATCTATGGCCAATTAGTAGCTTAGGTTAATTCATTAGACTCTAACTTGTTGTTTGGTTTGGATAATCTAAATGGAATCATAATGTTCATATGTCACCCCCCAACTTAAGTGACAAGTTAATACCCCTAAACATCCCATACCTCTCTTTATTGCTTAAAACCCTTGTTTTGTGCTTGCTTAGCTTAGTTAGCTCTTTCCTTGCTTAATTAGCTTCTTGCTTTGTTCTTACATTGCCCATGTTAGTTTAGCTCTTTAATTGCTCTTTTTCTCCTCTCTTTCTTGCCTTAGTGTAGTTTGCACTTTTGTACCTAGCTTAATCCTTTTTTTGCCTATTTAGCCTTAATCTAGTCTAGGGTTAACGTAGATTTCATTCTTGCCTTTAATTCCTCGTTTGTTCATAGTAGTTTAACAATCAAATCAACCTTCAAACCCTTAACCCTAGTCTCTATAACAGGAACCTAGCGAAACTAAAACTAGCTCTAGTACCCCCTCTTTTCCCTATGGATCGACCATATACTTGCCACATTCTTATACTATGACACTACCCTGTGTGCTTGCGGGTGTAGTTGTCTTAGTGTGAGTATTTGTTAAGTTAGGTTTTATAAATATCAAAAGTGAATCCAACCGTGTGCTTCCATCTGTGGGGTTGCATCTATTCAAAACTGCAATTGAGTAGTGTGTAACACCATTGGCGGGAGTGCACCAAGCTTTCTGGCGCCGTTGTCGGGAATTAGAGGCGCTCAACCTAGCTAGTTAGTTTTTTTTTACTTTTCCTTCTGCCCTCATCATTGCTATTATTTTTTCATTATTCTCTGCATTCTTTGTGTATATTGGTTTACTAACTTGTTCTCTTTTGTTTGGTTGTGCTTTGTGCATGTGACAAGCCATTCGGGGGAAGACAAGATGGAAGGCTAACTTGCACTTCACAAGCCACTTCAAGACTACTTCATGCCTAGCAACTACAAATCGCCAATTGCTAGCAAGGTTGATCAGATGCCAGGGGATTAATTCTCCGTCCCTCCAGGTCTTCTTGGGCTCCTGCCTATCTTTTATGGCTCAAAGAGTGAGAACCCCTACAAGCACCTGGACTCCTTTCTTGAAGTATGCTCCATATTCAAGATGCCGACATCAAGTAATGATACAATCAGGTTGACTTTGTTTTCCTTCTCCCTCAAAGATAGAGCCAAAGAGTGGTATGATTCAAGAAGAGACATCATGAGTTGGGGAGAGATGAAAAATGCCTTCTTGAGGAAATTCTACTCTATAGCAAAGTTGACACAGATGCGGCGTACCATAGCAAGTTTTAGCCAACTAGATAATGAGCAATTTCACGAGGCTTGGGAGAGATTTCAAAATATGTTGAGAGAATGTCCACATCATGAGATCCCTTTGTGGCAGCTAGTTCAATCCTTCTACTCCAGTCTATCTCATGAAAGTCAAGATACAATGGACTCTTCTTGTGGGGGAGTTTTTATGGCTAAGCCACCTGAAGAGACATGGCCATTTTTGAGAGTTTGGCAGAAAGTTCAAGGATAAAAGCTTCTAGTATGGTCAGTGGTAGTGACCTATATTTTGGTGTGACATCTCCAACTCACGATGATTCAAGCCTACATTTGATGAAATTGTTTGGTGAAATGGTGAGCTTCATGAGAAACCAAGTGGCCAAACCTCCTTTTCATTCGGTCAATGCTATCGAGTTCTATGGGGAAGAAAAGAAGACACCTCACTCCTATAGCTACTAGGAACCACAAAGTCCCACATATAGCTCAAGGTTTGAGGAAGAGGTTCTCTCTAGATTGAAAGTATTTGATGATGTTCAAAGAGATGTTGCAAGATTAGAAGAGAGAATAAAGCAGCTATCTTCCATAATTTCTCTCCAAGAAAAAAATTGTCTTCAAAACCCATCATGAGCCACCATGAAGCAAGTGGACCTATGCCTTACACCCAAGTTTTGTATAGTCCACCCCCCATGCAAGTACATCCTATTCACTCCTTCCAAGGCTATCCTAAGCCTTACACTCCTCCACCATCTCCCTCACCTCAAATTTCCTAAAACTTTACTTTCCAACTCCAATTCTCTCCTCCCCCTCAATTCTCTTCTCCACCTCAATTTCAACCCCAAGTGTCACCTCCACCTCCTGCACAGCCACAACATGCTCCCCCTCTCCACCATGAGCAAGGTAGTGTTGTGACAGTTCTAAGGAGTTGAAAGTCTATTGAGAAACCCACAAGTCAAAGAAAGGTTGATAAAGCAAAGCAAAGACAGCCAAGTGGTGAAGCAGTGATTGATATTGTTGAAGATGATGTTGTGATACCGCATGTTGAGTTTGGGAATCCATGTGATCCACCACATATCCTTTTTGTAGGTCCCATCGTCCCTACTGTTCTGCCTCATGTTCATGCAAGTACGGCAAAAACTAGTGATCCTCCATGCATAGAAGAACTAGATGAGCCATCAGAAATGAAAAGGAGGCAAAAACATAATGTTGATATTCTTGAGGTGATTTGCCAAGTGAAGGTGAACATTCCACTTTTGGATGCTATTAAGAAAATCCCATATTATGCTAAGTTCCTCAAGAACCTATGCACTGTGAAAAGAAGGTCAATGGGGAGGATTCCAAAGAAGGTGAGATTAACTGAACAAGTGAGCTCCATCATACAACACTCACTTCCCGTGAAGAGAAAGCACCCAGGAGCCCCACTCATACCTAGTTACATAGGGGGACATCGCATAGACATGTCCTTCCTTGATTTGGGATCTAGTGTGAATTTGATGCCATACAATGTCTATGTTGAGATGGGATTAGGAAAGTTGAAGCCGACACATTGCACTCTCTAGTCGGTGGATAGATCCATAAAAGTGCCTAGGGGTAGAGTGGATGATGTCTTGGTGATGATAGACAAAGAGAAAGGCACGGTGTTCCCGATAGATTTCATTGTACTTGATATGGAGCCGGAGGATAGGAAAATTCCCATTATCTTGGGAAGGCCATTCATGTCTACAGATGATGCCGACATTCATGTGTGCAATGGCACAATGACAGTCTCATTCATGGACATGAAGATCAACATCGACATGTACACGACCCCAACCCGATGAGTCTGAGATAGGGATATTGGACATGATCACTTCACAAGTCCAAATGGACATTTGAGAGGACACCAAGGTGAAGAAATTGGTGATGATTATTGTGATGAAAGGGATGAGTAAAATAGATTGAGTGCAAATGAGGGATGCATGTTTTGTAGGAATGGACACATGAGAATTCCAACCAGATGAATGAATGAAGAATCACCAAGAAGCCTAGCTGAAGGCAAGAAACTCAGCGCTTGTGGGAGGAAACCCATCTAGGTTTGGGAATTTTTGACCCAACCTACATTTTTCATACTTTTTCTTTGTTTTTACATTTTTTCAAGGAAACACACAAACACTTGTATTTGATAGTTTTTGTGCAGTTTTGAGTTGTGCAGGTGAGAACATAGTGAAATGAAGAAGAATGGAAGAAATTTTGACAAAGAATCAATGTAATATCAACTTGATATCAAAGTATTGATGTTTGAACAAGATTTGAGTGTCATACTATAGTTACAGTGCCCATTACGACTGTGGTGACATGGAATGGCTGTGGTGGTGCACTCACTTTCAATAGAGAAATCGTCAGAAATTGAGAAAATCAACTAAGTATAGGATCATAGCAGAACAACCGTGCAAGGCAGCACCGACGTGGTACCTGAAGACACCACGACCATGGTACTTGAAGACACCACGGCCGTGCTACAACTCGATTCCAGCAAATTAAGTCAGAATTTTGTAAAATTCTAGTTCACTTGCCCATTTCTCTGAAGTACAGAACGGTCATGCTCCGTGCCCTAGCCCCCATTCAGCCTTTCTCCCACCCTATCCAACCCTTGAATCTTCACCAAATCACCCACAAATCATTCCGAATCATTCCCCTACCATTTCCACTACCTTAATCTCTAGATTCCACCAATTTCCATCCACAAAATCACCATTTTCTCTCCATTCCACCTCAACAGCCCCGTTCTTCGGAGAAATATGAAAATTGTTAATTTCACCTCCATTTTCGAGAAAGAATGAAGAAGTTCGCAAGGAAATTAGTGGAGAAGACTATGGGTGTCATCCCCTACCAAAGGAAATCAAGAAACAACAACCCCCAGTTGAAGGATGCTGAATTGGATGCAGTAGTGGATCCTATCACAGAAGAGGTCTACACATAGCCACGACGGGAGACACCATCGTTGTCGAGAGAATCACAACCACCGCCATCTTCTTCTTGGCCCTCTGTCTCATCTTAGAGACCTTCAGCTTTAGCTTCATGACCATCAGTCTCATTTGCACGACCATCCGTTTCTTTGGTATCACAAGCGCAACCATGACCACATCGTCGACTCATGCTAGATGATGAAGAGGATACAGATATGCCTGATATTGAGCAGCAAGCGATACCATAAAAGCACCCCCAACCACACCCCGAGGTCACTACCAGCAGGGCAAAGGAACCTAAGCACCCAGAGTGTTTGAAACGCAAAGTGATAGCAACTCGCTATGCGTGCCAAGCAATGATGGGGGCTGTGGGCTTCTTCGCCTATTTTTAGGGAATGATGGAGAAGATGGGATTGTTCGAGATCTTGGCGCTGCAGTAAGAGTCATATATTGAGCTGACTCGACAATTCTTTGCCACACTAGAGAAAGCAACCGATGAGGGCAAGAATGCCATTAAAGTGATGATTGGGGACAAGAGGTGGAAGATAACCTCAAAGCTTCTAAATCAAAAATTTTCCCCAAGTGAAGAGATGGCATCCCTCCTGGATGAAGGAAAGATAGAAAATGACTCCAGTTCCACATATCTGACAATTTGGAAATACTTCACTAGCCAGAGTACCTTTGTAGTGGGGAAATACAAGATGAGTGCTATCCATAATCCATTCCTCCGCTATGTTCAAAAGGTGTTAGCAAACACCATCTTTTGTAGGTATGCGAACCAAGGCAGCTGCACAAAGAAAAATCTTTTTGTACTTGGTTGGATGACTAAGGAGAAGCATGTAAACCTGGGGGCTTTACTTATTGAGCATATAAGAACAATCCCTTCCAAGAGCATAAATCCATTTGTAATGGGAGGGATTGTAACGACCATAGCCACTGCCTTAGGACATGACATGACAGGCTACACAAAGGCAGATGGAGGAAAGTTGGTTGACTTGCATTACTTGGCCCGCTATTCCATGATCACAATTATGGAGTAGAAGATCATCCACCAAGTCAACCCACCATACCCAAGAGTCCCCTTAGATCTGACCTACCATACTCCACCCCTCATGGCACAATATGGACCAATGAAGGATTTTTTGGAAAAATTGAGGAAGTATGAGGAGGACAACCCCAGAGGAGATAGCATCCCTGAGGTGGTTTTTGTAGGGGGTCTAGGAGAACCTTCATATGCAGCTGAGCTGAGATGGGCAGAGGAGGAAAGAGTGGCATGACGAGTGAGGAAAAGAGAGGAGTGGATAGGGGTGTCAGAGCCACAACAACCCTCAGTGAATGCATATGACATGGCCACCATTCATGCACAGCTGGAGGGTATTCAGGCGATGCAGGACATAATACTATAGGCATAGGAGGGCTTTCAGCAGACACATGATGCCATGTGGTTGGACCATTAGTAGATGCATTACCAGGTCAACCAACTTTACCAGTTCCACAATGCCTAGGCCCAGAGGAACCCACAGTGGGGTGAAGACGGGTGGAGTTCTTTAGTAGCTTTTCAGGACAAGTATCCACCTCCACAGTCAGACTACTGGGGTGCCTACTACAGACAAGGAGGCATACCCCCACCACCACCACAGTGATCATCTACCCTATCATCCTAGACTTTAGTGCCATGCTGAGGATAACATGATTCAAAAGTTTGGGGTGGTAGGGCGGTATGCCCTTGTTTCCATTTTCACTCTTTTTGCATCTCACATGCGGTTTACTTTTTGTTTGTTGTTTTTATCCTATTTTCTTGTCTTGCTTTCTAGTTTAGAGTTTACTGCTTTGCATACCTGCATGCCATGTAGTTTGCTTTCTAACCATTTTTTCGTAATTTAAAAAAAAATGCTCTTTTGCCATGAATTGCATATCATGTAGATTTTTGGTAATTTTTGCATGTTTTAGCTAGGATTTGCTTGTTTGCTGCTTCAAGTTTAATAATATAGGATTAGATGTGATTGGAGGTAACTTGGCACCGTTTTGGCCAATTTTTCCCAGATTTGAGATTTCTTGTCTAAAAAGTGTGTTTTGACCCAATCTCTACTGTTTTGAGTAAAAATGATAACCTTTGACAAATGCAAGTGAATTATCATTGTTTGTTGCTAAGTGGTATCAATGTTTGACTTTTTACATGTACATAACCTCTCTTAGGATTGTGATTGATTTGGTTGAATTGTGAGTTGAGCAAGCTTTGAACACTTAGTGTTTGTGGAATCACTTGATTGATATATCAATTTCATCTTGTTCATTCATGTGGTGTGATATCTAGGATGAAGTATTAGATTAATTTTCATGTAGGATGTCTTATGTGAAGAATCATACCAATGACCACTCTTTGACCTGACTATTCACTCACCATCTCCTTACCCCTCCGCCTCATGAAAGGATGCCAAAGTGCACATATCATCCGTGGCCACCTCTAAAAGTTTGGGGTGGCCACATCCACATCTCACCGCTTCACTCTCATTACCATATGCCCTATCTACTCCAAGGGAAAAGGAAAAAAACAAAAAAAATGAAAAAATAAAATAAAAGGATGCTCCTATTTAAGAGCATTCAAATAAAGAAAAGATGAGTGCTCTATGTAATAACACTCCAAAAAATCTCATCGCAACCCTTTCTTCCACTTTCATACCTATTGAGCTAGGAAACATCAAACCTAGCTCATTTTGCCCTTTTCTGCAACCATGTGGGTCATTTGATGTGATTTAAAACATAAGATTGAATGCATGAATGTGAAACAATACTCCTGGTCGTCCTTGATTAACACCATCATGAAACGGTTTGCCGAGAACTTTATGGAAGTAATATGGATAACTTGTGTATTCTATGCACTATATTTGAAGTTCATATGCTTTGTTCTCTTTTCATGATTGGATTGTGAAATTAGGAGAGGAGAGAGATGAAATGCATGTACTCACTCATCTTTGATCCCATTCAACAATAATCATCTTTTACATTGCATTCGTCATTTATTGTTTGTGGAAAATTTGTAGAGAGATTGAGTTAGAGTATACTTGAGGACAAGTATGTTTCAAATTTGGGGTGGTGATTCAGCCCTATTTTAGGGCTTCATCTTGTGTTATATTTCTCTTCAATCACATCTATACCTGTTAGATTACATGCTTTTCCTCCCAATATGCTTATTTGTGTAAAATTCACTTATGGACATTATTTACATGTTTTTCAGGCATTTGGACCACACTTGATGGAAGAGAGAGAGAAGGTGTGATCCTAGGGTTTCTCTACCCTTAGAGAGGCACAAAGTGAAGTTCGATGCTCCCTCAACCTACTCCTAGTGGCCAAAGATCCATTAAAGCAAATATGTCCAAGAAAATCCAAAGAACAGAGTCAAAGTGCTGATCCAGGACCCAACACGACCGTGGTACCACAGAACGGCCGTGCTAGGTGACTTGTAAATCAACAGGTTCGACCCCAAGTCAAGCTAAAAACACCACAGCCGTGCAGCCAAGAATGGCCATGCCAGAGATAGACACTACGACTGTGCTGCACAGTATGACTGTGCTACACAGAAGTACAACAGGCATGTCGTAGCACCACATCCACCATCACCTAGACCACCACGGTCGTGCCACCCAGCACGATCGTGCTACCCTCAGACCACCACGGCCGTGCCAGTTTCAACCCAAAATTGTCCACCAACCTGACTTTTGACCATTTTAATTGACATGACCATTGTATCCTACCACGGTCATGCTCACCCCTACCCACCATGGCCGTGGTGATGCACCACGGCCGTGCTACTCACAAAACCTACCCATTTTTCACTGCTTTACCTATTTTGCCCCTACTTGACCTAGTGCTTCCCCCCACCTATATATACCTAGGTGGTGGCTGGGGCATGAGGTTAACTACCCTACAACCACTCTAGCCTCCCCATTTCATCCTCCATCCATTCCCACCTCATTCCACCTCCATTTCACCATTTCCACCACCCAAACCCTAGTTTTCCATCATTTTCACCCATTTTCACCATACATCCATGTCATTCACCTAACTTGGAGGAGGGAGCTCGAGCTACAGCTGCTAGGAGGTGGAGAAGGAGGAGTCTTCACCGAGCTCATCATGGCTTTTCACTCCTCTACTCATTCTATCTCCTTTCTCTTTGTATTTTGCTTTGTTATGAGTAGCTAGGCCCCTTGGGTGGGCTGTTTGGGGGAAATTATGTTACTTTGATACCATGTTGGGGGGAAAATGACATGTAAACTTTGTAATTTCATTTGTTAATGATTATATTCTATTTCTATCTCATTCTCCATGAATTTATTGTTGGTTTGTGTGTGAAATCACCTAGGAATTTAGGCAAATTACTTATATGTGTGAATTTTGGGATTTGCCCCTAGGTCTAATTCTTGGATCCCTAGGTTGCCTCCCGTCTTCCTACATACTAATCAATCTCCCTAAACCTAAGTGATAGATCTAAGTATCTAGATTAAATAATTCTAGTGCAATTAGCATAGAGCCTTCTCAAGGCTAGAATGTGGGGGAATTGGGGTCCAAAACCCTAATTTCACCTCCCCATTACTACCCTCGGCCCCTAATTGCCCTAGGAATGTATAATCTAGAAACCTAGACTTGACTAGACTCTACTTGAATTGAACCTAATACCTAACCCAATCGAGCCTCGTAAGGGTAGTAGGGGGTGTTAGGGACTAGTTCCCCTATACATAACCTATCATATCCATGGCCAGTTAGTAGCTTATGTCAATTCATTAGACTCTAACTTGTTGTTTGGTTTGGATAATATAAATGGAATCATATTTTTCATTTGTCTCCCCCCAACTTAAGTGATAATTTCATACCCCTAAACATCCCATACCTCTCTTTATTGCTTAAAACCTTAGTTTTGTGCTTTCTTAGCTTAGTTAGCTCTTTCCTTTCTTAATTAGCTTCTTGCTTTGTTCTTACCTTGTCCATGTTAGTTTAGCTCTTTAATTTCTCTTTTGCTTCTATCTTGCTTTCCTTAGTGTAGTTTGCACGTTCATACCTAGCTTAATCCTTTCTATCCTATTTAGCCTTAATCTAGTCTAGGGTTAATGTAGATTTCATTCTTGCCTTTAATTCCTCGTTTGTTCATAGTAGTTTAAGAATCAAATCAACCTTCAAACCCTTAACCCTAGTCTCCACAATAGGAACCTAGCGAAACTAAACCAAGCTCTAGTGCCCCCTCTTTTCCCTGTGGATCGACCCTATACTTGCCACCTTCCTATACTACGACACGACCCTGTGCGCTTGTGGGTGTAGTTGTCTTAGTGTGAGTAGGTGTGAAGTTAGGTTTTATAAATATAAAAAGTGAATCCAACCATGTGCTTTCGTCCGCGGGGTTGCATCCATTCAAAAATGCAATTGAGTAGTGTGTGACACCATTGGCGGGAGCGCACCACATGTCTTGTGGGTGTCACGGTTGAGACACCTTCCCTAGGTGTGTTGTTTGTGACCAAGGTGGTCTTGTGTCAAAACATATGTTTTTGTGTAAAGTGTCTCGACCTAGAGCATGTGGGTGATCCATTGTCACAACCAAGTTCTATTTTGGTGTTGTTATCATGACCATTGAAGGTGTTCCTCAGTGGTCGTGACCATGGTGACCCAAGCGGTCAAGACACAAACTAGAGTGTATCACCATCTCATACATGGTCTATCTTATTCATGGAAATGTGTTCCTTTGGTGTTCTAATATGTTAACACCTCATACATGCCTTACTTCCCTCCTCCTTTGGGTATATAAACCCTTTCCTTCATTTGTGAGCAATGTTTTTGACCCTACTCTCTTCCTTATCTTTTGCGTCCGACCTTGGAAGCTTAGGGGGCAAAGGAGGTATGACTTCCTTGAAGAAAGATTTATGCTAGATCAACTATTGTGGTGGTGGTTTATGGTGATTCTCCTCTTGGTAAGTGGTTGTAACCTTTTGATCACATTTTCTCCATTAAACCCCATCTTCTTCTTCCTCTTCCTTGGCTGTGAACTAGGGTTTACCCTGGTGGCATTCTTGAGAGAAACTCCACTTCAGAAAGGCCCTTAGATCATGGTTCTACTATGGTGGTAGCTAGTGAGAGGATGCATTCTTCTCTTTTCCCTCTTCTACTTTTGGTTTGACCTAGGGCTTCTTTCCCCTTTTCTTGAGAAACTTTTTAATCATGGCGTTCCTATTTTGTGAGGTGATTTGGTGGTCAAAGTGCTAATCAAGGTTGGGGCTTCATTCCTTCTCTTGGAGCTTGTGTTATGGAGCTCGATTCTCTACAAACAAAAGGCGAGCTATATAACTTTTCCCTGAATTATTTTGGCACCATAATCTTACCCGTTTGTTGCTGTTTCTATCTCTAAAATATGATATTAACATGCTAAAAAGAGTTATCAAGAATTAGGGTTTGAACTGTGATAATAGTTCTATGAAATTTCTTCTATGTTTCCTAACCCTAATTTCTTTGTACCCAATTTTGAGATAAATACAAAATGGATACTTTTCTAGCCTTGGTTAGTGATTTCTATCTTTATGAATGGGGATTCGAGTACCTTAGTGCAACATGAGTTTTAGTACTGTTTGATAGGTGTTGGACATGAGTAATCACCTCTCTTAATAAGGATCTATTGTATAAAATTCTATCATATTCAAAAAGATGTTGATGAACACCTTTGTATGGTGATACTTACTTTGTTTGGAATGAGCATTCCTTGGTAATAACCTACTAATTTGGTTATGGTTTGTCCCTGGTTTGAGGATGGTTACATGTTCTTGTGGACGATTAATCTTGTCGGTCATTACACGTATATTTTAGTCTCAATGGCTTGCGGCCGATAACCATGATTTATTTAGGCAGGATGAAAGTGATGACCCTACAAGTAATTACAATACTTGGTGTTATAAACTTTATGGTTAAGATGGAAAATAAGGTCCTTATGACTTTGTAACATTCTCATGTAGGTTTCTCGCTTTCAAAACCCTAAATCTATGTATTATATTCCTAAAGTGTTCTTCAAACGATGATCTTATATGTATCATAAGATTTGGTTGAATTACCATGTGCTAAGTTTCTATCATCACGTTGCCCATGGAGTTAATGAATGATTTCTTAAATACATTGAAGTTCAACTTTCTCTCTCCTAAGTAATTGGCTTAATACCTTTATGGTGACTTATTCTAGGGTTGAATAATCACGATTTTAAAGTTTTGAATATACTGACTCTTGGTATTCTTGCTGGTCAGCCTTGGTTTCCAACCGAGACATGTGTGCCTCTTGATGAGTTGAGGTCGAGATACCCATGTATGGGTTTGGTCCGAGACATGATTGGCCGAGACATCTAGTTTTAAGTCTTTGGGTCGAGACATATGTACCTCTTGGTGTTTGGAGTCATGACATAATGCCATAAAACATTATGTGGTTAAGCATTAAACCCTAACCCTAATTGAGGGGACTTATGATGCATTATTTACATTTCTTAAAGTGTTTAGTATAATAAGTTAATAATGAGTATTCTCTCTCTATTTGTATAATGTTGATTTTGTAGGAAAGATGATAATCATAGCTAATGATTGCCATGGTGTATAAGTAAAGTGATACATGTGATGTGTATATGCCTGAAGAGGCAAGATGCGATGGTTGTCATAGCTAATGATTGCCATAATACAAGTGATGCTTATATGCCTGATAAGACAAGATGAGACAATAGTGAGTTACATGAATAATGTGATTCATCTCATGACCTAGTGAAGGCTTAATTCCTAATGTGAGGTTATATCCTGTAGTGATGTGATAAAGGATTAATATCAGTAGTGATGTGATAATAGTGATCAGCCTGATATGGCAGTGTTAACAAGTTGTGAGGTTGATGGCCTTGTTTAAGGCAGTGATACAATGTTGTTATAAGATGATATGCCAAGTTCGCTCTTTAAATGTTTGATATCTTCTGAAGTTGTTTCATAGTCATACTTGCTAGATTGAATTAGGGTTTTATATGTCCACTTTTTTGATGGATCCTTAATTCACCCAATTGACATAACTAATAAAGTGAAACCTTAATCGTCTAGTTTCCCTGTACCATAGATCCATCTTCAATGTCAGTATTTATCTATATGGAGAAACAAGTAACTACTATGGGAAATTGAGAGTGTATATTGTTTAATATGTGGGGTATCTGTCGAGGTATCTTGCTATATCCTTAAATTTTTGAAATAGTGAGATGATGTTTTATTTTAGAACGACCATGTGACATCCAATTCTCTAGTGTTGTGCCCTGTACCAAGGCAGACTAGTTGTTTTATAGGATCATAACTTTGACTATGAGTTGATGTCTTTAAAGAACTATAGTTGCGGCTATAAGTTGTTGTCTTTTAGTAGTAAGACTATATGCCACTGCATTACAAACTTGAACTGACCAAGTAGTGATGATGATGATCATGGAGTCCACTCTTCCATTGATCTTGTATGGTACTGATTTTGACTTCACAGTGGTCAGTTGGATTTGAGTGGTACACCTCAAATCCTCAGGGACACATCTATTTAGTATTATTTCTTAGGGTCACATACAAATAACATTGGATGACTCCTTGTTGTGTTTCATATACTGATTAGTTTATAACAATTATTCATTTTCTTCATATTCCTTCTTACAGAATAAGATGATCTACTATTAAGTATAATTACCCTAATTGATTAAACTATGATAATTTCCATTCTTATATCATTGAGCTGAATCTGCTTATCAATTACTAGTATAATTTCCTATTTTAGTTATCGATGCTTATAATAGATGGTGGCGGAGAGTTATATCTCTCACTGGGACATTTGGTCTCACCCAGTGGGTTCCACATCTTTTTAGGTGGACATGCATGATGAGATAGAGTTTGTGTGGCTGAGACTATTAACAAGTGGAGATGTAACTGTTGAATCATGGATATGTTGCTAGTGTCTAGTAATAGAGTCCTATGTGTTGTCCATGTACACTCATGTCCTTGGGGGTGTTTTTGTGAATATTGTACATCAATTTGAGATTTTGGCTTCATGTGATGGTATTATAGACATGATTGTATAATTTTGCAAATGTTTATATGTAACAGGTTGTGTCTAGTTAGTCAGTGAACAATTATGTGTAATACCTTTTGATATAAATAAAATAAAAGTGGCATCAGTTTATGGCTTCAATTTTGAGTTGTTCAACTTGGTATCCTATTATGAGATCGTTTTAGTTTTCCCTATTTTGTGGTAATGTTTCTATTAGTGATAATTTTGCACTTTGTTTTAGTAATCTTGATTGTGTTTTAGTAATATTGATTGTGTGACAAAGGGTGTCACACCAAATATTAATAAACTCATTGTGTTGCCACATATTCAAATGACATTTCACCTCATTTAGAGATATTACCTACTTTTTGGAATTTGTTGCAAGCTTTGATGATTATGGCGGTGACACAAAAAATTACTAACCAATATAAACATACTGCAAAATTTTTGAAGAGGTTTTAAAAACTTTAAAATCTCCTCCTTATGAAGTCAAATGACATTTTCCAATGATATGTCATCACCGATATTTATAGACACCCTATAGTAGTAATTCATTGGGGATCTTTAAAAATGTATGGATCACCCCAATAGAAAAGGTTAGAGTGTCAAAGAAGTTTTCTTCTTTCTTTATTCATGACACATCGAGGAAAAATGTCGCATGCTAGAAAGTTTGTAATATTGGCCAACCAGGGGGTATTAAAATTATTAACAGAAAGAAGGCTTTCTATGGGATAATAATCATCTACATGTAACCCATCATCCACTTGTATAGATGATATTCTAGATAAATGATTAGCCACATATTTTAGGCATTGATAATGCATAATCATCCTAGTTTTAGTCACATTTCTACCTAGTTTTGCATTTAGATTTCACCTTTTTCTTTACAATTAGTTTCTATTCAGTTTCCCTTAGTTTGCTCCAATTCTTTTTTGGATTTTGACATAATTAATTACTTTCATGGTAGCCTCCTCCCAGAATTTTCATGTGTGTGCATTTTCACCGGTTTGCATTCTCATCAATTAATGAAGTATCAATCGATAGGGTGCCTGCTCTATGAGCTCCATCCCTATGAGACATTCTCTTATCAAACAATGATGTCAGTGGTTGATATTTTTGATTAATTAACAAAGTAAATTGTGCAATGAGAATTGTGGCCCCAATAGGGATTCATAAACTAATGAGGCCCCTATCTAATGAGGTTCCTGCACTAATTTCACATGAAGAGGAACTTGAATTGGTGGATATTCTAAATGATGTTGCAATGGTTTGTCTTCTTGTTAGATCCTAAGGAATTTATGGCCATTTTTGCATTGACCACATTAACTCTAAGCCTATATATACTAGGACCTACCTCCATAAAAGTGGTCATCTTCATCACACTGCCATGCTGCAAAACTCCATCCTCAAATTTTTGCTTCCAGTTGGACCAGTTGATCAACTTCATCGACTAATACTGGAAGATCAAACCTTAAAAGATTCAAGTATGGTGCTACCTCCATAGCCAATGTTCCAAGATCTTGACCTCAAAAGAGGCTAGACCAATTTCACCTATCCACCATTGATGGTCTAACCTTCATTGATGACTGTCTCCATCCAATCATTGCTCATTTACTTTTCTCTCATCATGATAGATCTAGGCCAAAGAATAAAGACAATAGTTCCTAAGGTCACTATAAAGAACATATAGGGTGCTCATTGTTGCTCCATTGACCATCCTCATATTCAGTCTTGAATACAAGCAACTACACACCTTAGCTTCATGCTTGATTTCTACTATGATGATGTTCTTCTCCCTCTCATCCCATGTTAATCTTGTTACTGCTAAGATGAGTGATTAGTCCTCTTACTAGGGTGCAAGGAGTAAACTTGTTAACCGTATTTGTTCTTTTTACTATATCTCTTCTACTATTAACAAAGCTATGTTTTGAATCAAAGCTTTATTGCCTTACTTATGGGTTTATCCGACATGTGCATTTGTATCAGATCTTGGATGTAGAGAACTCAAATTTAAGTTTTCGGATATCATTTTTGTAAAGTATAACCCTTGATGAGAGCTTAGGATAGGTGTTTACTTAGGAAATAAGTACATGATCTCTAGGGAACATGATAGAGAGATTAGAGTGATATCTATCTAGGTGTAATCCTCATTCTAATAGGATCAAATTTACATGACCTCAATGTTTGTATGTTCATGATTATTTATGATGTAGCAAGAGAGAAAAAATAGGTATAAAAGGTGAAACCCATACACCCTAGTGTTTCAATACATATGTAACTAGTCATTTAGTCCTTTTGTTGCAATCTTTGAATAATCAACCAACAATAACTTTTTGTGATAAATACCCATTCTTGCTCAGTTGATATGAACAAATTGTTCTTAAATATGTCGATCTTTGGGTTCAATCCTAAATTGTATTGTGATAATATCCTTCCTCTTGTGGGTGATATTTTGTACACTTGTGTTAGGTAAAATCTAGGGATTTCATCCCTAGAGAATTAGCATGTGCTCTTTGTCATGCATCATATATATGTTCTTATCTTTGATCGATATATAACTCTTAGAGAAGAAGAATCCATATGAAGTCTTGGCTCTATATCTTTTTTGTCCATTAGATATTCAAAGTTGTGTGATCAATGTAAATATATCTTAGGTCTAATAAAAACATCTAATATTTTTTCATAGTAAAAACAACAAATAGAAGCTCCTTTTTTGTTGACATGTTATTCACTTGGATATCATCCAACATCTTGATGGCATAAGGACATGAACAACATTGACTTTATTATAACTAAGAACAACTCCTAAAGCATAATCTCTAACATGACATGTTATTCACTTGGATATCATCCAACATCTTGATGGAATAAGGACATGAACAACATTGACTTTATTATAACTAAGAACAACTCCTAAAGCATAATCTCTAACATCACCTGTGATTTTGAATGGTTGAGTCTAATCTGGTGCCTAGATAACAAGTGTTGAATCTAGAGCATTGCTCAACTTATCTAAGGATGTCAAGTAGTCTATATCAATATTGAAACAAATCTCTTTGACAAAGAAAACCGATAATGGTTTGAAAAACCTTTTAAAAACTTTATTAAACTTCTTCTGAAATCCGTTAAACCCAAGGAATATGCACTTTTTTTATTGAGGACGGAGGAGATAATTTGAGATCACATATATCTTTTCTTTGTTGACTTTTATGCCTCTAGAAAAGAAAGAGTGTCCAAAATTACTCCTTGTGTTACCACAAAATGGTATTTCCCCCAATTTAAGGCCAAGTTGGTTTTCTCACATATCTATTGGACCAAGCATTAATTGTGAAGCATGAGTAGAAATCTTTGCCATAAACTAAAACTCATATATGAAGACTTCCATTACGTCTCAATCATGTTAGAATATATAGCAATATGCATCGTTTAAAAGTTGTAGGAGTATCATATAGATTAAATGGCATCCCTCCATAAGTATATGTTCCATAAGGATTAGTGAAGGTTGTTTTATCCTGATCACTATAAAGACTACATGCCATTCTTCGATAATGATACATTCTATAAGGATAGGTAACGATTACTTTCTCATGATCATTAGGGTGAGTTGGAATTTGGAAAATCGGAGTAACCATCTAAGTAACATAAAATATAAGAAATGTGCAAGCTTCTCTAAGACATGATCGATGAAGGGAATGTGGAAACAATCTTCTATTTTCTATATTAAATTTTTGGTAATCGATGCACACTCACTTACTGATAACAATACAATACATGTTTGATTTTATCCTTCTAATTCATAATTATCGTGCTTCCTCCTTTCTTTGGGACAACATGTATTGAGATAACACATATGATATATGAGATATGACATATTATTCTAACACCCATGAGTCAAGTTACTTCTTCCATACTACCTTTGAGGTGATATTAAACTATTGTTGGTATTCTACCAATGATGTGTTTTCTTTAATTATGACTATTCTATGCATGAATATAGAAGGATTTATCCCCTTAAGATCATCTATAGAATAAAAAAATATTTGGGATGTTTAGCATGTTCATGTAGAATCCTTGATTCTCATCTTTTGAAGGATGGACATAAATTATGATTGCCATCATTTTTGTATCATCTATGTAAGTGTTACTCAACTCTAGAGTAGGGTTTTAAGTCTAATATAGTCTATTTTGCTTGATTCAGGGTTTGAATTTCTCATGGTTCAGATAAGGTTCAAATTCCATGTAATCAATAAGTATACAAGGCTCATCTTCTAGGAGTTCCAAGAGTTTTGTGATGTTTTGCTTGCATTTTGAACTATCAAGTCATGCTCATAATAAGTCAAAAATGCACTGACTAGATACTTCATCTAAGGGGCATTGAGAATATTCATGTCTACACAATCTATGAAATACGTTGACTTTACGTTCATTGGTCCTTTCATAGCTTGAAAGACTATCAAATCTAAATGTCATCTCTCAATCTTAAAGTAAGTAAGCCTTCTACTACATCTATCAATATTTTATTGTATCTAGGGAAGGTCTACCAAACATGAGGGAGCGTGAGTATCTTTTGTTATTTCAATATCACAAAATCACAGGGGATGAAATTTTATCCATCCTTATGGGAACGTCCTCAATGACCTGTAGTGGTCTAGTGTAGGATTAAATAGTTAGATGAATGGCCATGGATGAAGGTTTGTATCAGCGAGTCCCATGTGAGTTGCCAAAGATAGTGGCATGATGTTGATGTTTTCTCCTAAGTCTACCAATCCTTGTTTACAAAATGCTATCTAAATATTGTATGATAGGAGTAAATATCCAAGATCCTAAACAATCACATGCATCTTTTATTTAACAATATCTTTAGCTATCTCTTCTAGATTAATACTTTCAACTAGTAACATCCTTTTCATTGTATGAAATCATAAAACGATCTACTACAAGACAGTACCTCTGTTATGACATCAATCAGAGGAATGTTGATGTGTGACTTCTTGATGATTCTGTAGAATTTCTTCAGCTCCTCCTACTATAGGGCTTCCTTAAGGGCTTTGATTTTTTAGTATGAAAGATAAGATATAGGAATGTTCTTTTTGTAATATTTCTATCTATATTAAACAACTAGTATAATAGGATATAGGGGAGAAGATGTAATGATCTTTTCTATACCTACTCAAATTTTATGAATATGTACATGAGTATTAGGAACTTCAGTATAGATGTCTCAATTTTTTTAAAATAAGAAATGTGCTTTATTTGAGAAGCAATACCTTAATAAAATTCTTTTCCTGAATTCAAAAGTATAGCTTCAAGTTTCTCATCATAAATTGTTTCTTCCAGATTGATCTTGTCCTGTTCAACTTCTCAATGACATCAACTATAGATGACAATTGAATTTCAATTGCAAAAATTTAGCTCTTTACTTTAATTAACTATGCCACAATATAAAGAATAAGATTTTGTAACTAAATAATTATGTCATGAGACATTTCCTTCAGAAAAAGACCAAGATTAGATATTTTATACTATAAGTGGTTGAATAAAAATCAAAATTTTTTGAAAAACCAACTGATGATTCAGAACAGAGTGATCAAAAGTGTTTGTGCTGACTACTTCAGATATTATAAGGATAATTAATACCCAATTTTCTACTGTTATGCCTACAAAATCTTGTAGTATTTGAAATATCCACACATTTTGCATCCTTTCATAGCATAAACATGTTTATTTGACTTCAATACACTAGAAATCAATCACTTTAAACTAGAATAGAGCTGAGATAAGTTATGGATCTCCTTAGTAAGTTTCTTGATCTTGTCTAGTTGATGAATGTAGAGCTCATATTGCATGGTTGCTATGATTTCTTCTTGATGGAGGTTGTACACCTAATTTCCTGTCCCCTCCATTGAATCATTGGCTATCATATGTTAAATGTTTCTTACATAAATCTCGAGATTAACTTTCCAGAAGGATTCTCTTATGATTACTTTCAGAATATTTTTCGCTTCACATTGCAATGCTACATAAAATTTGTTTATTAGTGACCATTCCATAATTCCATGATGTGGGCAGTCATATTAATATATCTTTTATCTTCCCCAAGATTCATAGATATATTTATTAACCCCCTACTTTAAAGTACACCATTCTTGTCTAAAATGAGAAGTATCAAGACTATATAATTTACAAGTAACAACATCAACTATTACTACCCAAGCTATAATAATATCCTTAGAATATAATTATACCAAAATTCTACTTGTATCAAAGGGAGATATGAAAATATGAACATAAATAGTGTCAAGAGGTACACCTTCATTCTTTATCATGTTGTAAAAGATTCTAAATTAAGAAAACATCGAGTAGGGTTCTCATCTTATTTACCTCTGTATTGATGTGACCAGATCTGGGTGATTAGACCAATTTTGAATTTCATATCTTATAAATCAAATAGATGTTCCACTAATCTAGAAATATTTGATATTATTTTGGATCAACCTAGTATATTTGTGAGATATTAGATGTTATATATTATCTTTCATTTCTATACGATCTTCTAGTTTCTCCAACATCTTGAATCTACTATAATTATGAGAGGTAAATATTTATCTGAGGTCGAACTAAAAAAGAAATACATTTTGAATAGATATACTAAACCAATATCTATTCACATTCACTGTGATCCTAAATAATTATGTCAAAAACCTGATGCATGGTGTGTGTTACAACTCACATAACAATGTTTATATCTAATCAAATATGAACTTATACTCTTGTTGAATAGAAGCTACTTATATCAGTTGTATGCATGATGTTTGAAAATGTATAATCTAATCACACAATGCTTGATACTCATAGTGTACAAGGTTCAAATGTCGTGGAGTCAAGATTGTTCTCATGATCTCAGTAAGAACCATAAATTTCTATCAACTTTGTATTAGTTACTTTGACCTAAAGAAGTGATAATTTTGTTTATAAACTATTACTAGATCTAATCTAAGGAAAGTGGTATAATATGAACTAGATATGTTTGCTCGAAAGAAATGTATGTGTTGATGATTTAGAGGTGAACATCTCGCTTGGAGACTTTTTCTTCCTAATCAATACTCTTATCCACCAATGACTATCATAAACACAAGAATTAGATCATTTTGAGTCAGCTCTCAAGGTGTCTCTGCTCAACCTTCTCTCAATTTGAGTAGAACATGTAGATTTAGTGGACATCTCCTTTCTCAGGGCTCAATGTCAATACTTATGCATTATGGTGAGACAACCAAAAGACTCAATGTGGTCACCCAGATAAGTATAAATCTTCACTCAACATGGGTTCACCATTAGGCTAAGTCCATTATAAACAACCTAGAGAGACTTTCTACAAAGAAATATAAACAAAAGGAGAAAGTGGATAAAATATAGTAAATTGACAGTATAACAAATCAAAAGAAAGCTTAATCAACATGACCTAAAGATAGAAACTACTCGATCATCTATGACTTAGCTTAATAGTGTTCTAGGATATACCTGACTTTTGATATATAGAGGTTATAAGGATATTACAATCATAGTTTTCCAAAGGCAAAGCTGATGACAAGCTTGTACTTGCAACTCTATAGAATGGCCTCAAGTCTAGGCAATAGTCTATCTCTGATGAGGTAGTATGGTGGTCGTAGAGTGGTATAATAATTTGCATCTAACTATATTAAAGGTACTTATGGAAATTTCATGATTGCATTAGTGGAAGGGTGGACAAAAAACATATAGATGGAAGAATGGAGCAAATTGAGGTGGAGTTTGGAATCCTGAGAATGTTGGTGGGGGTTATATTTATAGGCATGGGATCCAAAAAAGGGTACATGAGACCTTTAGTGTGTATTCAAGTGGAGTTTGGTAGAGACGAGGTCGTATCAGAGATGGAAAATCATCAATATATGATCACTTCACAACATCTTTGTTTGAATGAGATGAGGTATCTACAATATTTGATCACTTTGCAACACCTTTGGATAAACGATGATCTAGCATATTTTAGATACAACCAAATAAGTAGTCCTTCAATAGAATTGTTTATGGATTTGGTAGTCACTCCTATTATTTTGTAGGATGTACTTCGACTAGTCAAACCAATATTTGAGACTTTGAGCTTCTATCTTGGTCTAAAATTATTTGAGTTCTTATTATCTTGGAGTAGTCAAGTATTTTCATTGGCTATACAAGTTTGGAGAACCTATTTGGTTGAACACCATAACTCTGTAGTGAGGTTCCCTTTGGCAATGGTAGGGCTTTCTTAGTGGGCTTCATGAGATTTTCATGTGTCGAAGTAGGCTCGCAGGCGGATATGGTTTAGTGTTTGAATACATCTTTAATCCTATGTGTATTCAAGACAATAAGTGGTCTATTAGTTCAATTTCCACAAGAGTATAAGGTATTGAGATTTAAGAAAATTACAAAGACATATCTCTTTATTATAAGAAAAATGGAACTATTTATAGCCATGAAAATAGCCAAAATGGATGTGATCATTCATCATGTAACTTGAAATCTTAATCCCTAATCAATTATTTTTCTACTATGAATTGAAGGTGTTAGGCACCCCATCACCCTAAAACTTGGTATTTCTTTTTGAATTTTGGAGTTTGCGGAAGCAACCATTGGGTTTGGAAAAGCAAACGAAACATGGAAAAATATTATTTAAGTGTGTTGTTTTTCTAGGATGACTTTGTAACAATCCATAGTCATCCCAAAATACTCTAGTTTGATTAACATATCCATATCACCTTAGGGTTTACGATGGTAGAGATCTATCTTGGGTGATTGGGATGAGATGTGGAAAATAGAGAGAAACTATGCAAAAGATAGTAAATTGGATCAAGTGATATGTAGGTGTGTGTGTAGTTAATGATCTTTATGTTTACAAGATTCACATGTTTTAATTAAGATTCATTAGTTAGAAGTAGTCTAATATGAGAAAGATGAAATCCTTTTAGGAAATCAAGAAAGCATATAGGCATGGCAATTTGTCAGATGATAAATAAGTAGATAAGAAAAAAAACATGAACAAGTTGGGGTAGTTGATCCAATTAAAACATGAACAAGTGAATGATCAAGATCTAAAGAAAAGACAAACAATTAGAGAAAAAAACTTATATTAGGCCCTTGGTGCCTCCTTACAATTTATGCAATCTCCTACTATATATCAGAACTGTCATTCTAGAAGAAGGATCTTGTAGATGATTATCAATTTAGACTCGAGTTAATATAGGATATTCACTCTATAGTTTTTGGAGAGTCAAAAGGGGTGTCAATTGATGGTGGATATGTGGGGGCAGTTATAATTTTTTATTGAGAGGCATAGTTTTGGTGTTAAGAAAGACAGAGACATGCTATTAGAACAGGAATAGAAAATAAAAAGATCAGATGTGTGCCCTATGGGACCCTATAGGTTAATTCTTTATTCTGGGTGCACTACATGAAGAACACCATATTTTGCCACAAGAATCAATATGGGAACCATTATTTGGTGCTTGAGGGGGCCAAAAAAATTTAAATACTCAACATAGCATTGTAACTCATGACTTCAAGTAAAACAATAAATAGGTTAACCAATACACTAAGTCTAGTTAGGTGATTCATTGGGTCAAAGAACATATATATCGCAACTGCATTTTGCATGCATTGTGAAAAATTAATAACCTCTTGGATATTGTTGCGTCTACAAACAAGTACACCAAGTCTGTCTTTGTGATTAATATCCAGTATAAATAATATATATTATCAATATTACATTACAAATATATGTATATATACATATATATATATGCTATATGTTTAATTTTTTGTTGGGGGGCGTGGCCCCTGCCTGCCCTGGTTCCACCACTGATGGGAACCCTGGCGCAAAGTGGCATTCCTCCAAGTTGTCATAGGTAGGAAACAAGAGCTTTCCTTGTCCAAGTACCTAACACTGTGGAAGATTGTTCAATTTTCAAACATTGTCAAAGATTACAAATATATCTCGTATGTATATTTTTTGTTGTAAGATTGTGTCTTTCACTAATGAAAAAAAAAAAGAAAAGAAAAGAAGGATATGAATATTTGAGGGACAAGTCTTACCTTTTCTCTTAGTTATAAAAAACACATGTGATAAAAGTAAATATCTTTTAATGATGTTGGTTATTGAAAATTGATAAAAAGGAAATTGAATATTCAACTGGGACTTAAATATTTATAAATACAAAAAATCGGGTAAAATATGAAAATAGGATTCTAAAAATCTTAGTAAAATTCCAAATTGTTCTTAAACCTAAAGAAAGGTAGTTCCTATTTTTGAACCCTTAATGGATGGGAAAGGGGTACATGAGTAGTTTAAATGGGCTTAAAATATGAAAATTTATTGAGTAAATATGATAAATTCCATCATCAGTCACAGATGATCTTATGTTGATCATTGATGAAATGAACAAATATTAGGTGTCAATAGTTTTTCCTCTCAAGATAAGGTTTGATGTATGAGTGAGAAGCATGGGCTTGAGCCAAGTCTGACACCCCCCATTTTTATAAGACAAAGGTGAGACTCATCAAGGGATTTCTCTCGAGCCATGAATACTTTTTTAGTTGTCCATAGCCATGAATCTTGGATATGAAAGACCCTTAAAGTGTATTATTTTGGGTATATCATTATTTATCTATCATATATTGTCATTAGATTTATGAGTAGATTAGTTCAATTGTTGGCGCATATGCACATAAAGCCATCCCAAGCGATTGCATGGAGTCGGATATTAATTAATCAATTAATGTGATTAATTGATTAATTAATGAATTCCAGAATATTCTAATTAATCCACGCGCATTTTAATTAACGTAACATTTCTGTTTACCGATGGGTTTAGGAAACCCTATTTCCCTTCGTATCATGTTTAAAGGAGGATTGACGGCCGATATCTATATAAGATAGATAGAGGCTTTTCAGTTTATGCTCATGCACGTAAACCCTAGCCGTCATCGTCCTTAGGAGAGAAAGGAGAGAAATGCGCTGCTAGCACACCTCCGCAGAGACACGACTCCTTCCCGCCGGCTTGGGAAGCGTAACGTGGAGTTCCGTCCATCTACGTGGACGAAGTAGAGACGCAGACGCCTTGACGCCTGCGTTCAGAGGACGTCGACAACCACCTGTATGCGCTGCGAGCAGCGTACATCACCGCCGCAAAGAAAAACCGTCGGATCTTCCTACGACACACTTGAGGAACGAGAGAGAAGTTCCGTCCATGTAGGCCAGCATCGTTGCACCCCATCGTGTAACAGGACATTGTCGGACTTGCTCCGCGATAAGGTATATCCCGCAAACACTCCTTCCAAATACGTTGTTATCGACGAGATCCTGTTTCGGGTTGCGTGGATTTTATTGCTTCCGCCGCGCATGTTTTCTCCACAAAACCCAACAGTGGTATCAGAGCAGCGTCGATCTACGGTGTATTTGGATTCGTTTCAATGTGATCAAATCATTGTATACAGTTTTTATGTTGCATACGATGCGAATTAAACCTGCTAATGTGCAAATCTAAACCTAATTCCACATACGCCGCAGGCTATTATTTTTGACGTTTTGGACGGGGTCAACTATGGAAAATATTGATTTTCCTAAGTGCACAAAAGTAAAATTCTGTAGACCTTTCAGGGGCTCTTCCCCTGAGACCCTGCGAGGGGCGGCCTCCCCTCGACCCCCACCCGCTGACCATGTGTACCCCCATTGTCTGCGTGGGAGTCAAAATTTTTTTAATGGGGAATGCCACACATTAAAAGTACTGCAATTTTAATATGTATATACGTATTTGTAGATATACCCATGATAGCATACACATCGCCTTTAAAATCTATTTTATGTGGTGAGTGCATGCATGGTTATGGCCTAGTATCCCCTTTTGTGAATGTTGTGAATGAATGTGGATGTCAATCTTGTGGATATGTTTGTTTGTGAATTCTATGGATGTATAATGGTTACATATGGATCCGTTGTATAAAGTATTCGACTTGCATGCTGAGCCTCATCTCTTATTTCAAAGTGTAATTAATTTTTTCCTTTTATATTTGTACTCATATGATGTAATAGAGATAGGATTAGTTTTAGTTTTTGTAAACTTGATTTAAGGAGTCCACTTGAAGATCCAACTCCAAGGAGTGTCCATGGAGAAGCACCATTAAGATCCAATTCCAAGAAGCAACCTGAAGATCCAACTCCAAGGAGCATCCATGGAGAAGCAACAAGAAGATCCAATTCCAAGAAGCAACTTGAAGTTCCAACCTCACGAAGCATCCATGAAGTTGTTCATTGTAATGTTGATCATTACATGCTTACAGGTTGATTCATAGGTGTTGCATGAGATGCATAAGACCATAGGTGGACCATAATCCTTTGTTGCTCCAAAGGATTACTATAGTATGGCCATATCCGATGTATTTGTGTTTGTGATTGCATGTCTATCGTTTATGGTTGTGGATATAGTAGTATATGATACGTACTATAAGTATGTGGTGTTTGGATATGTATATGTATTAATAAAACCCCTCAATTAATAATATTAAGTTTTAGTTGCCTTCCATAAAGCAACACACATGAAAAGCTTGATCAACTATGTGTGGGCATGCCTCCGCGTGATACACTGTCTATCTCGTGGAAGTGTGATGGTGGGTGTGTGGGTCTGCCTCCGTAGGGTGCACACTCATCGTGTTGGCTTATGGGTTGGACTTAACTATGGAACCTTGATAGGTTCAAGTACCTAGAGGCACACAGATGCATCATGGCAAGGAGTTGTGCATGATCATCTATCCAAGAGTTGCATATGATGCAATTGGCAAAAGTTGCCTACCTTAGTATTTGGTCTTTGACGTCGGCGTTGGCTGGGCATTGATCCAATTATTTTGGGTCTTGGCTCACTAGAAGGTTGTGCGTTGCAATCTTCCGAGTTGATAGTGAGGGCTATCAATTTGCATAAAATAGTAGGAGCGTAATTAATTAAAGGCCTAATTAATCTCGTTTATCACACTTCTTGTGAGGGTAGTGGGCGCTTCTAGTGAGGGTCTTGTTCCTTCTATAAAACCTATATACTAGCTCTTGTTCATGAATCATGTTTGGTTTATAATGGTGCCCCTTGATATGCTTGATATAGTAGATTGCATCTATGTATCTTGACATAACTTTACATGTGTTTATGGTCATCTGGAATTATATAAATAATGCTGAGAAATGGTAAGCATATGAGATGCTTTGCTTGATGATATGACATATGTCTATGGTCACAAGTTGAGGCATGAATGATAAGGCACATAATCATCAATGTTACCCTATGTTGAGAATATGATCCTTCTGTTAATCCATGATGATTGTGTATACTAACCATGCGGGCGTTTTATACAGATGCATAGCCAGGTAAAGGGCTATGAGGTATATATATGTTTGAGTAACACTGCTCTGATGGTTACTCTCAATGATGAGATGACATGCATGATGTGTTTTGGTCTGAGAACCTAAGTTTGGCTAAAGTGTTGGGATTGCTATCCCATGGTGATGATGTAAGCCTTGAGAGGCAGTGGCACTATGTGATGAGAGATTGAGATCCCATGGCAATGTGATGATCCTTGTGATGGATCTATATGATTGGCAAGAGGCTAAGTGGTAACATGTAATGTTGGATCCTTATGATGGACCGGGATGGTGTTGATGACAGTAAAAGCATGATATTGAGTTTCATGTTGTTTATTCTTGTTCTAGTTGCATGTTATACAACTTGGATGAATCTTGCAATCCACTTAAAATATACTAACTAATCACAGTGGAACATATCATGTAGTTTCCCTGGTCATAGATCCATCATTGTCAGGAGCTGGTGATGGTGAAACAGGTTCTCCTGCAGGTTAACCCAGAGTACATATTGTTGAGTATGTGAGGTTTCTCCTAGCCTAAAGTGAGGAGGTAAGAGTGCAACTTCAGTTGTAGACTCCAGAGTACAGATTCAGGCCCGTAGCTCAATATGTTGAAGAGCATGGTGAACAGGCCCATAGCTCAGGATATGTGATATGGGAGCATGAATGTGTTCATGGCTCAAGAGCACAGTGAACAGGCTCGTGGCTCAGTTTCACTAGCACCAATACATGTATCGAGGCGGGCTAGGCAGAGGGTAGCCTGACCCTGTGGCTGAGGCCACTTAAGCATGAGACTGCGGTCCTGCTTGTGTTGTACTCGTGCACTGACCACGAGGTGGGAGGTCGTGGAGTCCGACTCTTCCATTGACCTTGTATGGCACCGGCTTGGGTTTCGTAACCGAAGGTTGGATTTTAGCGGTACGGCTCACTTCCTCAGGGCATAATAATACGTAATCCAGCCGAATAGTATTTACTGCTTAAGGCAAAACACGGAAAATTGATTGAGGCCTTGCTTGTGTAGTTAATCTTGTTATACTTGTAGTTACTTATATGTTCCTTATGTTATGTGGTAAGAGCTTATAAATCTTATCTTGTTAATCATGTTCCATAAAGAGATATTTGGTAAATGACTTCCGTACATCTGGTAAGCTTGATGGTATGGATAGCTTTGCTATATAGACTGCTCTTGTTCTACGCTTTATCAATTATATGATGTTATTGCTTTAATCCTTATCTGGTTTTATGGTTTCGGGGGGGGGGGAGTTATGTTTCTCACTGGGACTGTGTGTCTCACCCCGCTGGTTTATACCCTTTTTAGGTATTCGAGCTAGACGTAGTGGTGGTCGCGGAGTTGCGGCTGAGCAGCAAGAAGAGCAGTAGAAGGCAAGATATGGATACGCTGTTGTTTTGGCTATTTTGTAGTAGAGTCTTAGAGTCATCCCTGTACTCTCAGGTCCTTGGGAGCGTTTTGACGTTGTTTCACGATGTATAGTCGTTGATATTTTGTATATCCTGCTGCTGGCCGTATGTGGGCCGTTGTGTATGTATAACAGGTGATGAACTCATGTGATAGCTTGACAGCTAATCTCCTAAGTTGTGGACACGTGTCAAGATCTTGTAAATGTTCATATAACATGTTTTCTTGCAGGACGAGGACTTGAATGTAATAGTTTCTTAGTTTATCCGCTTTCTGCAATCGGTTTTAATTAACCCGTGTTTTTGGTAATCTGTGGTTATGGTGATTTCCGCACATTTTTGTGTAACACCTCGCTGTCTGTGTGATAGTGGGATGTGTTGCCACAGTCGGATTTAATGGGTAGTCAAGAGAGGTTTATTGATGTGTCTTAAACACTGTCAACCGAACTCCAAACGACGCAACACAGAAAACAAAGTGTCATTTCGGGAAACAAAACTAAATAAAATATTTCATAAAAAGATAAATCCACACACCAAACCGAGCCGGGCCGGGCGAGCGAGCGAACGAAAGCGCGCATGTGTGTGTATTTTTATTTTATTCAGAGAAATACAAAAGACAAGACAAACGGCCTTATGCCCTTGAGAGGTCCTAACCTCTATGGGACCACTAGCACATATAAGGAGTTGTGTAGTTTCTGTTGTAGGTAGTATGAGATAAAAGGTTGGCAGTAGAAAATTGAATTCTGTAACAAGAATACAACATGCTTATAGTTGTCGTCTTACTTCATTATGTTCGATTGGATAAACATCAAAGTGTTAACTCCACTAACATGTTTATTTGAATTCTTTGTATAAACTTGAAGTTTGTGTTCATGCACATGTTACACTAGAGGGAGCCAACTAACATTTAAATTAGACGTTCTCTTTTAGGAGGTCATATGTAAATTATTGAGGGTAAAATGGTCATATGTACAGAAAGAAGCACAAACAATTTTGGTAATCACAAGTTTGAAATGAGAACAATTTAATTGAAATTTAATCAATTTATTCTCTTTTAGAAGGTTATATGTAGATTATTGTGAGTATTAATTATATAGCATATGTCAAGATAATGGAGTAAAAATAATTTTGACAAGTACACATTGCTGAGTGGCTATCTGACAGTTAATCCAGATATTTCTTTTAAGAGGTTGGTTCTAAAATTATTGTCAGTAATAATCATATATTAACATCAACACACATCTAAGGGCCCGTCTGGTTGTGGGTAGTTGGAACACATGCAGTACCAACTCAAGTTGTTTTACAACTGTAAACGTTTAGTTGGAAGTAATTTCAGTTCACACCCAGAAAACCTACTCCCTGCCGGTACGCTTCTATGTACAAAACTCAGGAAAACAAACCACACCTATTTCGGGCACGGTTGGTTTTCCAGTTTGATGGGGCGTCCTCATTTCTTGTCATCCGACAGTCCTTCTGTTCTCCTCACCGCCTATTTCTTAGACAATCACAACTGCAAGTAGCTGACGAACATGATTTTCTAGAGTGGTATATATACCACGTGTAACTATAACATCAAACTATTAGGAACCAAACGTGAGAAAATGGTTGAGTCCAGTTGATGCAGCCTTCAACCAAATGAAAAAAATAGAGTTCGTTTTCACTATTTTGTAATTCCTATTTCTAAACTCACCTGCTGGCTTCCAACCGTTGGCAACCAGACAGGCCCTAAGAAGTAAACACATGTGATTTAATTATTGACACACTACGATTAGAGTGAACTGACAGTTAATCGAGTAGTTTTTTTAATAAGTTGTTTGTAAATTACTGTGAATAGTAATTATTTGTTAGTCGTCAATAAGCACACACCTAAGATAGAAAATAAATATAATTTTTTGCATATCAATGTACTTGTTTGCTCTCAGCAAAGGCTCTAATTATTGTCAATCTACACATGACTGTTTTGTTAAGTCTCTAATTATAGGGGTGAGCATCGGTCCAAAACCGGACCGGACCGGACCGGACCGAGGACCGAAAATCAATAATTTTTGGACCGTTGACCGGACCGTTTGGTGGTCGGACCGGACCGGGACCGGACCGTTTTGACCGCGGACCGGACCGGACCGGACCGTTTGGACCGCAATCAGCCTTTTTTAGATGTTTTACAACTTATTTAATTATACAAAGTTGATAATCTTAGTCACTTCTAACAATTATATAACTTTAGTATCAAACATTTATACTAGTAGTACTTATATATGTACTTTATTTGTAGTTATTATAGAATACACCTTCAAATATATATGGATTTTATATAAAAGTTAGTCTGCGGTCCGGACCGGACCGGACCGGTTTTGGACCAGACCGGACCGGACCGGACCGAAGACCGAATTTATCGAATTTATTGGACCGCGGACCGGACCGAAGTTGAAATGGACCGGACCGGACCGGACCGAATTGAGCGGTCCGGTCCGGTTTTGCGGTCTGGACCGAGATTTGCTTACCCCTATCTAATTATTGTCAATCTACATATGACTCTTTTGTTAGTGTACACCAGCCTGTTTGAAATATTTTCCAACTATACTTGTTTGAAACTCTTTGCAAAAAACAAATTAATTTTTTAATTCGCAATAGACTGATCGAGTATATCATATAGTATTTAGTAATACTGTATTATATTATTTAATTGTATGACACATGCTTAGCACTGTCTTCCGCTCGTTTTTTCATGTGAGACAGATTGGTTACATTAGAAGCTGAGTCGTGAAGATAGGGTGACTCCCAGGAATAGAAGGAAAGAAAGACGCGGATTGATCCGCCACAAGTCCACATTGTGATTTAAGCGCTGAATAATAATCTTTATCACTCATTATCACAGCAGACGGTTAGTTTTCGGATATGACAATGTTTGAAAGAAAAATAAGGACAAACAACCTCAACCACTCAAACAACAACCACATAGGGGTGTAAATCATGCGGGTACGGGTCTGACCATACCCATACCCATACACATACCCATCTAATTTAATGGGCTTGGTTCCGATTCTAGACCCGCATAATACAAAATCTGGACCTGACACCATACTCATACCCGCAATAATAACATGTATGTGGATAATCGGTTCAAGAGAAATGACTTTGTTCAATATATTTTAATACAACAAGATATTGTTATTATATAGTTAACATGCGATAGTTATATTATATAATTCTATATTTTATACATTTAATGTTAATTAAGTTAATTGTTTACATATTTATAGTCATCATCATAATGTTAACTTATGTAGAAAGTAATGTAATTTAGTAGACATTTAGATTTTTAAGTTTAAATATGATGTTCATTATTGTAATTAGAATAGTTAATTCTTACCTATATGACTAGTCTCAACCTTATTGTGTGGTTAGAGTAAGATATAATCTCAAGAATTATATTAGTTAGACTAGTAAAATATGATCTATATAACATATTATTTAAGTAGTTACTTATGTATAGCGGGTACACGGGTCTAGCGGGTATGAGTCCAAGCATACCCATTATTGGACCCACATAGAATTATATTAGTTAGACTAGTAAAGTATGATCTATATAACATATTATTTAAATAGTTACTTATGTATAGCGGGTACACGAGTATGAATCCAAGCATACCCATTATTGGACCCGCTTATATACGGGTATAAAAAAGACCCGATTTTTTAAGGATCCGGATTTACGGGTCTGTGGGTCTACCCGTAACTATTTACAGCCACCGGTGCTGAGGTGGCTTCAGATCTTTGGGACAGAATGAGGACGAGCATGAAGATTGGAAATATCTCATATCAGCAGAAAACGATTTATATGGTGCTGAATAATTGTTGGAGATCAGCATCATCTAAATCTTTCTCGGGTTTCATGATAGGGATCTCCCTGCCTGGTGTCATGGTTGATATGGAAGGCTAGATGTGCTAGCAGGTACGAGGACGAGAAGATGAACCCGCTCACCATATGGCAAACATCACAAACCATATTCTCTTTGAAAAATCTGGAGCGGATGTTCAGATGGAGGAAGCAACGGCATTACGGCGCCCCGCCTACAAACCTTCTCTTCCCTACAGGTCCATTGGGACAGACCAGCACATCCTCTTTTATCTCTTAGTATAGCCGCAGTCAAAGGGTAGCGGTTGGGGGCCTGCTTAGGGACCAAACAGCAAACGTTATCTGGGGCTTCTCAGCCCCAGGGTGTGCAACCAACAGACTAGAAGGACACCTGGAAGCGCTTTTCTATGGACTCAATCTTTGTAAATCACTTAGGTTCTATGGACTCAATCTTTGTAAATCACTTAGGGCCTGTTTGGTAGGGAGTGGTTGCAGTTCATTACAATTGAATGTCAACGTTTCCGTTTTACATTTTATTTGATTGGGTTTATTGAGGTGCAGTTGTTTGAATTGATTCTGCATCCAACTTCATTTTTGGCCGGCAAAACACGGAATCCGTACCGCGCCGAAAATGGGAGTCGGTGCTTTAGAGGCTCTGTCTCTGTCTACCGGGAGGCATACTTTTCTCGCTGCATCTGCCAAGGTGTCACCGTGTTTTGAATCAGGTTACACACCCGATTACACCTTACTACCATCCATCATTGAATCAGGTTGTCGGGTGGCGGTAGAGATTATCAAAGGGGCATATGATAGCCATGGAGGATCAAGGCACTGGTCGATGACATTAAAGGCACAGATGCACGCACTTGTTACAGGTGGAGGTCGTCAAAAGTGTGTTGCAAGAACAAAATATGGTGGCCAGGGCGCTAGCGGAGTACGGTGGAAACCTAAACTTCTTCATGGGACTGAGACAGATGCCTCCTCCCGCACGTACACCTTTTCTTTTTTATTTCAATAGGGGAGAGTATACGATACATGTAAAAAACAATTCTCAGTGATATAGCGATAATTAGTAGGGGCTGTTGAGCCGCGTTTCTTTTCTCCCTCGCCACTGGTGCAGGAATAGTAACTCCCTACCTAGAAATTTACGATGACTCCAATTCTGATTATAATGTATAGACATAGCATAAGTGTCACAACAACGTCGAACATAGACATGGCTGAACTAAATTTCAGAACTTAAAAACCAGATAGGAACATGATCTCGGAGGGAAGATATCAATGCCGGTTAACAATGGTAGCAGAGGTAGCTCCGAGACACTATCGTAAGGATGTGAGCATAAGAAATATTTATATAATACTAGAACAGGAGCACCATGTATTGTCATTGAAACATATACAAAATCAGAGCAAGACATCACCTTGTTTCCTAATTGATTACATGACAAGAGACTAAATATAACACCCCACATTAACCATTACATTTTCATGTGCAAATATGAGCACTGGCGCATCACTAATGGATTCTGAATAAACAGAATATGGAAGGAAGGAATAAACAAGAGGGCTTCTTCAAGAACCTACCGGTCCAACATGAGCCATTGCATAAAAATCATCAGAAACTAGCAAATTAGGTAGGGGAAGGAATCGTTGTGACAGGACGGTCGGTCTGGGCATCTTATGCGCGCTCGCCTCGGATACGCCTGGCGAGCTGGATGTCCTTGGGCATGATGGTGACGCGCTTGGCGTGGATCGCGCACAGGTTGGTGTCCTCGAAGAGACCGACGAGGTACGCCTCGGCGGCTTCCTGGAGGGCGAGGACGGCGTGGCTCTGGAAACGGAGGTCCGTCTTGAAGTCCTGGGCGATTTCACGGACGAGCCTCTGGAAGGGCAGCTTGCGGATCAGGAGCTCCGTGCTCTTCTGGTACTTGCGGATCTCACGGAGAGCGACGGTTCCGGGCCTGTAACGATGGGGCTTCTTCACTCCGCCGGTTGTGGGGGCGGACTTCCTAGCCGCCTGCAATAATGGAAGGAGAGAACCACTGAGTCAGTCATTTAGAAGGAAGAAAACCACGAAATTGAGCAAACCGACGATCGGAAACCCTAGGGAAATTTGAAAAAGGGGCGATAGACAACGGCATACCTTGGTGGCGAGTTGCTTGCGGGGGGCCTTCCCTCCGGTGGACTTGCGAGCGGTCTGCTTCGTACGGGCCATCAGGAGGAGATCGAACACAGTGGATTCGCAGATTCGATTGCCGGCAAAAGATGACGGCGGAGACGCCCTGGATTGAGAGGAGAATGGATATAACGGAAACAAACTGGTAGGAGAATCTTATATATAGCCGTGGACTGGGAGGATGGTGGTCTGCGGTGCTTCCAAGTGGATGTGGGCGTGTGGATGGGAAAGCGGTCGAGAAGAATCGAACGGCTATGGCAGTATTACAGAAAGGCAAGATCCGTGGGTCTCATCTTGGTCTTGGAGGTTGTAGCCCGTTTGGTCGTGACTGGGATTCTGTTTGGGTTAGTTAGGGTTAGTCTAGTCATTAGATTTGGGGTAGTTAGGATCTAGTCTGATTCTATTTGGCAACTCATATTTTGATCACTTGGTTTGGATTGAGTCATGTTTCAGTCTGATTCTATTTGACTAGCAGTCTGGATTCTGTCTGATTATGTTTGGCAACGTAGACAAGATATGCTTATTCTGTCCTATTCTTAAAAAGTTGTTTTAGCAATAACATCTTATGTAAAGTTGTGATGCCACTACAATACAAATATAAAATTAACAAAATAAATGTAATTTGATACATAATGTGGGTGATATTGTTTGTTTTTTAGTGAAATGAATAGTCATGAGTATGGTCATTTTATATGTTTATTTTAAATAAATTAAACTTTACAATTGTCTTGCATGGCATGTTCATTTTGTATGTATGTATGCATGCAATTGTGCATATTCGATCTAGTAATTGGTAACTGACAAGATAATTGTAATTGGCATAATATAACATAAATTACGCACAAGTAGATCAAACATCATTTGAATGATAGTTTTATTAAAATAGCCATAATTGTTCCATAATAAAATATATGACAGAGTAAAGATGATAATGTTTGCATCAGAACTTAAACAACGCCAAAAAAAAGCTGATAAGAACATAATGTGGCCGGGGCAAAAGCGTCATGAACCAAGGGAGAGCGGACAAAAAATGAGCGGCTTGCCCTAGGCGTAGACCTACACACCCATACACACATGCTAAGACAGCGTCCAGCCACTGTGTTGGCCAGTTTTCGGGGTGGCCAATGATTGGTCTTGTTCCCGCGTAGGACCTTCTCAGTTGACCCACTTTAGGGCCTCTTCGTACTCGTCCCATGACACAGAGCAGTCCTCCTGCAATGGTTGAGGTTGTTGTTTGATGTTGTCTTTTGACCAATCAAACAACAATGACAAATGAGGAACATGTTTATTGACCCCAACCTTTCCTTCTTCATTGCTCTCAAATTTGGAACCCTGTTGTGCAGGCTCCCCCTGGTGTGTAGGGCCGCAACATATTTTTTTATAGACTATGTATTCTTCAACATATTTGTGTATCTTTGACGGGGACATCAATATCTTTTCAAACTTTGATCGTAACTTTGAAAGCGATGTCGACATCTAAAATTTTAAAATAAATATAAGTAAGAGCAAATAATCAGAATAACAAAGTACATATGATAACAGTTTGTAAAAGTTAAAGTTGGCAAGCAAACTTAGATAAGTAAGTTTGAATATGATGTTAGACTTCCAAATAGAATACGTAATTACACCTTTGATGAAAGAATGGTAAAAATAAAGTAATGATGGCCATAAGTTTTATAATAAAATGTTGCCAAGCAATCATAAAAAAATACAAGTTGGAGCAAGTATGTTACAATTTCATTCGTCTGCTTCATCGCCTGAGGTTGTAGTTTTGTTGTTGGTGATTTTGTCATTGGTAAGGTAGTCATAAATTAACTGATTATATTATATTGGTTACACATCAAAAATTAACTTTAAAATTATTAAATTTAGACTTACTTAGTCGTGTTTAGTTTGTTTTTGTAATACAAATGTAAAATATTATAACCACTCTACGAATACTATAAGGGATGAATGAAAATGACATAGTTATGAACATGCATCGGTGTTGTTGTCCAAGACAGTAATTAAACAAGGGGGTTGATGTACCCCTTAACATAGACATAAGTAAAATAACTGGAAGAGAGAGGCACTACTAGACTAGATACACAACTTAAACAACAGCAACATGGTTCAAAATCAACAATTGTGAGGGCCCTTTCATTGTTGTGGTCTTCTCCTGAAGTTTTAACAACAAAAAATAGGTATGAAGTTTGATTACTTTAAGATAGAAAGTGGAAAAACAAAATAAGACTGGAATCAACAATTTGTTGCTTGGACCTACTTTGGCTTTTTTGTTGACGTCGTTGTCTTTGGACGAATTTGAACTGATTATGATAGGGAAATCGACAGTGCCAAAAGGAATAAAAGGGACTTCATAGCTATCATCAGGTGTGTTCTCATCATCGAATTCGTCATCATGTTCACTATCCTCTATCTAATACTGAAATCATTTGAGATGATCGGGCGTCTCATTGTTGATGTTGGTTATCCAAACATTGATGGTATTTTGGTCAACCGGACGAAGAAAAAGTTTGTCACCACGACCCAATAGCATCTTCCTAACTCATTCACACCAACCAGATGTGGATACAAGATTTCTGACAACATCGTACTTAATTTCGATAACAAAAGTTGAATTTCCATAATTTAGGTACACTTCACAGCCTTGTAGCGTCTTCCGTTTAGATAACGCCAATGTTTAGGTATAATGAGTTGTGCTAAGGAACAATCGTCTAGGATGATGTCTAACTGTTCTTCAAAAGAGAATAGTAACATTGGGGTAGAGGCCCAGGCCATGGTCCTAGGGTGTGGTGGTTGGAGAGAGTGTCAACAATTTAGATGTTATGCCTACAACAATGTAAGATAATGTTGAGAAAAAGTAATATATATGTAAGTACTAAAAATAGACAACAACATGGGTTATTACAACACCATGTCCGATGTTTGGATAAAATTTAGATGTTATGCCTACAACAATATAAAATAATATTGAGAACAAGTAATATAAATGTAAGTACTAACAACAAATAATAACATGGCTTATTTCATATTCATGATGGAGAAATATTTTTTTCAAATGAATAGATAATATATTTTTTGCATAGTTAACTGTAAACGAAGCAAACAATAATCAATCAAATATAAACTGACATTCATTGTACTAAGTTATTCATTTTTTACCAACATCCTTGGGTACTCTGCATGTATCTTCTCTATGTATTGTGCAAGTATGAGATGTGTCTTGTTGGTGAAGTGGATGTTGTTGTAGTCCTGGTGGATAAGTTCATACTAATATCAGTTCTGCCAGTTATCTCATGGAACTCCGCTATGATATCACGCCAACCCTGCCGTGTAGAAGGTCCACGTAGTTTGCACAAGTAATATTGTTGACCTAACATTATTTCTAGGGCTGCATCACATTCTGCATCCCATACAAATTGATTCATTGTATCTGTTAAACTGAAAAATAAATGTGTAGTCGGTAAAGAAACATTCATGATGGAGATAATATGGAATGAGAAGTTATATAGCTAAATGGTATTTAAAATTAAGTACCGTGTGAATAATCTTAGTACATGTCCATCATTCAAGATGGTAGTAGGAAACATACCTTCCAATTATACATTAGTTTGTACTAAGTGTAGTATGTAGTGAAATAACAATGTGGTACATTGATAAAGATAAGTTCATATAGACTAGTGTAGAAAGGGCATAGATGACCATACAGTGAGTGGTAATGCTTCAAGAGTTGTTGCGCTGGCCTAAAGAAGGCAATGTAAACAACCGGTAGATAGAAGACTGTATTTTTTTCAACAAGGAAATGAAGTATGATTTGGCATGGTATGATTTGTTCGGTTCAGTTTGGTCAAGCAATGAAAAACCTACACTTGTTACTAAATTTAGCTGGAATAGTCACAGGATGTAGTATGATTTAATTTGGCAATGTAACAGGAGACAAATCAAACCATACTGCATCCCGTGCCTATTCCAGCTAAATTTTGCAACCAACAAAGGTGTTTCATTGAATGACCACTGTGAATAGTACAACTCCTACCATGTTAATTGGACTCCACTTCTTTGTCGACAAAAATGTAGTCTCTTTTTACGAGATGTATCAATTGCACTCTTTTGTCCGACACAACATCTCGTGGTGCATGACTACATCTGCACACCCAATTGTTCCCTTATACAATGGTTTTAAAAACATAACCCTCCCACTACTAAGAAGAATAAGGGTTTTGTTTGTCCCCTCTCCTTTGTGTCAGACAAATTTGGTCATCCGACATACTCTTTTATGGAAGACAAATTTGGTCATCCGACATAGACCTCTTGCTATAGATACACATCAAAGGCTTGTCATATTCTTCAAACTCAGCGTGTGTTGGTGTCCGTTCTGCTTTTTCCAGTTCTGTGGCATTGTCCATTGGCCATTAGAAAATCAGTGGAAGTTTTTACTTTTTACCAGGTGACGGTGAAGAAGAATAATCGACTGAGTTGTCATCGACACAACATATATACTTTGACCAGTCTAGGGGTATCCCATCTACATCGCATTCCATTTTTGACCAGTCTACTACAACTTTCGTCGACTTATCTTACGCTTTGTGTAGTGTACATACTTTGTATTGAATTTGTTGTTGTGCGACATCTACAGGTTGTTCCAAAACGAATGGTCAAAAACACATAGCTAAGTCGGTATCACATTTTATTACTACGTCCAAATATATGTGCATGAAATGAGTATGCACAAATATGCATTCATTAAAATAGATTCAAACATGCAAAATATTGATCATAATGACAAATGTTGCCAAATAGAACATAATGACAAATGTTTTTAAATGCATATAAAACAAAATATTTGAACGTACCTAAGGTGGTCAACAATTGTTCACAACTTCATTCATTGGCTTCACCACCTAATCCCGCAGTTGCGTTATTATTGTTTCCAACATTGCTTAGGTTTTCAACAACTCCTGGGGGATCACATATTGCACTAAGGGATGAGGAGGCAATAAATGTCCCAAAAGGAAACAATTTTTTTTTGATAAATGGTTTCCTTAAGTTCTTTCAATGGGTTTTCAGCATGTTCAAATCAATGCTAAGCACCCCAGTTATGTTATAAAAGTCAAGCAATGTCTCCCTCCAAGCCTCTCTAGTATATGTTCCATTGACACATCTCCCCATGTCAAACTGGTTTCTCATCGCATCAAGTAGGATTTGATCGTGCTCTGCACACCATACTAGACGACCAGCCATAGAACAAATTTTGTATGTAAGATGTTGAAATAGCATAAGGGCTCCTTTCAGAATGGTGGATGTAATGTTATAATTCAAATATTACAATTTTCTGTGCAAATAACATAGGGCATACAATCTTATACATCCATAAACATGCAACAAAATTACAAAAAACTATGAAGC
Source organism: Alisma plantago-aquatica (assembly GCA_963693085.1). Lineage (NCBI taxonomy): Eukaryota > Viridiplantae > Streptophyta > Magnoliopsida > Alismatales > Alismataceae > Alisma > Alisma plantago-aquatica. Next base: position 602,122,513 of record OY856411.1, read on the forward strand.
TTGTGACGTAAGTGTAACAACAACGTTATGGAGTCATCAGAGGTGAAGGAGTATCCAAAAGAAGAGCAGAACTCTCCTCCAACTTATGAACGGAAGTTTGTAGAACTTCATAGTCGATCTTTCTGTAGGTGTAAACATGTTCGGGGTTGTGATGGATTTCAACAAAGTCCTTCATGTTCATCGTCTGGCCCCACACTGACTTGCACTCACAAGTTAGTAACATAATCTCAGCCTTCAACGAATCAGTTGTTGGGGGGAGATCGACTTCCCAATGAAAGTATTTGTATCAATCTTTTCCCTATTTTTTCCCTCAAATTCTAGTTAATAACAACGAATATGTGATGTACTTAGCAAGTGCAACTGATTATTTTTTGTTTTACTAGTGCACCTGACTAGAAGGACATATGTAATACATTTCTCCTGGCCTTTCGCTAAGAATGCCAAAGTCATATAACCCTGCATCCTCTGTGTTTATCCGCAATGCTGCAACCAGACCACAATCACCCATCAGAACTTCAGTTGGATTCATCGACATCTAGAACAAGATTGATTCTTAGTAACATAAACTCGAGTTCAAAACATAGATTTCTATGAAAAATAGTTGGAGAGTAGTTCGATAGGACCAGTTGACTGTTCTAACATACAAGTGAAGCTTAGTTGGATAGATCAAAATATACTACATAATACATCTATGATGTATTGTATTCATCTTCCTCTGTTGAAGAGTCATTATCACTCGGTAGGTGAAGCCGTTAGTGAAGTTATAGGCACCTCTTCCGGAGACTTTCAATTTCTGCTATTAGCCTATCGGTGTTTGCTCTTGTGGAGCAGACAAAGTCACATTGTTCTAACCATTGCTTACGTTCGTTACGTACATATGCAAGTTGTGTTACCAACGCATCCCTAATTACAGTAAGCATGGCCACTATAGGTTGTACTCACTGCACGGGAAACATTATTACGACCCCACCTCCCGATAACCCCCAATTAAGGGAGACCGAGAGGTTGAAACCGCACCCATAACTTTCGGATCAAAGGTTTGACACATAACCAATAACAATTATTAAATTTCAACAATATATACTGAAAAGCTGTAATAAAATTTTTCATACCTTTTGAAAATTTTGGATTTCTAAACTTCTATCCATGTACGCATTCTACTCTAACTAATCCTCCTTGCATTTTACTTCATGTATTTCACAATATGACGATTTACTGTTTGTCCTTTTGGCTTGTACCTAAAACGCCGACAAACAAAATGTCAGTCAGCCGAAGCTGGTATGTGGGGGAAACAATAATCATGTAAATATGTTAACAATGTAATCATTCAATTAATCATTTAACAACCAAGATTAAATTTTCGATATAACTCCGTGATCCAAGAGTACCCTATCCTCTGTGTTGTCCCCATTAAACCCCTCATGATCCACCTATCAAGTGAACCAGTTTCTAGGGTTGAGTCACATAAAACTACTCATAGGTAGACCACTCCTTAACTTAGGGTATGCTAAAGAGTCTCATGGCACTACACGTAGGTAGCCCAGTTTCTAACTCACGGTAACCTAGACCTTGCTCTAGGATTACCCCTTTTTTAGCCTTTTCAAAGCAACAGAGGTGGACCCAGATCTAGCCAGTTATATATGCACATTTATAGTGATAGTCATAGTCACTTTATAGTTGCATGAAATAAAGGCATCCAACAGTTATTTTCAAGCAACCGATAAAAACATTCGGAAATCACCGTGAAACTAAGTGATTATTCATAAGCGTAACCACATACCTGATTTGATGATTTCACAAGCATTAAGAAAACCCAACCAAGAATGCAATCCAAGCAAGAAATTCAATCATCACATAATTCCTGAAAAGAATATGTACTCTATTTATTACACACTTTATCAAGAATCTACTTTATTGACTTGGATTCACTTTCTAGGGTTTTTGTATCCAATTTAGGGTTTCATTAATCTTCATTAGGGTTTCTTAGATCAATTCCTCAAACTTTATCCCTTTTAGGTCAACAAACCCTAAAATACTCTTTTCTACTCATATAAACCCTAATTGCTCAAATTATCCATTTTAATCCATGACAAGATCATTATGCGCATCTATCATCAATTCAAAGTTCATTATGGTTTAATCACATATGAACTCGATTGCCATAATTCTACCTTTTATTCATGAGAAAACCCTAATTACTATATTTAGGGTTTTTATCCATAAATAGGAACTTTAATGCTCGAAATAGACTAGAACCATCATATCTCAGCTTTGTACATGAATTTGACCAATTAAAATCATTAAGGATCATAATTACCACAATTAGGGTTCAAGGTTCATTAAAACATATTTATGCACAAGAAACTCTAAATTAAACTAGCTATGTGCAAAGTTCATCCTTTATGTGCTTAATGCTCCTTTTACAATTAACAGGTTAATATCAACTTTAATCATCCATTAAACCCTACTAATCAAATTAATCATCTCAAAATAGGGTTTCTTAATCATTAAAGTATTAAAGTTGATAACTTCCATTACTTTTCTAATTGCAATTAGAATCAGGCTTCAATTATATTTTTAATGGATTCCTCTCATTTTTCTGAGCAACTTTCATGTATAACTTATTATGAAAAGAGTTACCAATTATTTTCTAGAAATTTTGCAAGATAAAAACTAATAGGACCCATCCTAACCTGACATGTCATTAGATTATTTTCCTTTCTCAACAGGCCAAAGGCTCATCAAATAAGTATTCAAAAGACCCTTTTGCCCTTCCTCATTGATCTGATCTGTAGGCACGCGAGGGTGGTTTTGTCCTTCTCCGTTTCCTTCTTCTACCTCGCAACACCGATCGGTGTTTGCTGCGGCGAGCGCCCCCTGCGCGGTTGACCCCTCCCCTGGGTGGAGCAAGCTGGGTCAACTCCCTTTGGGCTCCGACGAAATCAACCAGGCCACCGTCATGGTCAAAGTAAGTTAGAGATGATAGATCCAGCGACCAGGCTCTGTTGCTGGTTCTCAGTCTCACCTCCAGGTCGCTCCCTGCTGCAACTCACGGCTATGATTCCCTCCTTAGAACCAACACTTCCCGCAACCTTCTCGTCGGCTACGGTCATCCTGTGGGAGAGCGCCACTGATACATGGCACAACCCCGGCAGCCAGCATCACCTTCTTCTTCCCGGCAGCGTCGAAGGTCATGCCATTACCTGAACAGGCCAACTCGACGTTGCGTTGACTCTGACGAATCCCCTCATATCCCAACTGGAAGTCCCTTAAACCAACCCTTAACACATGGGTGGTCGTGGGGCCTTGTTACCCGATGTATCTATGGCACTATCATTTAGAACATCTATAGGTAGGCAAAGTTACGAGGATGACGACAAGGGATGGGCTTCCTATAGACAGCCGTGGTTGTCTCTCATGTCTCCTAATAGAGGAGGATCCTTGGGTCCTTTTATATCCATAAACTAGGAGGAACCCTAACGGCTAATACATAGTTATCCATCGGTATTCGTTGTTACTCACAAGGCACAGGTACCCTTCCATCCCTGTATTAAACTCTTTTAATATTATTCTCTTGATTTGACGATCACCACAAGAAGTCACCGCTTTCCTAATCAGATTTGGCAACTAAAAGCATTTAAGGAAAGTCTAATAATCTTGGATTCCTTGAATCTAAATCATTCCCTAATTTCTTAGAATGTTCTCTCTCTCTTTCTTTCTTTGTTTCTACTTTCATTATTTCTTTTATTAGAAATCATATGTAATGAATTTCACTCAATTGTGGCCGTTAATGCCACTTTCTAGATATTTCTAAGTATTTCTTATAAATACTTTGCTTAATATTCATTATCTTGTTTATTTCTTATTAAAATATCTCTTTTTGAGGATTTCTCTTTATTTCTCTTTTATTTTCCTCATTGTTATTCCTTTAAACTAAGGATAACTCAATTCCACATTTTCCACTTATTTTCCACATTTTATCATTATTTTCAATTTCTTTCTTAATAAAGAAATACTTAATTAATCTTTTCTTTTCTTATTGCCTTTTCTATGCAATTTTGGACTCCTTGGAACCCAAGGAACCCAAGAGGCATGAAATCCCTCTTCGGATTTTCCTTCTAGAGGTTTCTACAATTTTCTTTTCTCAAATATTCAATTATTCATTCACTAATTGAATTTTCTTAATATTTGGGCCTAATAGCCAATAAAGCCCACAACACAAACATCAAGGCTATTGTAAACGAAATCCATTTATTCAAAACAAATTATATCATTATTTGTTCAATTATCTTTAATATGAGAAATTACATTTCTCACCAATTGAACCCAAAATCAGGGTTGTAACATCCTTCCCCTCTTATAGGAATTTTGTCCTCAAAATTCTTATCAAGCAAACAAACAATTCAGGATAAGACTTTTCCATGTCCATCATTGGCCCCTATGTGGGTTTACCGTACTCATGGCGCTACTAAAGAACCTTTATCATCACATATTCTTTTCTCTGAGTTCTTTCATCCTGGCGTCTATAAACTACACATGTGACTCAGGTCATTTCAGCCTCCCTTGGGCTCACTAGGTTCACTGCTCAGCACATGGTCGGGGTATCTCACATAGTGCTCTAAATTGGATACATGGAACTCATCACACATTACTTTATCCTTAGGGGTAAGATCAAACTTAACCTTCTCCACCAATCCATCTCAATGGACCCATGTATCGGGGACTCATCTTTCTTAGCCGTAACTTAGAGGGGTCGGATTTTCATGTCACATATTCTCCCACAGCGATCTGCATGTCAGTCTACTTTGCATCTTCTCACGACTCCCGTCGTCTGTAGGCTCCTTTCAGCCATTGCACGATCAAAGCGACTTCATCTACACACACTGTGGCCCTTTTCTAACCATCACGTGGTCCTTTCACCAACATCACCTTACTGAAGTGGTGACCGACACAACCTCCCTTACAGAGCTTCTTTCAATCCCGATACTGGCTATGGTGGTTATCATCACATCTTTCATAGGATAAGAACTGTCTCTAGATATCACCCTGAACGAGCACATATGCTCTCATCAGACCCTTTAGTCTGGATCATACTAACCATTAGTTAGGGGTGATAAACTGTACTAACATCGAGTTCTTCATGTACCTACTTCCACCTTTTGGAAGGGAACCTTTAGGTCAAACTCAAGAACCTTTGAACTCACAACATGGTGTAGTTGAATCATCTCTCTCATGGGTAGTTCAACCAAATATGTCCCTGGACAGAACTCTTTCTTTCTCATGTCATCTGGGTAAGACGATTTACTATACCCCATATTGCATCTCGACCTTCCTAAGTCCAGGGAAGACTTACAACATCTATAGTGATGAACTCCCTTTCTCTTTTGGGGACTCTTTATCCTTTATATCAATGAACTGGGTAACTACTGTTCATCCTTCACCTCCTGGCTTGAATGGCGACAAGCCACGTGCAACTTCATCTTAAGCATCTCAAGTACTACTATCACGTACTATCTTCGTAGTACAGTGTATCATGATTTCCTATACGTCATGATTCCTCAAGATTAAATCCTTAGAAACCCTAAGTCGCTCTAATCGGGGTTTCATCTCCTTCCTTTCTAAAGAAGTGTATCTGAGGTTCTATCACCATCCTTTCATTATATCCAGGACTAGACTGGCTAACCAAACAATCATTAACTTTTCAACATATCTCGTTACATCTAAGTGTTATCCAAACACATCTCCTTTCCAAACTTAGGGTTAGCCAAACAACCTCTTATAGCCAAACTAGGTAGCTATATATCAACCAAAGCATCCATTACCACTTCACATCCTTAGGTATTAGGTAACATTGAAGACATACACTTCCATGTATTACACTTATTATCTCATCTAAGTCTATGTTCATTGAGAAAACTCTGAGCTCATCCTCTCGGTTTTTGAATTCAACCTTGTGTCACTTGCAAATTCCACATAGCTCGTGTTTAGAACATCCTCACAAGATGATTACCTTATTACTCTTACTATTTGTTAACCATTCATGTATTATTCACTCCATAAGGATATGTTATCATCTCTATCCTCTTACCTCATAGCAACATTCCAACTCATATCCATCTTTTATCCTTGGTGTATGGCATGCGTATTGTCCTATCTCTCACTCCCATAATAAGAGGAAATAAGCATTTGGCGGCCGTCCAAATACAAAGTTCTACCTATTCCACAAGTAGAGATGGTACATCCCACATTGATAGTACACCTTCAAATCTAAGTTGAAACATGCAACTTATGTCTCTACATCACAATCATCTCGATATCAAAGTTACCTCCATGGAAAACTGGTTTCAAACCTACTTGGGTCACCACACAATCCTTGGTCATTTCCTCTAGGTCTATAGGGTACCGGCACTTTTGGGGTCATCCCTCTTCCCTTATGCATCCAGAGAGTGTCCTACTCATCTGCCCTTTGGGTCCCATGAGTTCATGAAGGTGATCGATCTCCTAACCCATGGTCCTCAGACAATGATAGTTGTTACCTCCTGACCCAATGGTCCTGCGCAACTAGGGAATTAGGTGTAACATCCCTGACCTGGGTTATGAGTCAACCCTAGGTGTTTTGCCTAAATATGTAATTAAATCTTTGTGATTAACTCTGAGCATGTAATTAAGTTTCTCAGAAACGTATATTTCAGTAATTGCTCCTTTTTATTTAAAGTTATAGCATTGTTTTGATATACAGGGACCTATGTGCAATTTACCCAGTTGAAAGGGTTATCTTGCAATTTGCACATGATGAGATGTTCCTCTGATGTTGAGACATCATGAGAATCTCTTTGGCAAAGTTTGAGGGATTTCCCAAGCTAGAGCACCAAGGTGCAGCTGTGGAAGCAATCCCAGGGCTTGAAACCCTAATCTGGGGTAAAATGCAATTTACCCAAATGATGGGGTGCAATTTGTAAAGAATGTCATCTAAAGTATCTTTTAGACTCTTGCCAATATTTAGAGAAGAAATGATGAGGAATTCACCTCAATTGAGTTATCAAGTTAAGAAATAGGCTTTGTGATTGAATAATCAGGGTATATGTGCAATATCCCTTTAAGTATGAACTTTATTATTAGATTGTTCTTCCTTGCCTTCTTTTCTAGACCTTAAGAGAAGGTTTGTACATAGAATAAAGAGGAAGGGACGAGCAAGTAATAAAGGAAGGATTTAGTTGGAATTATGGACAACTTATGAACTAATGTTGAAAATCCTACCCCATGTATATAAGCTCTCCTTCCCTTAGTTGCAAGGGAACTCACCCTTCGTTCCCTTACTGTTTCATTTCACCAAAGACGACCAAGGACTGCCTTGGAGCTAAGAAGGACGACCAAGGGGTGCAAGGTAGGTCTAAACCCCTCTTCTTGCCTAATTCCATGGTTAGAACTCAAATTCAAGGTCATCTTCATGGCTAACTCTTGAAACCCTACCTTTCTAGCCGTCTCTTTTCAACCTTCCTTGGAGTTTTCACCTTAGCCAACCTGTGGGAACTCAAGGACGCCATTAGAGCTTGGAGCTCAAGAAGCAAGCTTTAGGCGGGTTTTATAACTCTAAACCCATGCTTTACTATGTGCATCTTTATATGCGATTTGATGATAGCTCTTAGTATTTCCCTACTTTTCCTTGCTATTTTGCAAGAAAACCCATGGGATATCTGTACTGTTCTTGATCTAGAAGATGAAGGCGTGATTTCCAAGGAAAACCCACCACTTTTCTTTTCCTTAAACGGTCCTAACAGTTTGCTCTCTCGGACTCAAGACCGCGAGGTGAGCAAACGGTCTCGAGACCGCGACAGGGCAAACGGTCTCAAGACCGTTTGTCCCCGTTGACCGAGCGTGGACCGTATAAGAAATCTGTTCCTAATTATATAGGTTAATTACCCTAAAAATTTGGGAGACTAACTCCAAAGGAATCGGGAGATATGACCTTTTTAAGTCGCAACTTTAAATGAATTAATTGCTGATTTTCAAACGGTCTGAAATTGCCTTTTTGGGCAAACGGTCTCAAGACCGTGTAAGGTCGTTGACTAAGCGTTGACTGTATGAGATTACTGTTCAAAATTATGTTAATTAACAACTCACCAAGTTTGATGGTCTAATTCCAAACGGGCTAAGAGTTGAAGGGTGAATACTAGGGCTAACCCTAGATAAAATCAGTGCTGAAATTATGGTGACCTAATTAGGGTTTTTTAGGGTTGATTGACCTAAACGGTCTCAAGACCGTTTGGGGGTCACCAAACGGTCTCAAGACCGCGAGGGCAATCAACCAAGACCGTTTGGAGGTCTGGGGTCAAGATTTGTTGACCAATTGAAGGTACAATTACACCAAATTATATTGCAATTTAATATTGACATGATCATCAACTCAAATGGTCAGACCTTAATGAATTTGCACTAGAATCCAAGTATTTGGATGGGCAAACGGTCTCAAGACCGTTTGGAACTCATCCAAACGGTCTCAAGACCGAGAGGACAATCACCCAAGACCGTTTGAAGGTCTAGGGTTGAGTAATTTGATCAATTGAGGACCCAATTGCAAATAAGTTATCAATTTAATCAAAATTCTGTTTTGTGGTTCAATCATGGTTCAACCCCTATCAAATCACCTTAGACTTTGATGAAATCTTGGGCAAACGGTCTTAAGACCATGTGGGGTCCACCCACATGACCTCAAGACCGTTTGGGCCAAGTTTGGGCCCAATTGGAGCTCAAATTGAAGGGTTCAACCTTGTATTGATGCACACTGTGGAGTGTTGATGGGTGAACATTGATAGACCCTAATTGAATCGATTTCAACCATAATTGGTTAACCATTATGGGTCAATTGAATGACCAAGTGATCAAGCATAATCTTAATTGACTAAATCCATAAGTGGTCAACATAGATTTGACCATTTGAGGGCTTCAACATGGGTTGACATTATCGGTTGCACCTTTGAGCCTTGTTGAAGGACCAAGCGGCTGAGACCATGAGAGCCTCGCGGTCTCAAGACCGTGAGAGGGCTCGCGGTCTCAAGACCGTGAGGGGGATCACGGTCTCAAGACCGAGAGGAGGCTCGCGGTCTCAAGACCGCGAAGGGCCTCGCGGTCCTGAGGTCAAGGAAGGGTAAACGGTCTTCATGACCCTCGCGGTCTCAACTCAAATTGGTCTTCGCGGTCTCAACTTTAATTTGAACCAATGGGAGGCTTCGTGGTCTTGAACCCTTGAAGAGGCTCGCGGTCTTGAAGCCTAAGGGGGCTCGCGGTCTTGGAGTTAGAAAGAGGCTCGCGGTCTTGGAGGGTCAAAGTGGGCAAACGGTCAACACTTTCAACCGATCTCAATTCAATTAATGATTAATGATTGGAATTAATCAATGTGACTCAAGGTTGACCACATTCAATCATTTGATGATGTAAATGGTTCAATGTTGCCCAAATCAAACCCTAATGATAATCTAGGATAGTAAGGGGTTATTTGACCAAGGTTTTTGACTATGATGATGATCAATGGGGTGAATTACCAATATACCCCTGAAGGGTCAATTGAGTTATACCTTGCTCAATTCAAACTCTAATTACATGAGAAATGATATTTTTAGTCATAATGATTCTATCCAACTTGATCTAGTCTAATGTTATCATCAACCATTAGTATGATGAAAGAGAGAGTACTCTAGAGAGAGAAAGTAACCTAGAGAGAGAAAGTAACCTAGAGAGAGAAAGTAACTCTAATCACATAATGATGATGTTTTTGGCTATGTTAGCCTATGATGCCTCAATCCAACCTGTTTTAGAGTAATGCTGACATCACCTAACATTATTATGAGAGAGAAAGTACTTCTAGAGAGAGAAAGTACTTCTAGAAAGAGAAATTACCCTTTTTAAGTGGAAACTCGAGTAAAGTATCTCCAATGCACATGAGTGAGTATAATTAGGGTATGATCCACCTGTGTGAGGTCATAGAAACCCTAATTATGATAAATGATGAACCTTTAACCAATCTAAGAGCATCAATGAAGATGTTACTCATACATGATGATGTTATGAGTTTAGTTCACCTTGATGTGAATAGTAAACCCTAATTCAAGGGTGATGACATGTAATGTGAATAGTAAACCCTAATTCAAGGGTAATGGCATGCTTTTGAGTATTAAACTCTATTTGATTTGAATTAGAGATTTAACTCTTATGACAAGAGTAGGAAGTACATTCCTTATTATTGTATTACCTTTATCAGATGTATTAACCATGCAGGTTCCGATATGAAGGTAATCATATCCAGGTATGGATGTTGATGTTATATTCATCAAAGGCATGTTGTTAGCCTTATGAATAAGTAAAGTAATCTGATGCCTTGCCAGTGGCATCCTATGCTGATATTGAGCTATGAGAGCCATAAATACCATCAAGGTCTTGCCTTAGAGATGACTTGTGATGAGGATAATGAGAAATGATGATTGATATGAGCTAGGCCTGTTACATTTAGTATTCTTCTTTTATAGCTGTTATGCTACTGTTATTGTTTAAAGAACAATGTATGCTGTTAAAGAATACTGAATGTACCTAACTAATCAAGTATAATGTAGAGCCCTGATCATAGATCCATCATTGTCAGAAATTAAGTGATGGAGAAACAGGTTTTCCTTAAGGGAACTCCTGGAGCACATACTTTTGAGTATGTGGGGTACATGGATGTGTAGAACCTTACATCCTAGTGTAGGAAAGTGATGTAGATGTGGAATCCATCCATCCTTCACTATAGTTCCATACCGTATCAGTGGTAGGTAAACATGAAACCTCCTGATGACGAAGAAAGCACAGATATCCGTATCAGTGGTAGGTAAATATGAAACCTCCTGATGACGAAGAGAGTACAGAACGCCACTGTGACTCTAGAATAGCGAAGGACCAGTTTACCCTGGTAAGCTATAGTAGTAGAGACACGAGATGTCCTACAAGTGATCCTCTTACTGACTGAGGAAGGTGAAGGTCATGAGAATCCGACTCTCTTAATGACCTATGTATGATACTGATGCGGCTTCTCAGCGATCAGTTGGAGTATGAGTGGTAAGCCTCATCTCCACAGGGCATAATGTTGTTTGTAAAACATAATCAACCATGTAGTATAACTTGTTAGAGATGACTCCAAGTTAGTTGATTGATGTTACATTGCAATAATGTTGATATTCTCCATATCTCCTAATTTGTAGAGATCTTGTTATATCTGCAACTGTTATAGAATGCTTTGAAGGCTTTACTGTTTAAAATAATCTTTGATGTTATAATAAAGCTTCTGGCGAAGAGTTATAACTCTCGCTGGGACAATTATGTATAATTGTCTCACCCCGTAGACTTCAACTTTTTAGGTGGACGTCGGAGACGAAGGAACCAGCCTACAGGTGATCAGTCTCAGCAGCAGCAGCACCAGGGGCAGCAGTAATCTCAGGTGGAGATTTGTCCTGCCATGTGGTGTAGTTAGAGTCAGTCCTATGTGTCCTCTGTACTCTCAGGTCTTGGAGTCTTTTTGTATAAGTGATCTTGAGATTTTGTATCTTGATGTATATAATTACTCAAGAAGTAATTATCCTGAGATGTAAATAGTTACCTCTCTTTATGAAAGGAGTTTTTTTTTATGGATACAAGTTCTTATCTCGAAAAGTTTTAATTTCCCGTGATTTTTGTCTTCCGCTGATTACCGATTCGCTTCCGCTACGTTTTAATCGTATTTATGCCATGGTTTGGAGATCAGAGCCCACAAGTAGTGGTATCAGAGCTCCAGGTTCAGTTGAGTCTACAGAGGCATAGGACTTAGGATGTTGAGTCTACCTTTAGTACTCCTTCCTCATCTAATAGAATCTTCTGCTCCTCAGGAGAAGAAGATACATAAGAATGTCAGAACATCGCGATGAGCACGTGGAAGAGAGTAGTGCTAGTGCACCTCGAGGCGGTGCAAGAGTTCCAAGAATAGAACAACCTGCACCTGAGTCGCCAAGAGAGCCACCCCAGTTCGACACAGCTGACATGAGTGATCCAGCTGTACAGACGATGTTCGGGCAGTTCATGACTGCCATGACACATATAACCGATAGGATGCCCATTCCTGCACCTAGGGCACCTGTCCAGCCTGAAGCACAAGGTATCGGTAAGACATTCGAACGACTTCGTCGTGTCGGAGCTACCGAGTACTTCGGAACTGCCGACCCTGCAGATGCTGACTTATGGTTGACAGAGTTGGAGAAGGCTTTCAGGATTCTTATGATTCCGGAAGCTGAGAAGGTTAGACATGCTGTCTATCTTCTCAAAGGCAGTGCTGGTCACTGGTGGAACATGGAAGAGCAGAAGAGACCTGGAGTAGAGTTCTCATGGGAAGAGTTTCGTCGGGAATTTATCAATAGATATTTTCCAAAGACCTTCCTAGATGAGAAGATCTCTCAGTTTGAGAAACTAAGGCAGGGTATGATGAATATTAGTGAGTATGAAGCTAAGTTCATGGAGTTGTTGCGGTTCTGTCCGCACATGGCTGCTACGGATGAGGAAAGAATCAGAAGATTCGAGAAGGGTCTGAATTCTGATATGTCAACCCCTGTGTCTGCCTTAGAAAACAGAGAGAGATTCTCTACCTTCGTTGAGTCAGTCCGAAGGATAGAGAGATCTGTGGTTGAGAAAAGACAAACCCATAAAAGATATCCACAGTTCCAGGGTTCTTCATCTAAGGATTCCAAGAAACCTAGATTCTCTGCACCTAACCCTCCACCACCCAGATCAAGTTTTCAAACTCAATGGACACCAAGCAGAGGTAGAGGGCGGAGTCAACCGCTTCAAAGGACACACAGTTCTGCATCAGTGTCAGTTACTGGACCACCCAGACCACAGCAACAGGAGAAGAGTTGCTACAACTGTGGTAAGGTGGGACACTTGATGAAGGATTGTCGTTCTAGGCCTGTCAGTATAACACAACAACCCCCGAGACAGAATCAACAGGGATCTCAGAATAGACAACATCAAGGAGCAGCTCGAGGACGTGGACAAGCGTCTCAAGCTGGATCATCAGCACCACCTCAACACCAGGCGACTGCGAGGTTCTATGCTATGAACCCACCTGAGGCAGTGGTCAATCCACGGGTAGTGGCAGGTCAGATGAAACTTTTATATTCTGATATGTCTATATCCTGTGTTGTATCCATTCTGATTGATCTGGGTGCTACGCACTCTTTCATCACTCATGAAGTGATTCGTAACTGTAATGTGACTGTTAGTCATAGAGCAGATGGTTTGTTGTTAGAGACTCCGTTGAGTGGGTCTGTTGTTTTGTAGGAGGTATGTTCTCCCTGCATCCTTTTCTTTTCTGACCATCGCATTCAAGTGGATCTTATACCACTTGATATGCAGGGATTTGATATAATCCTTGGGATGGATACCTTAGAAAGGTATAGAGTTGTCTTGGATTGTGAGTCCAAGTTGGCTGTGTTTGCTGATGAAAGTAGCACATGGATCTTTCAAGGTGAAAGAAAGATTCTGCCCACCTGTCTTGTGTCAGCTATGGTTGCTGATAAGCTGTTGAGGCAAGGATGTTATGCATTCTTAGCCCATGTGGTAGATGTTACCAAGGAAAGGACCAATCCTGCTGAAGTTCCCATAGTCAGGGAATTCGAGGATGTGTTTCCTGAAGAACTTCCTGGTATACCACCACCTCGGGAGATTGATTTTGAAATTAATCTGATCCCAGATACAAAACCCATAGCTCAAACTCCGTATAGGATGGCGCCTGCCGAGATGGCAGAACTCAAGAAACAGCTTCAAGAGTTACTTGAGAGAGGTTTTATCCGACCGAGTACTTCACCTTGGGGTGCTCCGGTCTTGTTTGTTAAAAAGAAAGATGGGTCAATGCGGTTATGTATCGACTACAGACAACTCAATAAAGTGACAATAAAGAATAAGTATCCTCTGCCGAGGATTGATGATCTCTTTGACCAGTTGCGTGGTGCAACAGTCTTTTCAAAGATAGACTTGAGGTCTGGATATCACCAACTCCGCATTAAGGATAGTGACATATCCAAGTCTGCCTTTAGGACAAGATATGGTCACTATGAGTTCACGGTGATGTCATTTGGACTAACTAATGCACCATCTGCATTTATGGAACTCATGAATAGAGTTTTTCGACCTTTCCTTGATCAGTGTGTTGTCGTCTTCATAGATGACATTCTGATCTATAGTAAGGATGCTCAGCAGCATGAGCAGCATCTTCGCCAAGCTTTGACCTTGCTAAGAGAACATAAGCTGTACGCTAAGTTTAGCAAGTGTGAGTTCTGGCTGCCGGAGGTATCTTTTCTTGGACATGTAATATCCGCCTCGGGAATTCGTGTTGACCATACAAAGGTAGAATCTGTTCTACAATGGGAACAACCGAAAACACCGACGGAGATTCGAAGTTTCTTGGGGTTAGCTGGCTATTATCGAAGGTTCATAAAGAACTTTAGTTCCATAGCTTTACCCTTGACCAAGTTAACCCGGAAAGATGTTCCTTTTTCTTGGAGTGATAAGTGTCAACAATCTTTCCAGTTGCTGAAGGAGAGGTTGACAAGTGCACCTATATTAGTGCTACCTGAACAAGGAAAAGGATATGTAGTTTTCTGTGATGCTTCCAAAAATGGACTAGGATGTGTGTTGATGCAGGATAAACAAGTGATTTCTTTTGCTTCCCGACAGCTTAAGAAACACGAGGAGAATTATCCGACACACGATCTAGAGTTAGCTGCTGTGGTTCATGCCTTGAAGATCTGGAGGCATTATCTCTACGGAGAAACATTCCAGATTTTCACAGACCACAAAAACCTTAAATATATCTTCTCTCAGCATGAGCTCAACATGAGGCAACGTCGCTGGATGGAGTTAATCAAGGACTACGACTGTACAATTGATTACCATCCAGGTAAGGCCAATGTTGTTGCAGATGCCTTGAGTAGGAAATCAGCAACATCAACCATGAATAGAGCACAACTAAACTCTTTAGTATGCTCTAGAAGATATATGTTTATCTCTTTAAGGCAAGACAATGTACAGTTGAAGGTGTCATTGCTAGCCGGTTTGTTAGCTGAGATGCATATTAAACCTACCCTAAGAAAGCAGATTAAAGAAGCACAGCTAGATGATGCTGCAGTTCAACATATAAGATCTGAGTATGGAAATGAGAAGCAAGATGGGTTTCATGACTCAAAAGATCAAGTAGCTTGTTATAATGGAAGAATGATAGTGCCGGATGTGGACAACTTAAGGAAGTTAGTCCTTGAAGAAGCCCATTCTTCCATGTATGCTATGCATCCAGGGAGCACCAAGATGTATCGGAATTTGAAGGATCTGTATTGGTGGCCTGGGATGAAGAAGGACGTTGCAGAGGTTGTTCTGAGGTGTCCTGTGTGTCAGCAAGTTAAAGCTGAACACCAGAAGCCTGCAGGGACAATGCAACCTTTACCCATATCACAGTGGAAGTGGGACCATGTGACCATGGACTTTGTTGTTGGCCTACCCAGGACAAGCAAAGGACATGATTCCATTTGGGTAATTGTTGATAGGTTGACTAAGACAGCACATTTCTTACCTGTCAAAACAACCTATTCTGCTGAAAGGTTATCAGAGTTGTATGTTCAAGAGATAGTGCGTTTGCACGGAGTTCCTATCACAATAGTTTCAGACAGAGGTCCTCAGTTTACAAGTCGTTTTTGGGAACAGTTGCACAGTGCCTTAGGCACTAAGCTGAGGTTTAGTACGGCCTTTCATCCACAGACTGATGGACAGTCGAAAAGGACCATACAAACCTTAGAAGACCTGTTGCGAGCATGTGTTCTCCAGTTCACCGGAAGTTGGGATCTACACCTAAGCTTGATAGAGTTTGCCTATAACAATAGCTACCAGCATAGTATTGATATGGCACCTTATGAAGCCTTATATGGTAGACGTTGTAGATCACCCTTGTGTTGGTTTGAGACTGGTGAGCACCAGTTGTTAGGTCCTGACCTGGTGCAGCAAACCACGGAAAAGATTAAAGTTATACAACATAAGATTAAGACTGCTCAGGATAGGCAGAAATCTTATGCTGACAAACGTCGTAGACCCTTAGAGTTCGAGGTTGGAGACAGAGTGTATCTTAAGGTCTCACCTTGGAAAGGGGTCCTTCGTTTTGGAAGGAAGGGGAAGTTAGCTCCTAGATATATGGGGCCTTATCCAATCATTGAACGGATTGGAAAGGTAGCATATAAACTAGAGCTTCCCCCAGAATTACAGAGGTTACATCCTGTGTTTCACATTTCTATGTTGAAGAAATGTCACCCAGACACCGAGTCAGTTCTACAACCTATGGAAGTAGAATTGAATGATGACATATCCTACGAGGAGGGACCAGTGTCAATCCTTGATAAACGAATTAAAAAGTTAAAGAAGAAAGATATAAGTCTTGTGAAAGTCCTCTGGAACCATCGTGGTATTGAAGAAGCCACTTGGGAATTAGAGGATGAGATGAGAAGGAAGTATCCTGCCCTTTTCTCTTAGTATGTTTTATCGATTTCGGGGACGAAATCCTTGTAAGGGGTGGATAATTTGTAACATCCCTGACCTGGGTTATGAGTCAACCCTAGGTGTTTTGCCTAAATATGTAATTAAATCTTTGTGATTAACTCTGAGCATGTAATTAAGTTTCTCAGAAACGTATATTTCAGTAATTGCTCCTTTTTATTTAAAGTTATAGCATTGTTTTGATATACAGGGACCTATGTGCAATTTACCCAGTTGAAAGGGTTAGCTTGCAATTTGCACATGATGAGATGTTCCTCTGATGTTGAGACATCATGAGAATCTCTTTGGCAAAGTTTGAGGGATTTCCCAAGCTAGAGCACCAAGGTGCAGCTGTGGAAGCAATCCCAGGGCTTGAAACCCTAATCTGGGGTAAAATGCAATTTACCCAAATGATGGGGTGCAATTTGTAAAGAATGTCATCTAAAGTATTTTTTAGACTCTTGCCATTATTTAGAGAAGAAATGATGAGGAATTCACCTCAATTGAGTTATCAAGTTAAGAAATAGGCTTTGTGATTGAATAATCAGGGTATATGTGCAATATCCCTTTAAGTATGAACTTTATTATTAGATTGTTCTTCCTTGCCTTCTTTTCTAGACCTTAAGAGAAGGTTTGTCCATAGAATAAAGAGGAAGGGACGAGCAAGTAATAAAGGAAGGATTTAGTTGGAATTATGGACAACTTATGAACTAATGTTGAAAATCCTACCCCATGTATATAAGCTCTCCTTCCCTTAGTTGCAAGGGAACTCACCCTTCGTTCCCTTACTGTTTCATTTCACCAAAGACGACCAAGGACTGCCTTGGAGCTAAGAAGGACGACCAAGGGGTGCAAGGTAGGTCTAAACCCCTCTTCTTGCCTAATTCCATGGTTAGAACTCAAATTCAAGGTCATCTTCATGGCTAACTCTTGAAACCCTACCTTTCTAGCCGTCTCTTTTCATCCTTCCTTGGAGTTTTCACCTTGGCCAACCTGTGGGAACTCAAGGACGCCATTAGAGATTGGAGCTTGAAAGCTTGGAGCTCAAGAAGCAAGCTTTAGGCGGGTTTTATAACTCTAAACCCATGCTTTACTATGTGCATCTTTATATGCGATTTGATGATAGCTCTTAGTATTTCCCTACTTTTCCTTGCTATTTTGCAAGCAAACCCATGGGATATCTGTACTGTTCTTGAGCTAGAAGATGAAGGCGTGATTTCCAAGGAAAACCCACCGCTTTTCTTTTCCTTAAACGGTCCTAACAGTTTGCTCTCTCGGACTCAAGACCGCGAGGTGAGCAAACGGTCTCGAGACCGCGACAGGGCAAACGGTCTCAAGACCGTTTTTCCCCGTTGACCGAGCGTGGACCGTATAAGAAATCTGTTCCTAATTATATAGGTTAATTACCCTCAAAATTTGGGAGACTAACTCCAAAGGAATCGGTAGATATGACCTTTTTAAGTCGCAACTTTAAATGAATTAATTGCTGATTTTCAAACGGTCTGAAATTGCCTTTTTGGGAAAACGGTCTCAAGACCGTGTAAGGTCGTTGACTAAGCGTTGACCGTATGAGATTACTGTTCAAAATTATGTTAATTAACAACTCACCAAGTTTGATGGTCTAATTCCAAACGGGCTAAGAGTTGAAGGGTGAATACTAGGGCTAACCCTAGATAAAATCAGTGCTGAAATTATGGTGACCTAATTAGGGTTTTTAGGGTTGATTGACCTAAACGGTCTCAAGACCGTTTGGGGGTCACTAAACGGTCTCAAGACCGTGAGGGCAATCAACCAAGACCGTTTGGAGGTCTGGGGTCAAGATTTGTTGACCAATTGAAGGTACAATTACACCAAATTATATTGCAATTTAATATTGACATGATCATCAACTCAAATGGTCAGACCTTAATGAATTTGCACTAGAATCCAAAAATTTGGATGGGCAAACGGTCTCAAGACCGTTTGGAACTCATCCAAACGGTCTCAAGACCGAGAGGACAATCACCCAAGACCGTTTGAAGGTCTAGGGTTGAGTAATTTGATCAATTGAGGACCCAATTGCGAATAAGTTATCAATTTAATCAAAATTCTGTTTTGTGGTTCAATCATGGTTCAACCCCTATCAAATCACCTTAGACTTTGATGAAATCTTGGGCAAACGGTCTTAAGACCATGTGGGGTCCACCCACATGACCTCAAGACCGTTTGGGCCAAGTTTGGGCCCAATTGGAGCTCAAATTGAAGGGTTCAACCTTGTATTGATGCACACTGTGGAGTGTTGATGGGTGAACATTGATAGACCCTAATTGAATCGATTTCAACCATAATTGGTTAACCATTATGGGTCAATTGAATGACCAAGTGATCAAGCATAATCTTAATTGACTAAATCCATAAGTGGTCAACATAGATTTGACTATTTGAGGGCTTCAACATGGGTTGACATTATCGGTTGCACCTTTGAGCCTTGTTGAAGGACCAAGCGGCTGAGACCATGAGAGCCTCGCGGTCTCAAGACCGTGAGAGGGCTCGTGGTCTCAAGACCGTGAGGGGGCTCACGGTCTCAAGACCGAGAGGAGGCTCGTGGTCTCAAGACCGCGAAGGGCCTCGCGGTCCTGAGGTCAAGGAAGGGTAAACGGTCTTCATGACCCTCACGGTCTCAACTCAAATTGGTCTTCGCGGTCTCAACTTTAATTTGAACCAATGGGAGGCTTCGTGGTCTTGAACCCTTGAAGAGGCTCGCGGTCTTGAAGCCTAAGGGGGCTCGCGGTCTTGGAGTTAGAAAGAGGCTCGCGGTCTTGGAGGGTCAAAGTGGGCAAACGGTCAACACTTTCAACCGATCTCAATTCAATTAATGATTAATGATTGGAATTAATCAATGTGACTCAAGGTTGACCACATTCAATCATTTGATGATGTAAATGGTTCAATGTTGCCCAAATCAAACCCTAATGATAATCTAGGATAGTAAGGGGTTATTTGACCAAGGTTTTTGACTATGATGATGATCAATGGGGTGAATTACCAATATACCCCTGAAGGGTCAATTGAGTTATACCTTGCTCAATTCAAACTCTAATTACATGAGAAATGATATTTTTAGTCATAATGATTCTATCCAACTTGATCTAGTCTAATGTTATCATCAACCATTAGTATGATGAAAGAGAGAGTACTCTAGAGAGAGAAAGTAACCTAGAGAGAGAAAGTAACCTAGAGAGAGAAAGTAACTCTAATCACATAATGATGATGTTTTTGGCTATGTTAGCCTATGATGCCTCAATCCAACCTGTTTTAGAGTAATGTTGACATCACCTAACATTATGATGAGAGAGAAAGTACTTCTAGAGAGAGAAAGTACTTCTAGAAAGAGAAAGTACCCTTTTTAAGTGGAAACTCGAGTAAAGTATCTCCAATGCACATGAGTGAGTATAATTAGGGTATGATCCACCTGTGTGAGGTCATAGAAACCCTAATTATGATAAATGATGAACCTTTAACCAATCTAAGAGCATCAATGAAGATGTTACTCATACATGATGATGTTATGAGTTTAGTTCACCTTGATGTGAATAGTAAACCCTAATTCAAGGGTGATGACATGTAATGTGAATAGTAAACCCTAATTCAAGGGTAATGGCATGCTTTTGAGTATTAAACTCTATTTGATTTGAATTAGAGATTTAACTCTTATGACAAGAGTAGGAAGTACATTCCTTATTATTGTATTACCTTTATCAGATGTATTAACCATGCAGGTTCCGATATGAAGGTAATCATATCCAGGTATGGATGTTGATGTTATATTCATCAAAGGCATGTTGTTAGCCTTATGAATAAGTAAAGTAATCTGATGCCTTGCCAGTGGCATCCTATGCTGATACTGAGCTATGAGAGCCATAAATACCATCAAGGTCTTGCCTTATAGATGACTTGTGATGAGGATAATGAGAAATGATGATTGATATGAGCTAGGCCTGTTACATTTAGTATTCTTCTTTTATAGCTGTTATGCTACTGTTATTGTTTAAAGAACAATGTATGCTGTTAAAGAATACTGAATGTACCTAACTAATCAAGTATAATGTAGAGCCCTGATCATAGATCCATCATTGTCAGAAATTAAGTGATGGAGAAACAAGTTTTCCTTAAGGGAACTCCTGGAGCACATACTTTTGAGTATGTGGGGTACATGGATGTGTAGAACCTTACATCCTAGTGTAGGAAAGTGATGTAGATGTGGAATCCATCCATCCTTCACTATAGTTCCATACCGTATCAGTGGTAGGTAAACATGAAACCTCCTGATGACGAAGAAAGCACAGATATCCGTATCAGTGGTAGGTAAATATGAAACCTCCTGATGACGAAGAGAGTACAGAACGCCACTGTGACTCTAGAATAGCGAAGGACCAGTTTACCCTGGTAAGCTATAGTAGTAGAGACACGAGATGTCCTACAAGTGATCCTCTTACTGACTGAGGAAGGTGAAGGTCATGAGAATCCGACTCTCTTAATGACCTATGTATGATACTGATGCGGCTTCTCAGCGATCAGTTGGAGTATGAGTGGTAATCCTCATCTCCACAGGGCATAATGTTGTTTGTAAAACATAATCAACCATGTAGTATAACTTGTTAGAGATGACTCCAAGTTAGTTGATTGATGTTACATTGCAATAATGTTGATATTCTCCATATCTCCTAATTTGTAGAGATCTTGTTATATCTGCAACTGTTATAGAATGCTTTGAAGGCTTTACTGTTTAAAATAATCTTTGATGTTATAATAAAGCTTCTGGCGAAGAGTTATAACTCTCGCTGGGACAATTATGTATAATTGTCTCACCCCGTAGACTTCAACTTTTTAGGTGGACGTCGGAGACGAAGGAACCAGCCTACAGGTGATCAGTCTCAACAGCAGCAGCACCAGGGGCAACAATAATCTCAGGTGGAGATTTGTCCTGCCATGTGGTGTAGTTAGAGTCAGTCCTATGTGTCCTCTGTACTCTCAGGTCTTGGAGTCTTTTTGTATAAGTGATCTTGAGATTTTGTATCTTGATGTATATAATTACTCAAGAAGTAATTATCCTGAGATGTAAACAGTTACCTCTCTTTATGCAAGGAGTTTTTTTTTATGGATACAAGTTCTTATCTCGAAAAGTTTTAATTTCCCGTGATTTTTGTCTTCCGCTGATTACCGATTCGCTTCCGCTACGTTTTAATCGTATTTATGTCATGGTTTGGAGATCAGAGCCCACATTAGGCAACTCCTAGTTCCATCGGTCTTATCCCTACCTGACCATAGGATAGACTTAGGAGTCCATTATAGTACATGTACAACTTAGAACCTTACCCAAGCCTTCATCATCTCTCTTTCTGCATTCATGGGCTGACTTTCATCCTTTCATAAGGGTCATGGCAACCTGCCTACCTTGGTCAAGCCCCATACCGATTACCTCCATGGTAACACATTCATATGCACTTAGAGATGGTTATCTATGGGTCTATAGGTTCATCCTCATACCATGTACTTTTCACTTAGCTTCTCAAGATCCTATTAGATCTCTTTAGGTTAACTCAAAAACTGGTGTACTCCCTTCAAAAGGGTCCCTCTCCCAGGATGGGAGGAAACTATAGCTCTTGACAACAAGGTCACAAACATCCTTAGGGTTTACATCCATATGAGCATGCTTGACCCTAGAAAGCCATTAAGGCACAAGCGGACCACCTACTAAACCATTCTAGATCACACTTATTCTCATCCTCAACATTGGGTCAAGATTATACCTTCCCATGTCTTCAACTTAGTTATAAGGGGTTCATCAAACATACCTTAAACTTAAGGGACTTCCCTTTTCCTCCATACATGAGGAGTACCATGCTCAAAACTATAGCAACTTAATTCTCATCATCATCATTAGGTATATCACTTCCCCTCTTTGGCCTAGGAACCATAGGTTCATGTTCTTGATGTCCAGTTGTCTGCTCAACCTCTTAACCACAAACCAAACATGTAACAGGTATGACATACACTTCCTGCCATCCTTTTTCCTTGATCAACACTTTAAAGTTGAGTCCTTTTCAAGGACAATCACCAAGGTACAAGGCCTCATAACCTGTTACTGAACCTCTCTAGGGTATACAAAACTTCTTCTTCCTTTCTCATAAGGTAAACACTTATACCATAGGCACATAGGTGCCAGAAGCCTCATCCTCTCTCTAGGGTTTGGTTCTTGTAAAGGCAACCAAGATATCATCAGCCTCTAGGGGTCAAGCATAAGGCAACCACTATCATCCACTTAGGTCGCATCATCCTCAACTCCATACTTTTCCTCATATCTCAGAGTCTAGGATTCCAACCTCCTTGCTTGGTTTCCAGCTCTCTCTCTAGAGCTAACACTACAACCAACCTCGCCATTAGAGATCCTCTCTTCATGAAGGATCAAACTCAAAAGCATCCTATGCATGGGTGAAGCCTAGGATCAAACTTATGTTTGCTCAATATCATCCATACCCCTTTATGCTTATTTCATAAGCCATCCATCATGATTCCTTAACCATGGTTTCATCCTATTGTCAGCATTGCTGACGTGCCCTAGGTGCAAGCTATACCCTACTTGTACAAGTCCATAGGGTTCTATAGGTTTTTCTCTAACCTCGTCAATGAAGGAGTTAGCCTTCACTCTAACATGCACGACCCTTCCCAGGGTTGGGTCACCAAAGGTACTTGGTCATCTAACCTCTCATGGCTCATATGTCATCTAAGGCATGTCCATCCGAACACCTAGTCTAACTCATCATGCCATCTCTCTCTCTAACCTTCACTTAGGGTTAGGGTTAACGTCATCCTCATAGGATGTGTCAGGTCTCTACTTGTAATGGAGATCTCTATCTCCAAGGCTAACTTTCTTTATCTATTCTCCTGATAAGAAGGTCTAGCCTCATGTCTCTTCTGAGGGCATGACAACTTATGTCATACGACCTAAGCATGTATCTATACTTTAGTTTGCGCTTAAACTATTAAGCTTATGTCCATGACATCTTATTTACATGCTTTTCATTAATTTGATGGAGGATTCCTTAGACCTTATCAACCTTACCCATACCTCAAGAGGGTGAGGAGAAGAGAAAAAACCCTAATCCTTGAGGTCCTTAACAGAATTTGAGTTGAGAAGGGACGAATAAGATGAGAGAGTCCTAAAGGTATCTTATTTTGAATCATACCCTAAGACTTTGGCCAGGCAGTCACACGGATCCGGGAGTCCTCGTATTCTGACTAGCGGTGCGGAGGAAAATATTGCCAGCCCTCGGTCGTGGTCCTTTTCTAGACACCTCCATCTTTCGGATAATCCTCTAATAACTCCCTTGGGTTCTATGGAGTTTTTAAAATTTAATAATTATTAATGGTTAAGTGAGGAACCTACGCTCTGATACCAAATGTTATGACCCCACCTCCCGATAACCCCCAATTAAGGGAGACCGAGAGGTTGAAGCCGCACCCATAACTTCCGGATCAAAGGTTTGACACTTTACCAAGAACAATTATTAAATTTCAACAATCTATACTGAAAAGCTGTAATAAAAAATTTCATACCTTTTGAAAATTTTGGATTTCTAAACTTCTATCCATGTACGCATTCTACTCTAACTAATCCTCCTTGCATTTTACTTCATGTATTTTGCAATATGACGATTTAGTGTTTGTCCTTTTGGCTTGTACCTAAAACACCGACAAACAAAACATCAGTCAGCCGAAGCTGGTATGTGGGGGAAACAATAATCATGTAAATATGTTAACAATGTAATCATTCAATTAATTATTTAACAACCAAGATTACATTTTCGATATAACTCCGTGATCCAAGAGTACCCTATCCTCTGTGTTGTCCCCATTAAACCCCTCATGATCCACCTATCAAGTGAACCAGTTTCTAGGGTTGAGTCACATGGAACTACTCATAGGTATATCACTCCTTAACTCAGGGTATGCTAAAGAGTCTCATGGCACTACACGTAGGTAGCCCAGTTTCTAACTCACGGTAACCTAGACCTTGCTCCAAGATTACCCCTTCTTTAGCCTTTTCAAAGCAACAGAGGTGGACCCAGATCTAGCCAGTTTTATATGCACATTTATAGTGATAATCATAGTCACTTTATAGTTGCATGAAATAAAGGCATCCAACAGTTATTTTCAAGCAACCGATAAAAACATTCGGAAATCACCGTGAAACTAAGTGATCATTCATAAGCGTAACCACATACCTGATTTGATGATTTCACAAGCATTAAGCAAACCCAACCAAGAATGCAATCCAAGCAAGCAATTTAATCATCACATAATTCATGAAAAGAATATGTAATCTATTTATTACACACTTTATCAAGAATCTACTTTATTGACTTGGATTCACTTTCTAGGGTTTTTTTATCCATTTTAGAGTTTCATTAATCTTCATTAGGGTTTCTTAGATCAATTCCTCAAACTTTATCCCTTTTAGGTCAACAAACCCTAAAATACTCTTTTCTACTCATATAAACCCTAATTGCTCAAATTATCCATTTTAATCCATGACAAGATCATTATGCACATCTATCATTAATTCAAAGTTCATTATGGTTTAATAACATATGAACTCGATTGCCATAATTCTACCTTTTATTCATGAGAAAACCCTAATAACTATATTTAGGGTTTTTATCCATAATTAGGAACTTTAATGCTCGAAATAGACTAGAACCATCATATCTCAGCTTTGTACATGAATTTGACCAATTAAAATCATTAAGGATCATAATTACCACAGTTAGGGTTCAAGGTTCATTAAAACATATTTATGCACAAGAAAATCTAAATTAAACTAATTATGTGCAAAGTTCATCCTTTATGTGCTTAATGTTCCTTTTACAATTAACATGTTAATATCAACTTTAATCATCCATTAAACCCTACTAATCACATTAATCATCTCAAAATAGGGTTTCTTAATCATTAAATTATTAAAGTTGATAACTTCCATTACTTTTCTAATTGCAATTAGAATCAGGCTTCAATTATATTTTTAATGGATTCCTCTCATTTTTCTGAGCAACTTTCATGCATAACTTATTATGAAAAGAGTTACCAATTATTTTCTAGAAATTTTGCAAGATAAAAACTAATAGGACCAATCCTAACCTGACACGTCATCAGATTATTTTCCTTGCTCAAATAAGTATTCAAAAGACCCTTTTGCCCTTCCTCATTGATCCTGATCTGTAGGCACGCGAGGGAAGTTTTGTCCTTCTCCCTTTCCTTCTTCTACCTCGCAACACCGATCGAAGTTTGCTGCGGCGAGCGCCCCCTGCACAGCTGACCCCTCCCCTGGGTGGAGCAAGCTGGGTCGACTCCCTTTGGGCTCCGATGAAGTCAACCAGGCTGCCGTCATTGCCAAAGTCAGTTGGAGATGACAGATCCAGTGACCAGGCTCTGTTGCTGGTTGTCGGTCTCACCTCCAGGCCGCTCCCTGCTGCAACTCACGGCTATGATTCCCTCCTCGGAACCAGCACTGCCCGCAGCCTTCTCGTCGGCTACGGTCATCCTATGGGAGAGCACCACTCATACATGGCACAACCCCGGCAGCCAGCAGCACCTTCTTCTTCCCGACAGCGTTGACGATCGTGCCATTACCCAGACAGGCCAACTCAGAGTTGTGTTGACTCCGACGAATCCCCTCATATCCCAGCTCGCAGTCCCTTATACCAACCCTTAACACATGGGTGGTCGTGGGGCCTTGTTACCCGATGTATCTATGGCACTATCATTTAGAACATCTATAGGTAGGCAAAGTTACGAGGATGACGACCAGGGATGGGCTTCCTATAGACAGTCGTGGTTGTCTCTCATGTCTCCTGATAGAGGAGGATCCTTAGGTACTTTTATATCCATAAACTAGGAGGAACCCTAACGGCTAATACATAGTTATCCATCAGTATCCGTTGTTACTCACAAGGCACATGTACCCTTCCATCCCTGTATTAAACTCTTTTAATATTATTCTCTTGATTTGACGATCACCACAAGAAGTCACCGCTTTCCTAATTAGATTTGGCAACTAAAAGCGTTTAAGGAAAGTCTAATAATCTTGGATTCCTTGAATCTAAATCATTCCATAATTTCTTAGAATGTTATCTCTCTCTCTTTCTTTCTTTGTTTCTGCTTTCATTATTTCTTTTATTAGAAATCATATGTAATGAATTTCACTCAATTGTGGCCATTAATGCCACTTTCTAGATATTTCTCAGTATTTCTCATAAATACTTTGCTTAATATTCATTACTTGTTTATTTCTTATTAAAATATCTCTTTTTGAAGATTTCTCTTTATTTCTCTTTTATTTTCCTCATTGGTATTCCTTTAAACCAAGGATAACTCAATTCCACATTTTTCCACTTATTTTCCACATTTTATCATTATTTTCAATTTCTTTCTTAATAAAGAAATACTTAATTAATCTTTTCTTTTCTTATTGCCTTTTCTTTGCAACTTTGGACTCCTTGGAACCCAAGGAACCCAAGAGGCATGAAATCCCTCTTCAGATTTGCCTTCTAGAGGTTTCCACATTTTTCTTTTCTAAAATATTCAATTATTCATTCACTAATTGAATTTTCTTGTTATTTGGGCCTAATAGCCAATAAAGCCCACAAAACAAACATCAAGGCTATTGTAAACGAAATCCATTTATTCAAAACAAATTATATCATTATTTGTTTAATTATCTTTAATATGAGAAATTACATTTCTCACCAATTGAACCCAAAATTAGGGTTGTAACAAACATCATACGACATCTGGTCGGAATAAGACCCATACCACTTGTAAAATATGGCCTATGGGGGTTGTTGTCTTCAAACCGTCCATTTACCGCATCTTTGGCATCCATGTACACTCGTATGGTGCACTGTAGACCACATGGACATGATGTCATTCCATTATCCATTTCAAGACAGACAACCTAATTAATCATTATGTGACATCTTTTAGAAGTAGGCAAAATTTTAGTCAACAATAGACTTTGAGAACAAATGTTTGACCATTAAGTTATGCATCAAATTTGAAAAAGGAATAAGTGAAACATGTTGTACAACATGTTTCAATGTCTGAAAGTTATAAATATGAAATTCAATAATTTTCCCACATAGAATTGGCAAGTGTTTTGCACAAAACATCTCCCTCCCTAGCATCAGTCTGGCTTGTTTGTTGGAGAGAACTCAAATCGTTCAAGATGTCAAGGGTATTATGAGGGTCAACCAAGTTATCATCCATCAAAGGATCACCATCATTTCGGCATCATATTAAATTGTGGATGATACAACAAGCCATTACTATGCGAGACTGTGAATGCACAGGAAAAGTCACTCCTTTTGAAAAGTAGGAAAACCCCTTCTTCAACACACCAAAGGATCGTTCAACAGTGTTACGGAGTTGAGCATGTCAGTGTTTGAACATCTCCTTCTTGCTGGTGTGAGTTTTTGTTACCCCGATACTCTGCTATATGGTAAGCTACATTTCGATATGGTGCAAGAAATTAGCCAGTGTTGGCGTACCCTGCATGAACAAGATAATACTTTCCAGCGAGTACTTTGAAACCACATGTTGTTGTAGCTGTGTGTAGTACCCGTTGGTCAGTTGTTGAGCCCTTCCAACCAGTCATGATATATGTAAACTCCATTGTGAAGTCTTCTACATCCATGAGATATATAGAAACATTCCCTTTTCTATTTCTATAACGGTTCTGCTTATCGCGCTTCACCAAAATGGGGATGTGTGTCCCGTCAATTGTGCCAATGGCATCCTAAGACAAGTATATACAAAATTTAGTGAGGACAAAATTGGTTATACTAGAAACATAATCCACATGGTCAACAAATTAATGGTCATACCTTGAAGTAAGGGTAAAATCTTGTACTCCCGAGTATGCGTCGGTGCGGAGTTGTGGATGCGGTTTGCATCACAACATATTCATTGCACAAAGCACACACTACATCTAATACCTCATTAAACTTTCTACTTATGGTCTCACCACTATGAATGTAGTCCTCAACCAAAACACAGTTGGTGTGGCCATGTCCAACCATTTGAAGGAAGTAGCATATGGCCTCCACTGATGACACACCTTTGGTACTTTTCAACAAACCACGCTCCTCAAGTTTGTTCACAAAGGCTAAAACTGTACCAGGTAGCATGTGGTACAGGTCATACGCCCTCCTTTGATGGCCAGTTATTATTTCTAAAACCTTTTGATGGTCGCTCCTAATACTAACCGATTTCAGTATTGGTTGTTGTGTGGGTCCGTCAGTTGAACTGTCCATGATATTGTGTGATATTTGGTCTGCTATTTGGTCGGCTATTGCGTTAGAAATGGCATTAGCTGGATCGGACATAAGATCCAAAAGTTGTATAATGTCATCATGTATTTGTGGATGTTCAATACCGGCGGCAATGATGTCTATAATTAAAAGTGATTACCCTAATAAGAAATAAATACATAGATTACAGATATGAAATCACCATGATAAACATACCTATTTGTTACTTACTACAAAAATTGAAATGATATTGATATGTTTGTAATCATTGAAAACATTACAAAGTACCAAATTTAGAAATTGTTCCCAAAGCAAGAAAATATTTCAACATCAAATTTAGAAATTGTTCTTAAATTAAAGGCAGACTACTAATATAGTTCTTAAATTGGACAACCTCACAAGAACTAATAAGGGACAGGGCCTCTGTTATTACCACTCGTGCTACTAAACGGCGAAGGTGGTGATTGTGAATATGGTGGCGTGAAGGGTGTTTGTGATCCAAAAGCTATGTTCTTCATTTCCCAGAGGTCTTGCAACCAAATGGTAATTTTTTGTGGGGTATCTTGAAGGCTTAGGTAAATGTTACAGTTTGATGACTCCTTTATGGCATGCACAAGAGTGGTAAAAATAGAGACAGGGGCGTCAGGGTAAGTTGCATGAAAATGGTGCAAAATGGTTTGATATCATCTTTGTCATTAGATCTACCGGAAATACCATTGTCCATCTCATGTACCTTTGAAAACACCTTTGTGAATACTGAAACAACATCATTAGTAAGGCCACAACTAGACTGTGTTGTTGAGGCTCGTTTCTTGCATATGTGTGTGGTAGGAGTCCTTGCACCAACACCTTAGTTGTCAGTTCCATGGTTGTTGCCCTCACTTTGCATCCCAAAATAACCCATATCTTCAGTAAGACTGGTTGGTTCTGGGCAGACAAATGTATCAGATGCATCTAAGTCAACAACAACATCATCTTCATATGGAACATCAGAAGGAAGTTGTCTATCTGTTGAGGACATTTCATGATGCCCCCTAGTGATGTTCCTCCCACCCATCATCTCCACTTTGTAGTAGTGATAGAATGGTTTGTTGATCAATCTTGCTAGTTCATTGTTTCCCTAAAATGTGGTCAACCACTACTTATTAGGTCAATTTTGAATAAGTGTAAGTGAATATTTAATATTTAGGGGGGGTGTATCATTGGAAATAATGCAAGTATCTCCCTCCACTCCGGAGTGTTAGGTAGTATTGGCTTGTGTCTGGTTTCATCCCAGCCAACGCCACTTTTATTGGTCACCAATCTTATCTTTGCAAAGTCTTTCATGAGGTTCTTCCACTGAGTTTTAACCTGATCCATTGTACCATTAGTCCTCCTCATCCTGTTCTGCCAATCGTGCAGCGTCTCCCTCCATGCATCCCTAGTAAAAATTCCATCGATGCACCTACCCAGGTCATATTGTCTCCTCAATGCCGAAACATAAGATGCATCTGACTCTTTGGTCCATACAAAACAGATCTTTGGGTCTGGTGCAGACATAGTACCAATGGCACTGCAATGGATCACTATAGTCAGGGTGCTTAAACGAAGCCTTTATACCCACCTAGTTTGGGGTTGTTTGGGTAGTTTACACAGCAATAACTTGAATTAAAGTAGTCTATTATAGTAAGAGCTTATTAAGGTTCGATGATTAACAGAACCAAAATTTAAAATAATGATATATAACATTGATTAGGGTACTATTTAAGAGCATACAACCCACAGTAAGGGGAAAGGTAACACATAATTTGTTCCATATAAGTAGTTTGTTCCAATTATTAGTTTGTTATTACAATCAATATTAGTTCCATGATATTAGAATGAGACTTCATATATGAAATTAATCAAATAACAAAGAAACCATTCAATGAAATAGAATGTGGCATACAAACGAGAACCAAGGGAAACAACACTGATAGTTTGTTCCATCATACAAAAATTGGTTATTTTCCTGTACAAAATCATATAGACCACATTAAAGAGAAACAAGAGACATATTTGTTCCCATCATGTGTTCAAAATACTCATGTATGACAGTGAAATTCCAAGTTCAAAATACTCATATATAACAGTTACATTCCAAGTTCAGAATACTCACATATGACAGATAGTGAAGATGAATATATTTTTGTACCAGCATACAGAAATAGTTTGTTGTTTTGTTCAAAATCAATGAAAAGGTTGAAAATCAAATCCAGAAAAATAATGCCCTATTCAACCATGGAATAGCATAGCATAAAAAGGTTCAATGAGTTACTTCACCATTGATGATTCTAATAGAAAACAACAAACATAATGATATTTTAATTCAACCAATCATTCAGGGTAAATCGTTTAAATTTATTTGGTATGATGGTATAATGGTTAAATAATGGCATACAAATTTAATTGCTACTCAATGAAGCTCAACTACAAATTCAGACCTCATTCAAGGGATTAGAGCACATTAAACTGAACAAATATACCAAAATTTGGTCAATCTTTATAGTTGAACAGGCTATGTTTATGAACAAAGAAAATATACACTACACAATAATAGGTTCCAACTTAAATAAACATAATATGTAATAGGTGGAGTCGAATTTTGGTCCAACATAATAGACCTAGTTCAAGGGGTCAGACCTCATTCAAGGGATCAGGTAAGGTTCCAACTTAAATAAACATAATACATAATAGGTGGACTAGGTAAATATTGACATGTTTATGAACACAGAATATATTCAATACATAATCGTAATGCAAAATAGGCTATGTTGGACATGAATTTCAGCCAATCATTTAGGGTAAATCAATTTAATTTATTTGGTATGATGGTATGATGGTTAAATAATGACATAATAATTTAATTGCTACTCAATGAAGCTCAACCACGAATTCAGACCACATTCAAGGGACCAGAGCACATTAAATTGAACAAATATACCAAATTTTGGTCAATCGTTATAGTTGAACAGGCTAGGTTTATGAACAGAGAAAATATACACTACACAATAATAGGTTCCAACTTAAAAGAACATAATATGTAATAGGTGGAGTCAAATTTTGGTCCAACATAATAGACCTAGTTCAAGGGGTCAGACCTCATTCAGGGATCAGACAAGGTTCCATCTTTTTTTTGGTCAGCTAAAAATCATGTTGCTATATTACCAAAAACTTTAGGTACAAAAGTGCATCATGAAGAAACTAGATCCATGTGTTTCCACGCAGGGAAACCCCATCAGATCAAAACAAAAAAGAGACCCCTGATATCCAAAACCCTACAGCAGAACAAAAGACTAACAAAGAAGACAATCTAAGTAGATAAGAGAGGAGGCACACCGAAACTTTAAGACCACCCACAAATATTTCTGTGCGACCCACCCCCCTTATCTACAACAAACTATACACCTTATTAGAAAATGGGACAGCTATAAGAAGTTGTAGATAACAGGGAAAACACAGGAGACATAAGAGTAGTGCTCGATCTGCCACTTCAAACACTCTCCCTGAAGCAAACACGATCTGCCACATCAAGCTTTGCTCCAACTCACGACAGCAGATCAGAACAACCAATCGGACATAGAAGGCCAAGTAAGCCCACTTAAACAACTGCACCCAGACATCTATCTAACAGGAATACTTAGACTCAAAACACCCACAAATATGTATTCCGGGAAAGAAAGACAATCACCCACAACAATCTAAGAGAACCAGAACGTGATCAACTAAATCAAAAAGGTCCTCTGCTTAGCAGCATGCTCAAGAAAACACAGCAAAGAAACCAGTAGAGCTCCTAGATAGACACAGAAAGGCCTAGCATGGGAATCTCTTCATCACCATCTATCTTATGCTTTTTCTTCTTCTTCTTATTTGGCCTTGGCTCTTTTTTCACACTGAAATCATCCATTAATTCCTGATCAAAATCAACAGAATTAACTGAGGACCCATCATCGGAGTTGCACAAAAGCCTTTGCTGGTATTCCAGAGAAATACCAGTATCCTGCACGAGATGCTTCAAACAGGGAGGGGTAGCAACCGGTTTGGGAGGAGAAATCTCCCACTCCAGGTTCAAAGCACCTGTAGCCACTGTTGGGGGACAACACCTCATATCAGGTTCCATCTCGACTCTGTACGGAGCAGCATCCACCCTTTGTTCTGTGTCTAGAATTGCTCCAGAAGCTTCATCACGACAGGGTCCTTTCTCCTCGGCAAAATGTCGAGCACCTTCACGCCCTCTATTCTTCCCAGTCCTTAGCTGCAGCTGACTTTGCAACGGTTTGCAACCTTTGGTCTTGGGGCAGGAGGGGAGGCGGTGTCCGAACTGCAAGCAGCCCGAACAGATTTTGGGTCTCGCCAGATAGTCGACCTTCAAGCACTTGGGCTTCCCATCAAAGATAACCTTCACTGTCCTCGGGAAACCAGAGCCGGCAGAGAGCACGTCGTGGCTTTGTTCAGACAGTGAACGGAAAGACTTGAGTCTTCAATGTCGAGGGGCTTCCCAAGGATACTGGCGATGCCACTGATCCTTCTCAAAGTCCAGTGCACACCTGGATTCTCGATTTTGACCCACACAGGAAGAAACGGAAATGAGAGAGGCTGAAGGGGGGAACCTGGTTCCCATGCCTGGACGACGATTAGCGAACCATCCATCATCCACGACGCCTCGCTCAAGATCCTTCCCCTTTCCTTTGACGTGGGGAGCTTCACGATGAACCCCTCAGCTTCCTCTGCTGTGATGTCGACAGCTTCACTTGGCCTCCACTGTCGGAGAATCCAGTCTTGCAGCTGGCTTCGGAACGGTTTCCTCCCCATAAACCTTATGGAGACATACTCTAGCCACGTTGGATGGGGTTCGTCTCCGCTCGAGATGGAGAAGCTCTTCACCCCTTCAACGACGACCGGGTCAATGAAGATGACAGGGGATATCACCTCGCATGGTAGGCCTGACCTACTGGTTGAGAGCCAGTCGCTCACCTTAATGCTTGCGGAGGAATCCCCATTTTCATCAAGCGGCCGAATGGAGGAGGTAGGCGGATCAACGGGCTTCGTTGAGGAGGACGACGCCTCTGAATGGCCTCCAAGCTGGGACAACTAGATCCTCACTCCCTCAGCCACGCTTAAGCTATCAGGAGGAGCCGAATCAGGATCTGGGGATGGAGTCCTTGCCCCATCGTTGGAGCTGCCTCTAGGGTTCCCCCCCTTCCGCGACCACGCCCGCCCCTTCCACCATTCCGCCCCATCCGTTATTCTTTGAACATTCAATGACAAGGTTCCATATTAAATAAACATAATACATAATAGGAAAATGTTTTGGACTAAATGCAAATTTTTCTTTTGTAGCAATCAAATGGCAAATAACAATCACACGTTCTCATTGCGATCAGTCCTTGAGAAGGACAAACTTACTGGAACCAACTTTTAAAACTGGTTTAGGACGCTGAGAATTGTTCTCACACATGAGCGGAAGCTCTATGTCCTTGAAACACCAGAGCCAGAGGAGCCCGCCATAAATGCACCCAAGGCTGAAAAGGATGCTTACAAGAAGCACCTTGATGATGCTGTGGATGTCAAGTGCCTGATGTTGTGCTCAATGAACTATGAGTTGCAAGAGCAGCATGAGAACATGAATGTCATGGAGATGGTAACACATCTCAGGAACATGTATCAACATCAAGCAAGACAAGATAGATATGATGTCTCAAAGGCTTTGTTCAAAAGCAAGATGAAAGAGGGAGACTCAGTTGGCACCCATATAATCACCTTGATTGGGTACGTGGAAAGCCTATCCAAGCTGGGATTTCCCCTAGGTCAAGAGTTGGCCACTGATGTGATTCTACAATCGTTGCCTGAATCATATAATCATTTTGTCATGAACTACAACATGAACAATTTTGACAAGTCGTTGTCAGAATTGTTGGGCATGTTGAGGACAGCTGAAGCACAGATGAAGAAAGACAAGCCCAAGTCTGTGATGGTGATCAACAAGGCAAAGGGAAAGTCAAAAGGCAAAGGCAAGGCTAAGAAAAGTTCTAAAGCCGGGCAGAAGCCAAAGTCATCCACGCTCAAAGCTAAAGGTGGGATCTCCAAAGAAGGCAGTTGTCACCATTGTCACCAGCCTGGACATTGGAAAAGAAACTGTCCTCTCTACCTGGAGGACATGAGGAAGAAGTAGGGGATATAGATCTCCACTTCAGGTATATACGTTATTGAGATAAACTTAAATAGTTCTTCATCATGGGTACTGGATACTGGATGTGGATCTCACATATGTTCTAATATGCAGGATCTGATAAGAAGTAAGCCTTTACGAAAGGGCCAAGTCGAGCTGCGGGTTGCTAATGGAGCAAGAGTTACTGCCACCACAGTTGGAGTTATTATTTTATCTTTGCCTACGAGCCTTGTAATAGAATCAGAGAATTGTTATTATGTACCTGCCATTAATAGAAATATTATTTCTGTATCTTGTATGGACAAGAGTGGATTTGAATTTTACATTAAGAATGGAATTATTTCTATATCTAAAGATGATATCTTTTATGGCAATGCCCCTATGTCTTATGGCATCTACTTGTTAGAACTTGAGACTAGCATATACAACATAAATACTAAAAGGTTAAAACTTGAAAACTCAAACAAAACATTCTTATGTCATTGTCGTCTTGAGCACATAAACGAGAAGCGCATATCTAGACTCCATAAGGATGGTTATCTAGACTCTTTTGATTTTGAATCATTAGAGACATGTGAGGCATGTTTATTAGGGAAGATGACCAAGACTCCTTTCACTGGACATAGTGAGAGAGCCAGTGATCTGCTAGGGCTCATACATACTGATGTATGTGGACCTTTTAGATCAAATGCTAGAGGAGGCTATCAATACTTCATTACCTTCATTGATGACCTCAGTAGGTATGGCTATGTATATCTTATGAAACACAAGTTAGAAACTCTTGAAATGTTCAAGAGTTTCATGGATGAAGTAGAGAAGCAACTTGGTAAGAGTATTAAAGCACTCCGTTCAGATCGAGGTGGCGAATACTTAAGCCAAGAGCTTGAGAACCTTCTGAGAGACCGTGGTATTGTATCACAATGGACTCCACCTGGTACACCACAACATAATGGTGTGTCAGAAAGAAGGAATCGTACATTATTAGACATGGTACGATCAATGATGAGTTCAGCCGAACTTCCAATATCGTTCTGGGGATATGCTCTTGAAACTGCAGCGTTTACACTTAACCGTGTACCTTCCAAATCGGTTCAAAAGACATCATATGAGATATGGAATGGGAATCGTCCCAATTTGTCTATGTTAAACATTTGGGGATGTGAAGCTTATGTTAGGAAACAATTTCCTGAAAATCCTAGACCCAAATTGGAAAAATGCTATTTTGTTGGATGCCCCAAGGAAACTCGAGGATACTACTTCTACACACAAACTGACACCAAAGTGTTTGTTGCTAGGACTGCTATATTTCTTGAAAAGGAATTTATTTCCAAAGGAATTAGTGGGAGGAATGTAGAGCGCGAAGAAGTTCGAGACCAACAAGAAAGTAGAGAACTTGAGGAGGTACATAAGGAACATGAAGACTCACAAGTTGTTGTGGAATTTCAAGTTCCAAATGTAACACATGAACCTCGTAGGTCTAGTAGGACATGACTTGAGCCTGAGAGATTTGGATTTCTCATGACTCAAGACAGTGATGAATTGAGCATAGCAGATGAGCCAACTTCCTATCTAGAAGCTACTAAGGGACCATACTCTGAGAAATGGCTCGAAGCCATTAGATCTGAGATGGAATCCATGTACACCAACAAGGTATGGACCTTGGTGGATCCACCCGAAGGGGTAAGACCCATAGGGTGCAAGTGGGTCTTCAAGAAGAAGACTGACATGGATGGAAATGTTCAAACCTATAAAGGTAGATTGGTTGCAAAAGGATTCCATCAAATTCAAGGTGTTGATTATGACGAGACCTTCTCACCAGTTGCCATGGTTAAATCCATCAGGATCATGCTTGCCATTACAGCTTATCATGACTATGAGATTTGGTAGATGGATGTTAAAACATCATTTCTTAATGGGAATTTACTCAAGGATGTGTACATGACACAACCTGAGGGTTTCATCGATCCAAAGGAAGCCAAAAAAGTCTGTAAGCTACAAAGGTCAATCTATGGATTGAAGCAAGCATCTCTGAGCTGGAATCTACATTTTGATGAAGTAGTCAAAAAGTTTGGCTTTAGTCAAAATGAAGATGAACCCTATGTTTACAAAAGGGTTAGTGGGAGCACAATCGTATTTCTCATATTGTATGTGGATGACATATTATTGATGGGAAATGACATCCCTACTCTTCAGACAGTAAAAGGTTGGCTAGGGAAGACTTTCTCTATGAAGGATTTAGGTGAAGCATCCTATATACTAGGGATCAATATCTATAGAGATAGATCTAGAAGGCTTCTAGGCCTAAGCCAGAGCACATACATTGACAAGGTGCTAAAGAGGTTTAGCATGGATGGTTCTAAGAGAGGTAACTTGCCCATGTCCCATGGGGTTACAATCTCTAAAGCCCACTGTCCTAGTTCATGTGATGAACGGGCACACATGAGTAAGATTCCATATGCATCAGCAATTGGATCTATCATGTACGTGATGTTATGTACTCGTCCTGATGTGTCGTATGCTTTGAGCATGACGAGCCGGTATCAGTCAGATCCAGGTGAATGTCACTGGACAGCCGTAAAGAACATCCTAAAGTACTTGAGAAGGACTAAGGATCAATTCTTGGTATACGGCGGTGGGGAAGAGCTCATGGTAAAGGGTTACACCGATGCTAGCTTCCAAATTGACAAAGATGACTACATATCGCAATCTGGATTTGTGTTTTTCCTGAACAATGGGGCTGTGAGCTGGAAGAGTTCCAAGCAAGAGACGGTTGCAGATTCTACAACAGAGGCTGGATATATTGCCACATCTAATGCTACGAAGGAAGCTGTGTGGATCAAGAAGTTCATTTCTGAACTTGGAGTGGTTCCAAGCGTTGGTGATGCAATTGAGTTGTTTTGCGACAACAATGGAGTAATTGCATAGGCTAAAGAACCAAGATCGCACCAAAATTCCAAACATATTCTACGGTGGTTCCATCTCATACGAGAGATCGTACAACGAGGAGATGTGAAGATTTGTAGAGTACCTACAGAAAGCAATGTGGCTGACCCGCTCACAAAAGCACTTTCACAGCAGAAACATGACAGACATGTTCGATCACTTGGATTGAGATTCATGAGTGATCGGGTATAAGTGCAAGTGGGAATCTACTGGTATATATGCCCATAGAGACTATCATTCAATGATTGTAATGTGATACTATGTAAACGATTTGTAATACTACATTGATCATATCAATAAAGGCAAGTTTCTAATCTATATGTTTGTGTTTTATATTGTGAGATGACCATAAAACTTATAGATGTATATAGAATAATATACTCAATGACATATGTCTTCGGGTTGATGACCTGAACAGTGAGATCATATGTATGTTAAGAGTATGTATTCTTGTTTTGTCCCTAATCGGTTGTTATTATGGAAATATCCATAGACATCAATAACACATAACATTAGAATGTATGTTGGTTGATGGAAGAATCTCATTATCCATGATATGGAGATATCAAACCAAATACATAGATACTTGTTAGAGAATAGTGTATCGGATAGACACACCTTAAGAGTGACACATGGATACCATGATTGGTAGTTAGAGTCACATCTCATAATGATTGTGGTGATTGTGGTTCTTAGACCTGAAGTCACTACACTTATCACATGTCGTTCGGTGTACTTTGACATCATCCACCGTGGTCCTAAATAAGGATTGCCATAAAGATGGTGATTGGGTGCACTATGACACATGGGGATGACTGTGAGTGATGTAGATGGAATTTGTCCTTCCTACGGGAGTTTGATATTCTGGCCACTTAATAAGCGAGACTGAGAAATGCATGGCCATGCTGATGTGAGTCAATATGTGATATTGAGCTTACATATATCTCAGACAGTCTGCTCTAGTTCAAGGAACATGGATTGAACGTTGAAAAGGATAACAATTCCATGACTCGAGTTCAATTCGGATATCAGCGACAAAGGAACTATGCAATCACTGTAACACTAGTCATGAATGATAGGTTAAGTTGTTCTCCAACTTCTCCAATTACTTGGGTGGAAATGAAGTCTTAGTAGATACCAATCATTGCTTGTGAAATCATAATATGATTATGGATATCACTGCCAACATAATTTGGAGCCTATCGGGTCACACGCATAGGATGTGTTGGAATAGGAGTATAATTGTGGATTTGATTGGAATTGCTTCGAATCATATTGATTACTAAAATGTTTATGTAATCGATTAGAATAATATTGGAGTGACTGGCTCTAAGTGCAAGTGGGAGTTTGTTGGCGTATATGCACATAAATCCATCCCAAGCCATTGCATGGAGTCAGATATTAATTAATCAATTAATGTGATTATTTGGTTAATTAATGAATTCCAGAATATTCTAATTAATCCATGAGCGTTTTAATTAACACAACATTTCTATTAACCGATGGGTTTAGGAAACCCTATTTCACTTTGTATCCTGTTTAAAGGAGGATTGACAGCCGATATCTATATAAGATAGATAGAGGCTTTTCAGTTTACGCTCACGCACGTAAACCCTAGCCGTCATCGTCCTTAGGAGAGAAAGGAAAGAAACGTGCCGCTATCACGCCACCGCAGAGACACGACTCCTTCCCGCCAGCTTGGGAAGCACGACGTGAAGTTCCGTCCATCCGCATGGATGAAGTAGAGACAGAGACGCCTTGAAGCCTGCGTTTGGAGGACGTCGACGACCACCTGTACGCGCTGCGAGTAGCGTACGTCACCCCCACAAAAAACGCTGCTGGATCTTCTTGCGACGCACTTGACGAATGGGAGAGAAGTTCCGTCTATGTAGGCCAGCAGTGTTGCACACCGTCATGCAGCGGGACATCGCCAGACTTGCTCTGTGATAAGGTATATCCCGCAAACACTCCTTCCAAATACGTTGTTGTCGACGAGATCCTATTTTGGGTTGCGTGGATTTTATTGCTTCTGCCGCACATGTTTTCTCCGCAAAACCCAACATCAATCACATAGAATTGACAAATGAGAGATTAAAGAAGAAATTAGATCTACTGTCATACACCTAAAATGGTAAAACATGGGGGTCACCTTTACATGATAGGACTTGTAAAATGTAAATTTCCTATTTGGGATAGGGCTCAATTAGGCATGAAAGTTTGATGTGCCTACTCAAGGCAGGGCTCTAAATGCAATTTGAGGTAGCTACTTAGAGTAGGATTTTAGATAACAATGAGGTACCTACGCAAGGTAGGATTTGAACATAAAAATGGATGGATTGCCTACTCAGGGCAGAGTGTGAATGAATTGTTTTTACTATTCAAGGTAGGGCTTGGATGATAAAGAAACTATGAGGTTTTCCTACTCATGAATAGCTCAAATGCTAAATGTAGATGTAAGATTTTTCTACTCAAGGTAGGGATTGAGTGTCAAATGAAAAAAGGTTTTCTACCAAAGGTAGGGCTTTGATCTTGGAATGAAAAATGCATATTATTAATACTCATGATAGGGATTAAGATGCAAAAAGGTAGGTTTTCCTACCTAGGGTGGGGCTAATTTTCAATGAGGTTCCTATCTATGATATGAAATAAAAATATAAATGAGTGCCTATTTGGAATAGTACTTCAAAATACATATGAATGTCTATTCAATATAGGGCATAATGCATGATGGGTGTGATATAGTTTAATGTCTTTGTATAGGACCTATATAAAAGTCCTACTAGATATATGGTTTTGAAAAATGAGGTAACTTTGTAGGATAGGGCTTAATGCATAATGGATATGGTCTATTTTAAGGTCTTGGTCTAGATACTAATGGATATGGTGATGCCTACATGTAATAGGGCTTTATCTTCAAGTGACTCTGACTCAGATTTGTTCATTTTGTCTATGAAAATTGAAGATATTAAGGCATTAATCCCAATTAGTATCCATTGGTTTTATGTTGAGTAGTGTCAATCATAGTCTACGATTCAAGATCTAACTAATGATTTTGCCTCAGGTTCAATTATATGATTTATATCTTCTTTCTATGAGCAGATTTTAAGTAACATTTAAGGTCATATTTCTACAAAGTTTTTGAATGTTTCATTCATTTTTATGTTTTTATTCATGAATTTAATGAATTTTGGAAGGTTTATAAAATTCATCTAAAATTTGAGAGACATGTTAACAAATTAAAAATTAGTGTTTTAGGCCAAAAGTGAGGAGAATGAAGAGATGTCTGGCATCTTCCTCATTTCTAGATATTTGGTAACTGTGGCAACATGACAACTTGATTTTGAGCGAACATAGGTGGCATTAATGGAGATATGTGCTTGAGGGACATGATGATATGTGTTAGGTGGTGGTGGTGGAATGTCACATTCCACTGGAGAACTATAGTCATGTTGACTAGATTGCTCCCTATGAAGTTTAAGGTGACACATCTAATGTTCATTAAGAGTTATTTGATTTTTTTAGAGCATGGTCAACTTGTGAAGGTAGGTTCCTCTATTTTTAGCCTTTGATATGCCATTTTGACCTTATGTATAGATTCGATTTATAGCTTTTGACATTATTTGTGTTCTATTTGTTTAATATGAAAACAACTATATTTTGATTTCAATATGTTTGTTTCTACTACTTTACCATTTTTGTGAAGTTTCCAACACCAGATTACACTGACTCAACTTTCTATGTGAATTTTTTTGCCATAGTAGCTTTGTTTGAGTGAACCCATATGGTGTATCTGTGCAATTGACACAATTGGGATCCAGAGGGTATCTCTTAGGAGGACCATGTTGTCAATGATTATGGATCTATTGATGAGAGTACATGAGCTTAAGTGTATCCCTAGTGAGACTCAATTCTTTGTTATTGATTGTGTTTCCATCAAAATGCAAAAAGTAAAAAATTTATTTTCTCAACATAGTTTCCATGAAGGTGTGAAGAGGACTAAAGGAAGGATTTCTCCCGATTAAGGAATTTGATATCGAACCATGTCCATTGTGGCTAAATTTTCACTATTTAGTACATCGAGTAGGTAATGAGGTATCCCTTGAATCTTAATTTGTTCTCTTGTTACTTCTTTTTATTATCGACTCTAGATTGGACTTTAATTCTTGTTTTAGTGGCTTTGATGCTTCATCCATGTTGTTCCTTAGATTTAAGGGACTTGAGGTTCGATCTATTTTCTTAAGAGCTCTCTTAAAGGAGTTTTTTGCATTTGTACACGATTTTGGGATGAAGGAGATGGATCTTTCAGAGATGATCAACTTCAACAACATTTGCATATGTGGGGTTGTTAGATAGGAACTAAATTATCCCATTTATTGAGCATGTTTGTCCATTTACTAGTTCTCTTCACTTCACATCTGGAAAATTATCCACCCCCCGTAAGTGAATATACTAGAATTATTAGGATTTCTTTTTGAGGTATCTCAATCAATATTTGTGTAAGAGACAATCTTTAGGATATGGACATCATTGCGAGACTCTGGGAGTGGATCCATTTGATGGAGGTATGGCCTTTGAGTATAATGTTAACTATATGTGGTTACATCATGTCTTCTTTTGGAATAGAGAATGAGGGGTGTTCATGTCCCTCAGTTTGCAGCTTGGCATGTTAAATTTTTTTCTATTATTTCTACTTAACGGTTGTCTTTTTGCCAAAAATGTTGGAAATAAGGATTGAATCAATTAGTTATCTTTTCTGTTGATATGCATGTTATATCTACATTTTGAGGAGGATGCATGTATGCCCACCCGCTGACATGTTTGGGGAGGTGCATTGTGGGTGATTTCACCCTTGAAGGGATGCAATTGTGTTTT
Organism: Alisma plantago-aquatica; assembly: GCA_963693085.1. Taxonomy (NCBI): domain Eukaryota; kingdom Viridiplantae; phylum Streptophyta; class Magnoliopsida; order Alismatales; family Alismataceae; genus Alisma; species Alisma plantago-aquatica. The sequence goes on from OY856411.1 coordinate 602,165,428, forward strand.
GAAGAGTTTTGGAGGCTTTGTTGTTCTTATAGAGGTATATTATTTCTATTTTATATCAATTTGAATCTATGTAGATATGATGATTTGTGTTTGATTTCACTAATCTTCACTTTTGTTTCTTTGGGTGTATGAGCACTTCCACCTCTACAGACCTTAGATTTGAAGTGGTGCACAAGGTCATTTACATTGTTTTTACATGCCATTACTTGTATCGCCACAATAGTCTATCCTCTTATGAGTGATGAAGAGAGGATCCAGATAGTATTATGCTTGGATAGGTCATCTATGCACCTTTTGATATTGTCAGACTTGTGTTTTTTTGCTTTAGCTGATTTACTGCTTGTTTGCATTTCCCACATTGGTTTTAGTATCTTTTGAAGAATTCATCTTGGTTTAGCAAGTGTGACTTATGATGCCTTCTTCCACTCCTTGGACTTGGATGCATGAAGGATCAAGTTCATATCATCATCAAGGATTATGATTATATGGCCTAGATGTAAGTAGTGGAACCTAAGAGGAAATTCACATCTTACTTAATTGAGGAATAAACCCATCGAATTCAAACACACAAACAAGTATGATGAATTATGTGACGTGCCAACTCCACCTATAATAAGGTTTAAAAATGGAAGAGCACAACCATGTTAGCACCAAGGAGACCTAAATAGTTATGGTACTCAATTATGGTATAGCTTATATGTTCTGGGTTGATTGAGGCATACCACTCCATGAAGTAGCTAGATGCTATTATGCCATATCATCAATTCCTACAAGATATAAGGATATTCAATTTTCCCTAGATCTCTTGTTTAAGCCTTGGGTTGAACCAAGGTATCGAAAAGGTAGGAAACCTTTGGGTGTTTTACCATGGATATGTGTGAAAAAGAAGATCCACAATTATCAAACCCACAATGGGTACACATGTCATGACATCAAACACAGAGTAACAACCCTCCATATCATATCTCATTTCATCATTCCATATCATCAAGCCATTGACCTTTACAGAGTCCCAAACATTTTTTAAATATAATAGAATATAGCCATCCTAAGTGTTCCCATATATTCACTAATACATGGCTCTAAGCATCTTCTCACAACTCCATGTTGCAATGAGATTTATGCATTTAACTACTCTCCCTAACGACCCATGGGAATATATCTATGAAGTTAGGGATCTACAACTTAGTTTCTCTTGAATTTTTAGATATGCTACCCTAAGACTATAAAAACTAGGGTATAAAATAGACTACCAGGTAATAAGCAAATAATTATGCAATAATAACTCCTAAAGTTATAAAATGTTTAACCATTATTGTATAACTTCTCATGATGAGACATATAGGCCACATGTGACAAAGTGAAATTTAGCATTATTATGAAGTAATTAATCTTTTTCCTTCTTTATACTCACTCATGGTCCCAAAGTTTTTTTTTCTTGACTTCATAATCAATTTTGATACCCAAATCCAAAATATGGTGATCAATGTGAATTTTATACACATTATAACACCTTAAATTTGATTAATTGATCACTTTGTCCAAAGAAGAAAATTGATCCTTAAAACTTCATCTTTTTGTTCTCAAAACTATTTGTAAAGGTTCTCCACGTTTTTGTGAATCTATGGTCAAAAAATCATGTCATTTGGGCATTCCTGAAAATTACTATGATTTCTTGAAGTTTTGTGGTAAAAACCCCTTTTAAATTGCCATCTTATTGGATTTTCCATGTCACTGATCCAAGGCATGGATTCGGGGGCGATCTCAGCCCTTGGATGTGCCCTCCCACAGATCAGGGGCCTATCTAGCAGCCTGGGGGTTGTCTTCAACCTCTCACTGATTGTGGGGAGGCATGAATGCAGCCATTATGGCGAATCTCCCGCCTACGGCCATGAATCAAATTTTTATTCGAGTGGAAATGCCCCCCTTGCAAATACGAACATAACAAACCTATTTTGAGCAACTTTCGCACTCCATCCGGCTACAAAAACGGATTCCTTACTCTCCCCTCTCCTCTGGCGGCCATGGCTAAGTGCAAGCACTATTTAGCCCTAAAACTGGCCCCTAGACACTATAAAAGGGCTCCTAATGTTTCACATACACAACACCTTTCTCGAGGCCTCTCCATTTCTCACTATTTTGCCCCCGAACACCCCGATTAACCCCCGACTACCTACTGCACCATGCAACACCGTCGTGGGTGCTTCTTGGGCATATCGCCCGCTCCTCCTCTCCTCATTTTGGTGTTTGCTACTGATCCTCGGGGTCATGGCGAACCCAGGCGACACATTTGCGTCCTCCACCAGAGCCTCCTGCTCGCAGACCCCCTTTACTCCGACGAGGTGTGCCCCCTCACTTCAGGGCTTGCGAGCAGCTGCCTGCACGTAAGGGACAGAAGGCACCCTCGAACCATTGGGTTCAGAGGCAAACTCCCCGGTCCAAAAAAAGTAGTGGTGAACCAAGAAATCATTGAATAAACCAGCCAAATAGAGTTTGAACCAGATCCTGGACCAGCAAGCTATGTGGCACGATCTTGGCCACCAAATCTTGGATCCAACGGCCCTCAATTTTTGCAAAAAAGGTAAATATCTCCTCTCTATTCAGAAATTCATATAAATGTCCGGATCTTGTTGTGATTGTAGAAAATGCATCCTAGCTCCAAATAATTTGAATAAATAGTCAATCTTGATAAGAAAAATCCAGTGAAACAATTAAAAATACTTTTGAAACCTGATTCCAAATGATTCTCACTGATATAATTAAATCTTGATCTCTTGCTTATGTAATTGGTCTAAATGACTCTATTTGTTGTTGATCTTGACTTAACACTGAAAACCCTAATTCTTGACTCTAATGTTCATATTGAGACCCTAAAATAATAATTGACCCATTAATGATCTAGATTTATATTTGTTGACTTGATTTAATCTTGAATATGATGATTACATCTTAATAATATGATTGATCTAAATCTTGTGGCATATCTTGATCTATTGGCCTAAAAGTTGATCCCTGATTTACTCTTAATATTAATCAAAACTTGATCTAATATTGAATACCAATGATGCTAAGTATCATGATGATGATCTAGAAACTTGAATGATGACTTAAATATTGATGATAATAGTTAGGGTTCGTAAATATATTCCTAAAATATCTAAGTAGATCATCCATCCTCGAATATGCTTGACACTTGAGTAAATATTGAAATCTTGATATAATGTTGATTCTAAATGAATGATCTACCTTAGGGATGAATAGGATTGGAAAACCCTAATCTGGTGTACTTGGTATTGGTCTATAATATGATCTTGACCCTCGATCCATATCTTGATTGATCTAGGAACTACTTGAGACCCTGATCTTCTACTCTTGTTGTTATATATACTCAAAATCTTCAGTTAAAGGTATGCTATTATATAACTCCTCCTTGATTATATTGAAGATACTTTTATGTATCTCTTGACTGTATGCTTGGCTATTTACTTGGATGAGCTACTGTTCCCTATGATTAGTCTTCTATTTTTCTATACTATATTTTGAAAAACATGAAAACATAATTTGCATGCCCATTATGACTGCCAGTATATTGATAATGATGATGATATTGATAATGTTGATAATGTTGATATTGGGTACAACAACCCCCTCACTTGGAGGTGGGACTTGTACATTGGCTTCCTATGTTCCTATGGTGAAAAGGATCCTAGTGACCTTCCCCATCACATTGGGGTAATAGAGTCACACAAAATATATAAGCATGCTTCTCGAATTACATCATAATGGGAAATCATAATAAAAGTCAAATTGCTTGAAAAACTTTTCGAATAAACTTTGGTTTTGCAAATTGCTTATTATTCTCTTGTATATAAGTCCTGCCAAGTATACTATTTTGTTATAAATCGCTTTGCTTGATTTTGATAGCGTACCGTGCAATTGCATGATTGTGTCTCGATTTTCTTGATTTTAGGCAATACAAATGGAAAATATTGAATAAGATCGCTTCCACACTCATACACTCTGATGAAAAAGATAAATCGGATATATCTCCATATTGGGTTAATTTGTTTTTTATTTATCCAAATTTTGAGTTATTTATTTCTTGTTGTATATGCCAGTGTGATTGATCCTATTGGGCCACTCAGGGACGGGAGCTTCAATCCCTTTTCTACTATCTAGGAAGTGGGATTAGGATTGGGGTAAGAATAGTTCCGTGACACCACAACTCTGGTGAGACATTTTACATAACTCTGATCTTCAAGATAACAAGGATAACAAGTCTCCTAAAAACCATTAGTTGTAACATTATTAGGTATTCATAAAGAAACATGCTTAGGACCTTTCCTTTTTACGTAAAGGAACCATTTTTTACACATTTCGACATTCAACAACAATAATATATCTTCAAGTCATGTACCTAAAGTGTACAATATGCAAGTTCATCTTATGAGTTACCATCTTTAGGACATGCATATCATATTTCAGCATTGGAGAAGAAATCTGAAGCTTCTATTACCATTGTAAGCTAACTCCTTTCTAAGAAACAACAAATAATCATCTTATACTTACAAGAAAGGTATTTTTGATACATAAACCTAACATGCAAGCCTTAGCTCCTCAGTCTAGGATCAAGGTATGTAAATCCACCACCCTTCTAGCAATTATGGGTTATATAAATGCAACATGTACAACATTTAAACACATAGCAGGTAGTAATGACCCATAGGTCATGTCACTCCCCTAATAAATGTAGAATTACGTTCATAGATGAAACACAACTGTGAGGATTCCAAATTCACAACAAACCCTAGAATTGGAGGAACAATCTCCAATATCAAAGATTCTCCCCTTCAACTATGCTCTGCAATTGTTGATTCATGTTTAAGGAAACTAAACAAGGGGAAGGTGGAAATAGGACATAAGAACATTATATCCAAAAACCTAGAAAAAACCACCTAGAAACTGTCCAAGAAGGTAGAAAGCTATAAGATTGTCAAAGGGTTGCAAGGATTGAGGTTCAACTTACCTGAATCTAAGCTATGAAGCCACTTGATGGATCACCACACCTCCATAGAGAATAGAGGAAAGGCTAACGGTATTGGAATCAAGGACCAATGAAGACACACATCTCATCCATTATTATCAATTGATGGGGGTTCACTTTGCAGAAGCACCTCGAGGCTCAGTTGCTCAACTGAGACAAGAAGAAAGGGTAAGGCCCGATATTTGTAGCCCCCACAGGAAAGAGAAAAATGGACAAACTTTCTTGTCATAGTTTAGAAGTTGTGCCATCGACAATCAATCATTTCATTGATAGTAAAACCCAAACATTCCATCGGTACACACTCACATCCAAGCATCCCATCAATAGATGCAAGTAGGAAATCTATTGGTTGATTTCTTTAGATCGATCGACTAATTTTTTTTTAAAGGAAACCTCAAAACTCCATCAATGAGCACTTGTGTAAGTCCAAAGGGACATAGAGTGTAAGTTTTCCATCGATACTTCTTTGATGGGAAACCACCAACCAACCATCCATTTGTTTCGTTAGTAGTCAACTGATATAAACCAAAATAACAGACAACTGACCTCTTCCATCAGTCCTATATTGATGGAAAGGGAGTACATTTCCATCGGTCTTAAAGTGATGAAAATCCAAGCTCGCAAAAACCATGGGAAATCCATAAGGGTTGTTGTTGATTCTCAATGGATGAGAAACCATACACACTTCCATCAGTCTTCTACCATTGGAGGGCCATATTTATCCCATTGGTACTCAACCAATGGAAAGGAATCAAGTCTAGACAAGGCCACGTCAGTGAATCCACCTTCAGCCAAGCAAGAAAAAGAAGAAAACAAACTACACATTACATACAAATTGCAAGGTATTAAGGGTAATTTGTACATGATCCCGCAAGAAAAGCCCTCATCAAGTAAGCATGTGCTATAAACAACATAGAAATTGTGATACGGGATAACAAAATAGGATTAAGGGGGTTCAACTATTTAAGGGGTCTTAAAACTATAAACCTCTAACCAAGATTTCATCCCCTAAATCATTGGATAAAAGGGTCGAGTATTTCCTTCTCATCTCCTCCTCGAGCTCCCATGTAGACTCTTCAACTCCTCAATGATTCCACTACACTCACAAATTCTATATCTTTCTATCTCACCGTATGCACTCACTAATCCAAGATCAACAAAGACCTTCCACATATGATATGTCATCATTGAGCTCTACCTCTATAGGCTGAATTGTCTATTTTTGGATGCCATTTCCTCAACATGGACACATGAAGCACATTGTAAATCCTATGAAGTATAGGTGGTATCTCCAACTCAAAGGCTACCTACCATACTTGTTTCACATTGGGATGAGGCCCCATTAATCGGGGTGTCTCCTTACCTCGTTTACCATATGAGGACCCCTTTCCATGGAGATAAATTGAGATAAACCATGTCCCCTCACTTGGAAATCCAAGTATGTGTGTCAGTTATCAACATATGACTTTTGTCTATGTTGAGGCGTTTCCTGATTATATTGATTTTCTCTATATCTTGTTGCATGAATTTGGGCTCAAAATTTGATATTTAACCGACATCATACCATCATAGGGAAGATCTACAAGTCTCATGTATCACGATTCATAAGGTTCCATGTCTAGGATGAGATTATTATTATTATAAATTTTTTTTTGGAAAATTGGGTAAGTATATTCCAAAAACCCCCAAAAAGGGGACAAAGCTACAAGCCACACCCATACATGTGACTACACACATCTAGGAATTGGTTACAGCAGATCCCAATTCCTAGCTATAATAGGAGGAAAATCAAGACACGATTTAAAAGTAAAGTACATTCACTTGATCTCAAGTGCAAGACGGCTGAAGATGGCAACAAAGTCAGAAGCGCCACCATTATGTAGCCTTTTATTATGCTCCTCCCAAATGAATTGAACAACACCAGTGATGGCCCAAAGTTCAATGATTCTGGATTGCTTTGACCTTTTACCAAGATCCATGAGGCATTCATTAAGAGAATATGAGGCTCTGATGTTGAGTTTAAGTTGAAGCATGTCCCCAAATATATTTCTAGTATTTGCAGCCCCCAAAGAGATGAGTGATGGAGTCATTGTGTTGGCCACATAGTAAGCATGCAGGAACGGGAGCCCCCGACCAGGAACTAAACTTTTCCATAGTAGGTAGTACATTAGTGAGTGCTCTAAAGGTGGTAAGACTCCATCTAGGATAGTTCTTGGAGAGCCAAAGATTTTTATAAGCCTTATCAGATAGATGTTTTTGTCTTGCGTTCTCCCAAAGATCCTTGCCTTCCCAAGCTGAGAAGGAAGGCCATAGAGAAACCATACGTCTGTGACAAGTAGAGCCATTCCTAGAAGCAATAGACAAGGTATAACCATACCTACAAGAAAGCCACGAGCTCCATAAACATTGAGCTTGGTTAAACTTCTTGATGCGACGTAACGAATGGTAATCCACAAGTTCATCAAGTCTCTTCAGCCCCAAGCCACCTTCACCAAGCGGGTAAGCTAAACATGACCAACTAGAGGGGTGTATCGAGCTACCCCAAAGGAAGTAAGAAAGTAACAACTCCATTCTTCATAAGACAGCAGGAGGGATGTCACCCATACGCATCCAATAGCTGATCAAACCCATGGCACAGTGCTTAACAAGCACAAGGAGACCAGCCATAGATATTTTAGAACCAGGCCATCTCTGTATCATATCTCGGATCTTATCTAAGCATTCATGGAAATGGCGCCTCCTGAGGTTGCCTCCAGCCATAGGAAAACCAAGATACTTTGTGGGCCATGTACCACGCTGAATACCCAAGAAGCCAATCAAGGCATCCTTGTTACGTCAAGAAGAGGATAAGAATATATGTGTTTTATTTGGATTGCATTTCATGCCAGAAACATAACCAAAATCAAGCAAAACCTACTTGTGTTTGACAAGGCTATGTAGACGTCCCTCGGAAAAGATAAGAACATCGTCCGCAAACAGAAGATGGCTAAGAGATTTGGTCCCATTGATGGAATAGCTCCTGATGAGTCTATTATCATACGCCTCCTCAAGACATCTGTTGAGACCTTCCATAGCAATAGCGAAAAGTAGAGGGGATAAGGGATCGCCTTGCCTAAGACCGTTGGAGCTTTTGAAGAAGCCAACTGAAGAACCATTTAGCAAGAGAGAAAAGGATGGAGTTTCCACACATTGCTTAAGAATGGAGATGAAACTTTCATTGAACCCGAGGCCATAGAGACAATCCCAAAGGTAAGACCAACGAACAGATTCGAAAGCCTTAGTAATATCCAACTTGATGCAAGTAGCAGGAGGACTGGATTTCTGATTGAATCTAAGAGTGAATTCAGCCGCAAGAAGGGAACAATCCTCAATACTCCTACCTTTGACAAAAGAACCTTGGTAGGGAGAGATAATCTTTGGCAGAAGAGTAGCTAGTCTCCTTGATATGACTTTAGCGATAATTTTATAGAGCATCGAGCAGCAGGAGATAGGCCTGAAATCAGCAGGGGACAAAACAATGTCCTTCTTGGGAATAAGAGCAAGAAAAACATGGTTGACTTGCCTAACCATGTTTTCCCCCTCAAAAATCCATTGGACAACCTTAAGGAGATCATCACAAATGACATTCCAATTACCCCTATAGAAGTAACCATTGAAGCCATCCGGGCCCGGGCTTTTGTGAGGACCTATGCTCCACACAACATCACGAACCTCACTCAAACTAGGAGTAGAGCAAAGCATGTCATTGTCAATACCAGAAACAAGAGGTGACCAATCTGGAATACAAGAGACTGAATCATCACAAGGTTTATTGTATAGTTGTTCAAAATACGGGACAGTGTCATCGGCAATAGCATCTTTATCCTGCAAAAGATTACCATGTGAGTCAAAAAGTTTAGTTATAGAGTTGATAGCATCCCGTCTCTTGACCATGGTATGGTAGACAGTAGTGTTTCTATCACCATTGGAGAGCCACTCCATTCTACTACACTGTCAGAAATAAACCTCTCCTGCCTTGAGAAGCAAGTCCAATCTTTCAAGGGTTTGTTTTTCAGCATGAATAAGGTCTGGATCTAGAGGACATCTACAGACCATAGCTGAAATGTCATCGAGCTCCATTATTTCTCTAGCAATCAGGTTCTTTAGGTTGACATACTGTTTGGACCAAGTCTTCAACTTCTCTTTGACATTCTTAAGTTTGTGACAGAACTGAAAGAGAGGATTACCGTGGATTTCAATCATCCAAGCCTCTTTAATAATGTCCCTACAACCTTCCCAATCCAGCCAGAAATTGAGAAAACGGAAAGGCTTCTTCTTGAAAGAGATGGGCTTCATATTGATGTTTAGAGCACAGTGATATGAATAATTACATTTGATGAACTTTTTTTTGGAACCAGGAAATTTAGTTATCCAAGCGTCATTAACAAAGGCTCTATCAAGTTTGCATGCCACCCTTTTAACAACACCTTGCTTGTTATGCCATGTATAAACCTCCTTACCAATGATAGGTAATTCGGTTAGACCAACATTATCCAGAGCAGCATTAAAAGAACTAAGGATAACAGAGGGCACCTCACGACCCCCAGCCTTCTCCTCTTGCTTCCTGATATTATTGAAGTCACCAGTGATAAGCCAAGCTTCATCTATGCTAATAGCAATCATCTCCAAGGTACACCACAGAAAAGAACACTCATACACAGAGTTCCTAGCATAGATAGCAGTAGTGTAGATGATGAGACCACCTTTATTAGTGCATTTCAAAGTGACCTATTGATCATCCATCTCAACCACAGAAGTAGTCCAGCAATTAGGATTCCATCCAACATATATACGACCATTATGATCATGCAGATGATTAGAAACCCATAACCAGCCTTTAGGGAACATACGATCAGATGTATTTATCATGTGAGACTTGATTTTAGATTCAACAAGAATGGACATTGTCACTTTATTATCAAGAATGGTTCTCCTCACTTCTTTCTTTTTACGTGGCTTCCCTGAGCCACGGACATTAGTCATGAGAAAGGTCATTAATGACCTATGGCAGCCGAGCGGGTCTTACGAGACCCATCACCTTTGGACACCCTTGAAGCCTTGGACGATGAAGAAGAGGAAGCACCAGTGGATCATCTGGTAGAATCATCAGTCTCCCATGAACGAGCAATGCAAGCATCCACCATAGCACCAACATCGTCATTCACATCAACTCCACGACGCTGCATCACCCCACCAGCAACACCAGCAGCAACACCCTCATTCACCTCCGCACCACAACACTGCGTCGCCCCACCAGTAACACTAGCAGCAACACTAGCAACAACATCACGATGCTGCGTCACCCCACCAGCAACACTAGTAGCGACACCCTCATTCACCTCTGCACCACGATGCTATGTCGCCCTTCCGTCAGCCCTAGCAGCAACCGGAGATGCTGCCACAGTAGTCGGAGTTGCAGCGCCTACAACACCGCTCGGTCCTCCAGTAACAGCAACACCATCACCCTCATTCACATCCACACCGCGACACTACGTCACCCCACCAACATCCCTAGCAGCAACCGGAGTTGCAACACCATCAGCCTGTGCGCTGGATACATGTCCAGCATCGCCCAAGACCCCCGTGTTGTTGCCAACACCATCAGCACGCCCATCATCAGCCCTTGGTTCGGTGCCAACAACACCCACGGAAGAGGCGCCACCATCTTGTCCACTGCTTGAACTAACAACCACGACCTGATCGGCCCCTTGTTCATCTTCTGTTGCACTAGCAACAACCGTTGCCTTCCCTTTCTTACCAACAACCTTCTAGATTTGCGTTGTTGGAGCAGGTTCTACAACCTCAGTAACGGTTTGATAGGGCAATCCGACCCATCATGGCCAAATACCCTACACTCGACGCACCTCTTCGGGACAGGTTCATATTGAATCTTCACCGGCATAGGGTCACGCCGAGGCATGTTGACCCACACCTCCAACGGAGGTTCTTCATCGGCGTCGATTTCCACCAACGCACATGCCTCTCCCAGCAACTCCTGCTCTAAGGACTTGTAGTCGATCCTGAGTAGTTTTCCTACTCCGTTTGCGACGATCCCAATAGCCCTAGGGGACCAGTTGCGCCCCATGCTTGGTACGTTGATCCAGACAGGTATGGTGCTGAAGAAGTCCTTCTGCAAGTCGTCACCCATCTTGTAGTCCTTGACAACCACCAACCGGATATCAAACCATCGAGGTCCACCATTGATAATGCTCATCTTGTCCTCGGCCGAGTTGAAGCGAAGCAGGAAGAACTTGTTCGGTTTGGAGAACAGGTCAAATCCTCCCTTAGGTTTCCAAACCCTATAAATCCAAGCAAGAAGATGATGGTAATATGGCCTCTTGCCCATCACATATAGGATCATTGTATGTTCCCACCACTTCTCCATGGCATCGTAGGTTGGCTCATCTAAAGTCACAAATCATTTGCTGTCGATCCTCTCAGGCAGGATGAACGCGTGCTTCTCGCTGTCTAGTCTGCCGCCGGCCAGAACCTAATTCCAGGCCCGTCTGAGGGTAGGGCGCTCAGGCGCAGCAGGTGCCTCAACTCCAGGAGGTGTCACCACAGCCATGGCACTGGGGAGGGAGGAGGGAGAACCCCCTCTGGGGGGAAGGGAAGTGCTTACCTTAGAGACGCCCGTCCATCCGTCGTTGAGGTAGCGCCAGTCCTAGGGCAATGCGCATCATGAACCATCATAAATCTTAAGGTTGGTACAACTAATGTATCTGATATGATTATTATTTTTGTAAGAAACATTTATCAAACTAAGATGATCACCCCAATTCTTATAGAAATGTAAAACACAAGACCTCAACAAGTCTTCTAAGGTCTATAATGTCACCTTTGATTGACCATTTTTATGGGTGTGGAAGGTTGTTCTGAACTTTAGTTGTGTACCCAAAGTTATGTGCAAATGGTCCAAAAACCTACTAGTAAACTGTGAACCTATATCAGGTATTAGCTTCACAGGTACTTCATTTATACATACCATCTCATCTTTTTATACTTGTTCCAACATATCAAGTGAAAAGATGGTCTTTACTGGCAAAAAGTGGGCCACTTTAGTCAACTTGTCCACTACAACCAATATGTAATCATACCCCCTTGGATGTCTTGGGTAGAAAAAACACAAAATCCATAGTCATGTGGTCCCACTTCCACTCTAAAATGGGTAGGGGTTGCAGAGTATCCATGGGATTCTAAAAACTCTACTGACCCTTTAACAAAGTAGACATCTAAGAACAAATTATTCCACATCCATCTTCAACTCTGCCACCAATATAGATTCTTGAGGTTATGATACATGTGGGTAATACCTAGATGCATCATGTACATGAATTTATGTGCTACCCTAGCAAGATATTTCTCAATATATTGACTTCATGTACTACCACCCTATCAATATAATAGAGAGATCCTTTATCTAAATCATGAAACTCTTCATTTTACCATGGTCAATCTCTTCCTTAATATTTTGCATCACAGTATCATTCTATTATGCGTCCTTCATATGTTTTATCATACTAGTCTTGATTTGAAACTAGGCTAGTAGTCCTCCTGGCAAGGAGACCTCCTTCTGCCCATTAATCTAACATAGGGATACCAACCTATCCCTTCTACACAACTAGGATAGTAGTCCTCCTCGTGTTTCTTTAGCTGCATCAAAGAAAATGAGATCATTTGTTTGTACTACATAAAAACACATCCAACACCTTCCTTTGAGACATCACATAAACTATTTATCCCTAACCAGGCTTTGGAAACACTAGGACTGGAGTGGATGTCAATTTCACTTTCAGCAGTGGGAAAATACATTGGCATTTCTTGGCCCATTCAAAGGTACAACTATCTTGGTTAAAGGTAAAGGTATTGCATTAAATGTCTTTGATAAATCATCTGTAGTACCCTATCAACCCAAGGAAACTCTACATCAAAATTTTTCGCTAAACCCACATCAATAACGACTCCAATTTCTCAGGATGTATACAAATTCCCTGGGTAGATATGACATGGCCAAGAAATGATACTTTCGTCAACCATAATTCACTCTTGGTAAAGTTTCATATAGCTGATGTTGCCTCAAGAATTCCAAAGTTAAAAAAATATGTTGGTCACATTATTCCTGATCTTTGAAATATATTAGGATATAATCTATGAAGACTACCACAGACCGGTCTAGTGCATAAGGTTCTTGCAAATTTTGGGTGCATGGGTAAGCCCAAATAACATAACCATAGATTCATAGTGTTCATACATGGTCTTGGAAGCTGTCTTAGGTATGCCTTAGGACATAATCCTTAGTAAATAATACCCATACCATGATTATCTTAGAAATGATGTATCCCCCTTGAACCGGTCAAACAAATCATCAATCCTTGGCAAGGGTTATTTGTTCTTTATGATGACTTTGTTCAAGTACCGGTAATTGATGCATGTCATTTCCACATCAAATCACTAGGAGGGTAATTGTAGAGTTTAGCCTCTAACAATTATAAAAGAATTTGTGAACAAACAAATTGAATGAGTATAGAAGGTATCTATCCCAAGTGACAATAGTTTTTAAGTTTCGATTCAAACCAATTGTGAATAACAAAAATTAAATCTGGTGAAAGAGAGTTTGATGAAAACTAAAGCGGAACTAAAGGTGAAAAAATAAAATTAACTAATCAAACAATAAAAGATATTGGGGGTGTAACACCCCAAAACTTTACACATGTAAGAGAAATCTTATTGGAGTTTCATGATTAGAGTTAAGCAATGGACTTAATGAAAATGGCCACATTTTATAAAATTTGGTTTGAGTAATGAGAAAAAAATATCTTGTTCGTATATGCAACTCATATTTATCTTGAAGTAAGATTTTACTCTTTTTTTTCTCTCTTAAGATAACTTCCCTAAACATACATAATAAGACAATGAGTAGGTCCTTGAGTAGACAATGACTCCCGATCTCCAAATTCACTAAAAATAGCAGATCAAGAGAGATTATTTAAATTTAAACTATCTCCTGATGCATTTAAATTAAGATAATGAAACATGAGAAATTTGTGAAAAAAATATAGTCAAAATCTAAATTTAATTATACAGGAAGATTTTAGACCCTCTGAATAACCTGTGGTCAAATTTTGATAGTGTTTAACACTTAATTGATCACCTAATTGATTTAAGGAGGTTCTTGTATAGTTATTAGTCAATTTCAATCGAGAATTTTCCCTGATATCCTAATATTGCCTAAAGTCCATAGTATATGATTGGTAACACAATCCTTTTATAGTGTTCCTCTCATCCAGAACTCTTAGACCCAGATCTATTTCTGAGTCAGGGTCTCATCTTATCCGCCTGATGATGTCCCGCTAGGACTGGAATGGGGCTCGACGCCCAGAACTCTTTGCTGCCTGGTGCCCTTATCCTTTGGCCTCAACCCAAGAAATATATCCATATAGAATCCCCACATCTTACCGAGTGGTTGAACTCTAGTATTTGCTTTCTTAGAAAATCCCAACATCTTTAGAATCTATTTCTCCTCTCCCCTTGTGACTAGGACTTCTGACCAAATTAGGGTGTCACGTCAATAAGTAACCCTTAGAAAATGATAAAGAGACATCCTTAAACCCAATACATGTCACTACCTCACCCTCTAGCTTCTTCTCTCTTGGCTGTCCTACTCCTCCTGTAACTTCCTACAAGGTCAACTTTGCCCAGGTTATGGTGATCATTGGGGAGACTCCCAACAACTCAAACACAGTCCTTGATCAACAAAGAATATTCTCATGGTTTAGATTCATTTTCTCAAGGTGAGTTATCTTCCCCCCCTTTGTGCCTCCTCCGATTACCCTTGGAATCAACACAACAATTCAAGTTTGAAGTGGTCATTTTCATTGAATTTCACCGCACATGGTTTCTCTGGAGTGTTTCTAACCTATCCATTGCCCTGGCTAGGCTTGCAGTTAGACCTTGCCAACACCCCTGACTTGCCCTTATGTTCAGACATGGCAGAACTCCACATTGGAGGTTTTGATCGCCTCATAGCCCATGATTGGGCTTGCTGTGTTTAGGAGAGGGTGAAGATAGAGATGATCACCTCTGTTTTTGACACCAACTTTGTTTGATTAGCTATTTGATCGAATGATTTCTCATGGTGGTAAAGCTTCTAAAGCTTCTATTATTTTACGAGAGGGGAGACCTTCCCCATGTTTTTTTTCTAGTTTTTCCCTTATTTAGATATGTGATTGTCACACAACGACATGGGTATTTTGGACTTCTTCACACATTTTGATGGTACAGGTTGTGCACTTGCTTGTTGTGGGTTGGCTGTTGAGGTGGCAATGTTTGTTTGGGCCATATCAACACTACACTGGATTATTTAACCTTTAATCAGAACAAGTGGATTTTATTTATTTTCTGATTGGTTCAAGTTTGAAAATCCATAAGTAATTCATCTTGAGAAAAATAATACAAACAAGTGTGTTTTGGAAAGGGTTTTGTGAGTAGAATTTGATTTTATGGCTTTGAATCCCTGATTCAACGATCTAAGACCATAGGTTCCTATTAACTTAATATTAGAGTTTAGCATGTAATTGGGGTGATAATTAATATAAAGAATGTTAATTGCATGACATTAGGGTTTCACAAACCTTAGAAGGTATAGAGGACTTCTTATCTAACCGATAAGTGGATTCATGCAGTCTGAGTTATAAGTATGGGTAACTGGCTTTATATTCACTTGTGTTTATGAAATTCAATTGCAATGATATCAAGTACACGTTTAATGAATCTTTGTAAGAAAATTAATTATGAATTAGATTATGGCTTTCATTATGTCTATTTCACATGTTGCTATCATAACATGCACTTGCTTCTAAATCAAGTTTAATGCTATAAATTTATTATGATCAAGATCAATGTTAATACTATGATGGATGAATTATGATTGTTCCTTCCAAGATTAAGAGGCCCTTTTAACATAAACTCTATGTGGGCAATGAGCACTTGGGTGCATAAACTCTGTGTGAGCAATGAGCACTTGGGAGCATAATCTTGGAGATGATCACCTCTATTTTTGACACCAACTTTGTTTGATTGGCTGGTTGATCAGAACATTTCTCATGGAGGTCAAGATTCTGAAGCTTTGATTCTTTTTGCAAGGAGAGATCTTCCCTATGACTATTTTCTAGTTTTTCCATGATCTATATCTGTGTTTGTCACACGACTACATGGGTATTTTGGACTTTTTCACACATTTTAATGACACATGTTGTGCACCTGCTTGTTGTGGGTTTGATGTGGCAGCGTTTGTTTGGGTCATATTAGTGTTGCACTGGTCTATTTAGCCTTTAATCAACAAAGGTGGATTTTATTGAGTTTCTATTTGGTTCGAGTTTGAAAATCCATAAGTAATTCATCTTGAGTCAGAAAAATACAAACAAGCATATTTTGGAAAGGGTTTTTCCAATAAAATCTGATTTTATGTCTTTGAATACCTGATTCAACGATCTCATACCATGGGTTCCTATTAACCTAAGATTAGGGTTTAGGATGTTAATTGTGGTGATAATTAACATAAAGAATATTTTAATATGTACCTAGAAAAGCTTCCATTTCTCCCTAGTCGCACGCATCTCCTAGGGTTTCTCTGGGTGACGATGGCGATTCAGGGTTCTCCTTGCCACTAAGACGATATCTCTTGCAATTTGCAGGTATCCTCTGTGCCATGGTGGAAGAACTTGTGGAACGCTACACATCACTTAGGGTTTGGGAAGAGGAGTAAACAGATATAGTAGATCTAAAGGACATAGTCACCGGAGATGATAGTGAGCATATCGATCTTGCTCTGGTCAGGTGTTTGACGATGAAGAGACCGTTCAATTTTCCTACGTTTAAGCGCACCATGATCAATGCATGGTCTCTGAGGAAAGAAGCAAGTTTCAAGCAAATCTCCAATAACTTGTTCGTGATTCAGCATCTGCATTGGAAGGATAAAGAGAAGGTTCTCACCGATGGGCCTTGGAATTTTGATAACAATCTACTCATGGTCAGGGACATTAAGCCTGAGGGCACCCTGACAGAAATGGTCCTCAACCTATGTCAGTTCTAGATTCACTTATACAACTTGCCATTAGGGTATAGATCAGAGGAAGCAATCAGGGCAGTGGCGGGGAAGATTGACAGGGTCTGTGCAGTTGATAGCTGTGATATGGGCTGGGGAGCTTCGTGCCGAGCAAGAGTAGAGATCGACGTCACCAGGCCAATATGGCAGAGAGGGCAGGATCGCCGAGTTCGAGGTGAGGTACGAGCGGCTTTTGACCTTTTGCTACTTGTGTGGGGGTGATCGAACATCTCGAGAAGGACTGTAGGGACGAAGACGATGAGGAGGATGAGGGCCTGGCTCCTAGGATGTGGGGGCTGTGGATCAAGGCATCCCCGACTAAATGAAGGCACATACCAATCAAAGAGGAGATTTTCGGGAGAGAAAGTGAGAGTAAAGATCTCAAGTTTGTATCTAAGCCGTCAGGGTTGAAATCCAACTCAGGCGAGTGGTGGTTTGTTGACGACACTGCCAGTGGAGGATACATCGTTCATGGACGTGGCCAAGAGGGGTCAGAGGAGGTAGGGGAGATGGGGAACTCAACATCAATGGAGGTCTTGGAGGATATCTTCATACGACAGAAGGATGGAGATGACACAGGGTGAGGTGAGGAGGGGACATTGTGGCATGGGGGGTGGACGTCCACGAACGCAGGAGCAAAAATAAGACAGAAGAGAGAACACATACTCCGATCGTTGGACAGAGCGTGGGTGGTTCGGGGCCATCGACGCACAACCAATAGGGGGAGGATGGGAACCCTGAAGGATAGGAGAGAGTTGATGTTGTCGCAACCAAGGGGGGTCCTAGTCAGGCTCGTGGTGAAGATGGAATCCCTGAGCGTGTTGCTGAGCAGAAAGATGATCTTGTCACAGCTAAGGAGGGTCATCATCGAGTTTGTGGTGATCATGTTCTTCATGTGCGTGTTTCTGAGTAGAGAGATGGTCTGGTCACAACCAAGGAGGGTTATCGTCAGGTTCATGGTGAACAAGGACTTTGTGAGTGCAGTTCTAAATATTTGCTCAAGGGTGAGAGCAAGGGATATGAAGACATGCCTATCTATGGGCAGATAGGGATGTACTTGGGGAGTGCACAAGGAAGAAGGCATAAGAGTGGGGGGGGGAAGGGAAGAAGGGTGAGAAGGTTGATGAGGTTTGGGTCTCATCAGGGGGCTAGGGAGGATGAGGGGAAGTTGAGTTCTATGGAGTATGTGGGGTGGGGAACGAGGAAGGATGGGGGTGGATGAGATTCAGGTGGAGATAGAAGGAGAAGGGGTGCTAGGGGAAAGCGTATGAGAATGGAGGTTTAGATGGAACCATTACACACTTCAGTAGTGGGCACTGGGGAGGTCCAGGCCCGTGAAGGGCAATGAAACCTTATGTTGGAATGTTTAGGGTCTGGGCGGCCCTAGGACGGTAGACTATCTCAAGAGGCGGTGTTGGAGAGAGATGCTTGACTTAGTCTTTGTTATGGAGACTATGTGTAGAGGAGACGATCAGGAGGCGGTGAGGATGAAGGGTGGTTTCAACTCGGGCTTTAGTGTTGACAGTAGAGGAAGGGTGGGGGATTGGGGTTGTGGTGGAGAGGGGATGATGTCACGGTGAAGTCTTTCTCATATCACCATATCAGTGGTGGGAGTTGAGGGCAGTTTGGAGTGCATCTGTTTTGTGGGAATCTATGGACAAATCGAGCGATAGGGAGAGGAATTAGAATTGTGCAAGAAGGACCTGTTTGGAAAAACTAAAGGAACTATAGAGTTTATGTTATGTGGTATTTGTTGACCCTTGTTTCAACAAGACAGACAAACAAGGTCAATGTGGAACCTTGAGATCAGTTGCCTAACACTATTTTGTTTGTTTTAGGGGCCTTGTGTTCCAGACAAGAAGTTTCACCATTAGGCTAAAATAGGAGGGTGATTACTGACCTCCAGCTCCTCAATGCCAACACTGAGGTATATGAACAGTATCACACTTGGAAGCAGATGGAGGAAATTTGTGCTCAAGCTAGGTGGCCTATTGTGCTAGGTGGGGACTTCAATAAAATTCTTTCTCATGCTAAAAAGAAGGGAGGACAACCGAAGAATGAATGACAGATGCACAACTTTAGGGAGGCTATAAACAAGTGCCAGCTGACTGCTTTGGGTTCTACGGGGAACAAGTTCACTTGGAAGAGAGGGCTGTAGGCAAACAATCTGACTCGGGAAAGATTGGACCAGTTCTTGGTGGATAGGAGATGGTGTGACATCTTCAATATCAGAAAGGTGAAAGACTTTCCTATTCTTAATTCTGACCATGGGAAGATTCTTTTGTGGGTGGAATGTAGTAGACAGGGGGAGGGTCAGCTTGGGAAAAGGTTTAAGTTAGAAACCTTTTGGCTCTCTTCATCAGAGTGCAAGGAGGTAGTCACACAGGCCTGGGAAAACAACTATGCTTTGGGTCTCAAAGGGCAGACATTGATTTGTGTGGAAAAGCTGGAAGGGTGGGCGGTGGATAAATTTGGAAACATCAAAAGGAGAATTCTGAAGACAGAGAAGAGGCTTTGCAATGATTAAAACTGGCCACCTTCTAATGATATGTTATAGGAATGTGAGGCGTTAGCCAAAGAGCTGCATGAACTTCAGCGGATGGAAGAGAGTTATTGGTTTTCCAGGGCCAGAACCAATGAGATGAAAGACGGGGACAGGAACACAAAGTACTTCCACCATAAGGCCAGTCAAAGGAAGAGTCGCAACACTATAGATGGACTCTTTAAGGAGGATGGTAGTTGGCACACAGAGCCAGATTCTATGGCTGAAATTATTTCAACATATTTCAATTCTCTCTTCTCCAGTTCTAGCCCATTAGGATTGGATGAGTTTCTAGAAGGATTGCCACGGGTGGTTCCTGAAGCTGCATTTTCATATTTAGATCATGTCCCCATGGAGGAAGAGGTATGGAAATATCTACAACAAATGCATCCTAACAAGGCCCCAGGACCAGATAGGATGAAAGCAATTTTGTACCAGAAGTTTTGGGGGTTCATTAAAAGCAGCTAGCTGTCCTTTATCTCTAAATCGTGGAAAGGGGAGGTGGGTCTAGAAGACATTAATGATACGGATATTGTGCTCATTCCTAAGACAAACAGTCCAGTCTGGTTGTTAGAATATCGTCCAATTAGCCTTTGCAATGTCTCTTACAAGATCATTACCAAGATCCTGGAAAACACAATTAAACCGTGGATGAATGATATGATTTCTAAAAATCAAAGTACTTTTATAGGAGGAAGGATGATCACAGACAACACTCTAGTTTCTTATGAAACTTTCAATGCTATGAAGCACTGGAAGAAGGGGAAAGAAGGTTTGATGGCTCTCAAGTTTGATATGAGCAAGGCTTATGATAGGGTGGAATGGCCATTCTTGGAGAAGGTCATGAGGAGGATGGGTTTGTCGAACACTTGGAGGATTAGAGTGATGGAGTGTGTGACTAGCATTTCTCACAAGTTCATCATCAATGGCAATAGGAGGGGATCTTCAAGTCCATCTAGAGGTCTCCTCCAAGGTGATCCTATCTCCCCCTATCTCTTTATTTTTTGCGCTGAAGCACTCTCCTTTTCCCTGTTTAAAGTTGCGCAGGATAATAAAATTCATGGGACAAGGATTTGCAGACGGGCACCACGTGTTACTCACCTCTTTTTTGCATATGATAGCATTGTGTTCACAAGGGCTACCTTAGAAGAATGCTCTGCTTTAGCTGAAATTTTCAGCCAATATGAGAGAGCATCCGAATAGAAAATTAATCATGAGAAGATGAGGGTTTCCTTTAGTGTGAACGTCACAGACGAAAGGTGTGAGTTGATCAAGAATCGGCTGCAAGTTAGGGAGGTGGACATGCATGAGAAGTATCTTGGACTCCCTACGGTGGTGGGGAGATCTAAGAAGCTAGTGTTTGCTGTGATAAAAGACAGAGTGTGGAAAACGTTGTAGGGATGGAAAGAATAGCTTCTCTCTAGGCCAGGAAAAGAGGTGTTGATCAAGATAGTTATCCAAGCTATACCGACATATCTTATAAGAATCTTCAAGCTTCCAGAAGGTCTTATTGAAAAAATCCATGCGATGATGGCAAGGTTTTGGTGGGGTTCCAAAGAAGGGGGGAGGAAGATTCACTGGATGAGTTGGGAGTGGTCATGTAGGCCCAAAGATTGTGGAGGGATGGGGTTCCAGGAATTGAAAGCTTTCAACCAAGCACTTCTAGATAAACAAGGATGAAGGTGTTGGTATGTATGCCCTGAGAGCCAATGATGGGATGATTGGTGGGATACATTAATATTGATTTGATAAACCATAAAGGCAAGCTTCCAATTCTTTCTGGTTCAGTCATATGAGATAGTGATAGAACAAATTGAATGTCTAGAGAATGACAGTACTCAATGACGTATGCTTTCAGGTTGAGGATCTGAATGATTAGATCATACAGATGCTAAGAGTTTGTACATTCTTGTTATGTCCCTCGTCGGGTGTCATTGTGGAAGGTAGATAAACAACAATGACACACAAGACTAGATTGTGGTGTTGGTTGATGACAAAATCTTATTAGTCATGATATAGAGATATCAAACCAAACACATAGGTACTTGTTAGAGAACAAGTGTACCAGACAGACCCACCATGAGTTTCACACATGGAACCATGACATGGTAGTCACAGTCAGTACTCACAGTGATGGTGGTGAGTGTGATTCTTAGACCTGAAATCACTGCACTCAACACATGTCGTTGGGCACACTTTGACATCATCAAACACAGTCCTGAAACATGGGTTGTTATAAAGGTGATGATTGGGTGGCTTTGACACATGGGGCTTTTGAGGGGTGAGTGATAGATATGGGATTTGTCCCTCCTGAGGGAGTTTGATATTCATGGCCACTTGATGAGTAGGATTGAGAAAGGCGTGCACACATGTGTGAATCAGTATGTAATATTGATGTCATACATATCTCTTCCAATCTACTCTAAGATCAAGAAAGTGAATGAATGTTGACAGGATGACTGTTCCATGCCTCGAGTTCATTCGGGATATCAGTGACAAAGGAATTATACATTCGCTGTAACACCATTCACGGATTGTAGGATTGAAAGTTGTTCTCCAACTTTCTACTTTCACTTGGGTAGCACTGATGTGTGACTAGGCACCACTCTTTGCTTGTGAAGTCATAAGTGTTATGGACTTTCACTGCCAACGTGAAATGGACTTGCAGGGTCACACACATAGGATTTACCCTGGAAGAGGAGTTTTGTCCACTAGCAATGTTTAGATTGATTACTAAAGGAGTTTAGTAGTTCAATTAAACACTCAATTGATTGATAGCTCAAATATCATAATGTTCAAGGTGTTGGACATATTGATTGGAGTATCGGATTGATTGAAATCGCAATTGACTGATTCTACACAACCTGCACTCCCAACCGATCGGTTCAAGTGTTGAACCGGTCGGCTGAGGTTGCTGAACCGATCGGCTCAAGTGTTGAACAGATCGGCTCATGTATAGAGTGAAACGAGCGGTTCAAATGTTGAACCGATCGATTCAACTGGTGCAACCGAGAAACTTGGGAAAGTAGGATTGGTGAGAATTTTCCTTTCATTTCAATTGCCCAATTTGATTGGGAATAGGATTGGTATGCGATACCAATTAGAAACAAAAGAAGGAAAGTCAATCGAGAACCGACCAGGACCACCAACCTACCGATTCACTTGTGAACTGACCGGTTGAGGTGTCCCAAATGATCGGTTGAGGTGTCAACCGATCGGTTTAGGTCCCCAACTGACCGGTTCACTTGTGAACCGATCGGTTTCAGGCTGCGAGTTGGTTTCTTTTTGTGGAAAATCTCGAACCCTTCTACTCCTGCTTTTAGTCCCGCATTGCCCGGGATGGAGAACCCTGTCCCATGACCCTCCTATATATATAGGGGTATTGGGGGCTTCTCAAAGAACAACTCAGTGCAACTAGTTGCTCTGCAAAGTTGTCGTTCTCTCTAGTTTTGGTAACTGAGAGAGAGCCCGAGCAAGTGCTTCCCACAAAGGGAGGTGCAGCAAGCGAAGGACAACTGCAGTTGCAACTGGCAGTAGGAGAGTGTGTTGGCGACTAGTACATCAACAGGAGGGTGCAACTCCTTCCACTTCCTTGTGGGATAAGGAGTGTGGAGTTCCATGTGGTCTGTGTGGACTACTTCAGAGGTGGGAGGTTTCTGCCGCTCAGGAGGACAACTGTCATCCGACAGTCCGGTAGGAGGAGGAGTCGTCAGTCCCGGTGTGACCAGGAGCTACACAGACACCGTCGAAGGCCGGATTTGAAGACCGCGAAAGGCGCGAGGTTTTGTCGCCGAGCAAGCCCTGGGACAAGGTATGATTCCACAAACCATCCTTTCCTATTATATAGACGTTGACGCGTTTCCTTGTTCCGGGTTTGAGGGAGAATTTTTTTTGTTTCCGCTGCCTTCTCTGTCTCCCTTAAAACCCAACAGTGGTATCAGAGCCACGTCAACTGTTCTATATTTTAGGAATATCGATATGATCTATTTTGGTTTGCCGCCTTTATTTATTTCATACGATGCGAATAAAATTGGCTTTATGCATGTTCAATCCTAAATCCACAAATCCCAATTTAATATATGATATGTATTATTAATGCACTCGATACGCGTCACCCTTAAACGAGTTTTGTGGTGGATGTATAGCGTGATTATGGCCAATAAACCCTATCTGTGATTGGTTGTGTGTGGTTGCTTGCATCTCGGTGTGCGCACCGATCCTCCTTCTCCTATTCCTGATGTAACTCGAAATAATTCGAGATTCTTTCCTACCTTTGCTCCCCCCGAATGTAACTCGGGGTTTCCCTTTTAAGCCATGTAATATTAGGATAGATTTTATTTCCTGTTATGTCAAAGAAGGCGAACATCCAGATGACAGCTGAGACGATCGGTTCAAGGCGTGAACCGATCGGTTGACGTTCCAGACGATCGGTTCAAGGAGCGAACCGATCGGTTGATGACCGGTTCGAGGAGCGAGACGAGCGAGTGGCGGCCATGACGAGATGCACGACGACCAGGCGAACCGATCAGTTGGAGGAGCCAACCGATCGGCTAGTGGCACCCAGACGACCGGCCAAAGAGAGTAGATCATTCATGGGATGAGTTGATCATTTTGGATGGCAAGGCACATAATTCATCTTGTACAAGTTGCATGTGATGTAGACCTAGATGACTGTGATTCCTCTTGGCTCGAGGAATCACATTAGGATGGCCATAATCATAGCTTTTGTCGTTTGTGCATGTTTTCTGTGGGATATAGCATGTATATGATATGTACTATGTATTGTGGTGATTGGATATGTATATGTATATAAAAACCAAATCCCTCATTAAAATATTAAGTTTTAGATGCCTTCCAAATGCGACACTCGTGAAAAGCTTGATCGACCAAGTGTGGGCACACCCTAGCGTGGTGCACCATCTATCTCGTGGAAGCGTGAAGGATGAATGTGTGGGTCTGCCCAAGCAGGGTGCACATTCATCGTGTTTGCTTTGGGTCAGACTTAACAAGGTGACCTAGATAGGATCTAGCACCTTGAGGCATGGAGATGTTCATGGCAAGGTGTTGCATGTGACATCTTATCAAGAGTTGCATATGATGCAATTGGCAAGAGTTGCCTACCTGAGAGATCTATGTTGTGGGTGACAGCCCTAGCTGGTCCATGACTTAGAGGATTTCAGGATCTTGCCCACTAGAAGGTTGTACGCTGCAATCTTCCGAATTGATGGTGAGGGCTATCAATTTGAAGTAAAATAGTGGCAGTGATAATTAAATAAAGGCCTAATTATATCGTCAAATTTTCAAATCAATCAAATAAGTCAAAAATGGGTTTTTAGACTAAAATTGCATATTTCCTTTTGTAGTACAAATGATGACAAACAACAATCACTTCTCATTGTGATCGGTCCTTGAAAAGGACAAACTAAATGGGACAAACTTCCACGACTAGTATCAGACATTGAGAATTGTTCTCACTCAAGAGTGTAAGCTCTATGTCATGGATACTTCAATTCCAGAGGAACCCGCTCCGAATGCACCAAAGGCAGATAGGGATGCTTACAAGAAGCATGCTGATGATGCCATTGATGCAAAGTGCTTGATGTTATGTTCTATGAACCATGAGTTGCAAAGACAGCATGAGAACATGGGTGTCATTGAGATGATTCAGCATCTCAGGAACATGTATGAAGATCAGGCACGTCAAGAGAGATACAATGTTTCTAGGGCGTTGTTCAAGTGTGTCATGACAGAAGGAGATCCAGTTGGTCCTCACACACTCAAGATGATTGGGTATGTGGAGAACCTACAGAGACTGGGATTTCCACTGAGCCAAGAGTTGGCTACTGATGTGATACTGCAATCATTGCCAGAATCCTACAGTCAGTTTGTGATGAACTACAACATGAACAACTTTGATAGGCCACTGTCAGAGTTGTTGGGCATGTTGAGGACAACCGAGATACATAGGAAGAAGGACAAGCCTAAGGATGTGATGGTGATCACGAGAAAGAAAGGCAAGTCCAAGCACAAGGGCAAGGGCAAAGCTAAGAAAGGTTCTGATGCTAGCCAGGAGTCCAAGCCGTCTTCAGCTCTCAAGGCCAAGGGAGGCATGACCAAGAAAGGAAATTGCCACCATTGTCAAAAGCCAGGACATTGGAAAAGGAATTGTCCTCTCTATCTGGAAGAACAAAAGAAGAAGGAGGCGACTGATGTCTCTACTTAAAGGTGTCATGAAAGTAAACTTGTACCACTTTTTGAGGTATATGATACCAATATGTAAAGTGTAAAGCACTCATAATTGGGGCAAGTGTTGCCGCCATAGATAGGAGTACTTTAGTTTATTTTTAGCCTATAAGGCATGTAATACAGTTATGAACTACTATTTCATTTTTGCCAATAGATAGAAACACTTTATTTTGCATATTGTGCGAAAATGATGGCAATTAATAAAGTTGATGTTTCAATCTTAAAGATATGATCTTTGTGGCAATGCCTTGTTTATCTTGTGATGCATAAGATAAAATGATACCTAAAAGTTATAGATAACTCAAACAATCAAATTAGCATCAATCATGAGAAATTCATTTCTAGTTTCCATATGATGGATAGATCTAGACTCTTTTGGTTAGAGAACCATTAAGGGACATGAATATCTTGGACATGATTAATCAATCTTCACTAATGGTAGTGAGAGAATGATTATCCAATCAGGTATAATACATGTGATGTATTTACATGCCTATTGGAATACATGCTAATACTTTAAATGGTGTTTAGAGAAATACCAATATGAATATCTTGAAATGTCCAAGATTATCATAGATGAAGTACAAATTTGGTAAAGTGTTAATTCTTGATGAGATCAATGAATGAAATACTTGGACCAAATGTTTGAGATCCTTATGAGTGATTATGATAATGTATCATAGTGAACTCATGATTAAGGCATGGTGATGTCTAAATCAAGAAGGAATCATACTCTAAGGAGTTAGAGAATGATTATCAAATAACCGAAATCTTCTTAATAAAAGAATACCCCACACTAATAAAAGAAATTAAGAATCACAAGGGTTGTGAGTTCTTATATCTTTAACAGATACACCTCAATTATCTATGTGATAAGTTGTTCATGTGATGAGTCAACTATCTAGATGAATATGAGGAATCAAATTCTGAATTATGGTTTATGACCATGACATCCTAAATGACATCCATGTCAACCATAAGGTATGACCTTGATGGTAACACTCATTGGATGAAATCCATAAGTGCAAATGAGTCTTAAGTGTTAAGACACATGGATAACATTTTGAGAAGGATGATGCTTGTTGATTGTAACTTAAGGACTAAGACATTTGGCATATGGATATTAAAATTGCATTCCTATGAGGAATAAAACAAGGATGTGTAGGTGACACAATCTATAAGGTTTATGAATCCATTAATGCAAATGAAGTCTATAAGTCACAATGGACTAATCAATGTGATTGATTGAGTACAAGCAACTCGGAATTGGATCTTTACTTTGATGATATAGTCAAAGGGTTTGACTGATATGTCAAAGATAAAGAAGGGATCTGTGATTTAGTGGGAGTGTATTCACATTCCACATGTTGATGTGAAATGGAAATGTTCTAGAATGGAAATCCAAAAGTGGAAATTATCTTTAAGGAAGATAGAGATGTTTCCTATGTGATAGGAATAGATATCTATAGAGATAGTTCTCGAAAATCTCTTGACATGAAAAAGTGAGAGCATACATTGGCAATCTGTACTGAAGTGTTCAGTGTGCACAGATTAAGTGGGAGAAAACTTGTCCATGCTACATGGAGTTAGTATCCCAAGGCCAAGTGTCCAATTCTTATGAAGAATGTGAACACTAAGAATAGATATGAATCTATCATGTATGTAATCATCCCATTATCTTGCATGGCAAGAACAAAATGCATTCATCATCTTGTATGTACAACATGACAATATGATATGCTCATCCTGATAACTCGTATGTGGGACATGACGAGTGGATGTCTGTCTACTTCCAGTAAGGGTTACAGGAATACCATGAGAACTTGATAAGTACTTGTGAAGTACTAGTTCTATGGAGATAAGGAAGAGTTTGATGTAAAGAGTTACATTGATGCAAACTTTCGAAAGGACAGAAAATTAATCGCAAAACATATATAAGATATATAAAAGTGAAAGTTTGTTGATAATTGGAAATGTTCCAATAAAACCATTTGAAAGGAAATGCCGAGTATCTATGTGTTAGAGAACATCAGTAGATACTATATGGATCTGGAAGCTCATGAGATGAACTTATAGATATTCTACTCATTGATGACAAGTATGGAATCCTTGATCATGCAATGTGGCTAAAGGTTAGCAAATGAATACTAGATCGCATATTATGGCAACTCCATCTCATACGTGTGACATACATTGAAGAGATGACAGACATGCAATTTATACTGACTTTGGCAAGGTGTTGCCATTACTCACTATGTTGGCACTAGGGCACAGTAACATGTGGGACATGTTTGAAGATCACTATGAATATGATTCAATAGTGATTGGCTCATAGTGCAAGTGGGAGTATGTTGGTATGTATGCCCTGAGAGCCAATCATGGGATGATTGGTGGGATACCTTAAGATTGAATTGATAAACCATAAAGGTAAACTTCCAATTCTTTCTAGTTCAGTCATATGAGATAGTGATAGAACAGATTGAATGTCTAGAGAATGACAATACTCAATGACGTATGCTTTCAGGTTGAGGATTTGAACGATGAGATCATACGAATGCTAAGAGTTTGTACATTCTTGTTATGTCCCTAGTCAGATGTGATTGTGGAAGGTAGATAGACAACAATGACACACAAGACTAGATTGTGGTGTTGGTTGATGACAGAATCTCATTAATCATGATATAGAGATATCAAACCAAACACATAGGTACTTGTTAGAGAACAAGTGTACCAGACAGACCCACCGTGAGTTTGACACATGGAACCATGACATGGTAGTCACAGTCAGTACTCACAGTGATGGTGGTGAGTGTGATTCTTAGACCTGAAATCCCTGCACTCAACACATGTCATTGGGCACACTTTGACATCATCAAACGCAGTCCTGAAACATGGGTTGTTATAAAGGTGATGATTGGGTGGCTTTGACACATGGGGCTTTTGAGGGGTGAGTGATAGATATGGGATTTGTCCCTCCTGAGAGAGTTTGATATCCATGACCACTTGATGAGTAGGATTGAGAAAGGTGTGCACGCTTGTGTGAATCAGTATGTAATATTGATGTCATACATATCTCTTCCAATCTACTCTGAGATCAAGAAAGTGAATGAACGTTGACAGGATGACTGTTCCATGCCTCGAGTTCATTCGGGATATCAGTGACAAAGGAATTATACATTCTCTATAACACCATTCACGAATTATAGGATTGAAAGTTGTTCTCCAACTTTCTACTTTCACTTGGGTAGCACTGATGTGTGACTAGGCACCGCTCTTTGCTTGTGAAGTCATAAGTGTTATGGACTTTCACTGCCAACGTGAAATGGACCTGCAGGGTCACACACATAGGATTTAACCTGGAAGAGGATTTTTATCCACTAGCAATGTTTAGATTGATTACTAAAGGAGTTTAGTAGTTCAATTAAACACTCAATTGATTGATAGCTCAAATATCATAATGTTCAAGGTGTTGGACATATTGATTGGAGTATTGGATTGATTGAAATCGCAATTGACTGATTCTGTACAACCTGCACTCCCAACCGATCGGTTCAAGTGTTGAACCGGTCGGTTGAGGTTGCTGAACCGGTCGGCTCAAGTGTTGAACCGATCGGCTGATGTACAGAGTGAAACGAGAAGTTCAAGTGTTGAACCGATCGATTCAACTGGTGCAACCGAGCAACTTGGGAAAGTAGGATTGGTGAGAATTTTCCTTTCATTTCAATTGCCCAATTTGATTGGGAATAGGATTGGTATTCGATACCAATTAGAAACAAAAGAAGGAAAGTCAATCGGGAACCGACCAGGACCACCAACCGACCGGTTCACTTGTGAACCGACCGGTTGAGGTGTCCCAAATGATCGGCTGAGGTGTCAACCGATCGGTTCAGGTCCCCAACCGACTGGTTCACTTGTGAACCGATCGGTTCAGACTGCGAGTTGGTTGCTTTTTGTGGAAAATCTTGAACCCTTCTACTCCTGCTTTTAGTCCTGCATTGCTCAGGATGGAGAACCCTGTCCCATGACCCTCCCCTATATAGGGGTATTGGGGGTTTCTCAAAGAACAACTCAGTGCAACCAATTGCTCTGCAAAGTTGTCGTTCTCTCTAGTTTTGGTAACCAAGAGAGAGCCCGAGCAAGTGCTTCCCGCAAAGGGAGGTGCAGTAAGGGAAGGACAACTGCAGTTGCAGCTGGTAGCAGGAGAGTGTGTGGGTGACTAGTACATCAATAGGAGGGTGCGACTCCTTCCACTTCCTTGTGGGATAAGGAGTGTGGAGTTCCAGGTGGTCCGTGTGGACTACTTCAGAGGCGGGAGGTTTCTGCTACTCAGGAGGACAACTGTCATCTGACAGTCTGGTAGGAGGAGGAGTCATCAGTCCCGGTGCGACCAGGAGCTGCACAGACACCGTCGAAGGCCGGATTTGAAGACCGCACAAGGCGTGAGGTTTTGTCACCGAGCAAGCCTTAGGACAAGGTATGATTCCACAAACCATCATTTCCTATTATATAGACGTTGACGCGTTTCCTTGTTCCGGGTTTGGGGGAGAAATTTTTTTGTTTCCGCTGCCTTCTCTATCTCCCCTAAAACCCAACAGAAGGTTGGCTGTACACAGTGAGACTCTTGCTGCCCAGATCTTAAAGGCAAAATATTTTAGGTCTTCGTCCATCTTGCACGTGGAGTTGGGGGGGAATCCCAACTATACTTAGAGGATCATATGGGGGGCCATGCAGTAGGTGAAGAACAACTTTTCTTTGGAGGGTGGGTGATGGGGAAAGTATATATATCTACAAGGATAGGTGGATAATGCAACTTGGTGGCACTGTACATTGGTATTTGATGCATGGACTAGTGAAGTACAAGATGGTGAGTGGTTTGATATGTAGGGGGTCGAAGAGATGGAATACAAAAGTGGTGGAGTCTTATTTTCCCACACAGATTGCCAGGTGAGTTCTCAACATTCCACTATCCCAATGGAATGAAGAGGACAACCTTTTTTTAGGACAAGGAGAGTAGTGGTATGTTCTCCGTCCAAAGTGCTTATTTCCTTATTTGTGCGGGCGCATACTTGGTAGATGGCGTGGACATGGAGATATGGAAATGACTATGGAAACAGGGATGGCCGCCAAAGCTGAAACACTTTGTCTGGAGAGCTCTTAGGAACTTTCTTCCTACCAAGACAGAGCTTATGAGAAAACATGTGACGTAGGATGACGACTGCCACCATTGCGGATAGCAGGAGGATATTTCTCATGCATTGTTACATTGTGACCGAGCAAGGCAGATATAGGTGACAAGTGATTTTGCATGGATGAGATAGCTAGGAGCACATGACATAGGGAGCTTTTTGAGGAGCTTACTTGAGGATGGGGACAGTTGGCACAAGGATGAGGGAGCTACTCTTTTGTGGGTGGCATGGACAACAAGGAATAAAGCTCTATTTGACGACCATCCACCTTATTTTCTGGGGTCTTGCGGTTAGCTTCATCAACCTTGTAGCAGATCATGCACGATATCACACAGTCGTGGTTCATTCAGCTACGATGTCCAGATTGGTTACATGGTGGTGCCCACCACTGGACAGTGTGAAGATCAACACAGATGCGTCTCACACCATGATAGAGGGCAATGGCTGCGGCACAACCATCAGGGATGAGCATAGACAACTTTTGTGGACTTTTTAGTGTCAGATAGAGCATCCATACTCAGTGCTTAGTGCGGAGGGTACGACTATTTTACATGGCATGCAACTCGCTCTTAGGGATGGCTACATGGACGTAGTGGTGGAGACAGACTGTTTGCTTTTGGTGGAGGCGATGAAGAAGGGACATGGTGGATAAGGCTATGAAGATTTTATCATTCGTGACATTGTCGAACTCTCTCATAGTTTCCTTTCTTTCAATTTTGGTTTTGTTAGAAGGCAAGGCAATAGAGTAGCACATGCCTTGGCCTCTTCAACCTATCATTTTGTTAACCCTCACTTTGTCAGTGAGGGGTTTGAGGGTCAGATCCTTGTACTTGTTGCAAATGATTTGTTTACTTAATAAAATGGTGGGCTCCCTTTATAAAAAAAAGAATGTTAATTACAAGACATTAGAGTTTCACAAACCTCAGAATATATGGAGGACTTCTTATCTAGCCGATAAGTGGATTCATGCATTCTGAGTAATAAGCATGGATAAAGGGCTTTATATTCTCTTATGTTTATTAAATTCAATTGAAATGATATCAACTACATGTTTTAATGAATCTTTGTAAGAAAATTAATTACGAATCAAATTATGGCTTTCATTATGTCTATTTTATATGTTGCTATCATAACATGCACATGCTTCTAAATTAAGTTTAATGCTTTAACATTATTATGATCAAGACCAATGTTAATACTATGATGGATGAATTATGATTGATCCTTCTAAGATTAAGAGACCTTTTTGTCATAATCTCTATGTGAGAAATGAGTGCTTGGGTGCATAAGCTCTGTGTGAGCAATAAACTCTTGGGAGCATAAGCTCTGTGTGAGAAAGATAAAGATGAAGGACAAGATATTCAACCATGACAATAATATTGATGATTAAGATAATTAAAGAGGATTTTATATGAAATGATAAGAATTTAATGTTTATCATGTTTAAATTTATGCTTTCTCAAAAGTATAGTATATTTTAGTTCTTATAATGTTACTCGATGCCACTTATTCTAACATGTTTCCATTTTGCCTTGCATGGCTGGAGGTGTGATGCCCACATGTACCATGAAATGCCAAACATAGAGCCATGTGAAGATCAACCTATAAGAAATAGCACAAGGTTTCTCAAGATTTT
The DNA here is from genome assembly GCA_963693085.1 of Alisma plantago-aquatica. NCBI lineage: Eukaryota > Viridiplantae > Streptophyta > Magnoliopsida > Alismatales > Alismataceae > Alisma > Alisma plantago-aquatica. The sequence goes on from OY856411.1 coordinate 602,198,224, forward strand.
GCCTAGTGGGGTGCCATCTACCTAGAAGATCCAATCATTAAGATTAGAGTTTCTTTGAATTCCAAATCATGTTTTGATGTTAGAGGATATATTTAAGAACTCAAATATACTAGATTGCATTGAACAATGTATGAATCAATTTCTATATTAATGCATGGTGATTGTTTACTTTATTTGCAATGTTTATTATTCTTGTGACATCCCTTTCAGCTAAAGTCCCTCATGTTATAGAAAAAATGGAAGTTGTTTCTACTGGTACATGTATGCTTAAAGGGGGTGTTACAGGGGGTCCAGGGGATCACCACCAATAACCATGATTTTAATCAAGGAATCAACTCCTAAGTTTCAATAATTGAAGCAGGTTCATGAGGATTTGTGTCCTTACAAACAAATCACACAAGGACTGGACTTCTCACAAACCCATTCATCCCGACGTCTATGGATCCTTATCCAAACGTCCAACATATCCATGACTGAGATCTCATTGAGGGACATGTGAATTCATTCTAACGTTCAAACTCATGGGTCAGATGATCACGTCGCCATAAGCTATAACAAGCAAGTCAAATGGGTAAAAGGGTCATTCTATCAATTAATATTATCAAGAGATAATGGGTTCATTCTTGTGAGGATTTGAGATCTGGACACCCCCACAAGAGTATAATAAGATTATTATCCTAGAAACAAGTATCAAATAATATGGATAAAAATATCACAATCACAATTAAGGGATTATGGGTTCATTCTTATGGGGATACAAGATCACATCACCCCACAAGACTATATCAATTCAACCACAATTAAAGTAGAAATGAAAGGAAACCATTCTTTTACTAAAACATTGGAGTCAATTACCTCAAAAGGAACATGATATCGGTTAGTGCCCATGTCTCAGTAGAGAACTACTCAGACATGACAACAAAAGAGAACAAGAACAAACCCAAAAGGGGTTTTGGGGATAGAAAATGTGATGCCTTTGTATTTGGAGTCCCCCCTTTTTATAGGAGAAAAGAGGGGGAAAACCGTAGCAGAATGGCTGTGGGCGATCACTAAATTTCTTGATCTAGGGCATCGATCAGTCAATTGGCATTAATCTCTTGCTTAAGCCTGAAGTCACATTGGTCAAACTTTGATTGCATCGATGACTTTCTCATTTGGGCATTTGACTGTCTTTACTTGCATTCTTTCCTCCAAACAAAAATATATGGCATTGTCCAATTTATGTTTGTTCCTAGTCAAATAAGTAAACTTGGACAACATTAATTTTCTTTCCTCAAATGAAAAAAATATATTGAATTGTATGCCTTTAACAATTTGACCATTTGAGACTCTTTGCTATAGATTTCCTTTATAAGAATTTCGAGCATATTTAGATCTAGTCAAATGTTCCAAATCAGCCCAAAAGTATATTTTTCCTGTAGTAAATTAAATTCCCTTTCCAATGGATATTTGAACATTAAATTTGGAGTTCATATCAAAGATATAGCAATTTTGGTACATATATATATATATATATATATATATATATATATATATATATATATATATATATAAATTAGATACTAAAGAAAATTGTGCAAACATATTCCAAGAGTATTTGATCTTTAGAGTAAATAGGACATTTTACTACAAAATTAAAGTAAATCTAATCAAAACTTCAATTAAAGAGAGAAAACCTAAACTAAGACAATTAATTCTAAAACTAGTAAAATAATCAACAAAAAATCCTAAAGAGATATCTAAAAGATGTGATAAAATGGGTAAATATGCATTAACCAACTACCCCAAACTTGAACGTGCTTGTCCTCAAGCACATTGAATCAAAATAGTGCCCAATAATACTCTCATATAGACTTTCTCAATTTCCTAGCACTACTTGAATCGTTACCACCTTGTACGACCAAGTGACCATGATATCCTTGAATTACGGAACACAATTTTCTAATTTCCTACTCAAAAATTTTCACAACTGCTTTCATTTCAAGATCCAAAAGAAAAAAATTTCCTATCCTTTTTGCCTTTTGTACTCCCACAAATTCTCATAGGTTCTGCATAAGAATAGGATTCAAGGATTGATGGTTTGGGATTATGTAAATTCCCCTGGGTATAAAAGAAAAGTGAAGGAAGGTATGAGAGGAGGTGGTCTCTTGTCTATTTGACTTAGGAACTTTTTATGTCTTTGTTCACAATTACATTGATTACATTTTTTTGTTGTACACTTTGAAATATTTTCTTGGTTGTAATCCCTTATTAAATTCACAAGGGAAATGGAAGAAGCAGTACAAGGAGAAGGGGATGGAACCCCAAACTTGGATTTTGGCACATAAAGCTGGATTTTTATTATTTTTGCAAATGGAGAGGTAAGAATGTGATGGAAGAAGTGTAAAAAAGGTTGGAGTTGTACAACTTGTGTTTTGGAATTTAGCACATTAGGAGTAGTGCGACATCAATTTGATTATCTCTATAACTCATGGTAATTAGGAAACTTCATAAGCTATTTATTAATTTCTAAGTAGGGACACCTTGTGTTTGATTCCTATCTATGCATAATGACTTGTGAATTTCCCAATGATAGTGCTAATATTAGCTCATAGGGGACTAAATTATTTCTAGCAAGGGAAATTTGTTGAAAATGATACAAGAAAATTTTCTAGTTCAAGGGATTTCTTGATTAACATGCATAAATGGCTGACTAGATAAAGACCAAAACTAAAGTAAGTAAAAAGAAAATTTTGATTTTTTAAAACTAAAATACATAACCATGATCATAATTGCTGAGAAAAAATGATATAGTGGGTGGAGTAGGTACGTACCACCCATATCCACCTCAAGCATAATTTTTTTTGTCCCAAGTAAAACTTAAATTCAGAATGGAGGGGAGAAAAGTGTGGAAATCACCAGGCGATCATGGTAGCTCGAAAAAAGTCCAGCTAAATTGAATGGTGATAAGAGCTGGAACCTTGATCAATGGATCTTCATTGTGCCCACAATTTGTCGGTAGTTGTGGAAGCTCAAAAGGGCTTTATGGCTGAGTAAATAACGTTGCTTTTTGCCCTAGAATCAATCCAGTAAGATCCACATATCTACTTTCATAAGTGGATGAAATGTTATCAATATATGTGAATTGGGAAGGATTGGCTCAAGGTGGAGTTGGAGCCAGTCTGGTAGCACATCTAGTGCCGGTTATGCGAGACCAGGCAAAAGATTTAGATCTGGTTTCTTCATATCATATGAATATCCATGTAGGAGAATTGGTGCTAAAATGAAATAAATAGAGTTATTTAAATGAGCATCATAATTACTTTTGTTCTCCTGAAAAATCATGCAATCAACATTGTTGTGAATGGGATTAATGTATTTCATTATTGACATGGCATGTTGTTCTTATTCTAGCATGCGAGATGTTTCTAAGGTTACATTTTCTTTCCAAGATTCAATAGAATTAAGTAAAGTCATGCATTTAACTAATCCAAAGTTGACATTGCATGGGATATCAAGAATTGTAAATAGCTTGAATTTATGTTTGCTTTAGTTGTAGCAACGGGAGAAGAACATCTCAGTACATATATGACGAGAAAGAAAAAAAAGGTCACAATAGGCATGTTATATTCTGAATAAAGTAGCACATACGATATAGGCCCTTCTTAGTAGAGTGTAGGTGATGTGAGGAGCCAACCACTACCAGTAGGTGAAATTTGCAATTAGAGCCAAGACTGTAGATGGATGGCCTTATCCCTCTAGTTTGAAATGGAAAAGTCAATCATGCAGTACCTATATACTCAAAAATGCAGGATTAGACATCTTTTGCACCTCCCACAAAGCAATCCTAATATTTCTATTACTGGATGAACAAATGCAATCCAATACATCAGCATCCATCAATACAAACAAGTCCTAAGTGACATGTGGATTCAAGAGGAATATCGTTATAACCATTGAAGAGTGGGGGTATGTGAATTTTTCCTAGTGGTGAAGACTCCCCATCCATGCCAGATGTATGTGAAAATTGGCTGAGGCAGAGTATAAGGCTCTTGATAAGGAAGACTTTCTCCAAAAATATCTTCTAATTCATTATGAGAGGGTGGTGACTTAGTATACAGAATGTGTAACATCCCTGACCTGGGATATGCTTTAAACCTAGGTGTTTTGTTTAAAAAAATATAATTATATACTTGATATTATCTTTTGAAAAGTAATTAAGGCTCAAGAAGAACTTATATTTCAATTTTAGTCCTTTTTGAATGACGTTGAAAATAATGTTTTGCTTGTGTTGGACTAAAGTACAAATTACCCAAGTTGAGGGGTTAAATTGCAAATTTTACATGATAAGATTTTCGTCATGTGTTGAAGCATCATGAGAATGAAGATGATGCAGAGGTATGGCTTGTGGTAGCCTGAGTACCAAGAAAGAGCTGATAAAGCAATGTTTGTGCATTAAAACCTAGTTTTGGGGTAATGTGCAATTTACCCAAAACCCAGGGTTCAATATGCAAATTACCACTTCAAAATAGTCCCTAATGTTTCTTGGCATCATTTAGATCAAAGAAAATGGGAGGGGCGTCTCATTTGTACCTCTTTGAAGGAGAGAGAATCTTGATATTAAAATAATCAAGATTTAAGCATAATTGAAACCCTAATTCAATTTAATGCAAAAATAAATATATGATATGGATTTCCCTTCAACCAAAATTGTAGAGGTTGCAATACACATATATGAACGTCCTTGTGCCTTGAAAATGCAATGCAAATATCTACGTGAGTGGAGAACCCACTCACATTAAGAAAATAAAAAGAAATATCCACTAACTTATGGATATTATTATTATAAGGGTTAAGGTGCTTAATTTGCTTTTCTTTAAATCATGGATAATTGAGAGGAATAATAGGCAAAGGAGATATCCTCGTAACCAAGGAAGGGAATGGGGAAAGTGGAAAGGAGATGAAAGAGTTATCCCCTACTTTCTCTCTCTTAAATGAATTTTCAATAAAATCCATATATATGCTCCTTTATCCATGAGTTGAAAGGGTAATTTCGAATCCACTTTTACTTCTTTCTTGCAAAACCACCAAGGGAGCTTGGAGAAACAGGAGGATGACCCTCAACCTGTTGGTAAGCTTCTTGACCTTCTTTCACTTCAAATTCGTGGTGGAAATCACAAATCAATGCTTGATTTCTTACTTTCTTCAATCAATCTTCCATTCTACCCAATCCTTTTCACTCAAAAGATTGAGGAACGAACCTTGTGGTTTTATAAATATTCTTCCACCATCGTTGATGTGAATCTCCAAGATTTGAAGCTCATTTGAAGGCGGGTTTTATAACTTGAACCCTTATTCATTGTTATTGAATTCAATTCCTCAATTCAATATGTTCAATTGTTCTTCTTAAAATTTCTTTGATTAATTGATGAAACTACCATGGAAATGGCAGTAGAATTCGAGGGGTTGAAGCATGATGATGACGCCATCATCTCAAGAACACATCTCAATTAATATCATAGGCAAACGATTTCAACAATATGGTCCAATCAGTTTCACCAAACCGTTTGGTGACCAAACAGTTTGCAAACCGTTTGGATGTTTGGGTTCCAAACCGTTTGGGGGCGGTTGACCGAATGGAGGGGGTTGAACATTTGAGGAGGGTTGCTGATGTGTTGAATAATGATTTAATAGATTTAATTTATTGGTTTCTAAAGGTTCCATGATTGGATAAACTACCAATTGCAAACCCTAATCGGATTGAAACATTTAAACCCTAGTTGATTTGATTCAATTTCATGTTGGTTGAGTAAATGGTTTCACCAAACTGTTTGGTGCTCAAACGATTTCAAACCATTCGAGGATCAATATTTGACCATTTGATAGGGTGGACCATTTTAAAGGAAATGGTTTTAAAACCATTTGATAGGGTTGACCGTTTGAGATAAAACAATTTCAAACCGTTTAAGAAGGAAAAGGTCCTCAAGACCGTTTGAAAGGAAATGGTTTCAAAACCGTTTAAGGGGCTAAGGTCCAAGACCATTTGAAGGTCTAACCCAAGACCATTTGAGGGTGTGACCTCAAGACCATTTTGAGGTCAAAAGTTAAGGTGGATTATTTGGAGATTCAAGAGTCAATGATTGATGTACTTAACTAGTTCAATTGTTGAAGTTTTCAATGGTGCAAATCATGATCGATTGGTTGATGGAAACCTTTAGGTGACCCTTTCAGTTTTGAGGCTGACTTGGACCAAACGGTCTAGAAACCGTTTGGGGTCAAACGGTCTCAGGACCGTTTGGAATCAAACAGTTTCAAAACCGTTTGGTGTTGAAACCCCAAAACCGAATGGAGGTCCATTGTGATCAAATCATTTGGAGATTTGAGATGATAATTGATCCATTGATCCAATGATGATTATCAATGTTAGGTACAAAGGTTGAAACCCTAAAGTACCTAGATGATCAATACCTTTAGATTAATTAACCCTAAAAGGTTATGAAAGCAATGTCTTAGTACACTATGTCGATCATAGTTGTATGTACTTGATTGAAGGGTTGATGTAACCTAATCAAGTTGAGAGGATGATAGAAAGGAATTCATACATGAGTATTAATCATGTGGTGATTAGGGTATGATCCTTTGTGAAGAGATCATGAAAACCCTAATCGAGAAGGTTAATGAATGCGAACCATAATTCATGACAATTCTGAGTGAAACCCTAATCTAGGGTAATAGTGAAACCCTGATTGAGGGTGATGACATGAGTATCCTAAGTTAGGTTTATGAAATGTCAAACCCTAAATTAGATGAGTAGTAAACCCAAATTATGGGTAATTGAATATGAAACCCTAATTGGGATGAATAGTAAACTCTAATTGTGGATTATTGAATGTAAACCCTAATCTAGGGTGATATTATGTGGAACCTTAATTTAGGGTGATATTATGTAAAACCTTGGTATATTAATGTGACGTGGAATTCAAATCTAGGGTGATGCTATGAAATGTTGTATGAAACCCTAATCTTGGGCAAAATGGTGATGAACCATAACCCTGATCTAGGAAATGGGATGAATATCTCCAATTGACCTGAAATGGGAAAACCTAACCCTAGTGAGGGAATAGTGGTGTTACCCTTAAATAGCGATGCTATATTTGTTTTGCATGGGGCTGATATGAAATTGATGTAACTTTTATCATCTGTACTAACCGTGCAGGTATCATGAGATGATGAACATAGCCAGGTATGAGCTATGATGTTTTATTTATTAAAATTGTTATTGGGCCGTATGTGCCATAATATGCCTTGTTGCCTAGTAATAGGTAATAAGAGAATTAATGGGACTTAAGTGCCATGAGAGATGCTTGTGTAACAAGTATCATGTTTACCTTGGTCAGATGACCTGAAGATGATAATTACCTGAAAAAGTGGTAACAGTGCTCAGTGATGAGTTAAGGGTTTGAATACCCAGAACCATATGATTATGGCATTGAGTTTGTGAAGGGATAAGTATTCCCAGTATTGAAATGAGGGAATGAGATCCCAATGTCTTATAAAGACTGAAAAGTAATTGATGAAAATAGTACATGTTTCTTTGTAGCATTTGTATTAATAAGTTATGTTTGAAAACTTGACTGATGCTAAAAGAATATGATAATGTACTTAATTAAGCAAGTGAAATCTTTTCATGTAGTGCTCCTACCATAGATCCATCATCGTCAGTAGCTGGTGATGGTGAAATAGGTTTTCCTATGGGATCTCCTGGAGTTTGCATATTTTTGAATATGTGGGGGTCGATGGGCGAAAATATCCATACATCCAAATGGGGAAATTGATGGAAATTAAACCTCTCAATTCTTCATTATATGTGTCTGGATGGATGTATCACGAATATCCCGATGATGTTAATGTTGGATTGATGGAGGTAAACATGAAATCTCACAATCGTGAAGAGAGTACAGCCACCATTGTAACTCTATAGTGAAGATGCCTCTATACCCAGGCAAGCTATGTAGCAGAGACACAAGATGTCATGCATGTGATCTTGCACTGACTGAGATGTGGGAGGTCATGGAAGTCGACTCTTCCATTTACTTTATATGATACCGATTTTGACTTCACAATGGTCGGTTGGAGTATGAGCGGTATAACTCATCTCCTTAGAGCTTAAGAATGTTTGTTAAATGTAATCAACCATGTAGCATATTTGCATAAGATTGAAATATGAGAATCACTGGTCGATGTTATCTTGCTTAGCATGTCCTTGATACATAAATGTTACTTATGTTCTTTAATTCTGTATTTAATAAGAGACATGCTGCCTTATCAAGTTATAGCTGAAATACTTGAATAGGAATGTTGCTCTAATCTGCATAGATATTGATTTATCTGCTATTGAAATATATGATTCCACTGTTTAGTTTATTTCTATTAAACTACAATAATAATGTTTTCGGCGGAGAGTTATATCTCTCACTGGGGCAATTTATAAATTGTCTCACCCCCGTGGGATCCAACGTTTTTAGGTAGACGCAGGCAAAGAGGCAGAAACTATGTAGCAGGGGAAGAACAGCAGCAGCAACAACAACAACAACAGGGACAACAGTGATATCCCAGGTGGGGATACTGGATGTCAAGCTTTGTATAGAAAGTTGTGTGTGTCATCTCTGTACTCTCAGGTCCTAGGAGTCAGTGCATAGTGTTTTTACAATCGATCTAAGATTTTGGTTTGAGTGCCTCGAAGAGTTTGTTACTTGTGCTTTTTAGCAAAGCAATGATGTATATATATTCCTCGAGAAGAGATAGTACAATGAATGTACTTTGTAAACCAATATGTAAATATAATACTATGGTTCTTGTTTAAAGAGTTTTCCTAAGAATGGATCTCTTTGTAAATGGGTTTAATTTTTAGTGATTTTTAGTAATCCGCTGTTGATGAATCACTTCCGCCTAAGTAAATCTTGTTTTTATACGTTGGATACCACAAAATGGGTTCAACAAGAGATGATTGATCATTGATAACTTTTGGATCTATGTCAATAATAAAAGGAGTTTCAAGATTTATAGCCAAACAAGGACGACCCTCTTTCTGTGACTTTTTATATTCTAGTAATAGATCCTCTAAAGGAAAGATTGGATTACCAATATAATCATCACATGAAGGGTGCAACTCCTTGATCTGTGCTATTTTGTTTGGATATGAAATAAATGACATGAGAATGGTATCATCACCATTGTCATCGAGAAAAATCATCCTAGGTTTCTCTAACTACTCTGGAGATATCTTCGATTGGGCATATTTCTTTCCTCCTATTGAGGTTTGTATTGGTTTTCACAATAAGGATCATACCCCCCTAAATTTTGTTTGTCATTCTCATCATACCCCCATGGTATTATTGGTAATAACATTCCTCATGTTGATATATGTAGTATTCTTTCCCGTAATGGATTTAGAAAATTGTGGATTATAATTTTCATCATATCCATCATGGTAGAAAGACTTGATATTAGAAGGTGCAACTACAATATGAGGGGACACATTTGGACAATCAAGTGATGTATGGTTGTAATAACAACATAATTGAAAGGAATATTGTGCTGACCACTCCATTGGTTTTGAAAATATTTCTATAATGATCAAATTTCTTTAAAAATAAAATATCAAAAGGAATCTAAGATAGATAGAAAAAAATTCTAAGCTCGAAGAAACTAAAAACTAAAAATTATGAAAAGAACTACAATTACAAAACAAGTTAAGGAGTTCAATAAAACTAAAAATACAAAAAGAAATAAAGGTTTATATAAAACTAAAAATTACAAAAGTAAATAAGAAATATGAAACAAGACTAAAAATTATAAAACCAAATTAAAATTACTAAAAGAAACTAGAAAAAACAGTGTTACTGGAATAGAAACTCGATAGAAGGAGGAGTAACACTATCATAATGGGTCTCAGTAGAAAATTAAATTATAAAATCTAAGAAAATAATTCTAAGCTAAAAAAATTATGGAACAAGACATAAAATTATGAAAATAAACTAAATAAAAATTACAATTATGAGTAAATAAATTATAAACAAAACTAAATTATTAGAAAACTAGAATACAATACTATCAGAATGGAAAATCGATAGAAAGAGGAGAATCACTACCAGAATGGAGCTTGGTAGGAGTAAAGAGGAAAAGGAAAATTGGTTTGAATCAATGCCACCGCCCTAACAATGATGTCAAATTTGATGTGTGTTGTTTTCACACTAAATCACTAGGAGGAGAATCCTAGAGTTTAAACTCTAACGATTATCAAAACATTTGTGAAAATATGAATCAATTGAGTATAGAAGGTATTAATACTAAGAGATGACTGTTTGTAAGCACCAATTCAAACCAGTTGCAAAGAACAAAAAGTAAATCCGTCGAGAGAGAGAGTTTGATTAAAATTAAAATAGTATTGAAATATGTATAAGTAAAACTATTTAATCAAATGATAAAAGGTATTGGGTATCCAGGGGATAACAACCAATAAGCATGCTTTTACTCAATGTTTCAACTCTTAAGTTTCAATAATCAAATCAAGACCATGTGGATTTGTGTCCTTATAAACAAATATTAAAAGGGCCAGACTTCTTGCAAGCCCATTGATGTCGATGTTTATAGATCTTTGTCCAACCTTCCAACATATCTTTGTCTGAGATCTCATTGAGGACATTTGAATTTCATTCTGACGTTCAAACTCATGGGTCAGATGATCACATCACTATAATCTATAACAAACAAGAAAAATGGGTAAAAGGGTCAAAAACTCTATCAATGAATATCATCAAGAGATCATGGGTTCATTCTTGTAAGGATTTGATATTTGGACACCCCCACAAGCATAATTTCATTCTACCAGAAACACGTATGAGATCATATGGATAAGAAGATTAAAATGCAAATAAAAGATTATGGGTTCATTATTGTGGGGATCCAGATCACGTCACACCACAACAATATATCAATTCAACCAACAATCAAAGTAGAAACGGAAGTAAATCATTCTTTTACCAAAATGTTGGAGTCAATTACATCAAATATGAACAGGGTATGGGTTAGTCCCCATGCCCTAGTAGGGAACTACTTAGACACAATAACAAAAGAGAACAAGAACATTAGACACAATAACAAAAGAGAACAAGAACCAGACCAGAAGGGGCTTTGATGATAGAAAATGTGATGCGTTTGTCTTTGAAGTCCCCTTCCTTTTATAGGAGGAAAGGAGGGGGGAAATCCTAGAGGAATGGATGTTGGTGGTAGTTACATTGCCTGATATGTGGTGTCGATTGGTCAAATGATATTAATCAGTTGCTACATCTCGAAGTCACATTGTTCAAACTTTGACTGCAGTGATGACTTTCTTATTTGGGCATTTGATTGAGTCTTTACTTGCATTCTTTCCTCCACACAAAAGCATATGACATTGGGCCAAATTACCTTTGTGTCTATTCAAAATAGTAAACTTTGACTATATTAATTTGGTTTCCCAATTGGAGAAATTTATTGAATTTCCTTCCTCTAACAATTTGACCATTTGACTCTCTTTGTTGTAGATTTCTATTATAGCAATTCTGAGCATATTTTGATCAATTACACATTCCAAAGCATCCAAAAAGTATATTTTTCCTGTATTAAATTAAATTCTCTTTCAAACATATATTTGAACATTAAAATTTGGAGTTCACATGCAAAAGATATAGTGATTTATGTGTGGGGCATATATATATATATATATATATATATATATATATATATATATATATATCAGGAACTACGGAAAACTATGCAATCATATTCCAAGAGTATGTGATCTTTGGAGTGTTTGGGCCATTTTACTACAACATTCAAGAAAATTTAATTAAAACAACAGTTAAAGACAAAAAACTAAACTAAGACAATTAGTTCTAAAAACTAGGGAAATAATCAACAAAAAGTCTTAACAAGATAACTAAAATATCTAAATAAAATGGATAAATATGTATTAATCAATAATTTGTACATAGCCTCATTGTGTCATCCTGGTTTTGACAAACAAGATATGTGCAACACAAGGAGATGTAATAAGATGGATGAAACCTTTATCTAGTAATTCCTATAACTATTTATTTAGTTCATCATTTATGTCTGTGTCATTCTATACAATGATATTTCTATGGGATGTGCACCAGGAGATTGATCTTGGGATCAATATCTCAAGGTGGTGCAAACCTAGAAAACTCATCAGGTGAGACTTCATCAAGCTCTTAAACTATAGGTAAATCACAGATACTAGGACTCACTACCTTAGTATCTGTCACATGTGAAACAAAATCCTCACAACCTTGGATTGTAAATTTTTTGCTATGGAGGCATACACCAAACTTGTGGTAAGAATCTTTTGGTTTCGTTTAAAATCCAAGAGACATCTTCATCCCAAAATTCAACAATCTTTGTCCTACAACCCAACACCACCCTATACTTCTCTAATTTACCCATACCAATGATCATATCACATATGTGCATCTCAAGTGGCTTTAGTTCCACTTGAATTCTATGCTCTGAAAAGACAAGAACGTAGGATTGACACACTCACACACAACTACAAAGCCAATAAGAGGGGTACCGATCAAACAAGGTTCATATTGTCAAAAAATAGGTAGGTTATAATATAATATCACCTCTTGGTGATAAACTAGTGGGTCATACCTGGATGAACCAAAGTAGATACATACACAAAAGTAGACAAGTTAGAATGAAAAGGTTCCATCTGACTTGTAACAACTTGAGGGTTGGAAATATCCTCGGTTGTTCCACCACGTAGAAGTGGGTTGTGGCTTGTGATATGCCTCTTCCTTGACCTCTTATTACGAATCCAGATGATCCAACCTAGTAAGTCTATCATGCCCCTACCACCGCCACTATAATTTTTTATTGTTTCTGCTGATTATGGCCATGTGTCTGAGATGCCTCCTGGATCAACTAAGGGAAGAACATTCTCACATGCCTTGATTGATTACGGTGAAAGAACTTCTTCTATAGTGAACACTATGACCAAATGGGTCATGTCATGAAGACCTAACTAGAACGATATGCCCTATACAGTGGTAGACCTCATCCTTGGCCTTTGCTAGACAACCACTGAGACTTTTGTCGATGCACCCTCAGTTGTGACATTGTTGAACGTTGTTGGGACTATCAACAATAAGGCCTAGACGGCCCAGAATACTGCTACTTCTTAGATCCTCCAGAGAACTATCCTAAAGTCTGGATTGACTTCCTCTTAGAATTGTTTTCATGGGTGCTGTAAGGAGTGGGACCCGAGAGGGAATCCACACCCTACTTAATTTGAGAACAAATTCATCTACCCAAAAATACTTACAAGTATGATCAAATAGATGTAATTTTTCCATTTCTCAAATGATGATATACAAAAGACCAAAGTATAGCTATGGAATAATATTTCTTGACTATATTGAAATTTATAAAAGTATAACATTGTCTCCCATATAGGGTTTACAAGAAAGTTACAACATAAGGATCTAAGTAGAGGGATATCCAACTATCTCAACTCTATCTCCTCAAAAGCTCCACCTAGAGGGTCCATATACCCCAACAAAGTATAAGATATCAACACAAAGTCTGGTATGGGCACATTAAATATGGATTGAGCAATATACGGAATAAATGATGTCAAATAAACAAGGCTTCCCATAGAAGAGGAAAGTACCACCCAAGTGGGTCTCGAAAGAATATGAATTTTGAAAGATGATACATAAGAAGAACACTTGTCATAAATAAAGTATAAAAGTTGTGCATCAAAAGAACATACCCATTATAATAATATCAACATGCATGCATGTAAGATAAGCATAGCACTAGTGAAAATGTAAAGTTAGTGGTGGATAAGGCTCAAAACCTTAAAACCTGACATAGAATGGCACACAACCAAACTCCCTTGCCATAAAAGCTGGGTTATGGGGTTTACGATCCTCCATCACAATATATTTAAAAGTGTAGTAGGACTAAAACATTAGTGCATGGAAGGGGAATAAAACCAAGTGCCTAATAATATCACATAGGGGAATAAAACCCAAATAACTGAATTATTACATTAATATAGGGATACTAAATGACAAAGCATGCATAAATGTATAGGCAAGTGAAAGTATGGTCATATAAAATAATTAGATGAGAATATCCAACAATTATCATGTAGGGTCGGAGGACTCATAACCAAATATATCATCTTATCCACAAATAAGATGCATAATAGATCATAAAGTCCACCACAAGAATCAAATGAACAAGATATGAGTAAGATTACAAAAATAATATCCATCAAACCAAGTAGTCAAGATCAATAAAAGAATATAAATATGGAAATAAGTCAACTTCTCAGGAGAGAGAGAATAGTGTGTAGGGCATATGTCCAAAGGACAAGAGAGAGATATATTAATGGTTGATTGATCAACATAGAATAGTAGGGATGCAACATACCTCACATGAAGTTTACATAAGTTCAAAGTCAGCCCTAGGTCCAAGTCTATGTCTCCAAAGCACCTATTAAACATATATGTAGGAGCAGGGTTAGGTTTACATTAATTGTATAAACACAAAAAGTCTACCTTTTATTATTACTGATTTTGGTTACCAACACCACTTGATAATGTAGATTATGATATTTTTTTAATTTGTAGCATATTTTACTTTATTTTTTGTACTTATAGATTATTAACTATGAATTTTAGAAACAAATTAAATAAATTCTTAAAAAACCCATATTTATTAAATTAGAACTAGGTCATGAAAAGCATGCCATTAGTTAAAGAAAAACTCCATGTTTCCAAAACGAATTTTATTTTACTTTTTTGAGCTATATGTAATTTACTATGAATCATCTATAATAAACTAATCAACTGAATTATTAAAAAAATTCCTTTGTCTTATTATTGATATACCCCTCACATGTGATTTATCATCATATAACGTGACATGGTTTATCGACATATCACCAACCATAGAAGATCAAATGATTTCAATTGAAATAAAAGGTCAAAAGATGGTTTTGCCCTTGCTTAGAGTGACAAAACCCAAAACCAAAACAAGGGTAAAAGTGTACAACATCAATTGAGCATATCCCTTATCGCCCCACTTTTCCACACGATGCAACATGAGATCAAACTCTAGAAAGAGGACAACCTATCATGAAATCATGAATTGGTTGAGATGTGTTCCTTATCAAATTCTGATCCCATGGACATCGAGTGGATTTTATGAGGTAGTCTGAAGCCTTAGACTCACCACCCCGCCATGAGCATCGACAAAAGGAGGAACCCAAAAATAGAGCCAAGAAACTACTCAGTCAATAGGACATCGTGGTTGAGTTCAGCAAGACAAGGCAAAATCCGTGGCCACACATCCAATCAAAGAAGCAAAGTGAAAGGATCCCCATGACTAAAACTTCATAGCCAAAAAACCAAAGGGATGAGCAAGGCCAGAAAGGGGAAAGTCACCACCATACCTGAATAAGATGAAATAATGGCTCAGAAGGCCTCATGGGGCCATACTGGGTAACACTGAGTGGATGACATAGAACCAGCCGATCTCGACGCTGCCACCGGAGTAAATGCAACCACTCAAGACGATGTGAGTTGGGTAGGTGTTCCCCAATGTGACCAAACCCAAAATAACTGGCAGTCACAACCTCTGGGGGTTCAAAGATTGTGAAAAGTTGGATTAATAGGATCTTGATGCCCTGTGGGAGTAAGGAGACCAAAAAAGGAGAGAAACATGACGGAAACATGGGAGGCAGTTGGTCATATACCGTATAAGGTTTTCAGTACCTAAACCCTTAATATATTAGGACAGATTGATGGTGAATCAAAGTGTGAATCCAAAGGAGACAAATCTAAAAGATTCATTAAGAGATGAGTGAGGAAAGGTGACGAGAATCTCACTATGTGAGCATGGCAGTGGTCACAACATAACAACATCTGACCCAGGGTAGGAGAAAACTACTCTTACGTTAGATCAAGATCCAATTGACGTGAGGGAATCTTTATAACGAAAATAGGTGTGACACTAACTAACAATTGAGAAACTATAGGAAATCCAAAATAAATCACGTGACATCCAAAAATTGAGAACTATATGAAATCAATGGAGTTAAACACAATATTGATCAAATTAGCCCTTTAAATACACATTTCCTTCTAATCTATTTGAGGGCACAATAAGTTCTCAAATGCTACCAAATTTGGTACCCAGGCCAAACATGATAGGAAAAATTCATTTTTGGCATTAGTTTTCCCTTAAAAGACATCTTGTATCTTATTTATTACTTTTAGATTATATTATAAATTTTATTGCCTTAATAAATTTGAGACATCTACAAACATTCAAAAGATGTGAAACTTGGCCTACAAGAAAACTTAAACATGGAAATTCTAATTTTTCTATTAATTTTACATTTTAGAATTGTTTAGTATTTTATTTAATATTCTCAATATTTAACTATATTCTATCTCCTAAAGTATACTAGGATAGATTGGATTGTCCAATTAATGTGGAAATTCACACATAGACCAATTTTATTATGTGGAATTTGAATTTGGGATTTAATTCCATTTTAGAGTAATTTATTTTTTTTAATTATAATTTTGGCTCCTATTCTTATTTTCTTTCCCAAAAGAATTAAGATAGTTATTATTATGCAAATAATATGAAACTTGGCACCCAAGGCAATTGGGAACCAAGGAACATGATTTTTATATTAGATTTGGATTTTGTAGTTTACTTTCTTGAGTTATATCACCAGTATAGTTTAGGTCATTTATTTATTTATATATTATTATAACTCACCTTTTCATTAATAATCTAAAATTTGAGTCCCATAAAATTTAACATTGTTACTAAGAGAGTCATATTTTATTATCATACCCAAAAATCTATATATTTCTTATTTATCCCATTAAATCCATTAAAGCAATATTTATTTGGGTAATGCAAAATTATTCACAATCATGGACATGTAAATTCACATCATTCTTGTAACAATGACTTAGGCATATTATTTATCTTACAGCATACCTTAGTCAATATTAACTCATGTGACATATTTTTATGTATTCTTTGCTTATCATTTGTTTAATATGAGAGTATTAAATCAAATTTGTTCACAAACATATTCATGTTTCAGTTAGGTATCTAATATTATCCTTGTTAGGTTAAATCTAAGAAATAAGTTTCACTAGATTTCTAATCAGGGGAATACGATAAGATCCAAGATTTTGGGACACTACAACACTCCACTCCTTAAAAGGATTTCGTCATCAAAATCACAACATCCATATATTATCATCTAGTTACCCGCCACTCCTTAAAAGGTTTAACCCTATAAGCCAAACTAAACAACATCAAAGTAGTAAGGTTTACTTATTCCTCTTTTAGTATTTAATATTTTAGGTTTTTATGTTGTTCATAGATTATGCATCCAACTAACGATTCAAAACCACCTAGGGTTGAATTTTTAGCTCATGGTGTTACAAACCTATCAACCCTAAGATTCACATGGGCACACAAATGTCATAGGGTGTAAAAGTGTAGGTCAACTAAACCTTTATAGCAAGACACATCTTGATAGTCATCACTTCAAACACGAAGATTAGGGTTTAGGATATCTATTCCAGCCAATTCTTGGATTTCTCCACTAAAAATTCACATATCTCTTCATCGTGACTTACTTCATGAAAATATCGATAAAATCTAGAATTTCCATATACATATAGTATTATAATGAAAAAAATATTTTAAGACAAAATTTTGCGTTATAAAAGTGAAACTAGCGTCAAAATTGATGCAAAAACAAGTCACAAATTCGATTTAAGATCTTCTTATCCTACCACTTCATCATTCTCATAACTTAACTCCATCCTCAAGTCAAATCTCACTTCATTCAAGTATACATGTCATAAATAACCTTCATCATAAGGTATGATCAATTAAAGTCTCATTATGCTAGGGTTAACCGCCTAACATTATCATATGTTATTCATTACTATTGATATCCTTCATCCGTAGGCTGAATTCCAAAACATCTAAAGAGGTAAACTAACCTATATAGGGTATGTCCTTATGGTTCACCACGCATTAGGGTTCACTAATCATGATTCTTATGTGTACCTTATATAATTCTTAAACTACCTTCCATCATCTCTTGAATATCATAGGTCAAATCCAGGGTACACATTTCACCTAAAAGGTGACTGTGTAAGGTAAATGTTCTAATAGGGAGACAAAATTGAAGTAGTCAGAATCTGACTACTATGAGCTCTGATACCATCTTATAAGGAGTGGTACCCGAGAGGGGATCTACTCCCTACTTAATTTGAGAATAAACTCATCTACCCAAACATACTTAGAAGCATGCTCAAATAGATGTAAAATTTTCAATTCTCAAATGATGATACAAAAAATACCAAAGTATATAAGAGGAATAATATTTCTTGACTATATTCAATTTTGCAAAAGTACATAATTATCTCCCATATAGGGTTTAGAAGAAAGTTACAACATAATGATCGAAGTAGATGGATATCTAATATCTCAACTCTATCTCCCCAAAAGCTCCACCTACCAGGTTCATGTCACCATGTCCAGTCTTCACAGTCTTATACCTGGGTTGGAGGCATACCCCATGAAAAGAAGAAAAGTAGAAGATATCATCAAATAGGCTGGTATGTTCATATTTTAAATATTTATTGAGAAATATAAGGAATAAAGGACATCAAATAGAAAAGGATTCCCATAGAAGAGGAAAGTACCACCCAAGAAGGTATCAAAAAAATAAAAATTTTAAAAGATGATACACAAGAATAACAATTGCCATAAAAAGAATATAAGTTGTATCTCAAAAGCAAATATAAAGAAATTACAATACAAAACCCATTATAGCATTATCAACCTACATGCATGTGAGATAAGCATATCACTAGTGAAAATGTGAAGTCAGTGGTATCTAAGGCTCACAACCTTAAAATCTGATAGAGAATGGCACACAATCAAACTCCCTTGGCATACAAGTTGGTGTATGGGGCATACAATCCTCCATCCTGATATATATAAAAGTGTAGGAGGACTAAAACCTTAATGCATGATAGGGGAATAAAACCCAGTGCCTAATAATATCACATAGTGGAGTAGGGGAATAAAACCCAAATAACCAAAGGATTACATCACTCTAGGGAAACTGAATCACAAAGAATGCATATATATATAGGAAAGTGAAGATATGGTCATATAAAATAATAATATGAGAATATCCAATAATTATCATGTGGGGTTATAGGACCGATAACCAAATATATAATCTTGTCCACATATAAGGTGTAACATAGATCATAAAAGAAAAAATGAACAAGATATGAGTAAGATTCCAAAAAGAATATCCATCAAAACAAGTAGTCAATATCAATAAAAGAATATAAGTACGGAAATCAGCCAACTTCTCAGGAGAGAGAGAACAGTGTGTAGGGAATATGCAAGGACCAAGAGAGAGATAAAAATGGGTGATTTCTTAAGGTAGAATAATAGGGATGGAACATACTTCACATGAAGCCTAAATAAGTCTAAAGTTACTACTAGGTCCAAGCCTAGGCCTCCAAAGAACCTATTTAAACATATACATAGGATTAGGGTTAGGTTTACATTAATTGTATAAACCCTAAAAGTATGCCTTTTTTATTATGACTAATTTTGGTTACCAAAACCACTTTTGATGTAGATTATGTTTTCCTGATTTCATAACATATTTACTTTATTTGTATGACTTACAGATTATTAGTTATGAATTTTGGAAACAAACTAAATACATTCTAGAAAAACCCCATATTTATTAAATTAGAACTAGGTGATGAAAACATGCCATTTGATAGAGAAAAATTTCAAGTTTCAAAAATGTATTTTTGTTTATTTTTCTAAGCTATATGTAACTTACTATGAATTATCTAAGATAAACTGATACACTGAATTATTAAACAATTTTCCTTTTGCTTATTAGTGATATACCCCTCACATATGATTTATCATTATAATAGGGTATATTGACATATCACTAAGCATAAAATATCACACAATTTCAATTAAAATAAAAGGTTAAAAGATAGTTTTGCCCCTGCATGGCGTGACAAAACCCAAAACCAAAACACGGATAAAAGCGTACATCATCAAAAATCATCTCCCTTGTTGCCTCCTTTTTCCATGTGATGCAATAGGAAATCAAATTCCAGAAAGAGGAAAACATGCCATGAAATCATGACTTGATTGAGTAGGGAGATGATCCTAATGGGTTCCTTATCCAATTATCAGACCCACCACCCCTTCATGAGCATCAGAAAAAGGAGTAACCTGGAAACCAAACTACTACTTGGATAATAGGAAAAAGTGGTTGAGTTCAGAAAGACAAGAAGAAATTCGAGGCCACACAACGAATTAAAGAAGCAAAGTCAAAGGGTCCCCATGACTAAAACTCACTGCTAGAAAACCAAAGGGCTAAACAAGGCTAGAAAGGGAAAAGTCACCTCCAAACCTAAATTAGAGGAAATAATGGATTGGAGGACCTCGTGAGGCCACACTAGGTAAAGATGAGTGACATGTAGAAAACAAGACGATCTTGATGCTGTCGTTGGAGTCCACACATCTATTCAGGACAATGTGAGTTGGGTAGGTGTTCCTAGATGCGGTGGAACCCAAAATAATTGGCGGTACCGAATTCTTGGGATTAAGATATTGTGGAGAGTTGGATTCATAGGATGTCAATTCCCCATGGTAGCAAGGATACCAGAAGAGGTGAGAAATAAGGTGGAAACATGGGAGGCAGTTGGTCACATTACCATTCGAGGTTTTGAGACTTGAACCCTAGATATATTAGGACAAATGATGCAGAATCAAAGCATGATTCCAATGGATAATAAATATCAAAGAGACGAGGGAGGAAAGGTTATGAGAATATCAATATGTGAGCATGTGACTAGTCATGGCGTAATAGCCTCCGACCTGAGGTAGGAGAAAACTACTACTCCATTAGATCAAGATCCGAAGGACGTGAGGGAGTCCATATAAGGAAAGCATATATGACGCCATATGACAACTTATAAAGTATTAGAAAATCCAAAATAAATCATGTGCAATTAAAAAAAAGAACCATAGGAAATCAACCACATTAAATGAAATATTTATGAAATTAATCGTTTCAAAACACATTTCCTTCTAAATCTATTTGAGGGTGGAATAATTGCTCAAATGCTATCAAATTTAGAAACCACACCAAACATGATATGAGGCATTAGTTTTTCACATCAATTTTCCCTTTTAAAGACATCTTGTATTTTATTTAATACTTTTGATTATATAATATATTTTATTTCTTAATAAATTTGAGGCATTAATGAACATTCAAAAGATGTGAAATGTGGCCTACAAGCAAACTTAAATGTGAAGAGTCTTATGTTGCTATTAATTTTACATTTTGGAATTGTTTACTATTTTATTTAATATTTTGTATATTAAATATATTCACTCTCCTAAAGTATACTAGGATAGATAAGATTGTCCAATTAATGTGTAAATTCACGCATAGGCCAATTTTAGTATGCATAATTCAAATTTGGGAATTTTTCCTATTTAAAAGTCATTTAATAATTTATTTTATATTTTTTGGCTCCTATTCTTATTTTCTTTTTAAAAGAATTAAGATAGTTATTATTAAGAAAATTATGTGAAACTTGGCACCCAATGCGATTGGGACCCGAGGAACACAATTTTTTATATTAGATTTGGCTTTTGTAGTTTCCTTTGATGAGTTAGATCACCATTATGGTTTAGGTCATTTATTTACATATATATTATTATAAATCCCCTTTTTCATTACTAATCTTGAATTAGAGTCCCATCAGATTTCACATTGTTACCCATGAGAGTCATCTTTTATAATTAGGAACAAAAACCTATACACTTCTTATTTATCCCATTAAATCCATATTTATTTGGGTAATGCAACATTATTCACAATTATTGATATGTAAATTCACATTGTTGTTCTAGTACATGTTTTAAACATATTACTTCTCTTACAACATACCTTAGTCAATATTATCTCATGTGACATATTTTTATGTATTCTGCATTGGTCATTTGGTTAATATGAGAGTATTATGTCATATTTGTTTGCAAGCCTATTCATGTTTCAATTAAGTATATAATGCTATCCTTGTTTGGTTAAATCTAAGAAGCCAATCTTACTATATTTCTAATCATGGGAATAGGATAAGATCCTAGATTTTGGGACATTACGGGTGCCCATAGAAGTCCTTTCAATCCTCCTTACTGACTCCATTAAGGTGGAAAACTTCAAGAATGAATCCATAGATAATGCGATCCTTGCAGTTCAACATTAAATCCTTTCTCAAACTATTGAATCTTCTCCTCTTAGGTCAGATCTATATGTGGATAGAACTACAAAAAACTCCACAAATGAGATATAATCATTCACCATCATCATCTTTTCTAGGATCTCTCAAACTGCATGATCTTCTCACCCACATAAGATAGAGGGAAGTATCTATTCACAAACTCTCTCTTAAACTCCATCCAAGAGATGTCCTCCCCCTAACTTTTCTCTTCCCTAAAGGCTCACCAGTGGTCAATGTCCCCCTTTAGTAGGTAGATGGCATGTTTCTCTTTTTCCTCATTTCAGAAGGCTCAAAAAGCAAAAATATTTCCCAAGATCTATAAGCTATATGCCAACATTCGTCGGGTATGAGGTACCCATGTACTCCCCAACCCCACATGTTTTAGCCATTCAAATGTATTTCTTGAAATAGTCAACGAATCATGCTTCTACCTTCCTAGGCCAAGATCATGCACACAAACTGAGTGAATTCATATATCATTTGTTTAAACATGGTACATGATGCACACATCGTATGCATACACTTGGGATAACAAATTTGTAGACCCTAATGGATATGCTGAAATACTCAAACACTTACACGCAAGCTCACATGTTCATATCATACATAGGAAGGTGACAAGTTAGGGGTTAAACCCAAGGGAGAGAGAGGGAACCAAATCCATGTTTGATATAGTTAGGTTCCTAATGAGGAGTCTAGGGTTCGAGGGTTTAGCTTATTTTTTGTTGAATTACACTAAGGGGTCAAGAAAGAAATTGAGAGAGAAAGTTCAAAGGTGAAAGTAATTAAAAATTAAGTATCTAAGCAATGAAAAGAGTAAATTATACTAAGTCTAGAAAGAGAAAGTTAACAATAACACAAGCTAACAAAGCAATTCTACTTAACAACCTAGAGAGAGCAACTATCTAGATTGCACAAGAAGGGAACTAGACTAGCAATTAAGCAAGAATGACAAGTATCAGATGAGATTAGTAACTAACTAGAAAATAATAACAAAAGAAATCACAAAGAAACACTAAATAACCTAGAAATATTTAACTACTAAGTGCAAGACAATTAATTAGGAAGGTAAGTGAAGAAACTAACAAAGCAAGCATTATCTAATCAAAAGAGAAATTAGGGTTTAGATCAATTAATGGAAATGTGGGTCATTTGAGGTAATGTGACTAGCAACTAGGTTGTGGATCATAACATGAAAACCATACCCATTCATTTAGATTACCAAACCAAAAAACAATTTAGAGGAAAGAAAATTGTCCTAAACTACTAATTGGACATGGATGGAATAGGGTGTATATAGGGGAACTACTCCCTAGCACCACCTGTCCAACCTTGAAAGGCTCATTTGGATTAGGGTTTAGGTGTACTAAACTAGGATTTAATCAAGTATAGGTTTATTGGATATTATATATTAGGGAAATTGGGGTCCAAGGGTAGTAATGGAGGGTGGAAATGAGGATATTTCACCTCACATCACCTACCGTCCAGCCTTTAGATAAATCCAAGCCAATTGCACTAAGTGCTTCTAAACCAGATACTTAGAACTCTCACATAGGAGTAGAAGAAGAGATTTATATGTAAGAAAATGGGGTGATATCTAGGTATCCACTAGTTGGACCTATGATCATATTTCAAAATAGCTATATATAGGCTATTTTCTCCTAGAACCTAAGCGGTTTCAAGAACAAATCTCAAGATAATCCATGTTTTCAAGAACAAACCAAAATATACTTCATGGGAAATGAGACAGAGTAGAACATAACCATTAACATATACATGTGAGCACCCTTTTTAGCAAAATAATTGAGCACATGAAAGTTAAGTTTGACATGACAGTTAGGCATAAGGTAGTTTTTGGATGTCTACAAGTTGATCATGCATAAGATTCTCTCTTGCTATTCCTATTGATTGCCTTGACCTGCATATGTCACCAGTGGAGTATCACACTATCCTCAGATATCGTCTTATGATTCCTTTATTTCCAATTGATGAGATATGTCCAATTTGTAGTAAGGCATGTTTTGACACTTTTGGGAGGCATACAATTCATCGTAGGGATCTTCCAAGTTTTCAATACATGCATGATCTTATGAGGAATGTTCTTATTCGTATGTATGCCTAGAGAGCCAATCATATGATGATTGGAGTGTGGCATTAGATACTTCATTTGATAATAATAAAGCCAATTTTGTCTATTATGTTTGTCTCACTCATGAGATGATGACACATACATAGTAGATGTCTAAAGAATGATGTTATTTGATGACCTAAACAATGAGATCATATGTATGATAAGAGTACAATTATTCTTGTTATGTCCCTAGTCAGATATTACAGTGGAAGAAAAATAGACAACAATAATATATAAGACTAGAGTGTGTGTTCACTGATGACAAAGTTTCATTAGTCATGATATGTGATCTAGGGTCAAGTACAAATGTACGTGTTAGAGAATAGTGTCTCAGACATACCCATCATGAGATTGATACATGAATACCATGGAATGGTAGTCACAATTAACTCTCATAGTGATAGTGGTGAATGTGGTTCTAAGACCTAAAGTCACTACACTCATCACATGTTGCTCATTGTATTTAGACATCTTTCAACGTGAACTTGAATAAGTGTTTCCATAAAGGTGATGTTTAGGTGCATTGTGACACATGGAGATTGAGTGTGAGTGATGTAGATGGGATTTGTCCCTCCTACAAGAGATTGATATCCATGCCTCTTGATAAGTGAGACTGAGAAATGTATGTCCATACTCATGTGATTCAATATGTGATATGTTATCTCACATGCATCTTAGATAGCCTGCTCTAGTTCAAGGAACATGGATTAAACATTGAAGAGGATGATGATTCCATGCCTTGAGTTTAATCCAAATATCTGAGACAAAGGAACTATGTGATCATGGTAACACTGATCACAGATTGTAGGTTGAAGTTGTTGTCCAACTTTCCAAACTACTTGGGTGGCAATGATGTGTTGCTAGATACCGCTCATTGCTTCTGATGTCATAAGTTGGTTATGGACATTCACTGCCAATGTAATTTGGGACCTATAGGTTCACACACATAGGGTGCACTTGGAATAGGAGTTTATTCATGAATAATGTTTAATTTGATTACTAAAAGTATTTAGGTATTTAGTTTAACAATTAATGTTCAAAATTAACTAACTGGACTCTGGATCAATTGGTTCAAGTATTGAACTGATCATTTGGAGTGTTAGGTCGATTGAAATCAACATTGGTTGAACAATGCCTGACCATGGCATCAATTGACTGGTTCACCTAGTAAACCGACCGGTTCATGGTCCCAACCGATCGGTTCATATGATGAATTGCTCGGTTGAATGGTCAATTCGATTGGATCAAGGATTGATGTTGATGTCATGATTTGCATGAATCATGCATTTATTACCAATATGATTCAAAATAGGAAAACAAATGAACTGATAGGTTCATGAATGGGATGATCATTTGGGTAGGTGAACCGACCGGTTTGCCATCCAAAGTTTTCAAAAAATTTGTGAAGCCCATCCTTTCGACTCCCGCCTAGACTAGGAACCCTGACCCTAGACTCTCCTATAAATATAGGGGTATTGGGGGCTTCCTAGATACGACAGTTAACTCTGAAAATTGCCGTCCTCTCTGGTCGTGGTAACCAATAAAGAGCCCGAGCAACTCCTACCCGATAAAGGGAGGGATAGAAAGGGAGATAATTGTGGGAGAGGAAATCAATGCTAGTACACTGACATTCAGAGGGACATATCCTTTTCGTTGGATCTAGTAGCACAACATCGAGTTCTTGGTGGTCCGCATGGACTACTCTAGAGGCGAGGAGTTTTTCTCACTAGGAGGACACTGTCAACCTCCATCCATGGTGCTGCACCAGGAGGCTACTGTCGAGTGGCCGGTCAATGGATATCCAGAATCTAGACATTTGATCTAGATTTGACTTTGAAATTTAAAAAAAATCGACATCCACGTAATCTTGATTGGATTTAGGATATCAAATTTCATATTCAAAAATTTTGGATAGGATATCATATGTGGGTATATCCACTCCTAAAAAATCTGAAGACAAATATATACATATATTATAAAAAAATACTTTATCTATATATACAAATATGAAATTATAGATATTTTATCATATACATTCTAGTAATATAAATATTTTCTATATATATATTATGTCAATTAACAATAAATTTATGATTTTGGGTTCGGATTAGATATTTATCCAAAATTGGATAATGTTCATTCAAATGAGATTCATTTATTATTACATGATATCTGTCAGATATCGAATCAAATATCAGATTAAATATTTTATTCCGATTTAGTTATTTGATAAATCAATATATACTATGTATTCGATCCATTTATAGGTCTAGGTGCTAACTATTGTTTGAGTGTTGCTGTTAGAAGAAGAAGCTCGCTACTGCTTGAAGAAGAATCATGATACTACATTAAGAGTTGTCACTAGACTTGCTCTAGGACCTGGTATAACTCTTGTTTCCCTGTTTCCTAGGTACATTGTTGTTGACGCAATCTGCTAGTTAAAGAATTAGGCTTTAATTTTTTTGTTTCCCCTTCCTTATATGTCACCTCGATTTTCCAACAGTGGTATCAGAACCACATCAATTGCAATGTATCTGGATTTAAATTGATAAATGATTAGATTCATTTTATTACATATGAAATGATTATTAAAATGATTAATGTGCATATCTGATTAAATACCACCTCCAAACCCAATATATATATATATATATATATATGATGTGATATACATGAAATCCATATGCATCATCCTAAAAGTGTTTTGATGGTGAATGTTAGCATGGTTATGGCACCAATAAACCTAGATCTATGTGTGCATGGTTGTGGTTGTTTATTCCTATTTATATCTCAGTTTGCATACAAAGCATCTCTCCTCCTTCCCAAATGTAAATTAATGCTCTTATTCCTATTTCCCTTCAAATGTAACTCGAGCATTTCCCTTTTATAATGTAATATGAAATATGATAGTTTTAAATCATGTTTTGTCATGAGAAGATGTTTTGTACCAGATGAACCGACTGCCTCAAAGACAAATCATTTGAGTGAAGAACGAAGGAGAGAAAATGAGAGGACAAGATGAACCAATCGACTGGTGGTCAAGCTGGTTGGTTGGAGGATTCCAGACTTCAATTGAATCAGAGAACCTGACGACCATTGCAATATTTCAACCGAGCAGCCAGGAGGCAAGCCGGTTGGTTCAAGCATTGAACTGATCAATCTAGATTGGTTCGAGCATGGATTTTCACCTACAATGGGTTGCCACATGTGATGTGGACCTTAGGTGCTAGCAATTCCTTGTGGCTCCAAGGAATTTTATTAGACTGGCCATAACCATCACTCATATATTTTTTATTGCATGTTTTCATTGTGGTATACATGCTATAAATATGTGGTGATTGGATATGCATATGTATTTATATTTAAATTCCCTCAATCTAAATATTTTTCCTTAGATGCTTTCCATAATCAACACACATGAAAGGTTTGATCGACTATCCCTGGGCAGGCCAAGCATGGTGAACTGACCATCTCATGGAAGTGTGATGGTAGTTATGTGGGTGTACCAAGCAAGATGCATGTCTATCATGTTGGCTTTTGGGACAGGCTTAACTGGGTGCCCTTAATGAGATTAAGCACCTAGAAGCATGGACTATGGTAAGGAGTTGCACATACCATCTATCCAAGAATTGCATGAGATGCAATTGGAAAAAGTTTCCTACCTTAATTATTGGTTATGAACGCTGGTGTTCGCTGGGTAATAATTCAATTGTTCTGGGTCTTGGCTCACTAGAAGATTTTATGTTGAATCTTCTGAATTGATACATTAGGGTTATCAGTTTGAATAAAAATACTGGGAGCGATAATTAATTAAATGCCTAATTAATATCAACATTATTATCAAATCAAATCAAAAATTGTTTTGACAAAGTTGCTAAATACCCTTTTTGTAGAATCTAATGGCAAACAAAAACGCATTATCATTGCCATCAATCCTCACGAAGGATGAAACTAAATAAGATTTACTTCCACTTCTAGTTTAGGACTTTGAGAAGCATTCCCATCAATGAGCAAAGGCTCTATGTCCTTGAAGGACAAGAGCCACATGGACCTGCTCCAAGTGCACCTAAGGCTGAAATTGATGCTTACTTGAAGCATTCCAATGATACGGTAGACATCAAATACTTATGATGAGCTATATGAACTATGAGTTGCACGAACAACATGAAAACATGGACATTCTTGAGATGGTAACACATCTTAAGAATCATGTAAAGCAAGCAAGGTATGATGTCTCAAAAGTGTTGTTTGAGTGTAAAATGACAGAAGGAGAGACCAATGTGATCAATATGATTGGGTATGTAGAGAAACTAGAGTTGGCCATGGATATGATTCTACAGTAGTTGTCTGAATCATATAGGCAGTTTATCAAGTTCTATCACTTGAATAACTTAGCCAAACCACTGTCTGAATTGCTTCACATTTTGATAAATGCCAAAGAACAAATGAAGATGGACAAACCCATGACGATGATCAACAAAGTAGAGTCCAAGGACAAATGCAAGGCCAAGAAGAATTATGAGGTTAAGCTGAAGTCCAAGTCTTCTGCACTTTAGATAAGGAGAAGGGTAAGTGCAAAGGAATTTTTCCTTTTCACTTAAAACATTAATGAAGGAAAGTGCCACCATTGTGTTTCGACAATTGAAAGGAACTATCCTCTTGATATATGATCTGATAAAGTTCAAGGAGATATATATCTCTACTCCATGATTTGAGAAGAAGTAAGCTAAAAACTATACAGAGAAAAAGTTGCTACCACTGTAGTTGGAATCTTTCATTCATGGGCATGTAATAGAATTAGTGAATTGCTATTATGTACCTGCCATTAATTAAAATGGCATGTATATTGTATGGACAAGAACAATGTGAGTAAATTAATATTTCATGGCAATACCCTATGTCTCATAAACTATATTTGATAGTTCTAGAGACAAATGTGTGTGACACATATGATGAATGACTCGATGACTCAAACAATGAATACCCATAACATTTTCATGTAAAGAACATAAATGATAATTGCATTTCTAGAATCCATAATGATGGTTATCTAGACTCTTTTGGTTATTGAAACATTATAGACAAACAAGTTTTGTTTACTGGGAAATATGACAAAAGCATCTTCACTAGAAGTAGTGGGAGAGTGACCATTCTATTAGGTGTTATATATACTGATGTATATGGACCTCTTAGAATAAATGCTAAAGGTAGTTATCAGTACCTCATTATATTTAGTGATGATATCAATAGATATGGAAGTTTGTATTTAACGAAATAAAAGTATAGATTTGTTGAAGTGTTTAAAGAGATTATGAATAAGTGTGTAACTAACTCGATAAAAGTATTAAGACATCTCGATATGATTGATGTTGAACTATTATAAACCAAGAGTTTGAGGACCTTCTGGAGAGATCTTGATAGTGTATCACAATGAAATGTGTCAGAAATAAGGAATCAAACCTTGTTAAGTCGTGGTGCAATTATCAATAAATCCAGCTAATCTTCCAATTTCCTTTTGGGACATGATTTACACTAAAATGATGTACCGTCTAAATTGGTTCAAAAGACACCATATGAGATATGGAGTGGGAGATGTCCCGATATGTCTTATATAAATATTAGGATTGAAATATTATCTAAGAAAACTAGTTTCTTAAAATGCTTTGTCCATAAATCACATAAATGATATTTTTTTGAATACTACTTTGACATTCCAATCCTACAACAAAAGTGTTTGTTGTGAGGATGGATGAATTCATTAAGAGGAATTTAATTCTAAAGGATTCATTGGGAGAAAAGTAGAACTCGAAATGTTTGAGAAAAACAATAAAACATTGAACCTAAAGAGGTACAACAAGAACATTGAGAATCACAAAATGTTGTGGAATCTCAACTTCCTTATGTAACACAAAACCTCATAAGTCTAGTAGAACACACCTTGAGTTTGAAATATTATGATATCTAATAACTGAAAAAGGCAATGAGTTGATCATATATGATGATTTAACAACCTACCTAGATACTATTGAGGGAATAGAGTCTGAGAAGTGTCTTGAGGCCTTGAGATCCAAGATGGACTCCACATACACCAATAAGGTATGACCTTGGTGGATCCAAATCAAGAAGTAAAACCCATAGTGTACAATTGGGTCTTCAAGAAGAAAACCAACATGGAAGGGTAGATTGGTTGCAAAGAGTATCAAACAAGTGCAAGGCATTGAACATAATGAAATCTTTTCACCACTTGCCATTGTTAATTCCATTAAGATCATGCTTGCTAAAGAAGCTTAGTGAGACTATGAGATTTGTCATATGGATGTTGAAACCACATTCCTTATTTGGAATAATCATGAGGATGTGTGGGTGACATAGCCTAAAGGTTTTATAAATCCAATAATGAAAATAAAGTCTGTAGGGTACAAAGGTCAATCCATGTGATTGAAACAAGCATCTCAAAGGTGAAATCTTCAATTTGAAAAGACAATCAAAGAGTTTGACTGAAGATGAAATATGTGATTATGCAAGATTTGGTGGGAGTATATTTATATTCCACATAATGATGGGGAACAACATTCTTATACTACATATATTAAAACCTAGCAGAGAAAGTACGTTCTCTATGAAGGGTTCAGGCAAAGCATTCTATGTGATAGTAATTGAGATCTATAGAGATAGATCTAGAAAGCTAATGACCTAAGAAAGAGCACATATATTGGCTATATGTTGAAGGGGTTCAACATACTAGACTCATTGAGAGAAAACTTGTCCATGTTCCATGGAGTTAGTCTCTCTGGAGCCCAGTGTTCTAATTCTTGTGAAGAATGGGAAAACATGAGCGAGATTCCATATAAATTCACAATGGATCTATCATGTATGCAATGTTATGTACTCATCCCATTATCTCATATGTATTGGACATGATGAATTGATATGTACTCATCCAATTGTCTCATACGTATGGGACATGACGAGTGGATATCTTTCCAATCCTAGTGAAAGTCACTAGACTATTATCAGGAACATTCTTAAGTACTTGAGACGCACTAAAAAATTAGTTCCTTGGTTATGGTAATAAGAAAGAGTTGGGTGTAAAGGGTTACATTGATTCAAGCTTCCAAAATGATAAATAAAATTAACCATTATAATATAAATTTATGTTTGACCTTAAAACAAAAAATTGTAAGATGGACAAGTTTCAAGCTAAAGATAGTTGTTTAAATTTTACAATAGAAGCCAAATATCTTGGTCTGATAAGAACAACACAAGATACTATATAGAAGTTCACAATATGAACTTGTAGGAGGTTCCAACCATTGATATCATAATAGAAATACTATGACAACAATGGAACTACTGGATAGGAAAGGAATCTCAGATAACATACTACAACATTTCCATCTCATACGATATGTCATACATCAAGGAGATGTGAAACTTGCAATATACCGACCAGAAGGAAACATTGCTAAACCTGCTATAAAAGCACTTTTATAGTAGAAAGATAATGGACATGTTAATATCACTTGGAATAAGATTTATGGGTGATTGGTTCTAAGTGCAAGTGGGAGTATGTTGGCATGTATGCCCAAAGAGCCAATCATATAATGGTTCGAGTGTGTCATTAGATACTTGATTTGATTATAATAAAGGTAATTCCATTTATGATGTTTGTCTCACTCATGAGATGATGACACATACATAGCGTCTAAAGAATGATGTTACTCGATGTCATATGCCTTCAGGTTGATGACCTGACCAATGAGATCATATGTATGATAAGTGTACATATATTCTTGTTATGTCCCTAGTTGGATATTATTATGGAAGCAAGATAGACAACAATAATACAAAAGACTAGAGTGTGTCTTGACTGATGATAGAGTCTCATTAGTCATGATATGTGATATAAAGTCAAGCACATAGGTTCCTATTAGAGGACAAGGTATCAGATAGACCCACCATGAGAGTGATACATAGATACCATAGAATGGTAGTCATAATCAACTCTCATAGTGATAGTGGTGATTTTGGTTCTTAGACCTGAAGTCACTACACTCATCACATGTTGTTCATTGTATTTAGATGTCATCTAACAAGACCTTGAATAAGGGTTGCTATAAAGGTGATGTCCAGGTGCATTGTGAGACATGGGGATTGAGTGTGAGTGATGTAGATGTGATTTATACCTCCTACAAGAGATTGATATCTAGGTATCTTGATAAGAGAGACTGAGAAATTCATGGCCATACTCATGTGATTAAATATGCGATATGTGAATTCACATGCATCTTAGACAGTCTGCTCTAGTTCAAGGAACATGGATTGAACATTGAAGAGGGTGATGATTCCATGCCTTGAGTTGAATCTAGATATCACAGACAAAGGAACTATACGATCACAATAACATTGATCATGGATTATAGGTTGAAGTTGTTCTCCAACTTTCCAAACTACTTGAGTATCAATGACGTGTTGCTAGATACTGCTCAGTGCTTGTAATGTCATAAATTGGCTAGTGACATTCAGTGCCAACGTAATTTGTGACATATAGGGTCACACACATAGGATGCACTTGGAATAGGAGTTTACTCATCAATGATGTTTAATTTGATTACTAAAAGTGTTTAAGTATTCATTTAAACAACTAAGGTTCATATTAGACTAACTGGACTCTGAACTAATTTGTTCAAGAGTTGAACTGATCATTTGGTGTTCACCTAGTGATTGACTGATTCATGGTCCCAACCAAACAATTCATATGATTAATCACCCAGTTCAATGGTCAATTCGATTGAATCAAGGATTGGTGCTCATGTCGTGATTTGCATTAATTGTGCTTGATTACCAATATGATTCAAAATAGGAAAACACATGAATTGACCAGTTCATTCATGAGACGATCATTTGGATAGGTGAACCAACTGGTTCTCCATCCAAAGTTTCCAAAAGATTCATGAACTTTTCCCTTTTGACTCCTGCATAGATTGGGAACCCTAACCCTAGCCTCTCCTATAATTAGAGGGGTACTAGGGGCTTCCCAGACACAATAATTAGCTCTAACAATTGTTGTCCTCTCTGGTTATGGTAACAAATAGAGAGCCTGAGCAAGTACTACCCAACAAACAGAGGGATAGAAAGGGAGAGACAATTGTGGGAGAGCGAATCAGTGCTAGTACACTGATGTTCAAAGGGACAACTCGTTTCTATTGGATCTGGTAGCACAACATGGAATCTTGATGGTACACATTGACTACTCTAGAGATGAGGAGTTTTTCATGCCAGGAGGACACCATCAATCACCATCTATGGTGCTTCACTAAGAGGTCACTGCTATTCGAGTGTTGTTGCCTGAAGAAGAAGCTCGTAGCTACTTCAAGAAGAAGCACAATACTGCATCAAGAGTTGTCGTTGGACTTGCTCCAAGACCAAGTATAACTCTTGTTACCCTCTTTCTTAGATACATTATTGTTGATGCAATCTGTTAGTAAGGGAATCAGGCTTTAATTTTTTTTGTTTCTGCTTCCTTATCTATCACCCCGATTTCCCAACAATTCTCTATGATTTACTTAGACATTCATGTGTAGCTGCTAATAAGGAGCTACATGTGAACTTTTTGATATTTCCATAAGAGAGGAGAACAACATTTAGACCTACCAATGTTTTGATTTTTGGATGGGTTATATAGAAACATGCATGTGTAGATCTGATAGGAGTTTCTCCAGTGGTGGGATTGAGGAGTGATGCTTCTATAACAAGACAAGCTGCCCTTAAAGATGCCTCATCCAAAGTGGTCAAGCATGAGAAAGCTTGTATTGGCAATCACACACCCTTATCCCCTTTGGATTAGTTACTTTTGGATTCTTAGTACCAAAGGCTATGGCGCTTCTGAAGACGGTCCAAAAAGTGATGAATAATACTTTTATGACTCCCAAGTGTATGGATGTAGTGTTTCAAAGGATTGGTTTTGCAATCCATAAAGGACTAGTGGCACATATTCTTGCCCACTTGCCTTCTACTTTGATGTAAATCCTCAATTTGATAAGTTTGTATCATTAAAAAATGAAATAACAAAGTTTTCACATTATTTTCCCTACAACATGTTATCAAAGTTACATGTTTCCTCAAACAACCCACCTAGGGGGCTTAACTACTCATAAAAAAAGAAAAGAAGAAAAAAGGAGTAAAGAAGTTGATAACCATAGAATCTTGGTGAAGACTCCTCCTTATTCACCTCCTATTGTAGAAACCCGTCCTTCTCCCTCCTTTGTGGTTGGATGGGGTGGAATGATGAATGGAAGTATCCCAATTCAAAAAAAACTAGGGTTTTGAAGTAGAACATGGTGGAAATGAGGCGGGAGTATGTGAGAAGAAGTAGGTGGATCAATGAATACTCAAGTGGGTGGCAGTCAGTGCTAACCCTGACTCCCAACCACCACCAAGGTATACAGTAACTAGAGAAGCCTAGGGTTAAGTGGTGGTGGAATAGGAAAATCAGTGTAAAAGATCAGTTAGGGTTGTTTGCCACCATGACTGCTTTTGTCACCATGGACTTGGTGGATGGAATGATCATGGTCGTGCTAGAGTGAAACAGGCAAGGTGAAAGATTATAAAATGTTAGGGAAAATTTGGGTTTTGGGAGGTTGGAAACATGACCGGGGTTGGCACCATGGTTGTGGTGGGTAGGTGGTGACATGGCTATGGTGAATGCCACAATTATATTGGTGGAAAGGAGGACTTGTCTATTTTTTCATTCTCGTTGTTTTAGAAGGCCCCCACCATATCCTTTTTGGCTGGAACAGATGTGGTGGATCTTGCATGCCATGACCATTTTGGTGGTTACAACTATAGTAGATGACTTGTTGTGGTTGCTTCACTCTTACATTTTAACTGTTATTGGAGCATTTGTTCCATAGTCGTGGCATGTACCACAACCTATTTATTAGGGCTCAACTATGCATTTGAGCTCCAAAATCCTTCTTCCCACTACTATTTGCATTGGACCAATTTTAGACTACTTGTGATGTCTTGGTATGATCTAGTACTCATCCAAGGGTGTAGAAACCCTAGGATCCTCTTCTCTCACTCTCCCTTCCATCCAATGCATGGTTCAAGCACCTGCCAAACAAACAAAGAACAAATGTAAGTGCATTTAATAGTAATATGCTTATTGAGGAAAATAATATGTACCCTAATATGTTTAGATGTGATCAAAGAGTAAATTGACTCAAAATGATGCCCTAAACGAGGGATGTATCACGATCCCAAAATTAAAACATACTTTCCTCAAGTATGATCTAACTCAATCTATAAGGAGTGGGACCTGAGACGGGATCCACCCCCTACTAAATTTGAGGATTAAGCCATCTATTCCAAACACACTAAAAAGGTATGTTGGAATAGATGTATTTCTCTCTCTCAAATGATGATATACAAAAAGACCAAAGTATAGCAGCAGAGTAAAATTTCATGACTATATTCAATTTTACAAAAGTACATCATCATCTCCCATATAGGGTTTACATGAAGGTTACAACATCATCAAGATCTATGTGGAGGGATATCCAACTATCTCAATTCTATCTCCCAAAAGCTCCACCTAATAGGTCCATGTCACCATGTTGAAATTTCCAAGTCCTACACCTGGGGTTGGAAGCATACCCCATCAAAAGGAAAAATTGAACAAGATATCAACATGAATACTGGTATGTGCATATTGAATATGTATTGAGAAATATAAGGAATAAAGGACATCAAATAAATAAGGCTTCCCATAGAGGAGGAAATTACCACCCAAGTAGGTATCAAAAGAATATGAATTTTAGAAGATGATATACACGAACACTTTCCATTAATAAAACCTAAAAGTTGTGCCAAAACAACACATATAAATTTTTAGCACAAACCCATCACAATAATATCAACCTACATGCAAGTGATATAACCATAGAACTAAATTCAATGGCGGCTAAGGCTCACAACATTAAAACCTGATAGAGAGTGGCACACAACCAAACTCCCTTGGCATACAAGCTAGGGTATGGGTCATACGATCCTACATCCTAGTACATAAAGGTACAAGAGGACAAATGTAACGTCCTGAAATGTTGCCTCCACAATTAACTCCTAAACGTGGAGATTAAAACCCGAAGACGTTATGGAAGAAGCATCAAGCAATATATAGCAACCAGAAAACTTTATTGCATATTCAAATATTTGTATTACATGACATGAGTTACAATAATGTTTCAAATATTACATTCAATTGATTAGCATTTAAACATTTGAACATCAACTAAGCATTTGATCATTTAGCCTTATGCTGCTCCTGCTAGTATCTAGTTAGAAAAGCCACACGATGAAACTTGAGATCTTCTTTAACCTACGGTGGGAGGGGAATAAGAACTGTAGCAAGAGGAGTTAGACAAATGTCTAAGTATGGAGAGGCATCAAAATATAAGCAAAATATGTAAATGTTGAAATATTTAGTAACATGGGAATTTTTTTTGTAAATGAAAGACATAAAAAATTGATCATATGATATGAAAGTTTGAGCATGCCATATTAAATTGAAACACATAATAAGAGAGAAAAGAGCATATAAATTATTTTATTGTATCATTCCCCACTCAGTCCAGGGGATTGTTAACCAACCCTAGATCTAGCTTGTGGCCTGCAACTACAGCTAAGGTCACATAGACCATGAGTAACAACAATATATATTCACTTCGCACACTGTCGTTAAACACATCACATAGATACTGATGTTAAACATGTGCTAATTCTACCCTTACAGCTTCCTCTGTCCCACCGCTGCACACCACTGGTGTGGTTTGTAGGCCTCTGATTCAATGCCTACTCAAAGGGTAGTCCTGCAGCCCGTGCTCTGCCCTCGAGGTGGGGTCAGTTTCTAACCATATCTCTCCATGGTCTAGCGGCCTAGTGCAGGTGTCGTCACCTCAACGGTCGTTATACACAACCTTTGATGATTTATCTCACAGACCAGCAGTACTTTGGCTGCCCTCAAGGTGGGGTAGGTGTAAGGGATAGGATATTCCTCCTCTCTTATCCATCCTAAGGATACGATCTAGATCAAACATAACCTATCGATCTTAATCTTCCGGTCCTCACCGGCTCTGGGACTATAAAACCACTCTTCAGTGGTGGAATCTCAACAATAGTGATCATAATTTTATTAAGCAATGATCAAATTTATTAAGGATCACTATTCATGATTTCAATCTCATCATTTTAACATTTTCATCATTTTCTCAAATATAATCTTTTTAATCATGACCAAGACCGGTTAAAAACCAAAAGGATGAAGATTGATGATGGTAGTAAACCATTTGTTGCAAGGTTTCAATCTAGCTGAGAGACATTAAGATGGAACTTTGATTTAGACTATAGAAATAACTTATTTTGAGAAGTAAATTCCTTATGATGTTGATGTTGATAAGAAAGTGAGTTTCAATTGAATATTTATGTTTATATACATGTAGTTAATTTTCATACTAAAATCTAAGAATTTAATGATACATAGGGGTAAAGTCTACTAGGTTTTGAATCACTTTAGATTAGGTATACAATAAAAGAAAGATCCATAATAAGGAATGAAACAAAAATAAACACTAACATATGAACTCGTAAACCATTGCATTATATTAACTTCTACATTTTTGGAATCAACAGATCGTGCATTGAACTTATCTTGAATAAGGCTCGTGAATGAGGAGTGAAGTTGATGACTCATTAAAATGTTTAGGATTTGGTACAAAATGTTTGCATGATGCTTATGAATCATCAAAAGATAACCATTAAGTGAGATATGTATCAAAATGACTCAGAAGAGGATACTCCATACAACAAATTAGATAGCAAGGTGATGACTCAGCAAATAGTACTCCATACCTTCTAATTCTATACTCTTTAAGATATATTTCTCAAAAGACATGAGTACTACTTGGCAGCACACTCGACATCTTGGCATGATCTGTTCTATGGAAAGTCCATGTTCTTCCTCATGCTTAGTTCTAGTTAAGCATGATTCTCTTGTAGATCTTCTTTATCAATGGTTGTCTCCAATATTTCAAGTTGCTTGAGAAAGGAAAAGAAGACAGTGAATGAGTTCCTTCGATCTCGGTTGAAGTGAGATAACAAGGACATGTGGGAAAGGATTGATTGGGAGTTATGTGGTATATGTTAATAGGATGTTAGAGGAGACCTTGGTCGTCACATGTGTAGGTTGAGATGTGAAGAAGAAAGTAGTGGAGCTGTAGAGGGCTACAGGTGAAGATGACTCATTTGATTGTCTTGGTTGGTATTTATAGAGGGGGAGGTGATTCGGGGAAGGCTTCAGGTGTGGGATGAGCCGAGATTAGGATAAGGAGGGATGGGGTTCTGATTTCTCATTATTTCTCAAATAAAGAAACAATAGTTTTTCTGACAAAGAGGAGATGTTCCCTGGATGTTTATTGGCTTAAATGAAGGGTGGTTCACATGTCCCTTGAGTTGTCAAACCAGCCCATCAAAGTTTGTTTCCTGAGATGTACTTTCATAGGTAGGGTGGGCGGCCAAAAGCACCTTCTTGTTCACACCCTGTGCCATTGCCATGGACACAAACAGGGATGGAGGAAGTCTTTTCAAGCCTCATCTTGCCTATCTACGCACCTATTATGTATCTGAGATAGCTGCAAACTTGTTCACCAATCTTCATGGCAAACCGTGGTCGAAGGAGGCAATAGTTGGTTACTGCAATTTGGGGCGTCACTGTGGGCTTGAAGTTGCAGCAGTTGCTTCACAACATTGGTGGTCGATGGTGGTGGATGGCAGTATGGTGGCTGGCGACTGTAGCTCTCCTTGGAGCCTATGTTGCTGTTGTCGGTGGTCAGGAAACCATGTGGGCACTGTAGATTGGCTGTCGGTGCCTGCAGGTCACTGCTTTGTTCAGTCGGAGATGATACATACTGGAAGAGAAGGCAAGGGGAACTGAAAGCCGGGAGGGAGAGAGAAAGGGTGAGACGAGTGATTGGGTGGTGTTGGGAGAAAGCAACCAATCAGGTGGAGTGAGGAAAAAGAGGAGTGGGGTCGA
The DNA here is from genome assembly GCA_963693085.1 of Alisma plantago-aquatica. Taxonomy (NCBI): domain Eukaryota; kingdom Viridiplantae; phylum Streptophyta; class Magnoliopsida; order Alismatales; family Alismataceae; genus Alisma; species Alisma plantago-aquatica. The sequence continues at coordinate 602,237,900 of OY856411.1, forward strand.
GTGTTTGATGTGGTACGATCACATTGGATAAATATGGTTGCCGCTAGCAATCGTGGTGGCCATGCGTGGGGTTAAGAGAAAGAGTGGGGAGGGATGAGTCGGGGGTTGGCTTGTTACCAAGGAGAGGAAACCAATCGGGAGGAGAAAGACATAAAGTGGGGGAAAGAGAGAGAGCGTGAATGAGGGAGAGTGAGTTGAAGATAATGAGAACAAATGGAGAAGTGGGCCCTAAGGAAAAAGCAAGGTAATCATCAATGCATAGGGAGCAACTCTCGTTGCTTAAAAGGGCTGGAAACGAATGCTTTGACTAGGGAAATTATGGATGGGCATTATTATTATAGTTAAGTCCTATATTTTGGCTTTAAAAGGAAATAATTAAGATGTTTCATTTCAAACAAGATTAATAATCTTTGTATGGTCATCTACTAGTTGACTAGGTTTCCATTTCATATTTTAATATTTTTTTACATTTAAATAACTCTATTTTTTCACTGTACTCATCTTTCCATAATTTTGGAAAAGTGATTTCTTTCAAATTAGTTTACTTTTCCTTTCTTACTTGTTCCCTATTTTTGTTTATAGTAACATCAATTTTAATCATCACATTTATTTATTTTGACTCAATAAAAATTTCCTTCAAAGTTACATCCACATAATAGTTCCGCATATCCATATAGGAAACTTCTTTTTTTATTTTATTTAAGATCTATCATATTTAAGTTATGTTTACTTCATCCCATTTATAAGAATAATTGTTTAAAAATGTATTACCTGCATCTTGATTTTTAAACCAAATGTTTAAAATATATCTAAATATGATCAATTTGAGTTCTTCCTAATTAAGTCTTTCAAAAAAATACAGGTTGTTACAACAAAACCTTAGTGCATGATAGGGGAGTAAAACCCAATGCCTAATAAATCACATACGGGAATAAAACCACAAGTAAATAAAACCCCAAGGAAATAAAACCCAAATAACCAAAGTACTACATTACTCTAGGGATACTAAATCACAAAGCATGCATAATGTAGAGACAAGTAAAAGTTTAGTCATGTGAAAATAGAATAAATAAGATTGCTATCACCTAAATGGAAAATATAAACTTCTACCACAAAAGTGGGCAAAATTAGGGTTTTATTAAGGAGAGGAGTACAAGTTAGAGTCAAATAAGAATATCCAACAAAGTAGGATGTCCATAAGGTCAGAATCAAGTATAATATTTCACATGGAATAAATTCTCAAAAGAGAGAGATTGTGTAGGCTAATATGTCAAGAGAGAAAGAAAAAAGTAGGTTTATTTCTCAATAAGAATAATAGGGGATCCCATAAAACCTCAGATCGAGTCTACATATATCTAAGATCAAAACCCTATTTCCATCTTCATACACAAGCAACCTATTAAAGGCATATATGAGATTAGGGTTAGGTTTTCATTAATTGTATAAACCTTAAAAGTCTCCTTTTTATTATGAATGAATTAGGTTATCAAAACTACAAATTATGTAGATTATATTTTACTGAGTTCATAAAATATTTTACTTTATTTTTTGACAAGTTATGAATTTTAAAAAATCTAACTAATTAGATAAATTCATAAAAGCACTTATTTGATAGATTTAAATTAATCAATAAAACCAGTACCGTTAGATATAGGAAAATTCCATGATTCCAAAACATGTTTTTTTCTTCTGATATGTAAATAATTACTAATGAATTCTAGAAAACTGACCAATCCAAAATCCTAAAAACCCATGTATAATATCTTATCCATTTGAAAACCCACACCCATCGATTTCGACCACATGGCTTCAGGCCCACTCAAACCAAAATGTGGCCAGAAGGTTAGCCATCCTGAATAGATAGAAATACTCTCGGTGAAGAGGTGTAATGAAAAACTCATAAAAGGTTAGTCAAGGAATTTAAACATCTCTATCTTTTCTCCTCTTTGAACTTTTATGTGGAGGTTTTGCACTTCTCCTCCACCCCAACCAGAAAAACCAAGACCAAAAATGAGAGTCAAAGTTTGATCTATATCTACTAGCTGACAAACTCATCCTCAAAACTACCTTTTCAAGCCATAAAGGTCTCAACAAGTCCTAGTTTTAGGGTGCAAGATCATATGAGGAACCAGTGAAGCCCCTGTCACACCCAGGCATAGTCAAGAACAAAAAGATAGAATAGAGGACATTAAGATCAAAACTAAGAATAGCAATAGGATCTTCGATACCAATAAAGACCACAGATGCAAAAACTAGACCTGATTGTTATCAAAACCTAAAGAAAACATTGGGGCCACAAACTATCAAGATGATACAAGTTTTCGAAAGTAGAAAATGAAAGTCTATGATGGGTTTCCTAACTAGACTGATTGTCACAAGGCATGAGCATATGGGAAAAAAAGAGAAGGGTTGGGGGAATCTTACTGCCAAACGAATTGACCTTTGATGTCTAGGGGCACTCATGGATACATGGCATAATCAGTGGTGTAGATGGAGTTCTCAATGACATCCCATGCGTCCTCAGACCCAATGGAAGGTGGAAAAGGGTCTTACAAGAGTCAAGCATGGTTTCTAGGTGCTCAAGTGTAGGTAGGAGGTTGTGAAGGGATTCTAAAACTTGGTGGGGAGAAGGAGACCCAAAGGGTAGCTTTGGGGGTTTCTTATATACCAAGATTTTGGGTTCATTAAGGCATCGTTGGGTTGAGAATTGATTAGGAAAATAGATGGCGAAGAAACATGCTGAAAGGTGCATCGAAGAGGGAGAATTGTGAAAATAAAATCTATTTGTATTAAGTGGCCAATTTCCAAAATGGGTGTGAGGAAGGTGATGACCTCCTAGCCATCTGATCCAAAAGGAATGACGGGGATGGGCCCCACTAGAAGCCAAATTTGGGAAAGCACGCAACCATTGTGTGACACCAATATAATTCTGAGAATTCAACATGATATCGAAATAAAAGCAAACTATATGAAATCCAAACTAACAAATGAAATCCCACTCATTTTAGGGCATTGTATACTATTTCCTTTCCTATTTCTATTTAGGTATCTAGGAGTGTCCAATTATAATGGAAACTAAAACCCAGACCAACTTTGGTGTTTAGATTATGAATTTGAGATTTGTTTCCACTTTTGAAGTCATAACATGTATTATTTAATATTTTAGAGAAAAACTCATATTTTTTATAAACTAGGGAATTATATTATTGAACATGTTCTCTAGTATGGATAAGAAAAGGAGTTGTCAGCTCTTCTACATTACACTTGAGACATCTAGGTGAAAGAGAGGTTAAGAAGCCATTCTTAGTCCTAATGGCTTGTTCTTCTATTGAATCAACTACCATATTTAAATTTCTAGGGACGTAACAGAGGTGACTATCGATGTTAGGAGCATGCAGGGATTGAAATCTTCTTAGATTGGGCTTGAACCACCCGAAGACGGGTGTTTAGGTACTCAGTAGTGACACTACTTGTTTGGAGTCGGTAAAGATGGTGTAATTCATGTACTTCTTTTTCTTGAAAATCTCCGCTGCTTTAATGATAGCTTGGATCTCCACTTCAAGGCTAGAGCTTGATGATGATGGGGATCCCAAAAAGACTTGGCATGTACCCATAATATTGCAAATGTAAATGCCAATCATTGAGCATTTAGATTGGACAAGGAAGGCCGCATCTGTGAAGACCAAGAATGCAATATTGCATTGTGGGGCTGATTTGAGCTTGAGTTGACTTGAGGGGTGGGCAGTAGAAGAATCTGACTTAATGGACACCAAATGCTTAATGATGAAATTTACTTTGGATCTCAAGGGGATTGTCAGGTGATTGTATGCAAACTTGTTGCGTAGATTCCAATTGTTCCAACATGTTACTAAACATGTTATATATGAAGAATTGTGACCATCGTCTGGATTGAGGCAAATTTGGATCCATTCATCCTCACTCATTGAGAAGTGAAGGTCGTTATGGCGGACAAATCTCCAAGCATCAAGACCGGCTGGGAAGTCCCTGAGTGCATGTAGTAAGGTTACAGACTAGGCATAGGACATGAAATGGTATATGACACTGAATTTTCTATGCATTAGTAAGAAACACCTTAAGTTGCATAATCCAAACGAAGATGTGTATGCTTTTTGGAATTTGAGCTTTCCAGCTCCCTAGGAGGGGCAATTCATGTTCTACTCTAAGTCATTGGTAAATTGAGTTATTACTCAATTTCCCATTGGTCTATAAGGGATAAGCCTATTAATCAGGACCACCCTCCATTGAAGGGGGTGGTACGTTGGAGATTGAATTTTATGTGCTCTCTAGCATGTAGGTTTTCATATAATCCCAATCCCAGTTACCGGAGTCTAGGACCATGGAGGATGTAGTAAGAGTTTGTAAGTCATGATGAATATGAAAATAGTGGGAGATGTCTTTGATTGAAAGTCCATTGATCCACTTGTCCTCCCATACATTTGTGGAGAGGCCATTGTTGAACACTTTGTTACAGACATTGCAGATAAGGTACAAGTTTCTTTTAATGAAACTCTAGGTCGATCAGCATGGTCTGTTGATTAACCTATCCTTGGTGGTAAATTTTTCTTGGCATACTTTAACCCAAGCTTGTCCGGATCATTCAGGAAAGACCAAACATTCTTCATCATTAGAGATGTATTTGATCCCGAGCATCTATGATGCCCAATCCACCCTTTTCCTTGGAGGTAGAAACCTTCTGCCAAGTTACGAAGGACAGTCGCCTATCACTTGTGCCAGACCAGTCAAAATTGTGGACTTCCTTGTTAATGTTACATAATTGCGGGGAAATACTTGTAGATTTCATAGTGTATGTGGGCAAGGCTTGCAGTTTGATTTTAGCAAGAGTGATATACCTATAAGAGAAAGATGGCACATAGACCAACTATTAAGCCTGCTCATAGTGAGTGATGTATTATGACCATGTGTTTGTTTATTGATGTTGTGATGGAGTATAGGAACACCAAGGTACTTTCATAGGTCCTTGGTCCATGGAAAGCCAAGTTTTCTACTGATCAATCATCTTTTAGGAGGATGAATATTTTTAGAGAAAAAGTAGATAGATTTCTCATTGGAAACTACATGTCCAAAAACTTTGGAGAAATTGTGAAGCACTTTGTTAATAGTGGATGCATATATGATGGTGGCTTTAGAGAAAATAAGGATGTTATCTATGAATAAGACATGAGTAAGAGGTGTCCCCCCTCAGATGATAACTATGGGCTTCCATTCTCCTAGTTCCATGGAATTGTTGATAGCTCGAGATAGGTGCCCCATATAGAGAACAAAAACATAAGGACTAATGGGGTCACCCTACCAGACTCCCTGTGTTTCCTTAAAAGGTTGGAGGGGACACCTTCCCACAATATGGAAGTGTCTCTAATGGTGATAATTTGTATAATAATAGAAATGAGAGATTGTGGCAGCCCCATTTTCTATAATGTATCTCGAATGAAATCCCAATTCATCTGGTCGAATGCCTTGGATAAATCTAATTTAATGCAAACTCATTTCTTGTTTGAGGACTTGGCCTTCATTGAATGTATCACCTCTTGAACCAAGAGGATGTTATCACTAATCTTGTACCCAAGAATGAAGCTAGACTGATGAGGTGAAATCTGGGAACTGAGATATGGCTTGATACATTCCACGATAATCTTGGATAGAAGCTTGAAGCATCCATTATTTAGGGAGATTGGAAGGAGGTCACTACACCTCATGGGAGATTTGATCTTTTGATTAGTACCATATGCGAATTTGTAGACTCCTTGTTGATGTTACCAGAATTGAATATATCAGATGTAGACCTTACCAATGAAGGTATGACCTGATTCCAGTTGCTTTGGATGAAATCTTTATACACATTGTCTGGGCCAGCAACCTTAGAAGAGGCTATCATGAACATGACTAACCGGACTTCCTAAGGGGGATGTACATGAGGTGATGAAGGTAATATCTTGTTGTGTTAGTCTCTAAAAGAAACCTATATTGTTGAGAATGTTATCATGGTCATGATTGAAGGAACTTGTCATAAATTGCTGAAAATAGCTTCATATGTGTATAGTGAGGCCTTGAGCATAAAAAATCCAAGAACTAGAATCATCCTTTAACTAAGAGATTTTATTGTGATGATTTATGTCTTTGACAAAGGATTAAAAAAATTGTATTCCCATCATCATGGCGAAGCCAATATATGTGGGATTTTTGTTTCCAATCAGTCTCCTTGTGCGTGAGGATTCAATTAAGTTGTTCCTATAGTTCAATTTCTAGATATGTGGGTTATGTTTAGCTTGTGCCCGAAAATTCTCAAGGTGTGAGAGTAACATGGCCATTTCTTTGTGATGCTTGCAAAGATAGATCCTATCCCATTTAGAGGTGAAGAGTTGGAAGGCAGTGAGAGATTTGCTGAAAGGGATAGTGTTGTCTCATTGATTTATAACTGAGTCATGGAACTCCGGAAGTAGTTTCCAACTGGATTTAGTTGTGAAGGTAGGACGCTGGCTCGAAGAGGTGGCCTTAGTGAAAAGAAGCAAGGGATTGTGATCGTAATATATACGTGCCAAGGTAGTGACAGTGGCAACACCAAACTAATGGAGCCACTCATCATTAGCAATAGCACGGTCCAATTTCTCAAGTAGCTTGCCTTACTTGAAACTGAATGGACTTCCTTATGTGTGTAGTTCAGATAGCCCATCATTAATAAGGGTTGAAATGACCACATGAAGCTTTGTCAAGTATTTTCATCCCTTCTTCTCAGAGAGGTGAAGCATTGTGTTGAAGTCCCCAATTACCACCCAACTTGCATGGATCTAGATGGACAATTCATAAATCCGATCCCAAAGGTATCAACATAGAGAGGGGTTGGGACTATTGTATATGACAGTCAAAAGCCAATTGTTGTTTATTCAAAGATGGATGAGCTAAAGATGATTAAGGATGATGTTTAAGTCACATTTATACTTATCCTACAACAACCAGATGCTGCCGAAGAAACCATGTGCTTTGACCCTATACGAGGAAGAAAATTTGATCTTGCAAATGATGTTAGCTAATGTGGATCCACTACAATGTGGTGCAAGGATTGTCGTAACTTTTAACTTATGACAAAATTTTGTATCTTCAATAAAGTGAATTTTCCTATCTTGAGAATCCCCTAGATATTCCAACAACATATCTTCATTTTCAAACTATTGGGGGTGCTTTAAGTGAGATTTAAATGACACCGAGTAGTCCGACGGTAGGCTGCTCTATTGTTTCTGGTTGCAATTGTAAATCCAATGCACTGGGCACCGAACTCAAGGGACCTCCTAGCACTTTGGTCTTCTAGGTTTTTAGTAGACTCCTCCTCAAATAGTCCAACCTTAGGATGGTCTAACTTACCCATTTTCCTTACCCTATCTGATCTTATAATAGTTTGGTAGACTATCTTCCTATTTCTAAGAATCACAAAGTTGTTACCATTGTCCCTTCCCGGCTTGTTGAAGGTTTTGTGTGGAATGGTACACATGGGAATCACCTGAAATTGGAATTGATAATTAGCATCCTAGCCGTCAGACTTAGGATGTCCCTGGGTTGCTTCGTTCCTATTCAAAATCATCGCAATATTTCTCATGCGGGGTCAGTGGATTGCTTCAGGCTTTATGGTGTTACAATGGCATCGGATGATTGCTCACTTTGTATCTTGTTCTTCTTCTTTTGTTTCTTACTGATGACATTGGTGAAGCCATCATCGTCTACCTCAGCTTCATTTGTTTCAAAAATTGGGACCACCTTCTCCCTAGTGGTTTTAGATTTCTACTTTGGCTCAGTAGTCTTCTTTGGTGAGGGCTTACATGGCTCATGCCATTTTACATGGAGTGTCATGGTAAATGTGATACCAGGCAAGGGGATGGCCACCAATGATGATGATTTGTTCTGATTTACTATGTTAGCTGCTTGCTTATAGTCAATGTCAGTGTGGCCTAGACGGACACACTTCGTGCATACTGTTGGAAGATTCTCGTATTCCAACTTGAAGTGTTTACCATTGACAAAAATAGATGAGAGTAGAGGCTTGGAGGTGTCTACTTCTACTGTGATGTGGGAAAACATCCCTGTATGCCATTGTAGGGTGTGCACATCGACTTTGATAGTTTTACCTATCATGTTGGCAATACTATTGAGGAGCTGAGTTTGGTAGAGGAACACCCGAAGGTCGGGTACTCTCACCCAAACTACAAGCCTCCTTGGGATTGGTTTAGAATGGATGAACAACAGTGACCACGAGTGAATAGACAAGTAGTTCCCAAGGATAGTACAGGGACCTCTGGTCATAGCAGTGAGGAAGTCATCTTCGATGGTGAATTGAACTATATAATATCCATTTTCTAGGTCGAGGACACACAATTTACCTGTAGGTTCCAATATGGAATATATCGTATTATAGTGCTTTGAATCCAAGGTTAATCCCCACTGCCTTGAGGATGACAACATCTTTTCATGGATCAACAAGAGGCCACAAGGCTTCGTTGCAAACTGAGAAGGATGGGAGAACCCCACTCAAGTTAACACTGATATTAGTGTCCTTTAGAATTTTAGGGATATCAAGTTCTCATAGTTGAGGGAGCCGATAGGTTTACCACTAATGGTCTCCGCATAGGATTTCTAAGTTCCTTTAGAAGCAACTTTGGATGACATCTCAACCCATCCCCTCGTTAGTGCCAAAGTTTGATTTTTCAATGAAGATTGGATGTCCTTAAGGAGAAGGAGGACTGCTTTGGGGTCCATGGCAGTGATCCAAAGGATGTTCATGTTGGGAGCGGCCACAAACTCCCCCGATCACCCCTCTACAGATGCCACCACGTGAGAACCCTAAAACCATTGTGACTTTGCACATCTAAAAAAACTCATATTTTCTTACCCAAAACAAATTAGGATATCTAGGATTATTTATTTAATGTGAGATTTGGCACCCAAGAAAATTGGGACCCAAGGAACACAAATTTTCCATTACATTTAGAATTTGAGATTTCCTTTTATTAGTTATGGCACCATTTGTATTATTTTGGCTCATTACCATCATTACTATCAATATTCTTTGAATTAAATGTTATTATCTTTGGATTGTTGTGCAAAGAGTTATCTATTATTATTAGGCACATAATTTGACATTTTACTCATTTAACATATTTAGTCCATGATTCCACTTTAACTCAAATGATTGTAGATCAAAATTTCAATTGTTATTCTAGTACATGTGTTAAGTACATTATTCCTCTTATTTAACCATTGTGAGAATATTAGACAACCAAGGAAATATATGTAACATATTTCATGAATTATTTACATGTTGGCACACAATTAAGTTATTATGTACATGTGTTTTAATTTTAACCTATTTGTTAAAATCTAAGAAACCTGTCTCACTAGCCTTCTAATCATGGAATGGGTAGGATTCTAGGTTCTAGTTTTTACTCAATCTCTCTTCAATGTTTCAACTTAGCAAGAAATGACAAATGCATTGCAATAGATGTATATTGACAAGATGGGATCATAGATGACTAAGTACATGTATTCAACTCTTTCCTCTCCTCTTTTGCAAACCACTTATGATCAAAGCATTGAGAATACAAATTTTCAAATATAGTGCATATAATACACAATGAATCTATATGGTTCTCATATAGGTCCTTTGGTGACAATCAAAGATGACCATGAGTGTTTTATTACCTTCATACATTAAATATCACATATGAAACCAAACTAGGTGACCCACATGGTTGTGAAAAAGGGTGAAACGAGATAGGTTTGATGATTCCTAGCTCAATGGCCAACAAAAATAAGTAGGGGTTGTGGTACGATATTGGAGATTCTATTACATAGGAGCACTCTTCCCTTTTTTTTGGAAAGCATGGGAACTATTTTTATTCATAAATAAAGAGAGGATAATGAAGGAGAGAGGGGAAAATATGTACAAAGTCATATAAACTATACAAAGTTTTACAAGAGTACAACTGATCTATATAGAGAAGAAAATAGTATCTTCACTATGTATACTTGGTGTGATTCTTATCAAAGCTACACACTAGCCAATTAAAGGTGGTTAGATGCAACCCTACGGGAAAGCACATGTGTGGATCTTTCAAAATTTATAATCACCATAACAATATTCGATCATAATACCAAATAGGTCACCCACAAGCGCATGGGGTCCTATTATAGCATAGGTGAAAGGTAAGAGTAGGGGTCGATCCTCAGGGACAAAGGGGGCACTAGAGCTAGGCTAGCATTGCATATGTTCCTATTGTGGAGACTAGGGTTGAAGGGTTTGGTTGGTTGTTAAACTAGGTGAACAATCAAGTAAAGGTGATTATGAAATCTAAGTTATCACAACCCTAAATTATCCTAAGCAGGCAAGTCTAATGAACTAGATTAAGCAACTTGACAAAAAATATCAAAGGTGAACTACAATACACTAGTGGAGCAATTAACAACTAAGAACTAAATTAACCACAAGAAATAGAGCAAGAACCTAAGTTAACACTAAAGAGCAAGACTAAGCAATTAGCGAGATTGAGCAAAAGTAACTAAACTAGATTAGCATGAACAAGCTGAGAAGGTAAAGTGGGTATTAAGTAATGAGATTAGGTAGGTGGGACATTTGGGGATGCGAATTGATATTAGTTGGGGGTCTCAACATAGCAAGCAATTACCACAATTTGATCTAGATTACCAAACCAAACAACAAGGCAAGTGCTATGAGAATGTACCCTATACTACTAGTTGGAGAACTTGGGTTAGGTGTAATTCTAGTAGGTCTTGTCAAGTCTAGGTCTCTAGGGTAAGTTGGTATTAGGACAACAGAGAGCCAAGGGTAGAAATGGGAGTAGAGATGAGGATTTTTCACCTCATGCCACTATCCATCTAGCCTTTAGAAAGGCCTAGGCAGTTGCACTAATCACACTTACACTAGCCACTTAGATCTCACACTCACTTGTAGGAGGAGGGATGTGTATGTTGGAACAAATGGGTCTAGCTAGGGATCCACTAATTGGACCTAGGAGCCATGCCTAAGATTGCTACATACACTCCAATTCCTCCTAGAAGCTAAGTGTCATCAAACATCTCAAAGCATGCAATCCATGTTATAAGAACAAACCACATACAATAATATAGGAAATGAGATACAAGCGAGAAGCAATCATCATAGATAGAAATCATGTTCATTACAAGTTATTTTCCCCCAAAATGGTATCAAAGTCACATTTAAACCCCAAATAGCCCACCACTAGGGGCTTAGCTAGACATGATCAAAGAAATAGCAAAAGAAAGGGGAAGAAGGGGGTAGAACTCCATGAAGCTTGAAGTAGAAGCGTCCTTCTTCACCTCCTAGAAGCTTGGGGACGTCCTTCCTCCTCTAATGGTGCAAATGGGCATGAGAATATGAGTTATTATGGAGGAAAACCTAGAAAACTAGGTTTCCAAGGTGGAAATGAGGTGGAAATGGTGGATAGAGAGCATAAATGCAAGGTGGAGTGCAATGAATGCTCAAGGAGTGGGTATAGGGGTGTAACAATAGCTAGGGGGTCTAACCTTCATGCCCCAGCCATCACCTATGTATATATAGGTGGTGGGGTAGTTTAAGTGGGGACAGAATAGGAAAAGTAGTGTAAGAAATGGGTAGGGTAGGTTGGTCACCACAGCCGTGTTGATGTGCCACGACCGTGGTGGGGTAGTAGTAAACAATCGTGGTGGAGTGGACACGGTCAAGGTGTGAAAGGGGGTGAAAAGGCTAAGTATAGTTCGTGGCCACAGCCATGGCAGGGTGCCACAGAGGTTTTGGGTAAGTGGTACCACGGCCGTGGTGGGGTACCACGATCATTTTAGAGGAGGAAGCCTTGATCGTGGGGGGGAGGGGCAACATGGGAGAGGTGGTCTTCAAGGGCCACAACCGTGGTGAGTGGCAATGACCGTGGTCATCCAAGTGTAAAATTGGCCACCTCCCTGTTGATTTTGGGGGTCCTTGTGCAAAATTCAAATCACTTTTGTGGGAGTCCACAACCGTTTTCTCTTCTATTGGCCATGGTCACGGTGAGTGGCCACGATTGGGGTGTCTTCAATGGGCCATGACTGTGCTGATGGCCATGGACGTGGTGAGTTTGGTGCAAATCCCTAACATCTCGATTAATTCTTAACAATAAAGACATGAACTATGGCCATGGGGCCACGAGCGTGTTGGGATCTTCAGTGGCTAAATGAACTTCAACTTTCATCATCCATGGACTTCTTTGCTTGATTTCAAAACTTGGCCATTAGGGGTAGGTTGAGGGAGCTTTGGGGCCTTCTTTGGACCCCCTCCATGAGTGGAGGAACCCTATAACTCCTTACTTCTCTCTCATTTATCCAAAGCATGGTCCAAGTACCTAAAAATAGTATAAAGAATGTCCATAAGTGCATTTGATAGTAATACTCATATTGAGGGATTTAACTTGCATTCTACTATGTTTAGATGTGAATAAAGTACAAAATGGCACATGATGGAGCCCTAAAATAAGGTTGCATCACCACCCCAAACTTAAAACATACTTGTCCTCAATTATGCTCCAACTTAATCTCTCTATTCAATTTTCTTTCAATAAACAAGAGTGACAAATGCATAGCAACATTAAATTATTGACTACATGGTCTTGGAAGTGACTAAGTGCATGTGTTCCACCTCTCTCCTCTCCTCTTTCACATACCGATCAAGAAATCAGAATTGAGCATACAAACTTCAAATATAAAGCATAGAATACACAAGTTGTCCATATGTCCTTCATATCATTCTGGGTAAATAGTTTCATGTTGACGTTAATCAAAGATGACTAGGAGTGTTATTTCAACTTCATGCATTCAATATTATGCCTAAAACCACACCAAATGACCACATGACTGTAGAAAAGGGTAAAGTGAGCTAGATTTGATGTTTTCTAGCTTAATGGGTATGAAAATAGAAGAAAGGGTTGCAGAAAGTTTTTTTTGGAGTGCTATTACATAGAGAACTCATCTTTTCTTTATTGAAATGCTCTTAAACAGGAGCATCCTTTTATTTTCTTTTTACTTTTCTTTTTCTTTTCTTTTCTTTGCCCTTGGTGTAGATAGGGCATATGGTGGATACAGTGAAATGGGGGGATATAGATATGGCCACCCCTAACTTTTGGAGGTGGCCAAGGCTGATTATGTGCACTAGGGCATCCTTTCATGAGGTGGAGAGGTATGAAGATAGTGAAAGAAGAGTTGGATCAAAGAGGGGTCATTAGTGTAGTCTTCAACATAAGATTTCCTGCATGAAATCTAATCCAACACTTCATCAAATGATATCACACCACATGATAGAACAACATGACATTCACATTTATATCAAGTGATTCCATAGGCTCTAAGCATTTGTAGCTTGCTCAATTCACAATTCAACCGAAACATTCACAAACTTGAGAGAAGTGGTGCACATGTAAAAAGTCAACAAACAAGACCACGTATCAATAAACTCTAAGAAACAACATGCATTTGCTAAAGGACTAAAAAATTTCATTTCAAATAGTAGAGATTAAGTCAAAGAGTGCTTTTAGGCAAGAACATTCAAATTTGGGTAAAATGAGCCAAAATGGTGCCAATTTGCCTTCAATCACATCTAAACCTATATTATTAAACTTAAAGCAGTAAAACAAGCAAATCCTAGCTAAAACATGCAAAAATTACCAAAGAAACTACATGATATGCAATGCATGGAAAAAAGGAGCATTTTTTTTTAAAATTAGGCAAAAATGCATGAAAGTAACTACATGCTATGCAAGGATGCAATCAAAAGAAATAACAAGAAAAACTAAGCTAGATGGAAAAGGTGGAACAAAAATCACAAAGAGAGAGATAGGGTGGTGCATACCGCCCTACCCACCCCAAACTTTAGAATCATGTTGTCCTCAGCATGAAACTATAGCTTAGGGTAGATAGGGGAAGTGTCATGGCTATTGTGGCGGCTGGTCAGATGAGTGAGGAGGATCTTGAGGAGGAGCTGAGCCTGTAGGAGGATGCTGGTAGTAATGTCCCCAGTAGTCATCCTAGGGTGGAGGGTATGTCTCAGAATATCCAGCAATGCCACCCAAAAGTCTCCACCCCATTTGGTGTTTCTTACTTCTTGGGCATGGTGGTAGTGGTACAAGTGGTTGACTAGATGGTGCATCTGCTGTTGGTCTTGCCACATGTACTGCTGGATCAGATGCATGTCACCTTGTGTCTTTTGTATGCTCTTAAGCTATGCCTAGATGGTGGACATGTCGTAGGCATTTGTTGAGGGCTACTACAGCTGGGGATGTTCCTTCATCACTTCTCCTTGATTTTTTGGGCTGCCTTTGTCCTTCAGTTTCTTGCTCCTACCCTTGCACATTAGATTCATCAATCTCCTCTTGTGCGGTAGTGGATCCCATGTTGTATGTTTCTATTGGGTTGTTTTGCTGCCATTTCAACAATTTGGACTCCAGTTTATGTAGGACTCCCAACACGGAGAGAAGTGGTACAACATGGTATGGGAACTCAAGCTCAATGTTTTGCACACTACTTGCATGATATATCATTCTTTGGTCCTTCATCTTGATAGAGTGTGAGCACATGAGATAGTTAAATTCAACAAACTCTGCTTCATCCGTGTCTTCCAACCCAGAAAGATCATACCCCAGAGCAAGTGCGATTGAGGTTACAACCCCCCCCCCACATAACAAAAGGTGTTTTACTCGTGTGGAGGGTATGGACCTCGTATGATCAATTAACAACACTCCAATGTCTATATACCACTTATGGTGCATTGCCATCATGACAAACATATCCTTCAAAAAAATGAGCCTTGATTATCATACCTACCCAAAATTGTGTTTGCCAAGACCTTTTGCACATAGCAAAATAGGGGGTTGCTTATGGACGAGGTTTTTGACCTCCCTGCATAGTAGTCCTTGATCCCCATCAATAGGTTCCAAAAGTGTACATAGTTGAAATCTACCTCTTTCTCAAGCAGACCATCATTCATTTTTTTGGCCTCTTCAGGATTGGCAGCAAATACACCATTCATATCAGCTGTCGTGAGAGTGTGCATGTTACCCAACATGGTAAATTTGATGGCATCATTTCCTATCACATTCATCTTCTCAAGTGTGGCAAAGAATTCTTGTGTCATTGTGGGGTAAGTAGTTTGGGATTTTGTGAAAAGAATGTCCCACAACCCCATTTTCTTCAAACCTCCTTCCACGGTCACTTTGATTCCAAGATCATTAATAACTTTCTCACAACCATACCTTGTGGGGACAACTCGCCTTGTCATGGCTTCTGGGTATGTGAGTGCAATTTTCCTGTGTCGGTGCCCTCTTCCATAAGACACTCCAATGGGGGTCGTGCCTAAGGCCTTCAACCTGTCCTCCTCTAATTGAGCCAGAATGTCCTCTGCCTCAGCTGATAGCTACATCTCCTCGTCATCACTATCTTCCTCCTCTACATCCAACTTGTATAATTGGGACCCTGAATGTGGCAACACATCCCACTATCACACAGACAGCGAGGTGTTACGTGAAAACGTGCAGAAATCACCATAACCACAGATTACCAAAAACACGGGTTAATTAAAATTGAATGTGGAAAGCGGGTAAACCGAGAAAGTTATTACATTTAAGTTCACATCCTGCAAAGGAACATGTTATATAAACATTTACAAGCCTTGATATGTGTCCACAACTTAGAGGAACAGCTGTCTAACCATCACATGAGTTCATCACCTATTTATGTGTACATAAAGGCCCACATCCGACCAACAACAGGATATACAAAGGATCATCAGTTATACATCATGAAACAACATCAAAACACCTCCAAGGACCTGAGAGTACAGGGATGACTCTAAGACTCTACTACAAAACATCCAAAATAGTAGCATATCCAAAGCTTGCCTCCTACAGCTCGTCTTGCTGCTTGGCCGCCACTCCACGACCACCACCACGTCTAGCTCGACCACCTAAAAAGGGTGTAAACCAGCGGGGTGAGACACACAGTCCCAGTGAGAAACATAACTCCCCTCCGAAACTACAAAACCTCAGAAGGATAAAGCAGATAACTGATAAGAGGTATAACAAGAGCACTCTATATAAACAAGCTATTCTTACCAGGCTGTACAGAAGGCACATACCAATGTATTTCTTTATGGAACATAATTAACAAGATAATATTTATAAGATCTTACCATATATGAGGAACATATAAGTACCTGCAAGATATAACAAGATTAACTACACAAGCAACGCCTCAACCAATGTTTTGTGTTTGTCTTAAGCAGTAAATACTAAGCGGCTGGATTACGTATTATTATTATGCCCTGAGGAAGTGAGCCGTACCGCTCAAATCTAACCTTCGGTTGTGAAACCCAAGCCGGTGCCATACAAGGTCAATGGAAGAGTCGGACTCCATGACCTCCCACCTTGTGTTCAGTGCACGAGAACCAAAGCAGGACTGCAGTCTCATGCTTAAGTGGCCTCAGCCACAGGGTCAGCTTCATAGGCTACCCTTCCTCTAGCCTGCCTCGGTATAGGTCTCGACGCTAGTATATCTGAGCCACGGGTCTGTTCACCGTGCTCTTCACATATTTTGAGCCATGTGCCTGTTCACCATGCTCTTCACATATTTCGAGTCTGCAACCGTAGCTGCACTCGATTCCCTCTCTATTTTAGGCTAGGAGAAACCTCACATATTCAATAATATGCGCTCCGGGTTAATCCGTAGGAGAACCCATTTCACCATCACCAGCTCCTGACAATGATGGATCTATGGCCAGGGAAACTACATGATATATTCCACTGTGATTAATTAGTATCTTTTATATGGATTGCAAGATTCAACCAAGTTGTATAACATGCAAACTATAACAAGAATAAACAACATGAAACTTAATATTATGCTTTTATTGTAATCAACCTCATCCTGATCCATCAAAAGGATCCAACATTACATGTCATCACTTGGCCTCTTGCCAATCATCTAGATCCATCGCAAGGATCATCACATTGTCATGGGATCTCAATCCCTCATCACATAGTGCCATAGCCTCTCAAGGCGTACATCGTCAACATGGAATAGCAATCCCACGTACTTTAGCCAAACACATCATACATGTTATCTCATTCTCAAGAGTAACCATTAAAGCAGTGTTACTCGTCATATATACCTCATAGCCCTTTACTAGGCTATGCATCACCAGCTTGGTTAGTGCAATCATCATAGATTATAGCAAGATTATCTTGTCAACATAGGGCAATATTGATGGATTATATATATATATATATATATATATATATATATATATATATATATATATATATATATATATATATATATATATATATATATATATATGATATCATTCATGCCTCAACCTGAGGTCATAACACCATGCAAAGCATCTTACATGCTTAACATTATCTCAACATTATACATAATATAAGATGATCACATACATATGAGATGTTGTATTAAGATGCATAGATGTGGTCTACTATATCGTGCACATCCAGGGTTACCATCAAACCAAACATGATGCAAGAACAACATATCAGTTTCCCATAAGGGATGGGACCCTCACTAAAAACACCCACTTTCCTCACCATAGATGATATCGGGCAGGACCTGAGGTATAACACACAATGTTGTGTCGTGCTCTACATGCATCTCGGGCAACGCTGTGCAGCAAGGTCCGTTGTACAACTGTGACCAAGGGGTGTGACGTGCAAGGTGTGACGTGCATCAAATCGTGCAACTCTGTCGGGCATCTTGGTATCGCGCAACACAGTGTTGTACTCGGCTATCTAGCCCGAACCTATCGGCAGACACAAAGGGTTAACGCGACACCCATCATAGCATCTCAGAGCTAGCCAATACCTTCACATCCCAAGCCATCTACACTAGGCCATGTCTAAGACGTGTGTGTGTGTGTGTGGCAGGTGCTCAGCAAGGTGCAGCTCAAACAACCAGCAAGGAGCCTGTCGTTCAGCCCACCTATCCATGCCCTATTGGCCGTCATAAGCAAGGACTGGGGTGTGACGCCCATCACAAGGTCAGGGATCAAGAGGTATCGTCCGTCATAGCCACTATGCATATCGTCCAAGGTTCTAGGTTAAGAGGGGTATCAGGCAACACCTCCCCCGAGATCATAACAGCTAAGAAGCAACTCGTCATCCACCTCAAGCACAAGGGCACCAAACCCTAATGGATCAAGAGGATGGCTCACCTCTCAACTTATATGAGATAGGGGTCTTGCACATCTCTTATCACCAATTGGGAAACACAAGGAACAACCCTAAACGATGTCCACGACTATCACCAGGCTCACCCTTCAAGTCCATGGTGAGAGGAGGGTGTTGCTCAAGCTACTAGGACACAAGCTCACCTCTCAACTTAAACGAGAGAGGAGTGTTGCTCATGATACTAGAACTCAAACTCACTCCTTAAGACTTAGGAGAGAAGGGAGTATTGCTCATCAAGAAACCCTAGGACACATGGTTCGGCCCACAAGAACAACTTCAGCAAGGAACTAACTAGCAACTCATATATAGCTGATATGATCATAGCAACATATAAGAACATAAAAGAAGGAGATAGTGAAGTTAGGGTTAGGAGTTATGTAACCCGCCTTAAGCAAGATCCAAGCTCCACACACCACCAAGGAAGAAGGAGAGCAAGGAACTCTAGGGTTCGGCCACCACTAGAGGAAGAAGAAGACTCCAAAGAGGATCGGCCACCAAGCTAGCTCATCTAAGGGTATCGGCCACCAAGCTTGCAAGAGAAGAGAGTGTGTCATGCACCAAGGGAGAGGAAGACTAAGGAACTAAAGGGATCCTTAGCAAGGCAAGAGAGTGTGTCATGCACCAAGTGTGTCGCCCACCTAGGGACACTTGTCCATGAGCATTGACATCTCTCTAACATGTCTTAAACACATGTCCAAGGCCATTGTCACATGCAAGCATCAAGCACCAAGTGTCCACTAGTGGTGACACAAACGAGGTCAAAGAAGGTCAAAGATCCATGGGCGACACACCTGGACGACACACCTCCCCCATGGGCAACACAACCCTGGGCGACACAGCCTGGGCGACACAAGTACCCTCTAGCCCGACACAAGGTTCAACCAAGCAAAGGCAAGGCACCATAAGGCCCAACAAGCTCAACCAAGCCCAAAGGAACACAATCAATGGGCCCAAACCTTCCTCTCAACACTAGAGGAAGCAAGGAGAGGGAGGAACATCTCGCAAGGTGACAAACTTGCCCACAAACCCTAGACTTGGGTTATTTGCAAGTAGCACCTCCAACTCTCAACAAAGCACCAACAAACCCTAATCACCACAAAAGGTGATTAGAAAGCATTAAAGCATCAAGGTTAAGCTAAGCAAACAGGGTAAACCTTAAACGGAGGACAGGGTCCTTATAAACTAACCCTATACAAAGGGATTTCGTCCCCGAAATCTAAAGAGAAAAGTGAGGGATACTTCCTCCTCATCTCTTCCTCAAGCTCCCACGTGGCTTCCTCAACGCCACGATGATGCCAAAGAACCTTCACAAGAACCAGATCTTTCCTCTCCAGCTTCTTAACTCTCTTGTCAAGGATCATCACAGGACCTTCCTCGTAGGTCACATCTTCATCAAGCTCAACTTCGTCTGGCTGTATCACTGTTCCTGTATCCAGATGACTTTTTTCAGCATACTGACATGGAACACTAGATGCAACCTGTGCAACTCTGGCAGCAGCTCTAACTCGTAAGCTACCTTTCCAACACGTGCTAAGACCAAGTATGGCCCCATATACCTAGGTGCTAACTTACCCTTCCGGTCAAACCTCAGCACACCTTTCCATGGAGAGACTTTAAGATACACTTTGTCTCCTATCTGGAACTCCAAAGGTCATTGGTGATTGTCTGCGTAAGACTTCTGCCAGTCCTGTGCCGCTTTCAACTGCTGCTATATGACCGGAATCTTTTCTGTCGTCTGTTGTACTAACTCAGGACCCAAAAGATGATATTCACCAGACTCATACCAACACAAAGGAGATTTGCACTTCCTCCCATATAAGGCTTCATAAGGAGCCATGTCAATGCTCTGCTGATAGCTGTTGTTGTAGGCAAACTCTATCAAACTGAGGTGTACGTCCCAACTGCCTAGGAATTGCAAAACACAAGCTCAAAGCAGATCTTCTAGAATCTGAATAGTCCTCTTAGACTGTCCATCCGTCTGTGGGTGGAAGGAGGTACTGAACCTCAACTGTGTTCCCAACGCTTTGTGCAATTGTTCCTAGAAACAACTTGTGAACTGAGGACCTCTATCGGAAACTATTGTCTCTGGCACACCATGCAATCGCGCTATCTCATCCACATATACCCGAGCGAGCTTCTCGGCTATATATGTTGTCTTTACTGGTATGAAATGGGCAGACTTCGTTAATCTGTCCACTATCACCCAAATGGAATCATGATTCCTAGTTGTCCTGGGTAGGCCAACTACGAAATCCATGGTTATATGATCCCATTTCCACTGTGGTATTGACAAGGGTTGCAACATACCTGCCGGCTTTGATGCTCAGCCTTGACTTGCTGACAAACCGCACACCTAGCCACGAACTTGGCTACATCCTTCTTCAAGCCGGGCCACCAATACAAGTCCTTCAGACTATGATACATCTTGGTGACTCCTAGATGCATAGCATACATCGATGTGTGTGCTTCCTCGAGCACTAACTTCCTCAGATAACCAGCATTAGGGACCACCATCCTATCATGATAGCAAACTAGCCCATCCTCGGACTCATGGAACCCATCATGCTTTTCACTGTCGAACTCTGATCTAATCAACTATATCGTATCATTTGTCTGATGTGAATCCTTGATCCGTTGTCTCAGTATAGGCTTGACTTGCATCTGTGCTAAAAGTCCAGCTAACAAGGAGACTTCCATCTGCACATTCATCCATTGTAGGGAGATAAGAATATCCCGTCTATGACATACTAGAAAACTCAACTGTGCCTTTTTTGAAGGAAAAGAAGAAGACTTTTGGCTAAGCGCATCAGCTACCACATTCACCTTACCAGGATGATACTCAATGGTGCAGTCGTAATCATTGATCAACTCCATCCATCGCCGCATGTTCAACTCATGCTGCAAAAAGATGTACTTCAGATTCTTATGATCTGTAAAGATCTGACACACTTCCCTGTAAAGATAGTGTCTCCAAATCATTAATGCATGAACCACTACTTCCAACTCCAAATCATGAGTCGGATAGTTCTCCTCGT
Source organism: Alisma plantago-aquatica (assembly GCA_963693085.1). NCBI lineage: Eukaryota > Viridiplantae > Streptophyta > Magnoliopsida > Alismatales > Alismataceae > Alisma > Alisma plantago-aquatica. The sequence continues at coordinate 602,259,237 of OY856411.1, forward strand.
GTTTCTTAAGTTGTCGCGAAGCAAAAGAAACCACATGATCTTCCTGCATCAACACACAACCTAAACCTTTCTTGGAAGCATCACAGAAGACAACATAACCTTTCCTAGGCTCTGGCAGGATTAACACTGGAGCACTGGTCAGCTTCTCCTTCAAACTCTGGAAAGCTTTCTAGCAACGATCATCCCAGACAAAAGGTACATCCTTTCTTGTCAACTTCATCATCCACAACATAATCGCACTAAAGTCCTTGATAAACCTCCGGTAGTATCCTGCTAAACCCAGGAAACTACAAACTTCTATCAGTGTCTTTGACTGTTCCCATTCTGCAACGGACTCCACCTTCTTCGGGTCTACTTTGACTCCTTCTACAGATATCACATGACCCAAGAAAGTTACTTCTTCTAACCAGAACTCACACTTACTGAACTTGGCATATAACTGATGTTGGTGAAGAAAAGCCAACGCTCGCCGAAGATGTTGCTCATGCTCTTGCCTGTCCCGACTGTAGATCAAGATGTCATCTATAAAGACTACAACAAACTGATCTAGGAACGGACGGAACACTCTGTTCATCAAGTCAATGAAAGCAGCAGGTGCATTGGTTAGCCCAAATGGCATAACCACAAACTCGAAGTGACCATACCTCGTCCTAAAAGCTGACTTTGGTATGTCCTCTGCCTTTATCCTCAGCTGATGATATCTGGACTATAGATCGATCTTTGAAAACATGGTGGCACCACGCAACTGATCAAACAAATCATCTATCCTTGGTAATGGGTACTTGTTCTTGATCGTGACCTTGTTCAATTGTTGGTAATCTATACACAACCGCATCGATCCATTCTTCTTCTTGACGAACAACACTGGAGCACCCCAAGGTGACGTACTCGGTCGGATGAAACCTTTCTCCGATAATTCTTTCAACTACTTCTTAAGCTCTGCCATCTCTACTGGAGCCATCCTATATGGTGTTTGTGCAACTGGCTGTGTTCCTAGAACCAGATTGATCTCAAAATCAATCTCTCGCGGTGGTGGAACACCAGGGAACTCTTCGGGAAACACATCCACAAACTCTCGGACAACCAACACCTCCTCAAGAGTAGGACCTTTCGCCTTGGTATCCACAACGGTATCCACCACGTGAGCTAAGAACGCCTCACATCCTTGTCGTAACAACTTTTCAGCCACCATAGCTGATACCAGACACGTTGAAAGAATCTTCCTATCTCCTTGGAAGATCCACTTCACTCCATCATCCTCAAACACAGCCTGCTTGGAGCCATAGTCCAAAACCACCTTATACTTCTCTAAGGTATCCATCCCAAGGATAACATTGAAACCATGCATATCAAGTGGTATAAGATCCACTTGAATGCTGTGACCCGAGAAAGACAAGACACAATATGGACACTCTTCTCGAAGCATCTAGGAACCAGCAAGAGGGGTTTCTAACAACAAGCTATCTTTCTTACGACTAACAGGTAAACGACAGTTCTCAAGCATACTGTAGGTGATAAAAGAGTGTGTAGCACCCGGGTCAACCAGAACAGATATAAAACAAGAAGAAGACATATCAGAATGAAAAAACTCCATCTGACATGTCACCACTCACGGGTTGACTATCGCCTCCGGCTGACTCATAGCATAGAATCGAGCCATTGCTTGATGTCCACGTCCTCTACTCCCTTGAGCAGACGATCCCGCTTGCGACGCTTGACCGCGTCCTCGCCCTCTACTACCACTGCGCTACTATCTATCAGACCCTTGATGATTCTGCCTCGGCTGCTGTGTCACTTCAACATCTCTATTCAGGCAGTTGAACCTCTAATGCCCAATCTGACCACACAGATGGAATGACTGGTCTCGCTGTTGTGGCCTAGATGGTCCTATCACTGCCACTGAAGTTGTACTATGTGCCTTTGGTGGTGAAGAAACATATCCTCTTCCCTTACTTGGAGACCACTATGACAGTGCACTAGAACCTCTCATAACTGACGGTGATAAGAACATTGGCTTCTTGAAGCCACCAAACCTCTGCCCCTGGAAGTGAGCAGATCTCTTCTTAGACATAGACTCTCTCTTCTCCCTTACTGATCGTTCAATCCTCCGGACAGATTCCACAAACGTAGCAAACCGCTTTCGATTCTCCAATGCAGAAACAGGTGTTGTCAGATCAGAACTCATACCTTTCTCAAAACGTCTGTTCGCTCTTCATCTGTCATTGCCATGTGAGGACAAAACCTCAACAGATCCATGAACTTGGCCTTGTACTCAGTGATGCTCATCGTTCCTTGTCGCAGGCTCTCAAACTAACTGATCTTCTCATCCAGATACGTCTTTGGGAAGTATCTGCTGACAAACTCACGCTGGAAAACCTCCCAACTGATCACCTCACTACGTCGCTTCTCTTCCTTGATGGTCCACCAGTGACCGGCACTACCTTTCAGAAGGTAGACAGCGTGCTTTACTTTGTCTGCTTCGGGGATGTCGAGGATCCAGAAAGCCTTCTCAAGACTTGTCATCCATAGATCTGCATCCGATGGATCAACCGTTCCAGCATAATCCAAAGCTCCGACTCGGCGAATCCGCTCAAAGGTCTTCCCAATACCCAATGTTTCACCATGGGGAGCTTGTGCTCTCGGCGGAGGCACTGGAAATCTCTCTACCATGAGATTCATCGTAGCCATTATCTGCCCCATAAGCTGTTGATAGGCAGGGTGTTCAAGAATGGATGGGTCAGGTTGGGGGACCTCAGGCACCCGATCTTCATGTTCCTGCCCTAAAGCTGTGAGGTCCCCGTATTTTCTAAAACTTAATCTGATGTGAGACATCCAAATTGAAACCCTCATCTCAGTGAGAATCGCAATTTAAACATCCCACACTAGGCTAAGAAGTAGAAAATCAGAGGAAGTCAGAAGGAAACACAGTAGCACATGCACATGAACAATAATAAAACCATACAACACATGTTCACCATTCAACATATAATTACAACATGAATTGTTACAACATTTGATATTACATATTGAACAACAAACTTTAACATATACATGTACTACTACTAAACTACAGGATCTTAAGACAACAGGTCCACCTGTACATCAGCTCGCCACACAACTCTCACTATCTTGGATCTTGGATCTTCAAGAGCATAACCACAACCTAAACAAAAGATTACATGCGGTACACATCAGCACAATATTTCAAGAATATTGTACGGAGTATGCCTACGTGTCTTTTTATATACCTCTCATCATATCTTGGCAATAAGAAAAAACTAATATACTTGGCAGTAACAAAAGAATATAAGAAAAGCATATACTTGAACAAAGATATTCATTAGCAAAAGAGAACACATATTTTAAGCTATTTCCATCATATACCTCGTGCATCTGCCCCTAGGGCTTTGATGTCTTTAGGCCTTGTCATATTAATCATACATCTACCCCTAGGGCTTTGATGTTACATCTGCCCCTAGGGCTTTGATGTTTGTCAATGCATTGTACTACCAAAACGTTTAGTGCTACCATATGATGGATTAGATATTTTATGTTTCATGTGCTCATATCCATAAGTACAGAAAATCAAGCAACATATCATGCAAGGACAATCATTTCATCCAATATCATATGCCAAGTATTTTACTACACATATAACACAAGCATTTTGTATAATAAGCCAAGTAAGAGGTAATGGTGTACCTTCCAAAGAGATAGATCATACTAAACACATATCACTTATGTCAACTATAAGCTTGGTCAAACCTGATCAAAACAAGACCATATACTATCATCATGTTCTCATCTTATTATATCTCATCTTAACCCTAATTATGTCCATTAGGGTTTCTCTTATCTCATTATGGTATTCTCATGATTACTTGTATTCTTATCTTATGATTATCTCATTGATGTCATTTTCCAGATTACATCTCATTATCAAAGTTCATCATCTGAACATTAGCTTCCGTATCCTTTTTGTGCACATATTAACCCTAGGTTACATCATTAACCTAGATTAGGGTTTTTTTATAACATGTATTAAGGTTCATATTCATATAATATAGATTCTGTTCATCATGATGATCTCATAATGAAAACTGAGGTTTCATATACTGATATGAGCTTACTCTGTGAATTTCATCATTTATTAATCATTAATGTATTTATTACATTTAACATAGGGTTATTAGCCCTAATTAACCATATGGAGTAAATTACATGATTTCGTGCATCAACCTGGACATATCTGACATCATATGGATTCTATACATATTATGGACTTACATATATTTTTCCATGATTTTATTTCATCATTTGCTATTTATTATCCATTAAGTAAGCATTACACATCTAACAAGATATCACTGATATTCGTGCATAAAAAGCCTTATATTTTTCTTAATTTGTGTTCTACTCATTTTTCTGAGAATTTTGGTATATTATATGTATTTTTCTGATAAGCGTGCTAATTACTGCAATTTATTGAAGATCTGGCAATTATATGAGATTAATATCTTTTCTGCGAATTGCATCTCACCACGTGTCCACTAGGGTGCGGCTCCTCCTCCTCGCTTGCACTGGGCCAGCCGGTTTTTATTCCAGTTTGGGTTTATTTGGCTCGGGATGGAATCGGTTCACGGACGAGAGAACCAGGTCCGCTCCCTTTCTTTCTTCTCTCTCGCATTATCAGTCTGATACGTCTGCGTGGGTTCTCAAAGCTTCAGCCGCCGTCCGTCAAAATGAGCGCCACCGTATGAGACTCTGTCTCACGACGCTAGTGCCGTGAGAAGGATCGGCTCCCTTCCTTTGTTGCGTGAGGGGTAGTTCCATCATAGACCACCTCTCCGACTCTTTCTCTCCTACTGGGCGTCCGACGCACGACGCCGGCATGCGCTCTTACCTGGCACACACCGCCGCCGGGGCTGAGTTTGGCACTGGCTCCACCTGGCTCCCTCTCAGGTCTACCTGAGGTAACCGATCTTAGTGCCTCGATGCTGGAGTATTTCTCTGTGAGCTGCCGGCATGGAACCTTGCCACTATAGTGAACGAGGAAAGGGATGTGTGTCGTCTTCTCCGCTTATTGCGAGTGTCAACCCTGATCAAAACAGTCGCCGCTGCACGAGTCCACAGCAATGAGAAGCCAGCGAGATCTACACCTCATCACCAACAATAGAGAACTCCATCGGCCTCAAGTCCTATTCTCTACTCTCAACAACAGAGACGAGAGGGAGATTTGATAGCTCGTTCTCCCTACTTCTGTATTCTATAGGTGACGGTGGAGAGACAGGGGAAAGGAGAAGGTCGAACTCTTCTCTATTCTCCTCCCAAAGACTCAGACTCTTATTTGAATGAGTGTTCTCAAGGAGTCAAGGCCAACTGCCCATCTACTCCTCCCTCTCGCTCCACGATCAATGAGCCTGAGGAGCGTGGGTGCTCGCCCACGATCCTGTCCCCATATCTCCTCTTGGTCCAGAGCTGGTGGGAAGGTCTTTAAACCCTCTGATCTAATAGATCCAAGGGCTGCAGAAGACCCACGTTGTCAAACCAAATTCCTCTCCTTGCAAGCTGTGTGGCAACCGCTGGATCGGTCCCTAAGTCTAGTTATGAACCATAGTCTGAAATACATCGAAAAGTACATTATTTAATCAATCTCCAACCTAGATATCTCCATCGAGGAAAGCCCAATAGCCACCAAAATTTTAATTATAGCTCCCTCACAACTCAAGCTACCTTGTACTCCATTTTGGTGCCAAAACTCAACTATTTTACCATTCTATTAAATTCCTCAAAAGACATAAACTTATAGATCTAAATCATTATATAATCCTCAATCAACACTCCAACTTTACTAACCCACTTGGGATTATCAAAACAACTCAACATATATATCTTCACTTGTATCATTGGACATTTTAGGATTCCAAAAGTTCACTCCATCACATCCTACACACCTTAAAATATATTTTGTCCTCGAAATTAATCCTGAAAACCCACTTTGTCACATCATATACATCTTAAAAGAACTTTCATCCTCGAAAGTCAACCATACTCGTACTCCAAGGAAAACTACCATATCTTCATCCGCATGTAGGCACTATTCTATGTGTAACATATCCACAAAAGTTACCTAGAACCATGTGTCCAAAGCACTATTAGGGGGGGGGGGTTTACAACCATCTTGGTGCACGAACACTCCATTCAAGGTTAAACTCAGGGTTTAGAAACTTTGATCATCTTATGACATATTTCATATTTTAGGATTTTCATCCTCATTATATCCAAGCATCAATATTCCAACAACACACATTTTTTCTTTGCCAACGTCATTACATAGTGCAAAATTTTCAGATCATATTCATCATATTTATTAAGCACTATCATTATCACTATTTGGCATGTATCATTAAGATGATCTCATTTCACGTTCCTATTAAGTTACAATTTATTAGTGAATTCATTACTAGATTCACCAACCATATTACATCATGATTCATATAATATGTATCATTAATGTCATCTCATTATACTTTCTCATATTAGGTTATAAACTTGTTTAGAGATTCCTCATGAGATTATACAACTATTCACATTATCATCACTATTTATGTGTATGGTTAACCATTTATGCCTTGATATCTGCTAAACCATCTTTAGGTTTTGATCATATCATGTCTATATATCACATCTTTACACATATTATATCATGACTGTTCTAAACAAACTTATATAAGTGGCTTGTTAAACATATATCAAAACTTTATCTAGTCCAACTGAGGTTCTCCTAACCCATTCCTGAGGGTAGTTACATGCTCAATTTCTCTGAGCTATCTCAACTCTATGAGTATCTCATAAGCACATACTTTATCTTCCCTCTCTTAGTCTAGGGTTTCCGGATTACCTCATTGGCACTAGCTAATAGCTTCATTAGCTCTAGCCACATGAGCACAAACCAAAACATGATATGGCATACTCTTCATAGGTCTCTACCCATGAGACATGCTTACCAAAAACTCTCTTATATACACCACCAGATTCCTATGTGGGAAACCACTAACCCGAGCATGAGGCTTCACAAAAACTAACATAGCTACCTCCTCCAGGGTCTTGGGCTCTCTCCCTCACCCAGATGGCAGGCACTCATATCCATATTCACATGTGCACATATAACCAGCCTCTCTCTGACTCTAGGGTTTGGCCCTCCCAAGGACATATAGGGTTCAACAAAACTATAGGAATCATGCACAAAGCGACCCAACTCAATCACTCAGGAGTATTCTATTTTAGGACATATCATATCTCATTATTCTCATATCTTGGAGTTTAGGTTCTCTAACCTTCTCCCAATGGGTCTCACTCTCTCTGGAGTTAACCCCAAAACTGGTCCTAACACTAGAGGTCCTCCTTTGTAAAAGAGACTGAGGCTCTTGCTGACCCACAACCTAGTCTTAACTTAACATATCCTACCTCATAAAAGCCTATTTACTTGCATCGTCAGAACTTATCTTGCATCCTCAAAACTGAACTTAAGTCCTCAAAGACAAACATATATCATCATAAACCATCTTATATCAGCTCTATTCAACTTAGATCATTATCTAATCTTATTCCATCTATCACATATGTCAAAAAGGCTCTAGACATCTAATCTAGAACTACACTCTCTTCTAGACTGATGTCATCACTTTCGCTTAGGTTGCATGACCACCTCCTACTCGTACATGTGTGGGGACACATTTTTGTAATACATATATATATTAAAATATTATATAGTTTTTCTCCGATAAAACAAACGTTAGAGAAAACTATCGAGGTTCGATCCGATTGGAATCAAAAATAAAATCCAGAAACGAGTGTCCCACACATAGTAGAGAGTCCAGTGTCATGAAAACTAAGAAAAGGGGTGATAACATGGGGTAGACTAGTGTAGCTACTCTAGACAACGTGCACAATATGTCTAGGGTTTCTCTTCCCTTGATGCACGTCATTTCCAAATAGTGCAACGTCCCATACCGCTGCACTACAAGGAAAGAATGACATCTAAGGACTTGCTACTCAACAAGCACCAGTCTAGACCTAGTTCTCGGACATCTAGGTGCTAACCTAGAGGCTAAGTCATATCTAGTCTCTAAAAGACAACTAATCTAACCCTAAAAGATTATTAAGTTCAAGGTTCTTTTGTTTTGCGTTGCATAATGAGAAAATGTCAGGTTTTTCTATTGTTCATGCTCTGATACCACCTATGACGTCCCCAGATTTTCTAAAACTTAATCTGATGTGCGACATCCAAATTGAAACCCTCACCTCAGTGAGAATCGCAATTTAAACATCCCACACTAGGCTAAGAAGAAGAAAATCAGAGGAAGTCAGAAGGAAACACAGTAGCACATGCACATGAACAATAATAAAACCATACAACACATGTTCACCATTCAACATATAATTACAACATGAATTGTTACAACATTTGATATTACATATTGAACAGCAAACTTTAACATATGCATGTACTACTACTAAACTACAGGATCTTAAGACAACATGTCCACCTGTACATCAGCTCGCCACACAACTCTCACTATCTTGGATCTTCAAGAGCATAACCACAACCTAAAAAAAAGATTACATGTGGTACACGTCAGCACAATATTTCAAGAATATTGTACTGAGTACGCCTACATGTATTTTTATATACCTCTCATCATATCTTGGCAATAAGATAAAACTAGTATACTTGGCAGTAACAGAAGAATACAAGAAAAGCATATACTTGAACAAAGATATTCATTAGCAAAAGAGAACACATATTTTAAGCTATTTCCATCATATATCTCGTGCATATGCCCCTAGGGTTTTGATGTCTTTAGGCCTTGTCATATAAATCGTACATCTGCCCCTAGGTCTTTGATGTTTGTCAATGCACTGTACTACCAAAAAGTTTAGTGCTACCTTATGATGGATCAGATATTTTATGTTTCATGTGCTCATATCCATAAGTATAGAAGATCAAGCAACACATCATGCAAGGACAATCATTTCATCCAATATCATATGCCAAATATTTTACTACACATATAACACAAGCATTTTGTATAATAAGCCAAGTAAGAGGTAATGGCGTACCTTCCAAAGAGATAGATCATACTAAACACATATCACTGATGTCAACTATAAGCTTGGTCAAACCTGATCAAAACAAGACCATATACTATCATCAGGTTCTCATCTTATTATATCTCATCTTAACCCTAATTATGTCCATTAGGGTTTCTCTTATCTCATTATGGTATTCTCATGATTACTTGTATTCTTATCTTATGATTATCTCACTGATCTCATTTTCCAGATTACATCTCATTATCAAAGTTCATCATCTGAACATTAGCTTCCGTATCCTTTTTGTGAACATATTAACCCTAGGTTACATCATTAACCTAGATTAGGGTTTTATAACATGTATTAAGGTTCATATTCATATAATATAGATTATGTTCATCATGATGATCTCATAATGAAAACTGAGGTTTCATATACTGATATCAGCTTACTCTGTGAATTTCATCATTTATTAATCATTAATGTATTTATTACATTTAATATAGGGTTATTAGCCCTAATTAACCATATGGAGTAAATTACATGATTTCGTGCATCAACCTGGACATATCTGGCATCATATGGATTCTATACATATTATGGACTTACAGATATTTTTCCATGATTTTATGTCATCGTTTGCTGTTTATTATCCATTAAGTATTACACATCTAATAAGATATCACTGATATTTGTGCATCAAAAGCCTGATATTTTTCTTTAATTGTGTTCTACTCATTTTTCTGAGAATTTTGGTATATTATATATATTTTTCTGATAAGCGTGCTAATTACTGCAATTTATTGAAGATTTGGCAATTATATGAGATTAATACCTTTTCTGCAAATCACATCTCACCACGTGTCCACTAGGGTGCAGCTCCTCCTCCTGGCTTGCACTGGGCCAGTCGGTTTTTATTCTGGTTTGGGTTTATTTGGCTCTAGATGGAATTGATTCACAGACGTGAGAACCAGGCCCGCTCCCTTTCTTTCTTCTCTCTCGCGTTATCAACCCGATACGTCTGCGTGGGTTCTCAAAGCTTCATCCGCCGTCCGTCAAAATGAGTGCCTCCGTATGAGACTTTGTCTCACCACACTGGTGCCGTTAGAAGGATCGGCTCCCTTCCTTTGTTGCGTGAGGGGTAGTTCCATCATAGACCACCTCTCCGACTCTTTCTCTCCTACTGGGAGCCCGACGCACGACGCCGGCATGCGCTCTTACTTGGCACACACCGCCGTCGGGGCTGAGTTTGGCACTGGCTCCGCCTGGCTCCCTCTGAGGTCTACCTGAGGTCACCGATCTTGGTGCCTCAATGTTGGAGTATTTCTCTATGAGCTACCGGCATGGAACCTTGCCGATGTAGTGAACGAGGAAAGGGATGTGCGTCGTCTTCTCTGCTTGCTGCGAGTGTCAACCCGGATCTGAACAGTCGCCACTGCATGAGTCCACAGCAATGAGAAGCCAGCGAGATCTACACCTCATCACCAACATTAGAGAACTCCATCGGCCTCAAGTCCTATTCTCTACTCTCAACAACAGAGACGAGAGGGAGATTTGATAGCTCGTTCTCCCTACTTCTGTATCCTGTAGGTGACGGTGGAGAGATAGGGGAAAGGAGAAGGTCGAACTCTTCTCTATTCTCCTCCCAAAGACTCAGACTCTTATTTGAACGAGTGTTCTCAAGGATTTGAGGCCAACTGCCCATCTACTCATCCCTCTCGATCCACGATCAATGAGCCTGAGGAGCGTGGGTGCTCACCCACGATCATGTCCCCATATCTCCTCTTGGTCCGGAGCTGGTGGGAAGGTCTTTAAACCCTCTGATCTAATAGATCCAAGGGCTGCAGAAGGCCCACGTTGTCAAACCAAATTCCTCTCCTTGAAAGCTGTGTGGCAACCGTTGGATCGGTCCCTAAGTCTAGTTATGAACCATAGTCTGAAATACATCGAAAAGTACATTATTTCATCAATCTCCAACCTAGATATCTCCATCGAGGAAAGCCCAATAGCCACCAAAATTTTAATTATAGCTCCCTCACAACTCAAGCTACCTTGTACTCAATTTGGGTGCCAAAACTCAATTGTTTTACCATTCTGTTAAATTCCTCAAAAGACATAAACTTATAGATCTAAATCATTATATAATCCTCAATCAACACTCCAACTTTACTAACCCACTTGGGATTATCAAAACAACTCAACATACATATCTTCACTTGTATCATTGGACATTTTAGGATTCCAAAAGTCCACTCCATCACAAAAGCTCCATCAACTAATGCAGCATCGATGTTCTCAGCAGCATGTTCTTCATGGTTTCCAGACATCTTGGCTTTTCTTCCACTGAGGGCAGAAGATAATTGTAAGAAAATCTAGAAAACTCATAAGAACAGACACAACCTAGTCCTAAATGCCGGTAGACTCAGCGAACCTAGAGCTCTGATACCAAAACTTGTGGCAACACATCCCACTATCACACAGACAATGAGGTGTCACGCGAAAATGTGCGGAAATCACCATAACCACAGATTACCAAAAACACGAGTTAATTAAAACCAAATGTGGAAAGTGGGTAAACCGAGAAAGTTATTACATTTAAGTTCACATCTTGTCAAGGAACATGTTATATAAACATTTACAAGACTTGATATGTGTCCACAACTTAGAGGAACAACTTTCTAACCATCACATGAGTTCATCACCTATTTATGTGTACGTAAAGGCCCACAGCCAGCCAACAACAGGATATATAAAGGATCATCAGTTATACATCGTGAAACAATGTCAAAACACCTCCAAGGACCTTAGAGTACATGGATGACTCTAAGACTCTACTACAAAACATCCAAAACAGCAGCATATCCAAAGATTGCCTCCTACAACTCGTCTAACTGCTCGGCCGCCACTCTGCGACCACCACCACGTCTAGCTCGACCACCTAAAAAGGGTGTAAACCAGATGGGTGAAACACACAGTCCCAGTGAGAAACATAACTCCCCACAGAACTACAAAACCTCAGAAGGAAAAAGCAGATAACTGATAAGAGGTATAACAAGAGCAGTCTATATAAACAAGCTATTCTTACCAGGCTGTACAGAAGGCACATACCAATGTATTTCTTTATGGAACATGATTAACAATATAAGATTTATAAGATCTTATTATATATGAGGAACATATAAGCAACTGCAATATATAACAGGATTAACTACACAAGCAAGGCCTCAACCAATGTTTCGTGTTTGTCTTAAGCAGTAAATACTAAGCGGCTGGATTACGTATTATTATTATGTCCTAAGGAAGTGAGTCGTACCGCTCAAATCCAACCTTCGGTTGTGAAACCCAAGCCAGTGCCATACAAGGTCAATGGAAGAGCCAGACTCCACGAACTCCCACCTCGTGGTTAGTGCACAAGAACCAAAGCAGGACTACAGTTTCATGCTTAAGTGGCCTCAGCCACAAGGTCAGCTCCATAGGCTACCCTTCCTCTATCCCGCCTCGGTACAGGTCTCGTTGCTAGTATATCTGAGCCATGGGCCTGTTCACCGTGCTCTTCACATATTCTAAGCCATGGGCCTATTCACCATGCTCTTCACATATTCCGAGTCTACAACCGTAGCTGCACTCGATTCCCTCTCTATTTTAGGCTAGGAGAAACCTCACATATTCAATAATATGTGCTCCGGGTTAACCCACAGGAGAACCCGTTTCACCATCACCAGCTCCTGACGATGATGGATCTATGGCCAGGGCAACTACATGATATATTCCATTGTGATTAATTAGTATCTTTTATATGGATTGCAAGATTCAACCAAGTTGTATAACATGCAAACTATAACAAGAATAAACAACATGAAACTTAATATTATGCTTTTATTGTAATCAACATCATCCTGATCCATCACAAGGATCCAACATTACATGTTATCACTTGGCCTATTACCAATCATCTAGATACATCTCAAGGATCATCACATTGTCATGGGATCTCAATCCCTCATCACATAGTGCCATAGCCTCTCAAGGCGTACATCATCAACATGGAATAGCAATCCCACGTACTTTAGCCAAACACATCATACATGTTATCTCATTCTCAAGAGTAACCATTAAAGCAGTGTTACTCATCATATATACCTCATAGTCCTTTACTTGACTATGCATCACCTGCATGGTTAGTGCAATCATCATAGATTATAGAAAGATTATCTTGTCAACATAGGGCAATATTGATGGATTATATATATATATATATATATATATATATATATATATATATATATATATATATATATATATATATATATGATATCATTCATGCATCAACCTGAGGTCATAACACCATGCAAGGCATCTTGCATGCTTAAAAATTATCTCAACATTATACATAATATCAAGATGATCACATACATATGAGATGTTGTATTAAGATGCATAGATGTGGTCTACTATATCGTGCACATCCAGGGTTACCATCAAACCAAACGTGATGAAAGAACAACATACCGGTTTCCCATAAGGGATAGGACCCTCACTAAAAACACCCACTTTCCTCACCACAGATGATATTGAGCAGGACCTGAGGTATAACGCGCAACGCTGCATCGTGCTCTACATGCATCTCGGGCAACGTTGTGCATTAAGGTTCGTTGTGCAGCTGTGCCCAAGGGGTGTAACGTGCAAGGTGTGACACACATCATATCGTGCAACTCTGTCAGGCATCTTGGTATCGGGCAACGCAGTGTTGTGCTCGGCTATCTAGCCTGAACCTATCGGCTGACACAAGGGGTTAACGCGAAGCCCTTCACAGCATCTCAGAGCTAGCCAATACCTTCACGTCCCAAGCCATCTACACTAGGCCATGTCTAAGCCGTGTGTGTGTGCGTGTGGCAGGTCCTCAGTAAGGTGCAGCTCAAACAACCAGCAAGGAGCCTGTCATTCAGCCCATCTATCCATGCCCTATCGGCCGTCACAAGCAAGGACTGGGGTGTGACGCCCGTCACAAGGTCAGGGATCAAGGGGTATCATCTGTCATAGCCACTATGCATATCGTCCAAGGTTCTAGGTTAAGAGGGGTATCGGGCAACACCTCCCCCGAGATCATAACAGCTAAGAAGCAACTCGTCATCCACCTCAAGCACAAGGGCACCAAACCCTAATGGATCAAGAGGATGGCTCACCTCTCAACTTAAATGAGAGAGGGGTCTTGCACATCTATTATCACCAATCGGGCAACACAAGGAACAACCCTAAACGATGTCTACAACTATCACCAGGCTCACCCTTCAAGTCCATGGTGAGAGGAGGGTGTTGCTCAAGCTACTAGGATACAAGCTCACCTCTCAACTTAAACGAGAGAGGAGTGTTGCTCATGATACTAGAACTCAAACTTACTCCTTAAGACTTAGGAGAGAAGGGAGTATTGCTCATCAAGAAACCCTAGGACACATGGTTCGGCCCACAAGAACAACTTGAGCAAGGAACTAACTAGCAACTCATATATAATTGATATGATCATAGCAACATATAAGAACATAAAAGAAGGAGATAGTGAAGTTAGGGTTAGGAGTTATGTAACCCGCCCTAAGCAAGCTCCAAGCTCTGAGCTCCGAGCTCCACGCACCACCAAGGAAGAAGGAGAGCAAGGCACTCTAGGGTTCGGCCACCACTAGAGGAAGAAGAAGACTCGAAGAAGGACCGGCCACCAAGCTAGCTCCTCCAAGGGTATCGGCCACCAAGCTTGTAAGAGAAGAGAGTGTGTTGTGCACCAAGGGAGAGGAAGACTAAGGAACTAAAGGGATCCTTAGAAAGGGAAAGGAAACACATATATAGAAGGGGATGGAGGAGAAAACAAGGTAGAGCAAAGCAAGGTGTCGCCCACCTAGGGACACTTGTCCATGAGCATTGCCATCACTCTAACATGTCTAAAACACATGTCCAAGGCCATTGCCACATTCAAGCATCAAGCACCAAGTGTCCACTAGTGGTGACACAAACGAGTTCAAAGAAGGTCAAAGATCCATGGGTGACACACCTGGACGACACACCTTCCCCATGGGCGACACAAGCACCCTCTATCCTGACACAAGGTTCAACCAAGCAAAGGCAAGGCACCACAAGGCCCAACAAGCTCAACCAAGCCCAAAGGAACACAAGCAACAGGCCCAAACCTTCCACTCAACACTAGAGGAAGCAAGGAGAGGGAGGAACATCTCGTAAGGTGACAAACTTGCCCACAAACCCTAGACTTGGGTTATTTGCAAGTAGCACCTCCAGCTGTCAACAAAGCACCAACAAACCCTAATCAACACAAAAGGTGATTAGCAAGCATCAAAGCATCAAGGTTAAGCAAAGCAAATAGGGTAAACCTTAAATGGAGGTCAGGGTCCTTACAAACTAACCCTCTAAAAGGGATTTTGTCCCTGAAATCTGAAGAGAAAAGTGAGGGATACTTCCTCCTCATCTCTTCCTCAAGCTCCCACGTGGCTTCCTCAATGCCACGATGATGCCAAAGAACCTTCACAAGAACCAGATCTTTCCTCTTCAGCTTCTTAACTCTCTTGTCAAGGATCATCACAGGACCTTCCTCGTAGGTCACATCTACATCAAGCTCAACTTCGTCTGGCTGTATCACTATTCCTGTATCCAGATGACTTTTCTTCAGCATACTGGCATGGAACACTGGATGCAACCTGTGCAACTCTGGAGGTAGCTCTAACTCATAAGCCACCTTGCCAACACGTGCTAAGATCAGGTATGGCCCCATATACCTGGGTGCTAACTTACCCTTTCGGCCAAACCTCAGCACACCTTTCCATGGTGAGAATTTAAGATACACTTTGTCTCCTATCTGGAACTCCAAAGGTCGTCGGAGATTATCTGTGTAAGACTTATGTCTGTCTTGTGCCGCTTTCAACTACTGCTGTATCACCTGAATCTTTTCTGTCGTCTGTTGTACTAACTCAGGACCCAAAAGTTGATATTCACCATAATCATACCAATACAAAGGAGATCTGCACTTCCTCCCATACAAGGCTTCATAAGGAGCCATGTCAATGCTCTGCTGATAGCTATTGTTGTAGGCAAACTCTATCAAACTGAGGTGTATGTCCCAACTGCCTAGGAATTGCAAAACACAAACTCGAAGGAGATCTTCCAAAATCTGAATAGTCCTCTCAGACTGTCCATTTGTCTGTGGGTGGAAGGCGGTACTGAACCTCAACTGTGTTCCCAACACTTTGTGCAATTGTTCCCAGAAACAACTTGTGAACTGAGGACCTCTATTGAAAACTATTGTCGCTGGCACACCACGCAATCACACTATCTCATCTACATATACTCAAGCGAGCTTCTCGGCTGTATAGGTTGTTTTTACTGGTATGAAATGGGCAGACTTCGTCAATCTGTCCACTATCACCCAAATGGAATCATGATTCCTAGTTGTCCTGGGTAGGCCAACTACGAAATCCATGGTTATATGATCCCATTTCCACTGTGGTATTGACAAGGGTTGCAACGTACCTGCCGGATTTGATGCTCAGCCTTGACTTGCTGACAAACCGCACACCTAGCCACAAACGTGGCTACATCCTTCTTCAAGTCGGGCCACCAATACAAGTCCTTCAGACTATGATACATCTTGGTGACTCCTGGATGCATAGCATACATCGACGTGTGTGCTTCCTCGAGCACTAACTTCCTCAGATCATCAACATTGGGGACCACCATCCTATCACGATAGCAAACTAGCCCATCCTCGGACTCATGGAACCCATCACACTTTTCAGTGTCGAACTCTGATCTAATCAACTATATCATATCATATGTCTGATGTGCATCCTTGATCTGTTGTCTCAGCGTAGGCTTGACTTGCATCTTTGCTAAAAGTCCAGCTAACAAGGAGACTTCCATCTACACATTCATCCATCGCAAGGAGATAAGCATATCCAATCTATGACATACTAGAGAACTCAACTGTGCCTTTCTTGAAGGAAAAGAAGAAGACTTTCGGCTAAGCGCATCAGCTACCACATTCGCCTTACCAGGATGATACTCAATGTTGCAGTCCTAATCATTGATCAACTCCATCAATCACCACTATCACATGTTCAACTCATGCTGCGAAAAGATGTACTTCAGATTCTTATGATCCGTAAAGATCTAACACACTTCCCCGTAAAGATAGTGTCTCCAAATCATTAACGCATGAATACTGTTGCCAACTCCAAATCATGAGTCAGATAGTTCTCCTCGTGTTTCTTACGCTGTCGCGAAGCAAAAGAAACCACATGATCTTCCTGCATCAGCACACAACCTAAACCTTTCTTGGAAGCATCACAGAAGACAACATAGCCCTTCCCAGGCTCTAGCAGGATTAACACTGGTGCACTGGTCAGCTTCTCCTTCAAACTCTGGAAAGCTTACTGGAAATGATCATCCCAGACAAAAGGTACATCTTTTCTTGTCAACTTCGTCATCGGCAATGTAATCGCACTGAAATCCTTGATAAACCTCTGGTAGTATCCTGCTAAACCCAGGAAACTACAAACTTCTGTCGGCATCTTCGGCTGTTCCCATTCTGCAACGGACTCCACCTTCTTCGAATCTACTTTGACTCCTTCTGGAGATATCACATGACCCAAGAAAGTTACTTCTTCTAACCAGAACTCACACTTACTGAACTTGGCATATAATTGATGTTGGCGAAGAAGAGTCCACGCTCGCCGAAGATGGTGCTCATGCTCTTGCATGTCTCGACTGTAGATCAAGATGTCATCTATAAAGACTACAACAAACTGATCTAGGAACGAACGGAACACTCTGTTCATCAAGTCCATGAAAGCAGCTGGTGCATTGGTTAGCCCAAACGGCATAACCACAAACTCGAAGTGACCATACCTCGTCCTAAAAGCTGACTTTGGTATGTCCTCTGCCTTTATCCTCAGTTGATGATATCTAGACCGTAGATCGATCTTTGAAAACATGGTGGCACCACGCAACTGATCGAACATATCATCTATCCTCGGTAACGGGTACTTGTTCTTGATCGTGACCTTGTTCAACTGTCGGTAATCTATACACAACCGCATCGATCTATCCTTCTTCTTGACGAACAACACTGGAGCACCCCAAGGCGACGTACTCGGTCGGATGAAACCTTTCTCCAACAATTCTTGCAACTGCTTCTTAAGCTCTGCCATCTCTACTGGAGCCATCATATACAGTGTCTGTGCAACTGGCTGTGTTCCTAGAACCAGATTGATCTCAAAATCAATCTCTCGCGGTGGTGGAACACCAGGGAACTCTTCGGGAAACATGTCTGCAAACTCTCGGACAACCGGCACCTCCTCAAGACTAGGACCTTTCGCCTTGGTATCCACAACGGTATCCACCACGTGAGCTAAGAACGCCTCACATCCTTGTCTTAACAACTTCTCAGCCACCATAGATGATACCAGACACGTCGAAAGAATCTTCCTATCTCCCTGGAAGATCCACTTCACTCCATCATCCTCAAATACAACCTGCTTGGAGCCATAGTCTAAAACCACCTTATAATTCTCTAAGGTATCCATCCCAAGGATAACATCGAAACCATGAATATCAAGTGGTATAAGATCCACTTGAATGATGTGTCCCGAGAAAGACAAGACACAAGATGGACACTCTTCTCAAAGCATCGAGGAACCAGCAAGAGGGGGTTCTAACAACAAGCTATATTTTTTATGGCTAACAGGTAAATGATAGTTCTCAAGCATACTATAGGCGATAAAAGAGTGTGTAGCACCCAGGTCAACCATAACAGATATAAAGCAAGAAGAAGACATATTAGAATGAAAAAACTCCATCTGACCTGTCACCACTCGCGGGTTGACTATCGTGTCCGGCTGACTCATAGCATAGAATCGAGCTGTTGCTTGCTGTCCACGTCCTCTGCTCCCTTGAGCAGATGATCCCGCTTGCGACACTTGACCACATCCTCACCCTCTGCTACCACTAGGATGTTGTTTATCAGACCCTTGATGATTCTGCCTCAGCTGTTGTGTTACTTCAACATCTCTATTCGAGTAGTTGAACCTCCAATGCCCGATCTGACCACACAGGTGGCATGACTGGTCTCACTGTTGTGGCCTAGATGGCCATGTCACTACCATTGAAGCTGTACTATGTTCCTTTGGTGGTGAAGAAACATATCCTCTTCCCTTACTTGGAGACCACTATGACGGTGCACTGGAACCTCTCATAACTAACGGTGATAAAAAACCTTGGCTTCTTGAAGACACCAAACCTATGCCCCTGGAACTGAGCAGATCTCTTCTTAGACATAGACTCTCTCTTCTCCCTTAATGATCGTTCAATCCTCCGGACATATTCCACAAACGTAGCAAACCGCTCTCGATTCTCCAACGCAGAAACAGGTGTTGTCAGCTCAGAACTCAGACCTTCTCGAAACATCTAATTCACTCTTCATATTTCGTTGCCATGTGAGGACAAAACCTTAACAGATCCATGAACTTGGCCTCATACTCGGTGATGCTCATCGTTCCTTGTCGCAGGCTCTCAAACTGACTGATCTTCTCATCCATATACGTCTTCAGGAAGTATCTGCTGACGAACTCACACCGGAAAACCTCCCAACCGATCACCTCACCAGGTCGCTTCTCTTCCTCGATGGTCCACCAATGACCAGCACTACCTTTCAGAAGGTAGACATCGTGCTTTACTTTGTCTGCTTTGGGGATGTCGAGGATCCGAAAAGCCTTCTCAAGACTTGTCAGCCACAGATCTGCATCCTCTAGATCAGCCGTTTCAGCATAATCTGAAGCTCTAACTCAGCGAAGACGCTCAAAGGTCTTCCCAATACCTAATGTTTCACGATGGGGAGCATGTACTCTCGGAAGAGGCACTGGCAATCTCTCTACTATGAGATTCATCGTAGCCATTATCTTCCCCATAAGTTGTTGATAGGCAGGGTGTTCAAGAATTGCTGGGTCAGGTTGGGGGACCTCTGGCACCCGATCTTCGTGTGCCTGCCCTAAAGCTCCATCAACTGATGCAGCATCGCTGTTCTCAGTAGTATGTTCTTCATTGTTTCCAGACATCTTGGCTTTTCTTCCACTGAGGGAAGAGGATAATTGTGAGAAAATCTAGAAAACTCATAAGAATAGACACAACCTATTCCTAAATCCCTATAGACTCAGCGAACCTAGAGCTCTGATACCAAAACTTGTGGCAATACATCCCACTATCACACAGACAATGAGGTGTTACGCGAAAATGTGCAGAAATCACCATAACCACAGATTACCAAAACCACAGGTTAATTAAAACCGAATGTGGAAAGCGAGTAAACCGAGAAAGTTATTACATTTACGTTCACATCCTACAAAGGAACATGTTATATAAACATTTACAAGCCTTGATATGTGTCCACATCTTAGAGGAGCAACTGTCTAACCATCACATGAGTTCATCACCTGTTTATGTGTACATAAAGGCCCACATCCAGCCAGCAACATGATATACAAAGAATCATCAGTTATACATCGTGAAACAATGTCAAAACACCTCCAAGGACCTGAGAGTATAGGTATGACTCTAAGACTCTACTACAAAACATCCAAAACAGCAGCATATCCAAAGCTTGCCTCCTACAGCTCGTATTACTGCTCGGCCACCACTCCACGACCACCACCACGTCTAGCTCGACCACCTAAAAAGGGTGTAAACCAGCAGGGTGAGACATACAGTCCCAGCGAGAAACATAACACCCTTCCAAAACTACAAAACCTCAGAAGGATAAAGCAGATAACTGATAAGAGGTATAACAAAAGCAGTCTATATAAACAAGCTATTCTTACCAGGCTGTACAAAAGGCACATACCAATGTATTTCTTTATGGAATATGATTAACAAGATAATATTTGTAAGATCTTACCATATATGAGGAACATATAAGCAACTGCAAGATATAACAAGATTAACTACACAAGAAAGGCCTCAACCAATGTTTCATGTTTGTCTTAAGAAGTAAATACTAAGCAGTTGGATTACGTATTATTATTATGTCCTGAGGAAGTGAGCCGTACCACTCAAATCCAACCTTTGGTTGCAAAACCCAAGCCGGTGCCATACAAGGTCATTGGAAGAGCCAGACTCCACGACCTCCCACCTCTTGGTCAGTGCACGAGAACCAAAGTAGGACCGCAGTCTCATGGTTAAGTGGCCTCAGCCACAGGGTCAGCTCCATAGGCTACCCTTCCTCTAGCCTGCCTCGGTACAGGTCTTGGCGCTAGTATATCTAAGCCACGAGCCAGTTCACTGTGCTCTTCACATATTCTGAGCCATGGGCCTGTTCACCATGCTCTTCACATATTTCGAGTCTGCAACTGTAGCTGCACTCAATTCCCTCTCTATTTTAGACTAGGAGAAACCTCACATATTCAATAATATGCGCTCCGGGTTAACCCGCAGGAGAACCTGTTTCACCATCACCAGCTCCTGACGATGATGGATCTATGGCCAGGGCAACTACATGATATATACCACTGTGATTAATTAGTATCTTTTATATGGATTACTAGATTCAACCAAGTTGTATACCATGCAAACTATAACAAGAATAAACAACATGAAACTTAATATTATGCTTTTATTGTAATCAACATCATCCTGATCCATCACAAGGATCCAACATTACATGTTATCACTTGGCCTCTTGCCAATCATCTAGATCCATCTCAAGGATCATCACATTGTCATGGGATCTCAATCCCTCATCACATAGTGCCATAGATTCTCAAGGCGTACATCATCAACATGGAATAGCAATCCCACGTACTTTAGCCAAACACATCATACATGTTATCTCATTCTCAAGAGTAACCATTAAAGCAGTGTTACTCATCATATATACATCATAACCCTTTACTTAGCTATGCATCACCTGCATGGTTAGTGCAATCATCATAGATTATAGCAAGATTATCTTGTCAACATAGGGCAATATTGATGGATTATATATATATATGATATCATTCATGCCTCAACCTGAGGTCATAAAACCATGCAAGGCATCTTACATGCTTAACATTATCTCAACATTATACATAATATCAAGATGATCACATACATATGAGATGTTGTATTAAGATGCATAGATGTGGTCTACTATATCCTGCACATCCAGGGTTACCATTAAACCAAACGTGATGCAAGAACAACATATCGGTTTCCCATAAGGGACACGACCCTCACTAAAAACACCCACTTTCCTCACCACATATGATATCGGGCAGGACCTGAGGTATACCACGCAACACTGCGTCGTGCTCTACATGCATCTCGGGCAACACAGTGAAGCAAGGTCCGTTGTGTAGCTGTGCCCAAGGGGTGTAACATGCAAGGTGTGACGTGCATCATATCGTACAACTCTGTCAGGAATCTTGGTATCGGGCAACACAGTGTTGTTCTCAGCTATCTAGCCTGAACCTATCGGCCGACACAAGGGGTTAATGCGACGCCCGTCACAGCATCTCAGAGCTAGACAATACCTTCACGTCCCAAGCCATCTATACTAGGCCATGTCTAAGTCGTGTGTGTGTGCGTGTGGTAGGTGCTCAGTAAGGTGCAGCTCAAACAACCAACAAGGAGCTTGTCGTTCAGCCCACCTATCCATGCCCTATCGGACGTCACAAGCAAGGACTGGGGTGTGACGCCCATCACAAGGCCAGGGATCAAGAGGTATCATCTGTCATAGCCACTATGCATATCGTCCAAGGTTCTAGGTTAAGAGGGGTATCGGGAAACACCTCCCCTGAGATCATAATAGCTAAGAAGCAACTTGTCATCCACCTCAAGCACAAGGGCACCAAACCCTAATGGATCAAGAGGATGGCTCACCTCTCAACTTAAATGAGAGATGGGTCTTGCACATCTCTTATCACCAATCGGGAAACACAAGGAACAACCCTAAACGATGTCCACGACTATCACCAGGCTCACCCTCAAGTCCATGGTAAGAGGAGGGTGTTGCTCAAGCTACTAGGACACAATCTCACCTCACAACTTAAACGAGAGAGGAGTGTTGCTCATGATACTAGAACTCAAACTCACTCCTCAAGACTTAGGAGAGAAGATAGTATTTCTCATCAAGAAACCCTAGGACACATGGTTCGGCCCACAAGAACAACTTGAGAAAGGAACTAACTAGAAACTCATATATAGCCAACATGATCATAGCAACATATAAGAACATAAAAGAAGGAGATAGTGAAGTTAGGGTTAGGAGTTATGTAACCCCCCTTAAGCAAGCTCCATGCTCCTAGCTCCAAGTTCCACGCACCACCAAGGAAGAAGGAGAGCAAGGCACTCTAGGGTTCGGCCACCACTAGAGGAAGAAGAAGACTCCAAGGAGGATCGGCCACCAAGCTAGCTCCTCCAAGGGTATCGGCCACCAAGCTTGAAAGAGAAGAGAGTGTGTCATGCACCAAGGGAGAGGAAGACTAAGGAACTAAAGGGATCCTTAGCAAGGGAAAGGAAACGCATATATAGAAGGGGATGGAGGAGAAAACAAGGTAGAGCAAAGCAAGGTGTCACCCACCTAGGGACACTTATCCATGAGCATTGCCATCACTCTAACATGTCATAAACACATGTCCAAGGACATTGCCACATGCAAGCATCAAGAACCAAGTTTCCACTAGTGGTGACACAAACGAGGTCAAAGAAGGTCAAAGATCCATGGGTGACACACCTGGATGACACACCTCCCCCATGGGCGACACAACCCTGGGCGACACAGCCTGGGCGACACAAGCACCCTCTAGCCCGACATAAGGTTCAACCAAGCAAAGGCAAGGCACCACAAGGCCCTACAAGCTCAACCAAGCCTAAAGGAACACAAGCAACGAGCCCAAACCTTCCTCTCAACACTAGAGGAAGCAAGGCGATGGAGGAACATCTCGCAAGGTGACAAACTTTCCCACAAACCCTAGACTTGGGTTATTTGCAAGTAGCACCTCCGGCTCTCAACAAAGCACCAATAAACCCTAATCACCACAAAAGGTGATTAGCAAGCATCAAAGAATCAAGGTTAAGCAAAGCAAATAGGGTAAACCCTAAATGGAGGTTAGGGTCCTTACACTGAACTCGTATCAAGATTGATTGGCACCCTCTGTTCGGGGTACCACTGTGTGAACTGCTCTTCATTTGGACGCAATTTCCGCCTAGGTTATAGCTTCTCTCCATGCTTTGCTTCCATGTAATATGTCGGCTAGCATGCTGGAGTAGGCTTTGGCGGGCGCTTTGATGAGGACAAGGCTGCTTTTGATCTTTGGCTTCTTTTTGCAACCACTGTATCGACCACATCAACCAACTTGTCCTTGTTATTATAACATCCATGACTTGGGTTATGCCTTAACCCCGGGGGTTTTGCTTAAGCAAGTTAATTAGATCCTTAATTTTATCTTGTGAAAATTAATTAAGGCTCAAGAGGAACTTATGTTTCAATTTTAGTCCCTTTCGAAAAATGTTGAAACAAAGTTTTGCTTGTTTTGGACTGAAGTTCAAATTACCCAAGTTGAGGGGTTAACTTGCAAATGCTACATGATTAAATGTTCCCCATATGTTTAAGAATCATGAGAATGAAGATGATGTAGAGGTATGGCTTGGGAAAAGCCTGAGTACCAAGAAAGAGCTGATAAATCAATGTTTGTGCATTAAAACCTAGTTTTGGTATAATATGCAATTTACCCAAAACCTAGGGTTCAATATGAAAATTACCACTTGAGAATAGTCTCTAATGCTCCTTGGAATCATATAGAGCAAAGAAAATAAGAGGGGTGTCTCATTTGTATCATTTTGGAGGAGAGAGAATCTTGATATTAAAATAATCAAGATTTAAGCATAATTGAAACCCTAATTCAATTTAATACAAAAATAAATAAAATAAGTGAAGGGACTTCAAACAAAAACGAGATGGTTGAATTTTCTCAAGTGTGAACATCCTTGTGCCTTGCAAAGGAAACAAAAATATCCAAAGGAATGGATAACTCACTCAAATTATTAAAAGAAAATGTAATATCCACTAACTTATGGATATTACTATTATATGATTAAGGTGCTTAATTTGCTTTTCCTTAATTCATGGATAATGTAAGGACCCTGACCTTCGTTTAGGGTTTACCCTGTTTGCTTTGCTTAACCTTCATGCTTTGATGCTTGCTAATAACCTTTTGTGGTGATTAGGGTTTGTTGGTGCTTTGTTGAGAGCTGGAGGTGCTACTTGCAAATAACCCAAGTCTAGGGTTTGTGGGCAAGTTTGTCACCTTGCGAGATGTTCCTCCCTCTCCTTGCTTCCTCTAGTGTTGAGAGGAACGTTTGGGCCCGTTGCTTGTGTTCCTTTGGGCTTGGTTGAGCTTGTTGGGCCTTGTGGTGCCTTGCCTTTTCTTGGTTGAACCTTGTGTCGAGCTAGAGGGTGCTTGTGCCACCCAGGGTTGTGTCACCCATGGGGAGGTGTGTCATCCAGGTGTGTTACCCATGGATCTTTAACCTTATTTGACCTTGTTTGTGTCACCACTAGTGGACACTTGGTGCTTGATGCTTGCATGTGGCAATGGCCTTGGACATGTGTTTAAGACATGTTAGAGTGATGGCAATGCTCATGGACAAATGTCCCTAGGTGGGTGACACCTTGCTTTGCTTTACCTTGTTTTCTCCTCCATCCCCTTCTATATATGTGTTTCCTTTCCCTTGCTAAGGATCCCTTATTTCCTTAGTCTTCCTCTCCCTTGGTGCACGACAGACTCTCTTCTCTTGCAAGATTGGTGGCCGATACCCTTGGAGGAGCTAGCTTGGTGGCCGATCCTCCTTGGAGTCTTCTTCTTCCTCTAGTGGTGGCCGAACCCTAGAGAGCCTTGCTCTCCTTTTTCCTTGGTGGTGCGTGGAGATTGGATCTAGGAGCTTGGAGCTTGCTTAAGGCGGGTTACATAACTCCTAACCCTAACTTCACTATCTCCTTCTTTTATGTTCTTATATGTTGCTATGATCTTATCGGCTATATATGAGTTACTAGTTAGTTCCTTGCTCAAGTTGTTCTTGTGGGCCGAACCATGTGTCCTAGGGTTTCTTGATGAGCAATACTCCCTTCTCTCCTAAGTCTTGAGGAGTGAGTTTGAGTTCTAGTATCATGAGAAACACTCCTCTCTCATTTAAGTTGAGAGGTGATCTTGTGTCCTAGTAGCTTGAGAAACACCCTCCTCTCACCATGGACTTGAAGGGTGAGCCTAGTGATAGTTGTGGACATCGTTTAGGGTTGTTCCTTGTGTTTCCCAATTGGTGATAAGAGATGTGCAAGACCCCTCTCTCATTTAAGTTGAGAGGTGAGCCATCCTCTTGATCCATTAGGGTTTGGTGCCCTTGTGCTTGAGGTGGATGACGAGTTGCTTCTTAGCTGTTATGATCTCGGGGGAGGTGTTGCCTGCTACGCCTCTTAACCTAGAACCTTGGACGATATGCATAGTGGCTATGACGAACGATACCCCTTGATCCATGACCTTGTGATGGGCGTCACACCCCAGTCCTTATTTGTGACGGCCGATAGGGCATGGATAGGTGGGCTGAACGACAGGCTCCTTGCTGGTTGTTTGAGTTGCACCTTGCTGAGCACCTGCCACACACACACACACGACTTAGACATGGCCTAGTGTAGATGGATTGGGATGTGAAGGTATTGGCTAGCTCTGAGATGCTATGACGGGCTTCGCGTTAACCCCTTGTGTCGGACGATAGGTTCGGGCTAGATAGTCGAGCATGACACTGCGTTGCCTGATACCAAGATGCCCAACATAGTTGCACGATATGATGTGCGTCACATCTTGCACGTTACACCCCTTGGGCACAGCTACACAACGGACCTTGCTGCAAAGCATTGCCCGAGATGCATGTAGAGCACGACGCAGCGTTGCACGTTATACCTCAGGTCCTGCCCGATATCATCTATGGTGAGGAAAGTGGGTGTTTTTAGTGAGGGTCCCGTCCCTTATGGGAAACCGATATGTTGTTCTTGCATCACGTTTGGTTTGATGGTAACCCTGGATGTGCACGATATTGTAGACCACATCTATGCATCTTAATACAACATCTCATATGTATGTGATCATCTTGATATTATGTATAATGTTGAGATAATGTTAAGGATGTAAGATGCCTTGCATGGTGTTATGACCTCAGGTTGAGGCATGAATGATATCATATATATATATATATATATATATATATATATATATATATATATATAATCCATCAATATTGCCCTATGTTGACAAGATAATCTTGCTATAATCTATGATGATTGCACTAACCATGCAGGTGATGCATAGCCAAGTAAGGGGCTATGAGGTATATATGATGAGTAACACTACTTTAATGGTTACTCTTGAGAATGTGATAACATGTATGATGTGTTTGTCTAAAGTACACGGGATTGCTATTCCATGTTGATGATGTATGCCTTAAGAGGCTATGGCACTACGTGATGAGGGATTGGGATCCCATGGAAATGTGATGATCCTTGAGATGGATCTAGATGATTGGCAAGAGGCCAAGTGATAACATGTAATGTTGGATCCTTGTGATGGATCAGGATGATGTTGATTACAGTAAAATCATAATATTTAGTTTAATGTTGTTTATTCTTGTTATAGTTTGCATGTTATACAACTTGGTTGAATCTTGCAATCCATATAAAAGATATTAATTAATCACAGTGGAATATATCATGTAGTTGCCCTGGACATAGATCCATCATCGTCAGGAGCTGGTGATGGTGAAACGGGTTCTCCTGCGGGTTAACTCGGAGCGCATATTATTGAATATACAAGGTTTCTCCTAGCCTAAAATAGAGAGGGAATCGAGTGAAGAAACGGTTGCACACTCGGAATATGTGAAGAGCATGGTGAATAGGCCCATGTCTCAAGATATGTGAAGAGCATGGTGAACTGGCTCGTGGCTCAGATATACTAGCGCTGAGACCTGTACCAAGGCGGGCTAGAGGAAGGGTAGCCTATGGAGATGACCCTGTGGTTGAGGCCACTTAAGCATGAGACTACGGTCCTGCTTTGGTTCTCGTGCACTGACCATGGCTTGGGTTTCACAACCAAAGGTTGGATTTGAGCGGTACGGCTCACTTCCTTAGGGCATAATAATAATATGTAATCCAGCCGCTTAGTATTTACTACTTAAGACAAACACGAAACATTGGTTGAGGCATTGCTTGTGTAGTTAATCCTGTTATATCTTGTAGTTGCTTATATGTTCCTCATATATGGTAAGATCTTATAAATCTTATCTTGTTAATCATGTTCCATAAAGAAATACATTGGTATGTGCCTTCTTTATAGCCTAGTAAGAATAGCTTGTTTATATAGACTGCTCTTGTTATACCTCTTATCAGTTATTTGTTTTATCTTTCTGAGGTTTTGTAGTTTCGGTGGGGAGTTATGTTTCTCGCTGGGACTGTGTGTCTCACCCCGCTGGTTTACACCCTTTTTAGATGGTCGAGCCAGACGTGGTGGTGGTCGCGGAGTGGCAGCCGAGCAGCAAGATGAGCTGTAGGAGGAAAGCTTTGGATATGCTGCTGTTTTGGATGTTTTGTAGTAGAGTCTTAGAGTCATCCCTGTACTCTCAGGTCCTTGGAGGTGTTTTGACATTGTTTCACGATGTATAACTGATGATCCTTTGTATATCATGTTGCTGGCCGGATGTGGGCCTTTATGTACCCATAAAGAGGTGATAAACTCATGTGATTGTTAGACAGGTGTTCCTCTAAGTTGTGGACACATATCAAGGCTTGTAAATGTTTAAATAACATGTTCCTTTGCAGGATGTGAACTTAAATGTAATAACTTTCTCAGTTTACCCGCTTTCCACAATCGGTTTTAATTAACCCATGTTTTTGGTAATCTGTGGTTATGGTGATTTCCGCACGTTTTCGTGTAACACCTCGATGTCTGTGTGATAGTGGGATGTGTTTCCACAAGTTTTGGTATCAGAGCTCTAGGTTCGCTAAGTCTACAGGGATTTAGGACTAGGTTGTGTCTATTCTTATGAGTTTTCTAGATTTTCTCACAATTATCTTCTGCCCTCAGTGGAAGAAAAGCCAAGATGTCTGGAAACCATGAAGAATATGCTGCTGAGAACAACGATGTTGCATCAGTTGATGGAGCTTTAGGGCAGGCACATGAAGATCGGGTGCCTGAGGTCCCCCAACCTGACCCAGCCATTGTCGAACACCCTACCTATCAACAGCTTATGGGGCAGATAATGGCTACGATGAATCTCATGGTAGAGAGATTTCCAGTGCCTCCGCTGAGAGCACATGATCCCCATGGTGAAACATCGGGTATTGGGAAGACCTTTGAGTGGCTTCACCGAGTCGGAGCTTCGGATTATGCTGGAATGGTTGATCCAGTGGATGCAGATCTGTGGATGACAAGTCTTGAGAAGGCTTTCTGGATCCTCGACATCCCCGAAGCAGACAAAGTAAAGCACGTTGTCTACCTTCTGAAAGGTAGTGTTGCTCACTGGTGGACCATCGAGGAGGAGAAGCGACCTGGTGAGGTGATCTGTTGGGAGGTTTTCTGGCGTGAGTTTGTCAGCAGATACTTCCCGAAGACGTATCTGGATGAGAAGATCAATCAGTTTGAGAGCCTGCGACAAGGAACGATGAACATCACCCAGTATGAGGCCAAGTTCATGGATCTGTTGAGGTTTTGTCCTCACATGGCAACAACAGATGAAGAGCGAATCAGACATTTCGAGGAAGGTCTGAGTTCTGAGCTGACAACACATGTTTCTGCATTGGAGAATCGAGAGCGGTTTGCTATGTTTATGGAATCCGTCCAGAGGATTGAACGATCAGTAAGGGAGAAGAGAGATTCGATGTCTAAGAAGAGATCTTCTCAGTTCTAGGGGCAGAGGATTGGTGGCTTCAAGAAGCCAAGGTTTTTATCACCATCAGTTATGAGAGGTTCTAGTGCACCGTCGCAGTGGTCTCCAAGTAAGGGAAGAGGATATGTTTCTTCACCACCAAAGGCACATAGTAGAGCTTCAGTGGCAGTGACTGGGCCATCTAGGCCACGGTTTGAAGTTAGGACATGCTATATCTACGGTCAGACATGGCATTTCAAGTCAAACTGCCCAAACTGAGATGTTGAAGTGACACAGTAGCCGAGGCAGAATCATCAAGGGTCTGATAGAAAATAGCCCAGTGGCAGTAGAGGATGAGGACGCAGTCAAGCGTCGCAAGCGAGATCGTCTGCTCAAGGAAGTAGAGGATGTGGATAGCAAGCAACAGCTCGATTCTATGCTATGAGTCAGCCGGAGGCGATAGTCAACCCGCGAGTGGTGACAAGTCAGATGGAGTTATTTCATTCTGATATGTATTCTTCTTGCTTTATATCTGTTCTGGTTGACCCGGGTGCCACACACTCTTTTATCACCTATAGTATGCTTGAGAACTGTCGTTTACCTGTTAGCTGTAAGAAAGGTAGTTTGTTGTTAGAAACCCCTCTTGCTGGTTCCTTGATGCTTCGAGAAGAGTGTCCATCTTGTGTCTTATCTTTTTCAGGACACCGCATACAAGTAGATCTTATACCACTTGATATGCATGGTTTTGATGTTATCCTTGGGATGGATACCTTAGAAAATTATAAGGTTGTTTTGGACTGTGGTTCCAAACAGGCAGTGTTTGACATTGGTGGAGAGAAGTGGATCTTCCAGGGAGATAGGAAGATTCTTCCAATGTGTCTGATATCAACTTTGGTGGCAGAAAAGTTGCTACGACAAGGATGTGAGGCATTCTTAGCTCACGTTGTGGATACCATTGTGGATACCAAGGCGAAAGGTCCTATTCTTGAGGAGGTGTTGGTTGTCCGAGAGTTTGCGGACGTGTTTCCCGAAGAGTTCCCTGGTGTTCCACAACTGTGAGAGATTGACTTTGAGATCAATATGGTTCTAGGAACATAACCAGTTGCACAGACACCGTATAGGATGGCTCCAGTAGAGATGGTAGAGCTTAAGAAGTAGTTGCAAGAGTTGTTGGAGAAAGGTTTCATCCGACCGAGCACATCTCCTTGGGGTGCACCAGTGTTGTTTGTCAAGAATAAGGATGGATCGATGCGGTTATGTATAGATTACCGACAGTTGAACAAAGTCACGATCAAGAACAAGTACCCGTTGTCGAGGATAGATGATCTATTCAATCAGTTGCTTGGTGCTACAATGTTTTCAAAGACCGATCTATGGTATGGATATCATCAGTTGAGGATTAAGGTGGATGACATACCAAAGTCAGTTTTTAGGACGAGGTATGGTCACTTCGAGTTTGTGGTTATGCCATTTGGGCTAACCAATGCACCTGCTACTTTCATGGACTTGATGAATAGAGTGTTCCATCCATTCCTAGACTAGTTTGTTGTAGTCTTTATAGATGACATCTTGATCTACAGTCGGGACAGGCAAGAGTATGGGCAACAACTTCGACGAGCGTTGACTCTTCTTCGCTAACACCAGCTATATGCCAAGTTCAGTAAGTGTGAGTTCTGGTTAGAAGAAGTAACTTGCTTGGGTCATGTGATATCTGCAGAAGGAGTCAAAGTAGACCCGAAGAAGGTGGAGTCCATTATAGAATGGGAACAGCCGAAGACGCCGACAGAAGTTCATAGTTTCCTGGGTTTAGTAGGATACTACCAGAGGTTTATCAAGGACTTCAGTGCGATTGTGTTGCCGATGACGAAGTTGACAAGAAAAGATGTACCTTTTGTCTGGGATGATCGTTTCCAGCAAGCTTTCCAGAGTTTGAAGGAGAAGATGACCAGTGTTCCAGTGTTAATCCCGCCATATCCTGGGAAGGGATATGTTGTCTTTTGTGATGCTTCCAAGAAAGGTTTAGGTTGTGTGCTGATGTAGGAAGATCATGTGGTTTCTTTTGCTTCGCGACAACATAAGAAACACGAGGATAACTATCCGACTCATGATTTGGAGTTGGCAGTAGTGGTTCATGCGTTAAAGATTTGGAGACACTATCTTTACGGGGAAGTGTGTCAGATCTTTACGGATCATAATAATCTGAAGTACATCTTTTCGTAGCATGAGTTGAACATGCGACAGCGGCGATGGATGGAGTTGATCAATGATTACGACTGCACCATTGAGTATCATCCTGGTAAGGCAAATGTGGTAGCTGATGCGCTTAACCAAAAGTCTTCTTCTTTTCCTTCAGGGAAGGCACAGTTGAGTTCTCTAGTATGTCATAGACGGGATATGCTTGTCTCTGTTGGTATGTATGCCCTGAGAGCCAATCATGGGATGATTGGTGGGATACATTAAGATTGATTTGATAAACATAAAAGGCGAGCTTCCAATTCTTTCTGGTTCAGTCATATGAGATAGTGATAGAACAGATTGAATGTCTAGAGAATGACAATACTCAATGACGTATGCCTTCAGGTTCATGACCTGAACGATGAGATCATACGGATGCTAAGAGTTTGTACATTCTTGTTATGTCCCTAGTCGGATGTCATTGTGGAAGGTAGATAGACAGCAATGACACACAAGACTAGATTGTGGTGTTGGTTGATGACAGAATCTCATTAGTCATGATATAGAGATATCAAACCAAACACATAGGTACTTGTTAGAGAACAAGTGTACCGGACAGACCCACCGTGAGTTTGACACATGGAACCATGAGATGGTAGTCACAGTCAGTACTCACAGTGATGGTGGTGAGTGTGATTCTTAGACCTGAAATCACTACACTCAACACATGTCATTGGGCACACTTTGACATCATCAAACGCAGTCCTGAAACATGGGTTGTTATAAAGGTGATGATTGGGTGGCTTTGACACATGGGGCTTTTGAGGGGTGAGTGATAGATATGGGATTTGTCCCTCCTGAGGGAGTTTGATATCCATGGCCACTTGATGAGTAGGATTGAGAAAGGCGTGCACGCATGTGTGAATCAGTATATGATACTGATGTCATACATATCTCTTCCAGTCTACTCTGAGATCAAGGAAGTGAATGAACGTTGACAGGATGACTGTTCCATGCCTCGAGTTCATTCGGGATATCAGTGACAAAGGAATTATACATTCGTTGTAACACCATTCACGGATTGTAGGATGAAAGTTGTTCTCCAACTTTCTACTTTCACTTGGGTAGCACTGATGTGTGACTAGGCACCACTCTTTGCTTGTGAAGTCATAAGTGTTATGGACTTTCACTGCCAACGTGAAATGGACCTGCAGGGTCACACACATAGGATTTAACCTGGAAGAGGAGTTTTGTCCACAAAGCAATGTTTAGATTGATTACTAAAGGAGTTTAATAGTTCAAATAAACACTCAATCAGTCGATAGCTCAATATCGTATGGTTCAAGGTGTTGGACGCATTGATTGGAGTATCAGATTGATTGAAATCGTAATTGACTGATTTTTCCCAACCTGTGCTCCCAACCGATCGGTTCATGTGATGAACCGGTCGGCTGAGGTTGCTGAACCGGTCGGCTGGAGTGTCCAGGCTGATCGGCTCATGCCCAGGTTGAAACGACCGGTTCAAGGGTTGAACTGATCGGCTCAACTGGTGCAACCGACCAGTTGGGAAAGTCATGTCGGCAAGAATTTTCCTTTGGTTTCAAATTGCCCAATTTCATTGGGAATAATATTGGTATTCGATACCAATTGGGAAAGAAACAAGGAAAGTCCTTTTGAGCCGGATTAGGACCATGAACCGATCAGTTCAGGGCACCAACCGATCGGTTGGAGTGCCCCAAACGATCGGCTCAGGTCCAACCGATCGGCTCAATGGCCGAACCGATCGGTTCAGTTGTGAACCGATCATTTCAGGTTGCGAACCGGTTGCTTTTTGTGGAAAATTCTCGACCCCTTCTACTCCTGCTTTAGTCCCGCATTGCCCGGGATGGAGAACCCTGTCCCATGACTCTCCTATATATAGGGGTATTGGGGGCTTCTCAAAGTACAGCTCAGTGCAACCAGTTGCTCTGCAAGTTGTCGTTCTCTCTGGTTTTGGTAACCGTGAGAGAGCCCGAGCAAGTGCTTCCCGCAAAAGGGAGGTGCGGCAAGGGAAGGACAACTGTAGTTGCAACAGGAGGCAGGAGAGTGTGTTGGCGACTAGTACGTCAACAGGAGGGTGCGACTCCTTCCACTTCCTTGTGGGACAAGGAGAGTGGAGTTCCAGGTGGTCCGTGTGGACTACTACAGAGGCAGGAGGACACTGCCGCTTAGGAGGACAACTGTCATCCGACAGTCCAGTTCGGGTAGGAGTTGTCAGTCCCGGTGTGACCAGGAGCTGCACAGACACCGTCGAAGTCCAGAGTTGAAGACCGCGCATTGCGCGAGGTATTGTCGCCGAGCAAGCCTCGCGACAAGGTATGATTCCGCAAACCATCCTTTCCTATTATATAGACGTTGACGCGTTTCCTCGGTATGGGTTGGGGGAGAAAATTTTGTTTCCGCTGCCTTCTCTGTCTCCCCTAAAACCCAACAGTGGTATCATAGCCACGTCAACTGCTCTATATTTTAGGAATATCGATATGATCGATTTTGGTTTGTCACCTTTATTTATTGCATGCGATGCGAATAATATCAGCTTTATGCATGTCCAATCCTAAATCCACAAATCCCTAATTACATATATGATATGTATTATTAATGCACTCGATACGCGTCGCCCTTAAGTGAGTTTTGTGGTGGATGTGTGTAGCGTGATTATGGCCTATAAACCCCTATCTGTGTGTGGTTGTTTGTGGTTGCTTGCATCTCGGTCTGCGCACCGATCTTCCCTCTCTTATTCCTGATGTAACTCGAAATAATTCGAGATTCTTTCCTACCTTTGCTCCCCCCGAATGTAACTCGGGGTTTCCCTTTTTAAAGCAATGTAATAAATAGGATAGATTTTATTTCCTGTTATGTCAAAGACCGGCGGACATCAAGTTGACCTTCCAGACGGTCGGTTCAAGGAGTGAACCGATCGGTTGATGACCGGTTCGAGGAGCGAGACGAGCGGGTGGCGGACATGACAAGATGCACGACGACCAGGCGAACCGATCGGTTGGAGGAGCCAACCGATCGGCTGGTGGCACCCAGACGACCGGCTGGAGAGTACAGATCATTCATGTGATGAGTTGATCTACTCGGATGGCAAGGCACAGAGTTCATCTTGTACAGGTTGCATGTGATGTAGACCTAGATGACCGTGATTCCTCTTGGCTTGAGGAATCACATTAGGATGGCCATAATCATCGCTTTTTATCGTTTGTGCATGTTTTCTGTGGGATATAGCATGTATATGATACATACTATGTATTGTGGTGATTGGATATGTATATGTATATAAAACCAAATCCCTCATTAAATATTAAGTTTTAGATGCCTTCCAAATGCGACACACGTGAAAAGCTTGATCGACCAAGTGTGGGCACGCCCAAGCGTGGTGCACCGTCTATCTCGTGGAAGCGTGAAGGATGAATGTGTGGGTCTGCCCTAGCAGGGTGCATATTCATCGTGTTTGCTTTGGGTTGGACTTAACAAGGTGACCTAGATAGGATCTAGCGCCTTGAGGCATGGAGATGATCATTGCAAGGAGTTGTAGATGACATCTTATCAAGAGTTGCATATGATGCAATTGGAAAAAGTTGCCTACCTGAGAGATCTATGTTGTGGGTGACAGCCCAAGCTGGTCCATGACTTAGAGGATTTCAGGATCTTGCCCACTAGAAGGTTGTACGCTGCAATCTTCCGAATTGATGGTGAGGGCTATAAATTTGAAGTGAAATAGTGGGAGCGATAATTAATTAAAGGCCTAATTATAGCGTCAAATTTTCAAATCAATCAAATAAGTCAAAAATGAGTTTTTGGACTAAAATTGCATATTTTCCTTTTGTAGTTCAAATGGCAACAAACAACAACAACTTTTCTTTGCGATCGGTCCTTGACAAGGACAAGCTAAATGGGACAAACTTCCACGACTGGTATCGGACATTGAGAATTGTTCTCACTCAAGAGCGTAAGCTCTATGTCATGGATACTCCAATTCCAGAGGAACCCGCTCCTAATGCACCAAGGATAGAAAGGGATGCTTACAAGAAGCATTATGATGATGCCATTGATGCAAAGTGCTTGATGCTATGTTCAATGAACCATGAGTTGCAGAGGCAACATGAGAACATGGGTGTCATAGAGATGATTCTGCATCTCAGGAACATGTATGAAGATCAGGCACGGCAAGAGAGGTACAATGTTTCTAGGGCGTTGTTCAAGTGCGTCATGATAGAAGGAGATCCAGTTGGTCCTCACACACTCAAGATGATTGGGTATGTGGAGAACCTGCAGAGACTGGGATTTCCACTGAGCCAAGAGTTGGCTACTGACGTGATACTGCAATCGTTGCCAGAATCTTACAGTTAGTTTGTGATGAACTACAACATGAACAACTTTGATAGGCCACTGTCAGAGTTGTTGGGCATGTTGAGGACAGCCGAGTTACAGATGAAGAAGGACAAGCCTAAGTCCGTGATGGTGATCACGAGCAAGAAAGGCAAGTCCAAGCGCAAGGGCAAGGGCAAAGCTAAGAAAGGTTCTGAAGCTAGCCAGGAGTCCAAGCCATCTTCAGCTCTCAAGGCCAAGGGAGGCGTGACCAAGAAAGGAAATTGCCACCATTGTCAAAAGCCAGGACATTGGAAAAGGAATTGTCCTCTCTACCTGGAAGAACAAAAGAAGAAGGAGGCGACTGAAACCTCTACTTAAAGGTGTCATGAAAGTAAACTTGTAACACTTTTGAGATATATGATATCAAGATGTAAAGTGTAAATCATTCTTACTTGGGGCAAGTGTTGCCTTTATAGATAGGAATACTTTAGTTTATTTTCAGCCAATAAGGCATGTAATACAGTTGTGAACTGCTATTTCATACTTGACAATAGATATAAACACTTTATTTTTGCATATTGTATGACAATGATTGCAATTAATAAAGAGATGTTTCAATTTATAAAGATGTGATCTTTGTGGCAATGCCTTATTTATCTTGTGATATTTGATATGCATAAGATAAGATGATACCTAAAAGTTATAGATAACTCAAACAATTTAATTAGCATTAATCATGAGAAATTCATTTCTAGTTTCCATGTGATGGATAAAACTAGACTCTTTTGGTTGAAGAACCAGTAAGGGACATGAATATCTTGGACATGATTAATCAATCTTCACTAAAGTAGTGGAAGACTGATTATCCTATTAGGTATAATACATGTGATATATTTATATACCTATTGGAATAAATGCTAATACTTCAAATGGTGTTTAGAGAAATACCAATATGAATGTCTTGAAATGTTCAAGATTATCATAAATGAAGTACAAATTTGGTAAAGTATTATTTCTTGATGAGATCAATGAATGAAATACTTGGACCAAATGTTTGAGATCCTTATGAGTGATTATGATAGTGTATCATAGTGAACTCATGATTAAGGCATGGTGATGTCCGAATC
This sequence comes from Alisma plantago-aquatica, assembly GCA_963693085.1. Classification (NCBI taxonomy): domain Eukaryota; kingdom Viridiplantae; phylum Streptophyta; class Magnoliopsida; order Alismatales; family Alismataceae; genus Alisma; species Alisma plantago-aquatica. The sequence goes on from OY856411.1 coordinate 602,296,919, forward strand.
AAGAAGGAATCATACTCTAAGGAGTTAGAGAATGATTATCAAATAACTGAATTCTTCTTAATAAAAGAATACCCCATACTAATAAAAGAAATTAAGAATCACAAGGGTTGTGAGTTCTTATATCTTTAACAGATACACCTCAATTATCTATGTGATGAGTTGTTCATGAGATGAGTCAACTATCAAGATGAATATGAGGAACCGAATCTTGAGTTATGGTTTAAAACCATTACATCCTAAATGACTTCCATGTGAACCATAAGGTATGACCTTGATGGTAGCACTCATTGGATCATATCCATAAGTGCAGATGAGTCTTAAGTGTTAAGACACATGGATAACATTTTGAGAGGGATGATGCTTGTTGATTGCAACTTAATGGCTAAAACATTTGGCATATGGATACTAAAACCACATTCCTATGAGGAATAAAACCAGGATGTGTACGTGACACAGCCTATAAGGTTTATGAATCCACTAATGCAAATGAAGTCTATAAGTTACAATGGACTAATCAATGTGATTGATTGAGTACAAGCAACTCAAAATTGGATCTTTATTTTGATGATATAGTCAAAAGTTTTGACTGATATGTCAAAGATAAAGAAGGGATCTGTGATTTAGTGGGAGCGTGTTCACATTCCACATATTGATGTGAAATGGAAATGTTCTAGATTGGAAATCCTAATGTGGAAATTATCTTTAAGGAAGATAGAGATGTTTCCTATGTGATAGGAATAGAGATCTATAGAGATAGTTCTCGAAAATCTTTTGACCTGGAAAGAGAGAGCATACATTGGCAATCTGTACTGAAGTGTTCAGCATGCACAGATTCAGTGGGAGAAAACTTGTCCATGTTACATGGAGTTAGTATTCCAAGGCCAAGTGTCCAATTCTTATGAAGAATGGGAACACTAAGAATAGATATAGATCTATCATGTATGTAATCATCCCATTATCTTGCATGTATGACATGGCAAGAATAAAATGCATTCATCATCTTATATGTAGGACATGGCAATATGATGTGCTCATCCTGATAACTCACATGTGTGACATGACGAGTGGATGGCTGTCTATTTCCAGTAAGGGTTACTGGAATAGCATGAGAACTTGATAAGTACTTGGGAAGTACTAGTTCTATGGAGATAAGGAAGAGTTTGATGTAAAGAGTTACATTGATGCGAACTTCCAAAAGGACAAAAAATTAATCGCAAAATATACATAGGATGTATAAAAGTAAAAGTTTGTTGATAATTGGAAGTGTTCCAATAAAGCCATTTAAAAAGGAAAAGTCGAGTATCTATGTGTTAGTGAACAACAGTGGATACTATATGGATCTGAAAGTTCATGAGATGAACTTATATTCCACTCATTGATGACAAGTCTGGAATCCTTGATCATGCAATGTGGCTAAAGGTTAGCAAATGGAATACAAGATCGCATATTACGACAACTCCATCTCATACGTATGACGTACATCGAAGAGATGAGAGACATGCAATTTATACAGACTTTGGCAAGGTGTTTCCATTACTCACTATGTTGGCACTACAGCACAGTAACATGTGGGACATGTTTGAAAATCACTATGAATATGATTCATGGGTGATTGGCTCGCAGTGCAAGTGGGAGTCTGTTGGTATGTATGCCCTGAGAGCCAATCATGGGATGATTGGTGGGATACATTAAGATTGATTTGATAAACATAAAAGGCGAGCTTCCAATTCTTTCTGGTTCAGTCATATGAGATAGTGATAGAACAGATTGAATGTCTAGAGAATGACAGTACTCAATGACGTATGCCTTCAGGTTCATGACCTGAACGATGAGATCATACGGATGCTAAGAGTTTGTACATTCTTGTTATGTCCCTAGTCGGATGTCATTGTGGAAGGTAGATAGACAGCAATGACACACAAGACTAGATTGTGGTGTTGGTTGATGACAGAATCTCATTAGTCATGATATAGAGATATCAAACCAAACACATAGGTACTTGTTAGAGAACAAGTGTACCGGACAGACCCACCGTGAGTTTGACACATGGAACCATGAGATGGTAGTCACAGTCAGTACTCACAGTGATGGTGGTGAGTGTGATTCTTAGACCTGAAATCACTGCACTCAATACATGTCGTTGGGCACACTTTGACATCATCAAACGCAGTCCTGAAACATGGGTTGTTATAAAGGTGATGATTGGGTGGCTTTGATACATGGGGCTTTTGAGGGGTGAGTAATAGATATGGGATTTGTCCCTCCTGAGGGAGTTTGATATCCATGGCCACTTGATGAGTAGGATTGAGAAAGGTGTGCACGCATGTGTGAATCAGTATATGATACTGATGTCATACATATCTCTTCCAGTCTACTCTGAGATCAAGGAAGTGAATGAACGTTGACAGGATGATTGTTCCATGCCTCGAGTTCATTCGGGATATCAGTGACAAAGGAATTATACATTCGCTGTAACACCATTCACAGATTGTAGGATGAAAGTTGTTCTCCAACTTTCTACTTTCACTTGGGTAGCACTGATGTGTGACTAGGCACCGCTCTTTGCTTGTGAAGTCATAAGTGTTATGGACTTTCACTGCCAACGTGAAATGGACCTGCAGGGTCACACACATAGGATTTAACCTGGAAGAGGAGTTTTGTCCACAAAGCAATGTTTAGATTGATTACTAAAGGAGTTTAGTAGTTCAAATAAACACTCAATCAGTCGATAGCTCAATATTGTATGGTTCAAGGTGTTGGACGCATTGATTGGAGTATCGGATTGATTGAAATCGCAATTGACTGATTTTGCCCAACCTGTACTCCCAACCGATCGGTTCATGTGATGAACCGGTCGGTTGAGGTTGCTAAACTGGTCGGCTGGAGTGTCCAGGCCGATCGGCTCATGCCCAGGTTGAAACGACCGGTTCAAGGGTTGAACCGATCGGCTCAACTGGTGCAACCGACCAGTTGGGAAAGTCATGTCGGCAAGAATTTTCCTTTGGTTTTAAATTTCCCAATTCGATTGGGAATAATATTGGTATTCGATACCAATTGGGAAAGAAACAAGGAAAGTCCTTTTGAGCCAGATTAGGACCATGAACCGATCGGTTCAGGGCACCAACCGATCGGTTGGAGTGCCCCAAACGATCAGCTCAGGTCCAACCGATCGGCTCAATGGCCGAACCGATCGGTTCAGTTGTGAACCGATCGATTCAGGTTGCGAACCGGTTGCTTTTTGTGGAAAATTCTCGAACCCTTCTACTCCTGCTTTAGTCCCGCATTGCCCGGGATGGAGAACCCTGTCCCATGACTCTCCTATATATATAGGGGTATTGGGGGCTTCTCAAAGTACATCTCAGTGCAACCAGTTGCTCTGCAAGTTGTCGTTCTCTCTGGTTTTGGTAACCGTGAGAGAGCCCGAGCAAGTGCTTCCCGCAAAAGGGAGGTGCAGCAAGGGAAGGACAACTGCAGTTGCAACAGGAGGCAGGAGAGTGTGTTGGCGACTAGTACGTCAACAGGAGGGTGCGACTCCTTCCACTTCCTTGTGGGACAAGGAGAGTGGAGTTCCAGGTGGTCCGTGTGGACTACTACAGAGGCGGGAGGACACTGCCGCTTAGGAGGACAACTGTCATCCGACAGTCCGGTTCGAGTAGGAGTTGTCAGTCCCGGTGTGACCAGGAGCTGCACAGACACCGTCGAAGTCCGGAGTTGAAGACCGCGCATTACGCGAGGTATTGTCGCCGAGCAAGCCTCGGGACAAGGTATGATTCCGCAAACCATCCTTTCCTATTATATAGACGTTGACATGTTTCCTCGGTATGGGTTGGGGGAGAAAATTTTGTTTCCGCTGCCTTCTCTGTCTCCCCTAAAACCCAATAGTCTCCCTGCGGCAGATGAATGTGCAGATCGAGGTTTCCTTGTTAGCTGAACTTTTAGCACAGATACAAGTCAAGCCTACACTGAGATAACAGATCAAGGATGCACAACAGACAGATGATACGATACAGTTGATTAGATCAGAGTTCGACAGCAAAAAGCGTGATGGGTTCCATGAGTCCAAGGATGGACTAGTTTGCTATCGTGATAGGATGGTGGTCCCCGATGCTGATGATTTTAGGAAGTTAGTGCTCAAGGAAGCACACACATCAATGTATGCTATGCATCCAGGAGTCGCCAAGATGTATCATAGTCTAAAGGACTTGTATTGGTGGCCTGGCTTGAAGAAGGATGTAGCCGAGTTCGTGGCTAGGTGTGCAGTTTGTCAGCAAGTCAAGGCTGAGCATCAAAAGCTGGTAGGTACGTTGCAACCCTTGTCAATACCATAGGTGAAATGGGATCATATAACCATGGATTTCATAGTTTGCCTACCCAGGACAACTAGGAATCATGATTCCATTTGGGTGATAGTGAACAGATTGACAAAGTCTGCCCATTTCATACCAGCAAAGACAACATATACAGCCGAGAAGCTCGCTCGGGTATATGTGGATGAGATAGTGTGATTACATGGTGTTCCAGTGACAATAGTTTTCGACAGAGGTCCTCAGTTCACAAGTCATTTCTGGGAACAATTGCACAAAGCGTTGGGAACACAGTTGAGGTTCAGTACCGCCTTCCACCCACAGACAGATGGACAGTATGAGAGGACTATTCAGATTCTGGAAGATCTCCTTCGAGCTTGTGTTTTGTAATTCCTAGGAAGTTGGGACGTACACCTTAGTTTGATAGAGTTTGCCTACAACAACAGCTATCAGCGGAGCATTGACATGGCTCCTTATGAAGCCTTGTATGGGAGGAAGTGCAGATCTCCTTTGTATTTGTATGAGTCTGGTGAATATCAGCTTTTGGGTCTTGAGTTAGTACAATAGACGACAGAAAAGATTCAGGTGATACAGCAGTAGTTGAAAGCGGCACAGGACAAACAGAAGTCTTACGCAGACAATCGCCGATGACCTTTGGAGTTCTAGATAGGAGACAAAGTGTAACTTAAAGTATCATCGTAGAAAGGTGTGCTGAGGTTTGGCCAGAAGGGTAAGTTATCACCCAGGTATATGGGGCCATACCTAGTCTTAGCACATGTTGGCAAGGTAGCTTACGAGTTAGAGCTGCCGCCAGAGTTTCACAGGTTGCATCCAGTGTTCCATGTCAGTATGCTAAAGAAAAGTCATCCGGATACAGGAAAAGTGATACAGCCAGATGAAGTTGAGCTTGATGAAGATGTGACCTACGAGGAAGGTCATGTGATGATCCTTGACAAGAGAGTTAAGAAGCTGCAGAGGAAAGATCTAGTTCTTGTGAAGGTTCGTTGGCATCATCGTGGCGTTGAGGAAGCCACGTGGGAGCTTGAGGAAGAGATGAGGAGGAAGTATCCCTCACTTTTGTCTTCAGATTTCGGGGACAAGATCCCTTTGTAGAGGGTCAGTTTGTAAGGACCCAGACCTCCGTTTAGGGTTTACCCTATTTTCTTTTCTTAACCTTGATGCTTTGATGCTTGCTAATCACCTTTTGTGGTGATTAGGGTTTGTTGGTGCTTTGTTGAGAGCTGGAGGTGCTACTTGCAAATAACCCAAGTCTAGGGTTTGTGGGCAAGTTTGTCACCTTGTGAGATGTTCCTCCCTCTCCTTACTTCCTCTAGTGTTGAGAGGAAGGTTTGGGCCCATTTCTTGTATTCCTTTGGGCTTGGTTGAGCTTGTTGGACCTTGTGGCACCTTGCCTTTGCTTGGTTGAACCTTGTGTCGGGCTAGAGGGTGCTTGTGTTGCCCAAGCTATGTCGCCCAGGGTTGTGTCGCCCATGGGGGAGGTGTGTCGTCCAGGTGTGTCGCCCATAGATCTTTGACCATCTTTGACCTCGTTTGTGTCACCACTAGTGGACACTTGGTGCTTGATGCTTGCATGTGGCAATGGCCTTGGACATGTGTTTAAGACATGTTAGAGTGATGGCAATGCTCATGGACAAGTGTCCCTAGGTGGGCGACACCTTGCTTTTCTCTACCTTGTTTTCTCCTCCATCCCCTTCTATATACGTGTTTCCTTTCCCTTACTAAGGATCCCTTTAGTTCCTTAGTCTTCCTCTCCCTTGGTGCACGACACACTCTCTTCTCTTGCAAGCTTGGTGACCGATACCCTTGGAGGTGCTAGCTTGGTGGCCGATCCTCCTTGGAGTCTTCTTCCTCTAGTGGTGGCCGAACCCTAGAGTTCCTTGCTCTCCTTCTTCCTTGGTGGTGCGTGGATATTAGAGCTAGGAGCTTGGAGCTTGGTTAAGGTGGGTTACATAACTCCTAACCCTAACTTCACCATCTCCTTCTTTTATGTTCTTATATGTTGCTATGATCATATCAGCTATATATGAGTTGCTAGTTAGTTCCTTGCTCAAGTTGTTCATGTGGGCCGAAGCATGTGTCCTAGGGTTTCTTGATGAGCAATACTCCCTTCCCTCCTAAGTCTTGAGGAGTGAGTTTGAGTTCTAGTATCATGAGCAACACTCCTCTCTCGTTTAAGTTGAGAGGTGAGCTTGTGTCCTAGTAGCTTGAGCAACACCCTCCTCTCACCATGGACTTGAAGGGTGAGCCTGGTGATAGTCATGGACATCGATTAGGGTTGTTCCTTATGTTTCCCGATTGGTGATAAGAGATGTGCAAGGCCCCTCTCTCATTTAAGTTGAGAGTTGAGCCATCCTCTTGATCCATTAGGGTTTGTTGCCCTTGTGCTTGAGGTGGATGATGAGTTGCTTCTTAGCTATTATGATCTCGGGGGAGGTGTTGCCCGATACCCCTCTTAACCTAGAACCTTGGACGATATGCATAGTGGCTATGACGGACGATACCCCTTGATCCCTGACCTTGTGACGGGCGTCACACCCCAGTCCTTGCTTGTGACGGCCGATAGGGCATGGATAGGTGGGCTGAATGACAGGTTCCTTGCTGGTTGTTTGAGCTGCACCTTGTTGAGCACCTGCCACACACACACACACACGACTTACACATGGCCTAGTGTAGATGGCTTGGGACGTGAAGGTATTGGCTAGCTCTGAGATGTTGTGACGGGCGTCACGTTAACCCCTTGTGCCGGACGATAGGTTCGGGCTAGATAGCCGAGCACGACACTGCGTTGCCTGATACCAAGATGCCCGACAGAGTTGTACGATATGATGCGCGTCACACCTTGCACGTTACACCCCTTGGGCACAGTTGCACAACGGACCTTGCTGCACAACATTGCCCGAGTTGCATGTAGAGCACGACGCAGCGTTGCACGTTATACCTGAGGTCCTACCCGATATCATCTGTGGTGTGGAAAGTGGGTGTTTTTAGTGAGGGTCCCGTCCCTTATGGGAAACCGATATGTTGTTCTTGCATCACGTTTGGTTTGATGGTAACCCTGGATGTGCACGATATAGTAGACCACATCTATGTATCTTAATACAACATCTCATATGTATGTGATCATCTTGATATTATGTATAATGTTGAGATAATGTTAAGCATGTAAGATGCCTTGCATGGTGTTATGACCTCAGGTTGAGGCATGAATGATATCATATATATATATATATATATATATATATAATCCATCAATATTGCCCTATGTTGACAAGATAATCTTTCTATAATCTATGATGATTGCACTAACCATGCAGGTGATGCATAGCCAAGTAAGGGGCTATGAGGTATATATGATGAGTAACACTGCTTTAATGGTTACTCTTGAGAATGAGATAACATGTATGATGTGTTTGGCTAAAGAACGTGGGATTGCTATTCCATGTTGATGATGTACACCTTGAGAGGCTATGGCTCTATATGATGAGGGATTGAGATCCCATGGCAATGTGACGATCCTTGAGATGGATCTAGATGATTGGCAAGAGGCCAAGTGATAACATGTAATGTTGGATCCTTGTGATGGATTAGGATGATGTTGATTACAATAAAAGCATAATATTAAGTTTCATGTTGTTTATTCTTGTTATAGTTTGCATGTTATACAACTTGGTTGAATCTTGCAATCCATATAAAAGATACTAATTAATCACAGTGGAATATATCATGTATTTGCCCTGGCCATAGATCCATCATCGTCAGGAGCTGGTGATGGTGAAACGGGTTCTTCTGCGAGTTAACCTGGAGCGCATATTATTGAATATGTGAGGTTTCTCCTAGCCTAAAATAGAGAGGGAATCAAGTGCAGCTACGGTTGCAGACTCAGAATATGTGAAGAGCATGGTGAACAGGCCCATGGCTCAGGATATGTGAAGAGCACGGTGAACAGGCCCGTGGCTCAGATATACTAGCGCCGAGACCTGTACCGAGGCGGGCTAGAGGAAGGGTAGCCTATGGAGCTGACCCTGTGGCTGAGGCCACTTAAGCATGAGACTGCGGTCCTACTTTGGTTCTCGTGCACTGACCATGAGGTGGAGAGGTCGTGGAGTCCGGCTCTTCCATTGACCTTGTATGGCACCGGCTTGGGTTTCACAACCGAAGGTTGGATTTGAGCAGTACGGCTCACTTCCTCAGGGCATAATAATAATATGTAATCCAGCCGCTTAGTATTTACTGCTTAAGACAAACACGAAACATTGGTTGAGGCCTTTCTTATGTAGTTAATCATGTTATATCTTGCAGTTGCTTATATGTTCCTCATATATGGTAAGATCTTATAAATCTTATCTTGTTAATCATGTTCCATAAAGAAATACATTGGTATGTGCCTTCTGTACAGCCTGGTAAGAATAGCTTGTTTATATAGACTGCTCTTGTTATACCTCTTATCAGTTATCTGCTTTATCGTTCTGAGGTTTTGTAGTTTCGGCGGGGAGTTATGTTTCTTGCTGGGACTGTGTGTCTCGCCCCGCTAGTTTACACCCTTTTTAGGTGGTCGAGCAAGATGTGGTGGTGGTCACGGAGTGGCGGCCGAGCAGCAAGACGAGCTGTAGGAGGCAAGCTTTGGATATGTTGCTATTTTGGATGTTTTGTAGTAGAGTCTTAGAGTCATCCCTGTACTCTCAGGTCCTTGGAGGTGTTTTGACATTGTTTCATGATGTATAACTGATGATCCTTTGTATATCCTGTTGTTGGCCGGATGTGGGCCTTTATGTACACATAAATAGGTGATGAACTCATGTGATGGTTAGACAGATGTTCCTCTAAGCTGTGGACACATATAAAGGCTTGTAAATGTTTATATAACATGTTCCCTTGCAGGATGTGAACTTAAATGTAATAACTTTCTCAGTTTACCTACTTTCCACAATCGGTTTTAATTAACCCGTGTTTTTGGTAATCTGTGGTTATGGTGATTTCCGCACATTTTCATGTAACACCTCAATGTCTGTGTGATAGTGGGATGTGTTGCCACAGATAATGAAGAGAAATTCAGAGATGAGGAAGATATCTTTGCATTCAAGTAATTTAGGGGGGATGGTGGCACCAATTTTGGAATTAAAAGATTTTTATAAGACATTTTCTCTCTCATTGAATTTCTTATAAAAACACCTTTTTCAACTCAATTGAGAGGCTTTTTCGAATCCACTTCTTCTCTTTGCTTGCAAAACGACCAAGGGGTCTTTGGAGGACTAGTAGGACAACCCCCAACCTGTTGGTAAGCTTCTTGACTTCCTTTCACCTTAATTCCATGGTGGAAATCAAAAATCAATGCATGATTTCTTCTTATCTCGATCCCATCTTCAATTTTAACCATTCCTTTTCACTCAAAGCTTGAGGATGAGCCTTGGGATAGTGAAAGGAGTTGCATTAACAATTTTTGACGTGATCTTGGAGCTTTGAAACTCAATTGGAGGCGGGTTTTATAACTTGAACACTTACTATTGTTATTGCATTCAATTCCTTATCAATTGTTGATCATTTATTCTTCTTGAAATTCACTTGATCAAATCAATAGAACCACCATGAAAACTACAAAAAAATATGAAGGATTTTAGCTTGATGATGATGACATCATCCTAAGCACACACCTCAAAAATATCCTATGCAAACGGTTTCAAAAGTTGGAGACCAATCGGTTTCATTGAATTGGTCAAACGGTTTCAACAAATCGTTTGAAACCAAACGGTTTCAAACAATTTGTAATGGTTGACCATTTGCAATGGTTGACCATTTGGATTTCATAAGCTGATGTTGATGGTTTATGACCCATTAAATTTAATTGATTGATTCCAAAGGGTTCATCAGTTGAAGGTTAATCAGTTATCAATCCCTAATCGGGTTAAGTGCTGAAATTTCAATTGGTTGATTTAAAATGTTGGGTTGATTAACCCAAACAGTCTCAAGACCATTTGGAGGTCACCCAAATTATCTCAAGACCGTTTGGAGGTCAACCAATACCGTTTGGAGGTCTAGGGTTGAGTATGGTTGACTAATTGAAGGTCCAGAGATACCGAATTGAAATGCAATCAATAGCTGAATTGATGATCAATCTAATGATGTAAACCCTAATGGAATTTCACAAATTCCAAGGATAGGATGGGGAAAACGGTCTCAAGACCATTTTGAGGTCATCCAAATGACCTCAAGACCGTTTGAGTTCAGGTCATATCATAATTTGATGAGGATTCATTAGTTTCAATTGGATCAATTCCACAATGTTGATCATTGATGGTTCCTAGATTTTAAAGCCTTAATTGAAGGTTCTTGAATAGAAATCCTAGATCAATTGGGTTGAAAACTCTAATTAATTATTCAATTGAAGGATGATTCAATAGTTCAATTGATGAAGAAATCAAGGATTCAATTGATAATCAGTTCATCTATTGAAACCATGAATTGATTAAGTGTTGAAAGACCTTTTTGGTCCATTCGGTTTTGAGAGGGTTTAGACCAAAAAATCTCAAGACCGTTTGGGTCCAAATGGTCTCAAAATGTTTGGAGACCCAAGTCCAATCGGTTTCAATACACATCTTGCCCAAACCGTTTAGAGAGTAAAGGGGTCAAGAATGTTTAGTGATTCAATGTGATTATATCAATTGAAAATTTATTATGATGATGTATCAATTGACCCTATAATTGTTACTGATTTATCTCAAAGATAATCACTAGGGTTGTACCTTTAAGGTACCAAGTGATTGGTAACCTTAGGTGAGTTAATCCTTGAAGCTTAAAATAAGCAATACTTCAATACACTATGTAAACCCTAATTGCATGTACTTAATTGAGGGGTTGGTTGAACTAATCTAACCAAGCTTGACATAGTATATATCCTAGAGGGGATGAGAGAGATAGGAATCCATACATGTAGGATAATCATGCAATGGATAAGCCTCAACACCTTCAATATGAATAAACTATGAATTTAGGGTATGATCTTTGATGAAGAGATCATGAAACCCTAATCAAGATGATTGATGAACCTTAACCCTAATCTAGGGTAAAGATGTAACCCTAATCAAGGGTAAAATCATGAGAAACCCTAGTTGAGGGTTATTCCATGAGAAACCCTAGTTGAGGGTGATTCCATAAGAAACCCTAATTGAGGGTGATGCCATAGTTAAGGGTGATTCCATGAGAAACCCTAGTTGAGGGTGATTCCATGAGGATCCCTAGTTGAGGGTGATTCCATGAGAAACCCTAATTGAGGGTGATGCCATGTGAAACCCTAGTTGAGGGTGGTTCCATGAGAAATCCTAGTTGAGGGTGATTCCATGAGAAACCCTAGTTGAGGGTGATTCCATGAGAAACCCTAATTTAGGGTGATGCCATAGTTAAGGGTGATTCCATGAGAAACCCTAGTTGAGGGTGATTCCATGAGAAACCCTAGTTGAGGGTGATTCCATGAGAAACCCTAATTGAGGGTGATGTCATAGTTAAGGGTGATTCCATGAGAAACCCTAGTTGAGGGTGATTCCATGAGAAACCCTAGTGAGGGTGATTCCATGAGAAACCCTAATTAAGGGTGATGCCATGTGAAACCCTAGTTGAGGGTGATTCCATGAGAAACCCTAGTTGAGGGTGATTCCATGAGAAACCCTAATTGAGGATGATTCCATGAGAAACCCTAATTGAGGGTGATTCCATGTGAAACCCTATGCAATGGTATGATGAGGAGCCCTAATACAGGGTAAAGGTATATGAAACTCTAATTCTGATTTATAATACATGAAGCCCTAATCTTGGGCAATATGATGATAAACCATAATACTAAATACATGGTAATGGTATGAGAGAATCCCTAATTTATACTGAGATGGATGTATCATGAATCTCCCGATTATTGGGATAGATGCAGTACACATCTCCCAATAATATTAATGTCGGATTGATGGAGGTAAACATGAAATCTCTTGATCGCGAAGAGAGTGCAGCTTCCACTGTAGCTCTATAGTGAAGTTGCCAGTATACCCTGGAAAGCTATGTAGCAGAGACACAAGATGTCATGCATGTGACATCGCACTGACCGAGATGTGGGAGGTCTTGGAAGTCGGCTCTTCCATTGACCTTGTATGGTATTGATTTCAACTTCGCAATGGTCAGTTGGAGTATGAGTAATATACCTCATCTCCTCAGGGCATAAGTGTGATTGTAAAATGTAATCAGTCGTATAGCATGTTTGCTTAAGGATTGAATACGGAAATTTACTGGTTGATGTTACATTTCTTTTATGTATCTCTAGTTGATAGATGTTGTTTATATCTCTTTACATTCATTGCAAGTAGATGAATGAGTTACAACTCTACCATGGGTAGATGCAATGTCCTCCTTAGGAAAGGAGATTACTTTACTTTATTCATACAGTGATCCACCTGCTGTTAAATATATAAGATTTCTCTGCTCAGTTTTATTTTAATAAACTGTAATAACAATGTTTTGGCGGAGAGTTATATCTCTCACTTGGGCAATTTTGTCTCACCCCCGTGGGATCCAATATTTTTAGGTGGACGTGGACAAGGAAACAAAATCCCCACAGTAGAGAAGGGAAAGCAACAACAGGGACAATAGTGAGATCTCAGGTGGAGACATGTCTATCATGTCATATAGATAGTAGTCATATGTGTCATATTTGTATGCTTAGGTCCTTGGAGTTAGTAGTTAGTGCTTTTAATGAATCGATCTGAGATTTTGGCTTGATGCCTCGAGGTTCTTATGTTGTCTGTATATAATGTCAACAGGGCAGTTGATGTTTATAATCCTCGAGAAGAAATGGTATAAGTTATGTACTTATGAACCGCGATGTGAATGTAATATATTGGTTCTTGATAAAAGAGATTTCCTATGTTTGGATCTCTTTGCAAAAGGATTTAATTTTTAGTGATTTTTCAGTAATTCCACTGTTAACAATCACTTCCGCTTAAGTAAATCATTTTTTTGTGAGTTGGATGCCACAATTATCCTCAGATTCCTCCTCCTCCTCTCCCAGGTATGTCTCATCGGTAATATGGTGGCTATCGGATGACTGTGTGCAAGATGAATTCACAGACATCGATCGGGGAAGTGATTGGGTGATGGAATTTGATGGTGAAGGGGTGTGGGAAGGCATGGAGACTTGGGATGAGGCTCTCTTAGTGCGAGCCTTGTCTCTGGTAATCACATCAAGGCTCTTTTGAGCCCCCTTCTTCAGTGCTTTGGTGATCCACTTCATTTTGTGGATGTGGAGGAGGTGATAGGGCTATGGAAAATGGATTTTTGGGTAGATGATGAAATGGAGGTGGATTGAGGGGTGGAATGAAAGGATATGTGGGTTTAGATGGTGAGTGAATGATTAGGTTTTGAGGTGGAGATATGGAGGTTTTGGTGGAGGTTTTAGGTGGGGATGGTTGTAGGGCAAAATGGAGGAGAAAGTGGTGGTGGAGGGTAGATTAATGGATGATTTGGTGTGGAATTGGAAGGGGAATGGTAGGGGGATGATTGGTGGTGTTTTGGAGGTGATTTGGGGGCTTGGAGGTGGATCTGTAGGCATAGGATCATTGCCACGGCCATTGGCTTGCGAGTAGAAGTGATACAATGGGGGGTCAGGTTGAAGATGGAATTAAGTTATATTTTTTTGTGGGCTCGGGCCGCGCCACGGTCGTGGCTAGGGTTTCGTAACACGGCTGTGGTGGGGCTCCATGGTCATGTTTTCGATGAAGAGTGTTCCCACCCAACCTTGCCATGGTCGTGGTAACGTGCCATGGTCATGGCCATCCATCCTAGACACGGTCGTGGTGGGGTGCAACGGCCGTGGCCATTTGGCCAAAAACCCTGACTTCATTGGCATCTTTGACAAATTAATTGACACGACCCATGGCCAATTGTACTTGACATGGCCATGGCTGGAGGTCACGGGCGTGACCATTCATGTATGAACTTGGCCAAAAACCATGACTTCTTTGGCTCCTTTGATAAATTCATTGACACGACCCCTGGCCATGGGCCACGGCCATTTTGGGCAACTACTACCACGGACGTGGTCAAGCTCAAAGGCCGTGGTGGGGTCATTCCTTCAACTTTTTCAACTCAAATTCAAAACTTTGTTTTTCTTTGATATTTCACCACAAATTGATCTTAGTGGCCATGATTCACCTTTGATTCCTCTCTCTTTAGTACCTACCACCTTCCATATCATCAAAACTCAAAGAAAACTATTAAACACATGTGTTTGTGTATTTTGTGGAAAAGAAAACAAAAGTATCAAAAAGAGAAGGTTGGTGAAAAAGCTCACAAACGTAGGTGGGTTTCCTCCCACTGGCGCTAAATTTTATGCCTTCAGTCGGGCTTATTGTTTTCTTGAATTCCCTCATTTCCGTGGGATCTTCGAAGCATCTTTGAAATAAATGTCTCTTTCGAGTGCATTCAAGCACATCTCTTCATCAACTTGGCATTCTTCCACTAACATCACTATATCAAAACTTTGGTTTGCCTTGTCTGAACCTACTTTCCACAACTGACTTCAATCTTTGGACATTCACCATGAACTCTCTAGCTCCTTCTTTCACACAAATCACTATAGCCTCATATAGATATACTTTCTTGATGAGATAAGGTCCTTCCCATCTAGACTGGAGTTTTTTGAGAAAGATCTTCATCCTTGAGTTGTATAGCCACACCCACTTTTGGGGTTCGAAGTCCTTCTTCTTGATCAACTTATCATGCAAAAACGTTGTCCTATCTTTGTAGCTCTTTGACATTTCATAGGCTTCATGGAACATTTCTTCCAACCGGAAAATGGAAGCTTTTTCCATACACAAGCTTGAATGGTGTAGTGCCAATTAGGCTTTATATGCAGTCCTATATGCCCATAAAGCTTCATTGAGACAAAGTGACCAATCCTTACGGTCTGGTCTCACCGCCTTCTCTAGAATGAGCTTTATCTCCCGACTGGCCAACTCAACTTGACCACTTGTTTGAGGGTGGTAAGGAGTAGCCACATGATGGTTCACCTCGTGTTTCTTGAGCAATCCTTCAAAGGTGTGGTGGATGAAGTGACTCCCGCCATCACTAATCATATCTCTTGGAATACCAATATAGCTAAAGATGTTAGATTTCATGAAGTCACACACCACCTTGTGATCATGTGTCCTTGTTGCAACAACCTCAATCCCTTTTGAAACATAATCAATGGCAACCCAAATATTGACATATCCAAAAGAGGGGGGAAATGGCCTATAAAGTCAATCCCCCAAACATCAAATACCTCCACCACTAGAATGGATGATAGAGGCATCATGTCCCTCTTATAGATAGTTCCCACCTTTTGGCACTTCAAACAACACTTGCAGAATTTATGAGAGTCTTTGAACAAGGAAGGCTAATAGAATCCACTTTGAAGAACCTTGGTAGCAGTACGCTTTCCACCAAAGTGACCTCCACAATTTCCGAAATGGCACATAGAGAGAATTTTTTGCTTCTCCATCTCTGAAACACATCTTCAGATAAGTTGGTCGGGCCAATAATTGAACAAGTGAGGATCATCCCAAACAAACTCCTTGGCCATAGCAAATAACCTTCTACTTTCCTCCCTCGTCCAAGTGTATGGTATCCTCCCACTAGATAAAAAGTTAGCTATGTGTTGGTACCATAGACTTTGAGAAGATGAGAGTAGGAACAACTGCTCATGTGGAAATGTCTCTTTGATTCTATTTGTTTCATCAAAAGGTGCTTAAATCTAGGAGAGATGATCGGTGGTAGAATTCTCTACTCCCTTCTCGTATACAATCTCAATATCAAACTCGTGAAGCAACAATATCCATCAGATTAACCTCAGCTTGGAGTCTTTCTTTGCCATTAGATATTTTAGAGCATCATGATCCGTATATACAATCACCTTGTTTTTTAGAAGATATGATCTAAACTTGTCAAGAGCGAAGATAACTGCGAGCAACTCCTTCCCATTAGTTGTATAGTTTCTTTAGGCTTCATCTAGAGTCTTTCTTGCGTAGTAGATAGAATGTGGAATCTGGTCAACTCTTTAGCCCAACACAGCCCCCCACTGCCATGCCAGATGCATCGGTCATAATATTGAATGGAGAAGAGAAGTCCAGGGGCTTCATGATAGGGGAAAAACTAGTATTTCCTTCAAGTGGTTTAAGGCTTCAATGCACTTGTCATCAAAATGAAACTCAACATCCTTCTCAAGCAAGTGGCATAGAGGTCTCGAGATGTTACTGTAACACCCCTGACCTGGGTTATGGCTTAACCCTAGAAGTTTTTCTTAAGAAAGTTATTTACAAACTTTCTCTAATCTTTTGAAAAGTAATTAAGACTCTTTGTGAAGCTTATTTTCAAATGTGAACTTAATTGCAAACTATTTGTGAATTATATGATAGTCTGAGTGAAAAGTGCAATTTACCCAAGATGAGGGGTTACATTGCAATATGTCACATGTTGAATGTGTCCTAAGTGTTTTAAATATCATAAGAAAGAGAATGATGCTAATTTCTAGCTTGTGAAAAGCCTAAATTTCAAGTATTGAGTTTGTTTGAACAATGTTAGTGCCTTGAACACCAATTTTGTTACAAATTGTAATTTACCAAAAATATAGGGTTAATATGCAAATTAACACCTCTAGTGTGTCCCTACTCCCTCTATGTATCATTTATAGGAGAGATAAAGAAGGAGGCACCATGATTGAATAACCTTTGAGTGATGGTACTCTTAGTGATGAAAAGACTAAGAAAGAATTGAAGGTAAAACCCTTACTTGAGCTATATCGAGTTGTACACTAAGAATGGGAGTCCCTATGGGCCAACGGGCCATAGAGGGAGTCTCCTATCAGTTTGTGGACTCTTATAAAAGGCCATGACGACCTAAGTACCTTAGGGAGGCAATACATGATGGGTTAGATGATCCTTGAAAAAAGTGTATGAATTTGCTTTATTTGTGAGATAAAGATGAGATATCTTATTCAATAAGATAAGGAATGGCCGACATATTATCCCTATATTATCCTCTAGACTTTTGCATGTAAATATAAGTGTGTGTGTGCATGCATGGACATTTGTTAACCACACATTTCCACATGTCACCTAGTAGCATATTGTGAAGACACCTCTTATACACCTTTTCTCATGAACCCAAGTATATATACCTCTCCTTCCACTTACTAATGAAAATTTACGAACCCCACAACTCTCTTTCCTTGATATATCGTGCATACCACTTTGTTATCATGCATAAGTGAGGGAGTGTCGAATTAGGGCTTGGTATCTTCCATAGAGGAAGGATATCGGCCAAGTAAGGAGATATCAGTCAATCAAGGTGATATCGGCCACAAAAGGTGAAGATATCGTGCAAAGTGCTAAGAAGCTAAATCCTTGGACTTTGATTAGCTCATCTCCAACCTTAGGAACTTGAAGCTTTTGATCTTGGATCTTTGAAGTTGTTCTTGAGGAGGGTTATATAACTTGAACCCAACTATGTTATTGTTCACCTTCAATATTGTTGAACTTGTTGATCTATATTCAATTTCGAATTCCTTTGATAAATTAATGATCCTTTGAGTTCCAAAAGTATCTTAGGACTGTTTTCCATGATCTAGGAAAAGTAAGAACAAGAGTCCAGAGGTTGATGATGATGACATCATAAAGGTCCAACCCGATATGGGTTGAAGCACCTCAAAACCCAATATGATGAAGTGAACACACCATTAACTAGATATGGTAATGAGTAGGTACTTCTTGCCCAATATGATGATGATGTGCATACCTCATGCATGATATGTTGTTAAGGAAACACTATGTGAATGATATGAGATCAAGTCATGCACCCTATGCACGATAGGGAAGCAAACATTAATTCCAATCCGATATATCAAAACCCTAGAGGATAAGTAACCCTACATGTTGATATGAGTATACCATAAACATGATATGGTGAGAGGTGTTTATCTCATAAATGATATGAGTAATACATATATACCTTTTGAGCACGATATGGGGTCATATATTCACATATATGAATGACATGGTATTAGGTTATATTCTAACCCGATATGGGTTGAAAACCTAGATGGTAATATGAAAACCAAGATGAAGGGTAACCTGATATAGTGGTGAGTGATATCACATGAAAGATATCTCAGAGATGATAGGAGTAGCACCTATTTACACTTTATGTATGATACAATGGTAAGATCATGTCTCATGCACGATATAATGTTAGTTGAATACTCTAGACGATATAGAGTTGAAACCCTAACCGATATAGAGATGAAACTTTATACAATGATAAGAAGCCCGACACATCCTATCTTTAGTGTAAGGAATTGAAACAATCCAACCTAATATCTACTTGTCCTGTAACTATAATGATATAACTGATCTTTGAAAGTATAAAAGGTTCTGAGCTTAAGGGTTTACCTAACATAGCTAACCCGATATGATACCCATCATACAAACTGATATGGCAACCCAAGATGGGAAGCTGATATCTCAACCCAAGATGGGAAACTGATATGGAAACCCAAGATGGGAAACTGATATGGAAACCTTGTATATATTACTTGAATGATGCCATGATGAGTCATACATCCTATGCCTGATATTGTGCACACTTTGTGCACAGTTGGAGCCAAATATATCCTATTACCCGATATGAGGTCAAGCATCTAGCCCATACACGATATTAGGTTCATTTGAGATGAATAAGTGTGTAAAGTTGGAGCCAAATATATCCTATTACCTGATATGAGGTCAAGCATCTCATCATGTAGTGCCCTGACCATAGATCCATTCAGTGCCAGAAATTGTTGATGGTGAAACGAGTTTAACTCGAAAGCATATTTTTGAATATGCGGGGGTGAAGGACTAAGTATATCCAAACATCCCAATGAAGAATCGATGTCACACCTTCCTTGTTTATCATGAGATGATGTGAATCTCCCGACCAAATAAGAAATTGATGTGTAAATCCTTCTTCATTTCTAAGTGGTATTGGGATTGAAGTATAAATTCTCCCGACCAGGAGAGGAATTGATGTTGATCTTCCTTATCCTTATATTATAATCTGGGAAAGTTATGTGGACTTCTCCCGAAGATAGTACATGCTACGACAGTAACTCTATAGAGAAGATGCCACTATACCCTGGCATGCTATTTGTAGATGACACAAGATGTCCTTCTAAATCTAAGTGGTCTCATACTGACCGAGACAAGTGAGGTCTTGACAACTGGCTCTGCCATTGATCTTGTATGGTACCGATTTCGACTTACTAGTGGTTAGTTGGAGCATGAACGGTATACTTCATCTCCTCAGGGCATAAGTGTGATTGTAATATGTAATCAGCCGTGTTGCGTATTTGCTTAAGAATCGAATACAGAAAGACATTGGTTGATGTACACTCCTTTTATACATATTAGTTGGATAGATGTTATTCATGTTTCTTTATATTACTTGCAAAGTGAATAAATGATTTATTGCTCTTCCATAGATAGATGTATCATTTATAGGCAAAGAGATTACTCTATTATGCTTATAATAGTGATTAATCATGCATGTTAATATAAAAAGAACCGCTGCTCAGTTTTATACTACTTAACTGTGATAATAATAAAATCGGTGGAGAGTTATATCTCTCACTGGGACAATTGTCTCACCCCGTAGGATCCACAATTTTAGGTTGACGTGCACAAAGTGGTAGAGACCTTTCTACAGAAGGAGAACAATAGCTGGGACAACAGTGACAACTCAGGTTGAGTGTATTGTCTATCGTGTCTTGTAGATAGAAGTCTTATGTGTCATCTCTATATTCTTAGGTCCTTGGAGTCAGTACGTAATGGTTTCATGAACGATCTAATATTTTGTCTTGTATGCCTCGAGGTTTTATGTTGCTTCAGTATATGTTTTGACAAAGAAACTGTTATATGTTGTCCTCAAGGTGAGATGAAATAGTGTATGTACTATGTGAACCATGATATATATAAGTTTTGGATCTCTCAGTAAGAGTTTCCTAGTAATGGATCTCCTTGCAAAATGGTTTTGATTCATAGTGATTTTTGTTAATACACTGTTTATAGTAATTTCACAATTATTTACTGGTGATGGCTTGATTTGATTCGGGTCGTCATAAAGTTTTGGTATCAGAGCTTAAGGTTCATTGAGTCTACAGAGACATAGGACTAAGGTTTTGAGTCTGTTCTAGTGTCATCCAGTATGTCTTATAGTGACTTCTGCTTTTGCATTAGATAGAGTAAAGCTTAAGGATGTCTAGAGGATACGAGGAACACATTGTTGAAAGCGATGTTGTTTCACCAGGAGAAGGTGCAAGGGATTAGGCAAGAGAAGAATGACTTCCTGAGAATCCCCAGATTGATCCAACCATGATAGAGAACCCTACTTTTAATGCTCTCACTGGACTGGTTATGAGAGCATTGAGGCATATCAAGAATCAGATACAAGCAATACAACCTAGATTACCAGTTCCCAATGATGAAAATTTGGGCTCTAGCAAGATTTCTGATCCACATAGTTATAATGGAGCAGTGGAAAATGTCCAAGGAATTAGGTTACGACACGGAAATAAAGTTTGCTACAGATGTAAGCAACCAAGACATTTTATAAAGGACTATCCAAAAAAGGATAATGATGTAGGAATTAAGAAACGATTTGTCCAAACTCGGGAACAGATGCCTAGTAGTTCTAAAAAGGGGAAGTTTTTGGTGCCACCAATGAAATAAACATCTAATGCACCAGGGCATAGGCTACCAAGAAAGGGAAAAGGACCTAATGTTCCACCAGTTAGAACTCTTGACTTAGCTTCTACATCAGTTATAAGGTCGACAAGACTAGGTGATGCATATAGGACATGTTATGGTTGTGGACAGATTGGGCATATTAGACCCTCTTATCTGAGAAGAAGGAAATGACCCAACCACCAAGGCAGAGTCAACAAGACTCTCAAAGACAATGGTTTGGTAGTGGCACGTGAGGATGTGGAAATGTGTCCCGAGTAGGTCCATCTGCACCAAACGATAGAGAACGATGTTGGAATCAGGCAACGATGGGATTCTATGCAATGAATCAGCCTGAGACAGTAATCAATCCACAAATTGAGACAGGTCAGATGAAATTGTGTCATTCTGATATGTCATTTCATGATTTTATCTATTAATATGAGAAAAGTAGTTATTGTTGAGCTTCCTTTGATTAGTCCTATGAGGACATAAGGAAGATGAGAACTTATATTCTGCTCAGTAATCTTCAAAATACTTTATAATTTCTTTTATTTGTGTGAAAGAGGATGAGGTGTAAAGTGATGCCTAGATAAAATCTAGGGATGCTAAGTCCTATATTTTGGAAAATATGAAAAGTAAGGTATATGATATTAAACAAGGTTCATACTACCTAATCTCAGTACTTGTATACCCTGGCCATGTATTCAATTATTGAAGGCAAGGTAAGTATGGAACTCGTAGGTTATTATCTTTCTGATTACTCTAATCAAGTAATCATTTTGAGACAATCTAGTGAGTATAACAAAATTGGAAATATGGCATGAATATTTTTATCACATCCTAAGTGTAATAAAATGGAATCTGAGATGATCTCAGATCAATCTATGTGTATGAGGAAGTAAAAAGTATAGTCCTCATGATAAGAGAAAAGGAACAAGGGAGATGATCCTTGTTCGATAAAGACTGTGTGAATAGTCAAGATCTTTTCTATAATGTGAAAATGAGAAATG
The DNA here is from genome assembly GCA_963693085.1 of Alisma plantago-aquatica. NCBI lineage: Eukaryota > Viridiplantae > Streptophyta > Magnoliopsida > Alismatales > Alismataceae > Alisma > Alisma plantago-aquatica. The sequence goes on from OY856411.1 coordinate 602,319,026, forward strand.
TGATAAAATCATAAAATGTTCATGAACATGTTGGACAATAACAAAGAAGAGTGATGACATGTAATCATTCTTATAATTCATATGTTGATGGCAAGGAACCTAGGATGAAATAAGAGTAAATGATTCATGAACAATTGAAAGTTCATGCAATAATCAGAGGAGATGATAATCTCTTCTCTTTGATAAATAGCCTTGGGAGATGATGGGGGATAAGAGGAATGTGTTTCCATATGTTCTTTCCTTATAGGAACATGATAATAAAGTAAGTCTTATGACACTTGATGTACATGAGTTAGAAGTGTTCTTTTGATGGATACTTAGGAAAGTATTAGTTAGTCCTGGATTTGTGGTTCCAAAACAAAGTTATATGTGATAATTAATATCCCAAGATGAAAGAAAAGTCTTATTATATGTTTGGCTTTGGTAATAAAAATAGGGAGATGGATATGATGAGGATATGATGTGTCATTGACACATGTGATGGATACCAAGGTAAGGAATCCTAGTATCCAAGAACTTTCAATGGTATAAGAAAATAAGAACATGACTCCTGATAAGATGAATCATGTTTGGTTACCTAGAAGGACCATCTTTGAGATAACTATAGTATGGATATCATATGTTAGGAGTTTATGCTTTGCATAAACATGAAATCATTAAGGATGTATCAATTGAAGGAACAATTGTAGAATCATTTTGGGAAAAAGCTTATCAATCCAAAAAAATAATTCCTTAGAATACCCCTACCTAGATCTATTGAGGCAATTTATACATGACATCTAGAGATACCTCTGAGATAAGTTCTTCCTTGATAAGTAGCCTCTCCTTATGATAAGGAAATAGACAGATAATAGATAGTTGGTATAAGTCCTAAGGAAGTTTAGTATTGTGTCAACATATTGAAATGGCACAAAAAAAGTATGATAAGACTTGTAGTCCCAAATGAGTGATAGAATGAAACTCTAGTCTTTCCTTAGAAGAGAAATGTTAAACTAAGTGAGGAGTATGGAAGACTCCCAAGGTCAAGAATCTTATTACATAAAGGATGTAAGTTAAGAAGGTGATAAGTCAATAAGGTTTGACACCTGAATTATTCAAAATATTAATAGTATTGTTCTAAACTTAGAAAGTGTTACCTGACACGGAATTGACACTACAATCCTTAATGAAAAGGACAATTGAGTATGTATCCTATATGGCAGATTCTATGATAACTCTGAGTGGAAGGACTTTGTACTGGTCCAAATTCTATGGCATCTTCATGACAATGAGATGTTATGTGGAGACTTGATGATATGATACATGAATAACGATTGACTTCCTTCATCTGGGATTTTGGGGACAAAATCCTTGTTAGGGGTTTATAATTGTAACACCCCTGACCTGGATTATGGCTTAACCCAAGAAATTTTGCTTAAGAAAGTTATTTACAAACTTTCTCTAATCTTTTTAAAAGTAATTAAGACTCTTTGTAAGTTTATTTTTAAATGTGAACTTAATTGCAAACTATTTGTGCATTATATGATAGTCTGAGTGAAAAGTGTAATATACCCAAGATGAGGGGTTACATTGCAATATGTCACATGTTGAATGTGTCCTAAGTGTTTTAAATATCATAAGAAATATAATGATGGTAAATGATGGCTTGTGAAAAGCCTAAATTTCAAGTATTGAGCTTGTTTGAACAATGTTAGTGCCTTGAATACCAATTTTGGTACAAATTGTAATTTACCAGAAATATAGAGTTAATATGCAAATTACCACCTTTAGTGTGCCCCTACTCCCTCTATGTATAATTTAGAGTAGAGAGAAAGATGGAGGCTCCATGATTGAACCACCTTTGAGTGATGGTACTCTTAGGGATGAAAAGACTAAGAAAGAATTGAAGGTAAAACCCTTTACTTGAGCTATATCGAGTTGTAGACTAAGAATGGGAGTCTCTATCGGCCAAGGGGCCATATAGGGAGTCTCCTATCATTTTTTGGACTCTTATAAAATGCCATGATGACCTAAGAACCTCAGGGAGGTAATCCATGACGGGTTAGATGCTCCTTGCAAAAAGTGTATCGGTTTGCTTTATTTGTGAGATAAAGATGAGATATCTTATTCAATAAGATAAGGAATGGCCGAGATATTATCCCTAGATTATCCTATAGACTTTTGCATGTCAAGATAAGTGTGTGCATTCATGGACATGTGTCAACCATGCATTGTCACGTGTCACCTAGTAGCATATGGTGAAGACACCTCTTATACACCTTTTCTCATGAACCCAAGTATATATACCTCTCCTTCCACTTACTAATGAAAATTTATGAACCCCACAACTCTCTTTCCTTGAGATATCGTGCATAGACTCTTAGATATCGTGAATATCACTTTGGTATTAGGCAAAAGTGAGGGAGTATCAAATTAGAGCTTGGTATCGACCATAGAGGAAGGATATCAGCCAAGCAAGGAGATATCAATCAATCAAGGTGATATCGGCGACAAAAGGTGAAGATATCGTGCAAAGTGCTAAGAAGCTAAATCCTTGGACTTTGATTATCTCATCTTAAACCTTAGGAACGTGAAGCTTTGGAGCTTGGATCTTTGAAGTTGTTCTTGAGGCAGGTTATATAACTTGAACCCAACTATGTTATTTTTCACCTTCAATATTGTTGAACTTGTTGATCTATTTTCAATTTCGAATTTCTTTGATAAATTAATGATCCTTTGAGTTCCAAAAGTATCTTAGGAATATTTTCCATGATCTAGAAAATTAATAACAAGAGTCTAGAGGTTGATGATGATGACATCATCAAGGTCCAACCCGATATGGGTTGAAGCACCTCAAAACCCGATATGATGAAGTGAACACACCATTAACTCGATATGGTAATGAGTAGGTACTTCTTTCCTGATATGATGATGATGTGCATACCTAATGCACGATATGTTGTTAAGGAAACAATATGTGAATGATATGAGATCAAGTGATGCACCCTATGCACGATAGGGAACCAAGCATTAATTCCAATCTGATTATCAAAACCCTAGAGGATAAGTAATCCTACATGTTGATATGAGTATACCATAAACATGATATGGTGAGAGGTGTTTATCTCATAAATGATATGAGTAATACATATATACCTTTTGAACACGATATGGGGTCATATATTCACATATATGCACGACATGGTATTAGGTTATATTCTAACCCGATATGGGTTGAAAACCTAGATGGTAATATGAAAACCAAGATGAAGGGTAACCTGATATAGTGGTGAGTGATACCACATGAAAGATATCTCATGGATGATAGGAGTAGACCCTATTTACACTTTATATATGATACAAGGGTAAGAACATGTCTCAATCATGATATAATATTAGTTGAATACTCTACATGATATAGAGTTGAAACCCTAACCGATATAGAGATGAAACTTTATGTAATGACATGAAACCCGGCACATTCTATCTTTAGTATGAAGGATTGAAAGAATCCAACCTGATATCAACTTGTCGTGTAACTATAATGATATAACTGATCCTTGAAAGTATAAAAGGTTATGAGCTTAAGGGTTTACCTAACATAGCTCACCCGGTATGATACCCATCATACAAACCGATATGGAAACCCAAGATGGGAAACCGATATGGCCACCCAAGATGGGAAACTGATATGGAAACCCAAGATGGGAAATTGATATGGCAACCCAAGATGGGAAACCGATATGGAAACCTTGTATATATTACTTGAACGACACCATGATGAGTCATACATCCTATGCTTGATATGGTGCACACTTTGTGCATAGTTGGATCCAATTATATCCTATTACTTGATATGAAGTCAAGCATATAGCCCATACACGATATTAGGTTCATTTGAGAAGAATAAAAACTAAGTGATAGCTAACCCGAGAATGGATACAAGATATGGTCTTAGGGAGGTACACCCTACACGATATGATGATGTGGTTACACTACAAGCTCAAAATGGGTACACAATAGGATGTGAAGGTCGTATCTCAAACACAATATGATAGCATATATACACTAGGATGCCTGATATGGTAGGTATGCTTCAATTTGACTAAGTGACATGTGATGTGTGAGGAAATTAAATATGACATTAAGGAGCAATAAATTAATGCAATTATATAGTTGTGACTAAGTGCTCTCAGTATCCTAGAAGGGGATGAGAGAGAATCTAATATTCAAATGATACTCATATAATGAGTATATAATGATACTCCTGGTATGAAAGAAGTATGAATTTGGGTTAACCTTTTATTATGTGAAATTGAAACTCTAAGTGATATTAAAGGTAAATCTTAAATGAAGGGTGATGTTATATACTTACAACCTTAATTAGATAAATTGAGAAATCCTAACCCTAATAATGGAAAGGATATATTTCTATTATATCACATAGTGATGATGTGAATTTGATATCTTATTTGATTAAAATAGGCAATCCTAACCTTATTAATGGAAAGGATGTATATCTCTTGAATTGCATAGTGATGTCGTATATTGTTAGAGTGCTTATCATGAAATGCAAACTATTCAAGAATCACGAGATAATGAACATAGCCAGGTATGAGCTATGATGTTTTATATGGAACATATTTAAATGAGCCTTGTGAGCCATGTTAAATATTTGTACAACAAGTATAATGATTATACAGTCTGATATCTTAAAAGATAATTGTTGCCTAGTGAGAGGTGACAAGATATTTAATGAACTATGTGAGCTATGTGAAATATTTGCACAACAAGTGTGTTGTATACTTTGGTCTAAGGACCTAGAGGTAATAGTTACTTGTTATAGAGGTAACAATGCTAAGTGATGATATAAGGGTTTGAATACCCAGATCCAATAATCATGATGATGGTGATGTGAAAGGATGAGAATTCCCAGTACTATGACAAGGGACTGAGATCCCGAGTGTTATACATTCAAAGTGTTCCAAAGATCTTAAAAAGTACTACACCTTTCTTTATAACATCTGTTATAATTCATGTTTGAAACTTGGTTGATGCTAAAAGAATACTGTAATGTACCTAATTAATCAAGATAAATCTCATCAAGTAGTGCCCTGACCATAGATCCATTCAGTGTCAGAAATTGTTAATGGTGAAATGAGTTTAACTCAGAAGCATATTTTTGAATATGTGGGGGTGAAGGATGAAGTATATCCAAACGTCCCAATGAAGAATCAGAGTCACACCTTCCTTATTTATCATAGGATGATGTGAATCTCCTGACCAAATAAGAAATTGATGTGTAAATCCTTCTTCATTTCTAAGTGGTATTGGGATTGAAATATAAAATCTCATGACTAGGAGAGGATTTGATGTTGGTCTTCCTTATCCTTATATTATAATCCGGAAAGCTATGTGGACTTCTCCCGAAGGGAGTACATGCTACAATAGTAACTCTATAGTGAAGATGTCGCTATACCCCAACATGCTATTTGCATATGACACTGGATGTCCTTCCAGCAGCTGACATAAGATGTCCTGCTAAATCTATGTGGTATCGCACTGACTGAGATAGGTGAGGTCTTGACAGCCGGCTCTTCCATTGACCTTGTATGGTACCAATTTCGACTTACTAGTGGTCGTTTGGAGCATGAACGGTATACTTCATCTTCTTAGGGCATAAGTGTGATTGTAATATGTAATCAACCGTGTAGCATATTTGCTTAAGAATCGAATACAGAAAGACATTTGTTGATGTACACTCCTTCTATACATCTTAGTTGGATATATGTTATTCATGTTTCTTTATATTCCTTGCAAAGTGAATAAATGATTTATTGCTCTGCCATAGATAGATGCATCATTTGTAGGCAAAGTGATTACTCTGTTCTACTTATAACAGTGACTAATCATGCACATTAATATAAAAAGAACCTCTGCTCAGTTTTATACTACTTAACTATGATAATCATATAGTCGGTGGAGAGTTATATCTCTTGCTGGGACAATTGTCTCACCCCGTGTTATGCACAATTTTTTGGTGGACGTGCATGAAGCGGTAGAGACCTTTCTGTAGAAGGAGAACAACAACGGGGACAATAGTGACAAAACAGGTTGAGTGTACTATCTGTCATGTCTTGTAGATAGAAGTCTTATGTCTCATCTTTGTGTTCTCAGGCCCTTGGAGTCAGTACATAGTGGTTTCATGAATGATATGATATTTTGGCTAGTATGCCTCAAGGTTTTAGGTTGCTTCAGTATATGTTTTAACAAAGCAACTATTATATGTTGTCCTAGAGATGAGATGAAATAGTGTATGTACTATGAGAACCATGATATATATAAGTTTTAGATCTCTCAGTAAGAGTTTCCTAGTAATGGATCTCCTTGCAAAATGGTTTTAATTCATAGTGATTTTTGTTAATCCACTATTTATAATAATTCTGCAATTATTTACTGGTGATGGCTTGATTTATTTTGGGTCATCACAGTTACTAAAGTCTTTTATGAATCGACAGTAGAAGCTTGCTTGTCCCAAGAAAGACCAGACATGTCTTATGGTGGAAGGAATAGTAAGAGTAGAAATGAGGCCCACCTTGACCCTATCAACTTCAATTCCATCCTTCAAAACCCGGTGGCCCAGAACAATGCCTTCGGGTACCATGAAGCGGCTCTTCTCCCAAGATAGCACTAGGCGAACCTTTACACATCTCTCAAGGATAACAGCTAAATGAAGTATGCATTCATCACAAGTTTTACCAAAGACTGAGAAATCATCCATGGACACTTCCAATGATGAATCAAGCATATCAAAAAAAATTAAGGTCACCCATCTTTGAAATGTAGAAGGGGAATTACACAACCCAAATGGCATTCTCCTATAGGCAAATGTACCACTTGGGCAAGTGAATGTTGTCTTCTCTTGATCCGCAAGATGCACAACAATTTGGAAGTATCCAGAGTACCCATCAAGGAAACAATAGAAGCTTTTCCCCACCAGCCTCTCTAGAATTTGGTCAAGAAATGAGAGAGGGTAGTGGTCCTTTTTGGTCTTTTCATTGAGCTTCCGGTAGTCAACATACATTCTCCACTTTGATTGTTCTCTAACTGGCATAAGCTCACCATTTGCATTTTCTACCATAGTGATCCCACCCTTTTTAGGCACAACCTGGATGGGGCTCACCCATGTACTATTAGAAATAGGATAGATAATCCCAACATCTAGAAACTTCACAAACTCTTGAGTTACAACTTGTTTCAGCATTAGATTCAACCTCCTTTGCATTTGGCAGGTCAGACTTGCATCATCCTCCAAATAGATCATGTGTACACAGATGGAGGAGTCAATACCCCTCAAATTATCTATAGACCATCCAATGGCCTGAATGTTCTTCTTTAAGACTTTCATCAATGCTTCTTCTTATTCTGGTGAGAGAATGGAAGAGATGATCACTGGGAGGGTGTCATTTGAACCTAGAAAACCAAACTTTAATCCTTCTAGAAGTGACTTTAGCTCAAGAGTGGGAGGTTCTTCAAGGGAGTTCTTTAATGGTTCAGAAATGGATGGAAGGTATTCACTTGCAGCCACCATGGCTAGCTCATTCTCTTCATCCTATTCATCATCATCATCTGGGAACTCAACTATTGGCTCTAGAACTCTACCTTGAGTGGCAGTTTGAATCCACACTGGTAGGCATTCCTCCACAATCTCATCTAGGCACTCGATGAGATACCAATCTTCTTCAGTGGCCCCTATCACCTCAGTTGTGGCTAAAGATCTAAAGATCTTCATCTGGATCTTCATGTGCATGAATATCACATACATAGTCCCGGTCCTCCCATGAATCACTACATCAACAGTAGCTAGGAATGGCCTTTCCAAGATGATAGGCACCCTCCTTGTGTCTTTTTCCATGTCTAAGACAATGAAGTCGGCGGGGAAGAAAGTAGAAGTCTCATCATCAAGACTCACAAGCACATCATCAACACACCCTCTAGGCGTCTTTAATGATCGGTCAGCCAACTACAAAGTACAATGAGACAGACTCAATTGCCCCATTTGGAACTCAACAAACACATCATACAACATTAGGTTAACGCTAGAACCCAAGTCAAGAAGGGCTTGATCTATGCAATGTGCCCCAATGTAGCATGAAATGATGGGAGCATCAAGATCTTTCCTCTTCCTTGGCATGGTGTGCTATAGAATTGAGCTCACTTGCTCAGTGAGCTTAATTTTCTTTGGGGTTCTCCCCATTGTCTTTCTCTTGAAGGTGCACAAATCTTTTAGGAACTTAGCATAAGAAGGGATTTGCTTGACCACATCAAGCAAAGGAACGTTGATTTTCACTTGTTTGAAAGTCTCTAGGATGTCTTCATTATGTTTCTTTCTTCTCCTCTCAACAGAAGGCTCCTTAAGAGCTTCAGGATACATGGGAAGTTGGGATCCCAAACGTCTCAGATCAATAATATCATCAATGGGAATCATAGGAATCATAGTATCACTGCTCTATATCACAGTATCATTGCCCAGTGTCACAGTATCAACTCTGGCTCTCATCACAGTATCATCAAGCCGTGTCTCAGTATCAACCTGCCCAGTCACAATATCACCTCTATCAACAACAACAATATCACAAGGGTTCTCCAAAGTCCAGCCACTCCTCAAAATAGTCACCGCCTTCACATGCTCATGGGTAGTAGAAGAAAAGGCTTGTGGAGGTGGTTGTGGCTGTTGGGGTGGTAGTGGCCTTTGGTGAGGTGAATTTGGGTTTTAGAGGATGAATTGTGGTTGTGGTTGTTATGGTGGTTGTTGTTGTTGTGTATGGGGGTGGTATTGCGGAGGTGGTTGTTGGTATGAATGAGGTGGATGTGGATCATATTGATAGTTCAGGGGTGCTTGAGGAGGTGGTGGAGCATAGGGATTTGGCGGTGCTTGGTATGACGACAGGAGCATATGAACTTTGAGTGTTTCCTAGGAAAGTACCATCATTGTTTGGATTTTACATTGGTTGAGACGAGAGTCTTCCTTCTCCCCTCCTATTAAATGAGAGAGAGAGATTTGATCTAATCTTTGTTCAATATGGCTGATGGATTGCCCATCTGAGGATACATCCTTCTTCACCTCATCTAAGCTTCTTAATCTTCCAAGCACTTCATCTTCAAACTTGGAGCTATAACATGGCCTTGGTTGCCCTTGTCCTTGTCCATCTTCATTTTTTTGCTTCCATGAGAAATTGGGATGGTTCCTCCACTAGGGAGTGTAAGTATTGGACATGGGACCATGATTGTTCTGGTTGCCAAAAGAGTGCAAGGCATGCACTTCCTCTTCTTCGGCTTCAACTGCCATGATGGTGGATTGACTAGAAGAACCACCATCTTGGTTCTTCATCATATTCATCATGTCCGCCATCATCTTCATCATGTTAGGGTGGGCAACGTTGCAGGCTGGAGCTACGGAAGAAGGTGGAGGGACATAGTTCCAGCTGCAATGTTCCCCTTTTGTAGAAACTCGATGGCAGGAATTTTCAGCAAGGTGCTCAAACAATGGCCATGATTCCTCGGGTGGCTTTGCCATGAATGTACCTCCACATGATGAGTCAATCTTATTCTTCCTCAACTCTTCAAGACCGGTGTAGAAGGATTGGACTAGTTGCCATAATGGCACTTCATAGTGGGGGCAGTCGCAGAGGAGCTTTTGGAACCTTTCCCATGCCTCATGGAAAGGTTCATTTTCTTTTTGGGAAAAGCTGGTGATACATCTCCTCATGTGAGTTAGCTTAGCAATCAGGAAGAAATTATTGAGGAACTCATTATTGACCTCATTCCAAGTTACCAACTCTGGCTTTGAAATGTACCACTCTTTAGCTTTTTCATTTAGAAAGAACAAGGAGGAGGGTTCTCTGGATGGAGTTGTCAGTAGTGGCGGGGGTACGGAAAGTGGAACACATCTCAAGGAATGTGTCGATGTGATGGTAGGGATTCTCATTCTCCATCCCATAGTAGGTGGGGAGGAATCAAAAAAGTGCGGGTGGAATGGAGAACTATTGACCCGACATTTGGCCAACTAGGGTGGCAATGGGAGAATTGTAGTTCCCCGGGGTGAAATACTCGTGGAGTGGGTGGTTGGGCTACGGTGGAGGTTGTTGAGCATTCCCATGAGGTTTGTTGTCTACCATCTCGGCTTCTCGGTGTTGGTTGCGGCAACTTTGGCATCTCCTCCTACCTATCATGGGGCCATACAACACCAAGTCGGTACAACTAGAATGCATGTGGTGCATGCACAATTGTGATCTACACAACACACAAACAAGCAACAAGAAACCAAGTTAGAATGACAATATGCAAAATTAAACAAAGAATAAAGAATAGTAATGATGAGGTCAAAAGGAAAGGCTAAGCTATACTAACTAGCTAGGCCGAGTGTCTCTATCCCTAGAAACGGCACCAGAAAGCTTGGTGCTTTTCTTATCAAGGCTACACACTAGCAAATTAAAGGTGGCTAGATGCAACCCTAAGGGAAAACACATGTGTGGATCTTTCAAACTTTATAATCACCCTAACAATATTCGATCACAATACCAAATAGGTCACCCGCAAGCACATGTGGTACTACTGTAGCATAGGTGAAATGTGGCATCCAACTCATAAAAACAAGATTAACTAATGTGGAAGCGTATCATTCGCAGCAAATTACCGAAAATCACTAAATATTAAAACCATTTACAAAGAGATCCATTCTTAGGAAAACTCTTTAAACAAGAACCAAAGTATTGTAATTACATATTGGTCCACATTGTACACTCCATGTACCATCTCTTCTCGAGGAATATATATACAACACTTTGCCTTGATAAAAGCACAAGTAACCAAATTCTCGAGGAATTCAAACCAAAATCTCAAATTGATTATAAAAACACTATCTACTGACTCCTAGGACCTGAGAGTACAGAGACAACACATAGGACTCTATTTACATATGTACAAAGCCTGACAGCTAGTATCCCCACCTGGGATTCCACTGTTGTCCCTGTTGTTCCTGCTGCTCTTCCCCTGCTACAGAGTTTATGCCTCTTTTTCTGTGTCTACCTAAAAATGTTGGATCCCACATGGGTGAGACAATTTGTTAATTGTCCCAGCGAGAGATATAACTCTCCGCCAAAACATTATTATTGCAGATTATTACAATAAAACTGAGCAGGAGGATTTTATATATATTTAACAGTAGATAAATCATTGTATGAACATAGTGAAGTAATCTCCTTTCCTAAGGAGAACATTGCATCTATCCATGGTAGAGACATAATTCATCCATCTACTTGCACTGAATGTAAAGGAATATAAATAACATATATCAACTAAAGATGCATAAAAGCAATGTAACATCAACCAATAAATTTCTGTATTCAATCCTTAAGCAAACATGCTATACTGCTGATTACATTTTACAATCACACTTATGCCCTGAGGAGATGAGGTATACTACTCATACTCCAACTGACCATTGCAAAGTCGAAATCGATACCATATAAGATCAATGGAAGAGTCGGCTTCCATGACCCCCCACATCTCAGTCAGTATGAGATCACATGCAGGACATCTTCTGTCTCTGTTAAATAGCTTTCCAGGGTATAATGGCAACTTCTCTATAGAGCTACAACGGTGGCTGCACTCTCTTCACAATTGAGAGATTTCATGTTTACCTCCATCGATCCAGCATTAAAATTATTGGGAGATTCATGATACATCTATCCCAATCTTTGGGAGATTCATGATACATCCATCGCGGTACAAATAATGAAGGATTGAGAGGTTTAATGTTTACCTTCCATCAATTCCCCCATCAGGATGTAAGGATATGTTCTCCCATCAACCCCCACATATTCAAAAATATGCATTCCGGGTTTTGCCGCGGAGCAACCCGTTTCACCATCAGTAAATACTGGCATTGATGGATCTATGGTCAGGTCTCTACATGATATGATTTCACTTGATTAATTAAGTACATTAGAATATTCTTTTAGCATCAGTCAAGTTCTCAAATAGGAATTATTGTGACAAATGCTACAAAGAAACATGTAAGCTCTTATCAATTGCTTTACCAGAACTTATAATACATTGGGATCTTAATCCCTTGTCTCATCACTTGAAAGTTCACATCTCACAGCAACATCATTATCTTACTTATCAAATCTGGGTATTCATACCCTCAGTTCATCATTAATCACTGTTACCACTTGTTAGGTAACTATTACCTCTAGGTCCTTAGACCGAGGTATACATGATACTTGTTACACAAGCATCTCACATGACTCACAAGGCCCATTAAGTGTCTTGTCACCTTTCACTAGGCATCAACTTACTCATATGGCTCATAAAGTCCATGCACATTTTGTTACTTTTACTAAGGAATAAGAACATTAAGGCACACAAGGCCAATCAACATTTCTATTATATAAATATCATATCTCAAACCTGGCTATGTTCATCATCTCATGATATCTTCATGGTTAATACACATGATAACGGTCATGACAATTTCACATCACACCATTCAATACAATAGTAACATCATTATTCCCTTACCATGATTGGGGTTTACCATCAAATAGGGCTTTTCATCCCTTTACTTAAAAATTAGGGTAAGGGTTTCCCATTCCACATTAATTAGGGTTTCATGTTTATATTATCTATCCAACCCTAATTTATTGTTCCATTCCTCTAGGAGCATTCAATCCATAACCATAAAGAGAGTGCAGATGAGCCACGCCATGCATCTTCAACATTTTCGTTTCACACTCGCTTTCAACTTTCCAATTCTTCCTCTAGTCATGGTCACCATTTCATTATCACCGCTACAGACTACACCCTTCTTAGATAAGCACGAATCCCTAGGGACAGAGAACTTCAGTCTATCTTGAAATATCATAAGTATTCACTCATGATCATTACTCTCATCATATATCATTAATGATTAGCAAATCAAGGTATGAGTTCATCTCTCAACCTTACTATGGTATGTTTATATCATACTCATTATCTTGGCTTTACCCATTTCTCATAGTATGTTAGTCAACACTTATCAAAGTGCATTGAATTCATTACATCTTCATTGTAACTATTTACATAACACACACTTCTTGTGTTTCTTATCCAAGTATATTGGATTGAGGTGCATCAAGGTATATCAACCTTGAAATGCTAAATGTGATATCTATCATGTCTTGATGTATCACTTTTCTCATCACTTCCAACTTACTTAAGTTAATCAACTGACCTTGTATTAAGGTATTTCCCTCTTAATACTTTTAACCACTAACCTGTCACCTTTATCATGTAGTGCATAGGTCACCCTTTAGAATTTGTACAACTGCCTTTAATGATCCAGACTTATATCAAGTTAAGGCATTACATACTATAGTGTTTCCTGTAATCAACTACTTGAGATATTTCATCTCCATAAGGTATTACCCACTATTTCATCATTAGGGTTTTCTCTTACCTTCACCCAATTTTAGGGATAGGGTTTCATATAGCATTACATATCATCACCCTGGTTTAGAGTTTCACATGGCATCACCCTATATTAGGATTACATTATTACCCTGGATTAGGGTTACACATGACATTACCCTAGATTAGGGTTCCACATTCCATTATCCATAATTAGGTTTTACTATTCAACCCAATTAGGATTTCATACTCCATCACCCAATTTTAGGGTTTATTATTCATCCCAATTAGGTTTTATCATCAAAATACCCTTAATTAGGGTTTCTCTCAGAATTTCCCTAAATTAGGGTTTGAATTCATCAATAAACTCTATTAGGGTTTTATGATCTCTTTATCAAGGATCATAACCTAATTGTATATCACATTTATTTTGAATGTGTTAGACTTGACTGTTTACATGATTATCATTCATGTATAATCTCTCTCTCATCCTACCCAGGATGTCCACTACTCAATTCTTGATTAGATTGAGCCTACTTCTTATCCAAATACATGCATTTAGGGTTAGCATGATATATTGAATTATTACATCATTATACATCAATGATTAATTTCAATAAGGGTATCAATCATCTAAATACATTAGATGTTCAAATGGTTTGGTCAATTGAACTTTTAGTTACATGAGGTATCCAATTGAATTGACCAATTGAATCTTCAAATACATTAAGTATTCAAATAGATTAACCAATTGAATTTTCAATTACATTAGGTATCCAATTGGATTGACCATGTTGAACCTCAAATGGTTTTGATTACTTAGACCCCATACGGTCTTGGTCTCTTCGAACTCAAATGGTTTGAAACTATTTGGGCAAATCGCCTTTGAAACCGTTTAAGCAAGAAATGCATTGAAACTGAATGGACTTGGGTCTCCAAACGATTTGAGACCATTTGGACCCAAATGGTTTTGAGACCGTTTGGACCCAAATGGTCTTGAGACCGTTTGGACTCAAACGGTCTTGAGACCGTTTGGACTCAAACGGTCTTGAGACCGTTTGGACCCAAATGGTCTTGAGACCATTTGGACTCAAATGGTCTTAAGACCATTTGGTCCAAACCCTCTCAGAACCGAATGGACCAAAAAGGTCTTTCAATACTTAAACAATTCAAGGTTTCAATCAATGAACCGACTATCAATTGAATCCTTGATTCATTCATCATTTGAACTATTGAATCATCCTTCAATTGGACCATCAATTAGGGTTTTAAACCCAATTGAACTAGGATTTATAATTAAGAAACCTTCAATTAGGGTTTAGAAATCAAGGAACCTTCAATGATTAACATTGTGGAACCTATTCAATTGAAATCAATGAATCATCATCCAATTATGATATGACCTGACCTCAAACGGTCTTGAGGTCATTTGGATGACCTCCAAACGGTCTTAAGACCGTCTGCCCCATCCATAATTGAAATTTGTGAAGTTCAATTAGGGTTTAGATCATTAGATTGATCACCGATTGAAATATTGATTTGCATTTTAATTGGCTATCTCTGGACCTTCAATTACTCAACCATACTCAACCCTAGACCTCCAAACGGTCTTGGTTGACCTCCAAACTGTCTTGAGACCATTTGGGTGATCTCCAAACGGTCTTGAGACTGTTTGGGTTAATCAACCCAAAATTTTAAATCAACCAATTGAAATTTCAGCACTTAACCCAATTAGGGTTTGATAATTGATTAACCTTCAACTGATGAACCCTTTGGAATAAATCAGTTAGATTTAATGGGTCATCAACCATCAACACTAGCATATAATCTCCAAATGGTAAACTATGGTCAACCCTTCCAAATGGTTTGAAACCGTTTGGTTTCTAACAGTTTGATGAAACCGTTTGATTTCAAACGGTTTTGTTGAAACCGATTGAATAATTTTTTGAAACTGATTGAATAGCTAATTTTTGGGAAAAGTGTCCAAGATGATGTCATCGTCATCTACCTTCGTCCATGTAGTTCCTAGTACTTCTGATTTCATAGAATGACCAATTTCAACATGAAATAAATCAAGAAGATGAAGGAATCAATATAATTGCAAAATTGATGGTTGAACAATAATGTAAATGGGTTCAAGTTATATAACCCACCTCCAATTGAGCTTCAAAGCTTTAAGACCACATCAACAATGGTGGATGCAACTCCTTTTACTATCTCAAGGCTCTTCCTCAAGCTTTGAGTGAAAAGGAATGGTTAGAATTGAAGATGGAGTGAAGATAAGAAGAAATCAAGCATTGATTTGTGATTTCCACCATGAAATCAAGGTGAAAGAGGGCCATCGAGCTTACCTACAGGTTGGGCGTCGTCCTCCTGATGCTCCTAAGCTACCTTGGTATTTTTGCAAGAAAGAAGTGAAAGTGGCTTCGAAATTACCCATTCAAGCTATGGATAAAGGAGCATATATATATTTTATTAAAAATTCATTTAAGAAGAGAAAGTAGGGATTATCTCCTCCATTTCCTTGCCACTTGCCCCCTTCCCTTCCTTGGTCACGAGGCTATCTTCTTTTCCTATTATTCATCTCAATTATCCATGATTTAAAGAAAAGCAAATTAAGCACCTTAAATCATATGATATTAATATCCATAAGTTAGTGGATATTTCTTTTTCTTTTCTTAATGTGAGTGGGTTCTCCACTCACGTAGATATTTCCATTTCCTTTGAAAGGCACAAGGACGTCTACACTTGTTTATTTTCAACCAAAACAATTTTTTTTTAAGGGCAATCCAATCAATATAATTATTTTTGCATTAAATTGAATTAGGGTTTCAATTATGCTTAAATCTTGATTATTTTAATATCAAGATTCTCTCTCCTTCAAAGTGATACAAATGAGATGTCCCTCTCATTTTCTTTGCTCTACATGATTCCAAGAAACATTAGGGACTATTTTGAATGGTTATTTGCATATTGAACCCTAGGTTTTGGGTAAATTGCACATTACACCAAAACTAGGTTTTAATGCATAAACATTGCTTAATAAGCTTTCTCTTGGTGCTCAGACTTGTGGAAGACATACCCCTGCATCATTTTCATTCTTATGATGCTAAAACACTTGAGGAACATTTTTCAAGTAACATTTGCAAGTTAACCCCTTAACTTGGGTAATTTTGCACTTTAGTCCAAAACAAGCAAACATTGCTCAAACATTATTCAAACAGGGCCAAAATTGAAACATAAGTTCCTATGGAGCCTTAATCACTTTTCACAAAATAAAATCAAGGATCTAATTAACTTTATTAAGCAAAACTTCTAGGGTTAAGTCATAACCCAGGTCAGGGGTGTTACATGAAAGGCAAGAGTAGGGGTCGATCCTCAGGGATAGAGGGGGCACTAGACCTAGGCTAGCATTGGATACGTTCCTATTGCAGAGACTAGTATTGAAGGGTTTAAAAGGTTTTGGTTTGTTTTTAACCTAGGTGAACAAGCAAGTAAAGGCAATTATGAAATCTAAGTTATCACAACCCTAAATTATCCTAAGCAGGCAAGTCTAATGAACTAGATTAAGCAACTAGCCAAACAAAAGAAAAGGTCAACTACACTACACTAGTGGAGCATTAACAACTAAGAACTAAATTAACCACAAGAAAGAGAGAAAGAACCCAAGTTAACTCTAAAGAGCAAGACTAAGCAATTAGCTAGATTGAGAAAAAGTAACTAAACTAGATTAGCATGAATAAGATAAGAAGACAAAGTGGGTTTTAAGCAATGATATTAGGTAGGTGGGCCATTTGGGGATGTAACTTGATATTAGTTGGGGGTCTCAACATAGAAAGCAATTACCACGATTCCATCTAGATTACCAAACCAAACAACAATGCAAGTGCTATTAGAATGTACCCTATACTACTAGTTGGAGAGCTAGGGTGGATTAGGTGTAATTCTAGTAGGACTTGTCAAGTCTAGGTCTCTAGGGTAAGTGGTATTAGGACAATTGAGATCCAAGGGTAGAAATGGGAGTAGAGACGAGGATTTTTCACCTCATGCCACTAGCCATCTAGCCTTTAGAAAGTGCTAGGCAATTGCACTAATCACACTTACACTAGCCACTTAGATATCACACTCACTTGTAGGAGGAGGGATGCATATGTAGTAAAAAAGGGGTCTAGCTAGGGATCCACTAATTGGACCTAGGATCCATGACTAAGATTGCTACATACACTCCAATTCCTCCTAGAAGCCAAGTGTCATCAAACATCTCAAAGAAAGAAATCCATACACACAAACCATATGCAATAAAATAGGAAATGAGATAGAATCAATAATCAATCATCATAGATAGAAACCATGTTCATTACAAGTTATTTTCCCCCAACATGGTATCAAAGTCACATTTTAACTCCAAGCAACCCACCACTAGGGGATTAGCTAGACATGATCAAAGAAATAGAAAAATAAAGGGGAAGAAGGGGGTAGAAGTCCATGAAGCTTGAAGTAGAAGCCTCCTTCTTCACCTCCTAACATATTGGGGACATCTGTCCTCCTCCAATGGTGCAGATGGGCATGAGAATATGGGGGATTATGGAGGAAAACCTAGAAAACTAGGTTTCCAAGGTGGAAATGAGGTGTAAATGGTGGATGGAGAGCATAAATGCAAGGTGGAGTGCAATGAATGCTCAAGGAGTGGGTAGGGGGTGTAACAGCAGCTAGGGGGTCTAACCTTTGTGTCCCAGACACCACCTATGTATATATAGGTGGTGGGGAAGCACTAGGGTAAGTGGGGGTATAATAGAAAAGGTAGTGTAAAAAATGGGTAGGGTAGGTTGGTCACCACGACCATGTTGATGTACCACGCCTGTGGTGGGTGTAGTAGGAAATGACTGTGAGGTAGTGGACACGATCAAGGTGTGAAAGGGGGTGAAAAGTCTAAGTATAGGTGGTGGCCACGACCGTGGTGGGGTGCCACGGTCATGTTGGGTAAGTGCCACCACGGCCGTGGTGGGGTACCACGACCATTTTGGAGGAGGAAGTCTTGATCGTGGGGAGGGAAGCATGGGCGAGGAAGTCTTCAAGGGCCACAACCGTGGTGAGTGACCATGAATGTGGTCATCCAAGTGTAAAATTGGCCGCCTCCCTATTAATTTTGGGGGTCCTTGCGTGAAATTCAAATGACCGTTGTGGGAGACCACAACCATTTTGTCTTCTGTTGGCCACGGTCGTGGTGTCTTCAATGGGCCACAACCATGCAGATGGCCATAGCTGTTGTGAGTTTGGTGCAAAACACTGGCATCCCTATGGATTCTTCACAATAAAGACACGACCTGTGGCCATGGGGCTACGACCGTGTTGGGATCTTCAGTGTCTAAATGAACTTCAACTTTCATCATCCATGGACTTCTTTGCTTGATGTTGAATCTTGGCCATTAGGCGTAGGTTGAGGGAGCTTTGGGGCCTTCTTTGGACCCCTCCATGAGTGGAGGAACCCTATAACTCCTTCCTTCTCTCTAATCCATCCAAAGCATGGTCCAAGTACCTGAAAATAGTGCAAAGAACGTCCATAAGTGCATTTGATAGTAATACTCATATTAAGGGATTTAACTTGCATTCTACTATGTTTAGATGTGAATAAAGTACAAAATGGCACAAGATGGAGCCCTAAAATAGGGATGCATCAATACTATCCCAAATCTTTCAAGCTTTTTCCTTCTTATCCATGAAATATCAATAGTTTCTCTCTTTCTAAATGTAATAAAGAATATCAAGAGAAGTATAGTGTTGATGAAAGGATGATTTAGTAAAAAACTCATGAATACCCATAGGTGCCTTAGTAATGAAACATGCCCTCATAGAAGAAATCTAGATTGAATTTGAGTAATGACAGTTGAAAGAAATATGACTTGTAGATTTGAAATACTCCTCACAAAGAGAATACATGGATGTGATAATGAGGCCCTTGCTTTGAAGGACATCACTCATCAAAAGCCTATTATATAAAATCTCCTACCATTGACCATATACTTTCTGGGATTATAATAACTACAAAACCAATCTTCCTAGGGAATGTGGTATACAGTGGGTCTAATAAGAGAAAGAATGGTAGTCTTGAGTTTAAAGAAGAAATAAGTTATACCCCCATATGGTTTGGGACAAGATTTCAAAATAGTTTTGAGAATCATTAAGCCTAGAATATTTGATAAACTAGTATCCATCTTGGATAATAGAACTTACTTTAGCCATAGAAACATCCCCAAATTGAAGGTTGCCCCATATTAGAAATGATATCAGTAAGAAAATTGTTTCCCATAAATGATGGGTCTTTCCACAAGAAGGTGAGCTCTCCATCACCAATGTAGAAGGAGATATACTTCTTGATATTATCCCTAGTCTCAAAAAGCTATTTTTAGAACTAAGAATCCTTATAAGTGTTTCTCGCAAACCAGAATCAATCATATTTAAGGTATCTTCCATGAATCCATTTGACTCACATGGCCCTCTTAAGAGAAACAATGTTCTAAATATTCTTGATCAGATAACATTCAGCAATGTCATGAGCATTAACGATACCCAAACCTCCATCCTTCTTTGGGAGACAAACAACTTTCCAAGAAATATGATGTACTTTTTTAGTTAGATTGGCTCCTCCCCAAAGAAAGTCTCTACCAATTCTATCGATGAATCACATATAGATTCAAGAAGAGGGAAACTATTTTTCTAGTGGATATACAATGAGGATAGAACAATTTTAGTCAATTCCATCCTACAAGCAACAGGTAAAACTCTAGCTTTCCAGCTTTCTAGTCTGCCCTGAAGCTTGTCCCATATAGCTGAATAGAGGGCTTTAGTAAGTCTACCTTGAAGAAGGGGATCCCCAAATATTTACTTGGAAGATCTTTATAATAAATTCCTAAAATCTTAGACATCTGATTCTTTTCAGCACCACTACTATAGAACATAACACTTTTCTCTTTGCTAATCCTCAAACCAGAATCTCTATCAAAGTCCTCCAAACACTTTGTAATGTTAGAAGCACTATTATCTAAAGCCTCTACAAAGATATGGACATAATCTACAAATAGGATGCGAGAAACACATACTTCTTTAGAGCTTTCAAAGGAGTGATCTCCTTTTTCTTCACAACATTGTAAAAAATAACATAGAAAGAAGACATGGCAAGGACGGACAAATATGGGGCAATAGGATCACCTTGCCTTATCCCTTTCTGAGGATTGAAGGCTTGAGAAGGAAAGTCATTGATGATGACATGTATATTGATAGTAAAAATGATTTCTCAAAACCAGTTCAGCCAAACACAAGGGAATTCCATTCTACTGACATACATAAAATGAAATCTCAGCTTATAGAGTCATATGATTTCATAAGGTCATCTTGTAAACACAATTTCCTTTACTCATTTTCTCTTTTTTATTTAGATGCTATTACAAAAGATCACCTTTTATTTTCTTTTTTCATTTCCTTTTTCTTTTCCCTTGGTGTAATTAGGGCATATGGTGAGAAGAGTGAAGAATAGGGAATATGGACACCCCAAAATTTAGAGGTGGCCAAAGCTAATTTGTGCACTTGACATCCTTTCATGAAGTAGAGAGATAATAATGATGAAAGAATAACAAGTCAAAAGAGGAGTCACCAGTGTGGGTTTCCACATGAGATCTCCTACAAGAAGGTTACTCCAACATACTTCATCAAGTAATGGCACACCACATGAATGAGCAAATACATAAACCACATTTCTATCATGAGATTCACTTGTGTGGGTTTCAACATGAAATCTCCTACATTAAGCATTTATGGCTTGCTTAGATCACAATGAAACCAAACATTTCTCAAGCATGAAAGAGGTGATTCACATGTATAAAGTCAATAATTAAGACCATTTAGAAATAGATAATGAGAATATAGCATGCATTTGTCAAAGTTCAAAATCTTGATTCAAAATATAGAGATTGGGTTAAAACATGCCTTTAGGCAAGATATTTCAAGTTTAGGCAAAATTGTCCAAATGGTGCCAAATTGCCCCAACTCACATATAAACCTACACTAGAAGGAAATAGACAACAAACAAGAAAATTCTAACTAAAAACACAATAATTTATCAAAAACCTACATGAAATGCAATCATGGCATGAAATGGCAAAAAGATATTTTCTTTGAAAAAATACACAAAAATGCAAAAATACACAAAAATGCAAAAATGGCATGCATGTGTGCAACACAAGAAAAACTCTAGTCTAGATGGAGGTGTTTCAAACATTAATCAGATAAAAGGTAAGGAATGTGAATAAATCATATCAAAGTGAAGGTGAAGATACAGAGGGTACCTCCCTACCACCCCAAACTTCTAAATCACATTGTCGTCAACACAAAACTAAAGTCTAGGAGTGATATGGTAGATGTCACTGCTATCTTGGTGGCTCTAGTGGTGAATGTACCTATGGTTGAGAGTGTTGGTAAAAGTTCCCCACTTTCTACCTGTGGAGGTAGGTATGTCTCCTGGTATCTGGATATGGCACCCAGAAATCATCCCCTAATTGGGGGCTCCTCCGCAACTTTTATAATGGTACGGGTACATGTGGTTGATCTGATGATGTGTCTGATGTAGGTCTAACCACATTGCATGTTGTTTATTTTAAATGCCCTCCAACCATGCACTTATGGTGGACATGTCATAAGCATTTGATGTGGGCTAGTGCTGTGAAGATGGTTCCTCATCTCTCCTTCTCACTAGGTGTATCTCTCTTTGCTACTTTTCTCATTATTGTTCCTCCACATTGGTTTCCCTAGGCCCCTTCAGGTATATTGACTCTAAAATTCTCTCTAAGTTCTATGGTTCCCAAGCTCATATGAGGTCAAGTGCTTTACCAAAGGGCCTAATCCTTCAATTTGTGGGTTGGTATTATAGGGAAGTTCAAGGTTGATTCTATAATAGGGAGGATTGACGTTGTAAAGCATCTTCTTATCAATAATGGTAATCATTTGGGAGCGCAAAATATATTTTATATCTAAAAGTTTATTACTCCCTCTGTTGGGTTTTAGGGGAGGCAGAGAAGGCAGCGGAAACAAACAAAAAATTTCTCCCCCACACCCGGAACAAGGAAACGCGTCAACATCTATATAATAGGAAAGGACAGTTTGTGGAATCATACCTTGCACCAAGGCTTGCTTGGCGACAATACCTCGCGATGTGTGCGGTCTTCAACTCCGGTCTTGGACGGCATCTGTGCAACTCACGGTCGCACCGGGACTGACGACTCCTCCTACCAGACTGTCGGATGACAGTTGTCCTCCTGAGTGGCAGAAACCTCTCGCCTCTGAAGTAGTCCACACAGACCACCTGGAACTCCACACTCCTTGTCCCATAAGGAAGTGGAAGGAGTTGCACCCTCCTGTTGACGTACTAGTCGCCAACACACTCTCCTACTTCCAGTTGCAACTACAGTTGTCCTTCCCTTGCTGCACCTCCCTTTGCGGGAAGAACTTGCTCGGGCTCTCTCTCGGTTACCAAAACCAGAGAGAACGACAACTTTGTAGAGCAACTGGTTGCACTGAGTTGTACTTTGAGAAGCCCCCAATACCCCTATATATAGGAGGGTCATGTGACAGGGTTCTCCATCCCGGGCAATGCGGGACTAAAAGCAGGAGTAGAAGGGTTCGAGATTTTCCACAAAAGCAACCAACTCGCAACCTGAACCGATTGGTTCACAAGTTAACCGGTCGGTTGGGGACCTGAACCGGTCGGTTGACACCTCAACTGACCAGTTGGGACTCCTCAACCATTCGGTTCACAAGTGAACCAGTCAGTTGGTGGTCCTGGTCGGTACCCTATTGACTTTCCTTCTTTTGTTTCTAATTGGTATACAATACCAATCCTATTTCCAATCAAATTGGGAAATTGAAACGAAAGGAAAATTCTCACCGACCTGACTTTCCCAACTTGCTCGGTTGCACCATTTGAACCGATCGGTTCAACACTTGAACCTCTTGTTTCACTCTGTACATGAGCCGATCAGTTCAACACTTGAGCCGACTGGTTTAGCAACCTCAGCCGACCGGTTCAACACTTGAACCGATCAGTTGGGAGTGCAGGTTGTGCAGAATCAGTCAATTGCGATTTCAATCAATCTGATACTCCAATCAATATGTCCAACACCTTAAACATTATGATATTTGAGCTATCAATCAATTGAGTGTTTAATTGAGCTACTAAACTCCTTTAGTAATCAATCTAAACATTACTAGTGGATAAAACTCCTCTTCCAGGTTAAATCCTATGTGTGTGACCCTGCAGCTCCATTTCACGTTGGTAGTGAAAATCCATAACACTTATGACTTCACAAGCAAAGAGCGGTGCCTAGTCACACATCAGTGCTACCCAAGTGAAAGTAGAAAGTTGGAGAACAACTTTCAATCCTACAATCCGTGAATGGTATTACAGTGAATGTATAATTCCTTTGTCACTGATATCCTGAATGAACTTGAGGCATGGAACAGTCATCCTGTCAACGTTCATTCACTTTCTTGATCTCAGAGTAGATTGGAAGAGATATGTTATTACATCGGTATCATATACTAACTCACACATGCGTGCACGTATTTCTCAATCCTACTCATCAAGTGGCCATGGATATCAAACTCCCTCAGGAGGGAAAAATCCCATATCTATCACTCACCCCTCAAAAGCCCCATGTCTCAAAGCCACCCAATCATCACCTTTATAACAACCCATGTTTCAGGACTGTGTTTGATGATGTCAAAGTGTGCCCAACAACATGTGTTGAGTGTAGTGATTTCAGGTCAAATAATCACACTCACCACCATCACTGTGAGTACTGACTGTGACTACCATGTCATGGTTCCATGTGTCAAACTCACGGTGGGTCTGTCCGGTACACTTGTTCTCTAACAAGTACCTATGTGTTTGGTTTGATATCTCTATATCATGACTAATGAGATTTTGTCATCAACCAACACCACAACCTAGTCGTGTGTGTCATTGTTGTTTATCTACCTTCCACAATGACATCCGACTAGGGACATAACAAGAATGTAAAAACTCTTAGCATCTGTATGATCTCATCATTCAGGTCATGAACCTGAAGGCATACGTCATTGAGTATTGTCATTCTCTATACAATCAATCTGTTCTATCACTATCTCATATGACTGAACCAGAAAGAATTGGAAGCTTGCCTTTATTGTTTATCAAATCATTCTTAATGTATCCCACCAATCATCCCATGATTGGCTCTCAGGGCATACATACCAACAGACTCCCACTTGCACTGCGAGCCAATCACCATTGAATCATATTCATAGTGATCTTCAAACATGTCTCACATGTTACTGTGCTCTAGTGCGATCATAGTGAGTAATGGCAACACCTTGCCAAAGTCAGTATAAATCACATGTCTCTCATCTCTTCACTGTACGTCATACGTATGAGATGGAGTTGTCGTAATATGTGATCTAGTATTCCTTTGCTAACCTTTAGCAACATTGCATGATCAAGGATTCCATACTTGTCATCAATGAGTGGAATATCTATAAGTTCATCTCATGAACTTTCAGATCCATATAGTATCTACTGATGTTCTCTAACGCATAAATACTCGGCATTCCCTTTTAAATGGCTTTATTGGAACACTTCCAATTATCAACATACTTTCACTTTTATATATCCTATATATATTTTGCGATTAATTTTCTATCCTTTCGGAAGTTCGCATCAATGTAACTCTTTACATCGAACTCTTCCTTATCACCATAGAACTAGTACTTCACAATTACTTATCAAGTTCTCATGGTATTCCAGCAACCCTTACTGGAAGTAGACAAACATCCACTCGTCATGTCCCACATACGAGTTATCAGGATGAGCACATCATATTGTCATGTCATACATACAAGATGATGAATGCATTTTATTCTTGCCATGTCCATACATGCAAGATAATGGGATGATTACATACATGATAGATCCATATCTATTCTTAGTGTTCACATTCTTCATAAGAATTGGACACTTGGCCTTGGGATACTAACTCCACGTAGCATGGACAAGTTTTCTCCCACTGAATCTGTGTACACTGAACACTTCAGTACAGATTTCCAATGTATGCTCTCTCTTTTCAGGTCAAGAGATTTTGAGAACTATCTCTATAGATCTCTATTCCTATCACATGGGAAACATCTCTATCTTCCTTAAAGATAATTTCCACCTTTGGATTTCCATTTTAGAACATTTCCATTTCACATCAACATGTGAAATGTGAATACGCTCCCACTAAATCACAAATCCCTTCTTTATCTTTGACATATCAGTCAAACTCTTTGACTATATCATCAAAGTAAAGATCCAATTCTTGAGTTGCTTGTACTGAATCAATCACATTGATTAGTCTATTGTAACTTATAGACTTCATTTGCATTAGTGGATTTATAAACCTTATAGGTTGTGTCACGTACACATCCTTGTTTTATTCCTCATAGGAATGTGGTTTTAGTATCCATATGCCAAATGCCTTAGTCCTTAAGTTGTAATCAACAAGAATCATCCTTCTCAAAATGTTATCCATGTGTCTTAACACTTAAGACTCATTTTCACTTATGGATTTTATCCAATGGGTGCCACTATCAAGGTCATACCTTATGGTTCACATGGATGTTATTTAGGATGTAATTGTCATAAATCATAACTCAAAATTTGATTCCTCATATTCATCTAGATAGTTGACTCATCATATGAAAAACTCATCACATAGATAATCGAGGTGTATCTGTTAAGGATATAAGAACTCACAACCCTTGTGATTCTTAATTTCTTTTATTAGTGTGGGGTATTCTTTTATTAAGAAGAATTCAGTTATTTGATAATCATTCTCTAACTCCTTAGAGTATGATTCCTTCTTGATTTAGAAATCACCATGCCTTAATCATGAGTTCACTATGATACATTATCATAGTCACTCATAAGGATCTCAAACATTTGGTCCAAGTATTTGATTCATTAATCTCATTAAGAATTAACACTTTACCAAATTTGTACTTCATCTATGATAATCTTGAACACTTTAAGATATTCATATTGGTATTTCTCTAAACACCATTTGAAGTATTAGCATTTATTCCAATAGATATGTAAATACATCACATGTATTATACCTGATTGGATAATCATTCTCCCACTACCATTAGTGAAGATTGATTAATCATGTCCAAGATATTCATGTCCCTTAATGGTTTTCTAACCAAAAGAGTCTAGATCTATCCATCATATGGAAACTAGAAATGAATTTCTCATGATTGATGCTAATTTGATTGTTTGAGTTATCTATAACTTTTAGGTATCATTTTATCTTATGCATATCAAATATCACAAGATAAACAAGGCATTGCCACAAAGATCATATCTTTAAGATTGAAACATCAACTTTATTAATTGCCATCATTGTCGCACAATATGCAAAAATAAAGTGTTTCTATCTATTGGCAAAAATGAAATAGCAGTTCATAATTGTATTACATGCCTTATAGGCTGAAAATAAACTAAAGTACTCCTATCTATGGTGGCAACACTTGCCCCAATTATGAGTGCTTTACACTTTACATCTTGGTATCATATACCTCAAAAAGTGTTACAAGTTTACTTTCATGACACCTTTAAGTAGAGACGTCTGTAGCCTCCTTCTTCTTTTGTTCTTCCAGATAGAGAGGACAATTCCTTTTCTAATGTCCTGGCTTTTGACAATGGTGGCAATTTCCTTTCTTGGTCATGCCTCCCTTGGCCTTGAGAGCTGAAGACGGCTTGGACTCCTGGCTATCATCAGAACCTTTCTTAGCTTTGCCCTTTCCCTTGCACTTGGACTTGCCTTTCTTGCTCGTGATCACCATCACAACCTTAGGCCTGTCCTTCTTCATCTGTATCTCGGCTGTCCTCAACATGCCCAACAACTCTGAAAGTGGCCTATCAAAGTTTTTCATGTTGTAGTTCATCACAAACTGACTGTAGGATTCTGGCAATGATTGCAGTATCACGTCAGTAGCCAACTCTTGGCTCAGTGTAAATCCCAATCTCTGCAGGTTCTCCACATACCCAATCATCTTGAGTGTGTGAGGATCAACTGGATCTCCTTCTGTCATGACGCACTTGAACAGTGCCCTAGAAACATTGTATCTCTCTTGTCGTGCCTGATCTTCATACATGTTCCTGAGATGCTGAATCATCTCAATGACACCCATGTTCTCATGCTATCTCTACAACTCATGGTTCATGGAATACAACATCAAGCACTTTGCATCAATGGCATCATCAAAATGCTTCTTGTAAGCATCTCTTTCTGCCTTTGGTGCATTAGGAGTGGGTTCCTCTGGAATTGGAGTATCCAGGACATAGAGCTTTCGCTCTTGAGTGAGAACAATTCTCAATGTCCGATACCAGTCGTGGAAGTTTGTCCCATTTAGCTTGTCCTTGTCAAGGACCGATCGCAAAGAAAAGTTGTTGTTGTTTGTTTCCATTTGAACTACAAAAGGAAATATGCAATTTTAGTCCAAAACTCATTTTTGACTTATTTGATTGATTTGAAAATTTGACGATATAATTAGGCCTTTAATTAATTATCGCTCCCACTATTTTACTTCAAATCGATAGCCCTCACCATCAATTCAGAAGATTGCAGCATACAACCTTCTAGTGGGCAAGATCCTGAAATCCTCTAAGCCATGGACCAGCTAGGGCTGTCACCCACAACATAGATCTCTCAGGTAGGCAACTTTTGCCAATTGCATCATATGCAACTCTTGATAAGATGTCATATGCAACTCCTTGCCATGATCATCTCCATGCCTCAAGGTACTAGATCCCATCTAGATCACCTTATTAAGTCTGACCCAAAGCAAACACGATGAATATGCACCCTGCTAGGGCAGACCCACACATTCATCCTTCATGCTTCCACGAGATAGACGGTGCACCACGCTACGGCGTGCCCACACTTGGTCGATCAAGCTTTTCATGTGTGTCACATTTGGAAGCATCTAAAACTTAATATTTAATGAGGGATTTGGTTTTTATATACATATACATATCCAATCACCACAATACATAGTATGTATCATATACATGCTATATCCCACAGAAAACATGCACAAACGATAAAAGCGATGATTATGGCCATCCTAATGTGATTCCTCGAGCCAATAGGAATCATGGTCATCTAGGTCTACATCACATGCAACATGTACAAGATGAATTATGTGCCTTGCCATCCGAGTTGATCAACTCATCCCATGAATGATCTGCTCTCTTTGGCCGATCGTCTGGGTGCCACCAGCCGATAGGTTGGCTCCTCCAACCGATCGATTCACCTGGACATCGTGCATCTCTCCATGGCCGCCACCCGCTCGTCTCGCTCCTCGAACCGGTCATCAACCGATCGGTTCACTCCTTGAACCGATCGTCTCGAACGTCAATCGATCGGTTCATGCCTTGAACCGATCGTCTCAGCTGTCGTCTGGATGTCCGCTGTTCTTCGACATAACAGGAAATAAAATCTATCCTAATTTTACATTTCTTAAAAGGGAAACCCCGAGTTACATTTGGGGGGAGAAAAGGTAGGAAAGAATCTCGAATTATTACGAGTTACATCAGGAATAGAAGAAGGAAGATCGGTGCGCAGACCGAGATGCAAGCAACCACACACAACCAATCACATATAGGGTTTATTGGCCATAACCACGCTATACATCCACCACAAAACTCGTTTAAGGCTGACACGTATCGAGTGCATTAATAATACATATCATATATGTAATTGGGATTTGTGGATTTAGGATTGGACATGCATAAAGCCAATTTTATTTGCATCATATGCAATAAATAAAGGCGAAAAACCAAAATTGATCATATCGGTATTCCTAAAATATAGAGCAGTTGACGTGGTTCTGATACCACTGTTGGGTTTTAGGGGAGGCAGAGAAGGCAGCGGAAACAAAAAAAAATTTCTCCCCCAAACCCAGAACAAGGAAACGCGTCAACGTCTATATAATAGGAAAGGACGGTTTATGGAATCATACCTTGTCCCAAGGCTTGCTTGGCGACAATACCTCGCGTTGTGCGCGGTCTTCACCTCCGGTCTTGGACGGCGTTTTTGCAGCTCTTGGTCACACCGGGACTGACGACTCCTCCTCCTACCGGACTGTCGGATGACAGTTGTCCTCCTGAGCGGCAGAAACCTCCCGCCTCTGAAGTAGTCCACACGGACCACCTGGAACTCCACACTCCTTGTCCCACAAGGAAGTGGAAGGAGTCACACCCTCCTGTTGACGTACTAGTCACCAACACACTCTCCTACTGCCAGTTGCAACTGTAGTTGTCCTTCCCTTGCTGCACCTCCCTTTGCGGGAAGAACTTGCTCGGGATCTCTCTCGGTTACCAAAACCAGAGAGAACGACAACTTTGCAGAGCAACTGGTTGCACTGAGTTGTACTTTGAGAAGCCCCCAATACCCCTATATATATAGGAGGGTCATGTGACAGGGTTCTCCATCCCGGTCAATGCGGGACTAAAAGCAGGAGTAGAAGGGTTCGAGATTTTCCACAAAAGCAACCAACTCGCAACCTGAACCGATCGGTTCACAAGTGAACCGGTCAGTTGGGGACCTGAACCGGTCGGCTGACACCTCAACCGATCGGTTGGGACTCCTCAACCGGTCGGTTCACAAGTGAACCAGCCGGTTGGTGGTCCTGGTCGGTTCCCTATTGACTTTCCTTCTTTTGTTTCTAATTGGTATCGAATACCAATCCTATTTCTAATCAAATTGGGAAATTGAAATGAAAGGAAAATTCTCACCGACCTGACTTTCCCAACTTGCTCAGTTGCACCAGTTGAACCGATCAGTTCAACACTTGAACCGCTCGTTTCACTCTGTACATGAGCCGATCGGTTCGACACTTGAGCCGACTGGTTCAGCAACCTCAGTCGACCGGTTCAACACTTGAACCGATCGGTTGGGAGTGCAGGTTGTGCAGAATCAGTCAATTGCGATTTCAATCAATCTGATACTCCAATCAATATGTCCAACACCTTAAAAATTATGATATTTGAGCTATCAATCAATTGCATGTTTAATTGAACTACTAAACTCCTTTAGTAATCAATCTAAACATTTCTAGTGGATAAAACTCCTCTTCCATGTTAAATCCTATGTGTGTGACCCTGCAGGTCCATTTGACGTTGGCAGTGAAAGTCCATAACACTTATGACTTCACAAGCAAAGAGCGGTGCCTAGTCACACATCAGTGCTACCCAAGTGAAAGTAAAATGTTGGAGAACAACTTTCAATCCTAAGATCCGTGAATGGTGTTACAGTGAATGTATAATTCCTTTGTCACTGATATCCCGAATGAACTCGAGGCATGTAACAGTCATCCTGTCAACGTTCATTCACTTTCTTGATCTCAGAGTAGATTGGAAGAGATATGTTATGACATCAGTATCATATACTGACTCACACATGCATGCACGCCTTTCTCAATCCTACTCATCAAGTGGCCATGGATATCAAACTCCCTCAGGAGGGACAAATCCCATATCTATCACTCACCCCTCAAAAGCCCCATGTGTCAAAGCCACCCAATCATCACCTTTATAACAATCCATGTTTCAGGACTGTGTTTGATGATGTCAAAGTGTGCCCAACAACATGTGTTGAGTGTAGTGATTTCAGGTCAAAGAATCCACCATCACTGTGAGTACTGACTGTGACTACCATGTCATTGTTCCATGTGTCAAACTCACGGTGGGTCTGTCTGGTACACTTGTTCTCTAACAAGTACCTATGTGTTTGGTTTGATATCTCTATATCATGACTAATGAGATTATGTCATCAACCAACACCACAATCTAGTCTTGTGTGTCATTGTTGTCTATCTACCTTCCACAATGACATCCGACTAGGGACATAACAAGAATGTACAAACTCTTAGCATCCGTATGATCTCATCGTTCAGGTCCTCAACCTGAAAGCATACGTCATTGAGTACTGTCATTCTCTAGACATTCAATCTGTTCTATCACTATCTCATATGTCTGAACCAGAAAGAATTGGAAGCTTGCCTTTGTTGTTTATCAAATCAATCTTAATGTATCCCACCAATCATCCCATGATTGGCTCTTAGGGCATACATACCAACACCCTCTACCTTAGTAAGCTCTCACATGTCACATCCCAGGTCTAGAGATATTGAGGTCACAATCCCTCAGATGACATGGGTATTCTTCCTCTTGGATGGGATTGACCTCATGTGATCAATCAAAAGCACCCCTAGGTTGATATGTCTATTATTTATCACACAATTAAGCCCAAAAAGGTCCTTCTATGAACAATATCATGTTGTCATATCAAACAGTAATAGTATTTGCAAAAACATTTTGTGTATACCTCAAAAAGGGGTTACAGATCCCACTAGTCTTTGAATTCATTAGTGTTGAAGGGATCTAGCCCGGTCAACCCTTCCCACAATGCCACATAATCGATGTTTGACACATTTTTTAGTAAGTCTTTCATTGAAACACTTGTCTTGCTTAGGGATAGAAGCAAAAAAATTGTTCAATGGGGAGTTGGTGAGCACATGTATCTCATTTTGCAGCCCAAATCGAGTGTCATCCTCCCCTTATATTTTTTCTCCAAAGTAGCATAAAGTTGTGTCAGTTCATTGTATGTATCATGCGCATGAGAGAGAACCTTGAACAACCTAAAATATTTTAATTTCACCTCAAACATGTATCTAACACCAATGCTTCTAGTGTATTCATGCAAGCATAACGACTTACAAAAACTCTTCTGGTCATACACTCTATATATAGAAACTTTAGTTTAGTCTTCCTTTTATTGCTCCTCCCATAAGAAACACCCTCGGGTGCCTTACCAAGTTCCTTCAACCTATTTTCCTCAAGACTCGTCATGATGTCATTAGGCTCTTACTGATGGTTTTCCTCCCTAGTGTCCTCTACCTCTTCCTCATCCTTTTATGTATCTGAAGCTGAATTGGGGTCCAATTTAAGTGCCACCATCCATTAGGATTTCTCTTCTTGGTCCTCTTCATCATCATCAAGTAAAAACCACCCTCAAACATGTGGATGTGCTTGTGGTGTTTGCTTCTATGTTGACATAGAGTGGTGTGCTAGCTTAGATTGTGCTAGCACACACAAAGAAGATGGGGCAGTTGCACCTTTGCCTTCTTGTGGACTAGTGGTGAGATCTAGGGAATCAAACATAGAATCAATGACTTCCTCATTATGAGTAGCATCTGAGGTGTGGTGGCTGAAAGAAGAGCGGAGGAGGGATTGACTCTGTGATGCCATTTGAGAATGGGATCAGGTGTTGAAATTAGAAGGGAATAGTAGGTCTACAACAATGTAGAGGGATGTTGGTGGAGGTTTGTTTGGTGCATTTACGGCTTCTGGTGATGGTTTGCATGCCGCTCTGGAGCCCTTTCTTGATTATCTTCATATTTGGTATACTTTTGGATGGAAATGGAGGTAAGTTATGTTTTTCAATTATTAGGGACGTGGGGTGATATTATGCTCTTGATGAAGATTTTAGGGTGAAAACTGAGAGTTGGAGGTAGGGGAAATGTTGTTGGAGTGGATTCAATTTGGGCTTGAAGATGGATGTTTGGAGCTTGGGAAGAGCTGGGGAGATGATGTAGATCTTTGGAAGTGGGACACTATTCTTGCAATCACAGATAACTATGTTAGTGTCATGGTGTTCTCAAAATAAAGTTCTAACTTAAGTGGTGGGGCACATCTACCATGGCTGTTCTAGCTTCCATGGTCGTGGTAGCTGGCTAGAACCGTGACTAGCTGGCTCCACAATGGTGTTGTCGACTACAAACATGGTGACAATTGTACTCCCACTTCTTCTCCACTAATTTCTCCTATTAAGATTGACATATTTACCACAGAATTTTTGATGCACCATGGCCATAAGGGATATTTCATCAATTAAAATCAACTTGACTTTCCACGTTTCTTCTAATTTTGAGCCAAATTAATTTTTCATCAAATTTCTTCCAAATTGCAACCAATGTTCCTCATATAGTCACCTTTTAACATGCTTTACTTCTTTTCATTAAAACGTCAACAAAGTAATTAAATAAATGTGTGTGTTAGCTTTCTTTGGAAAATTTAAAAATAGCCAAAAAGTATAAAAAATTGAAGGT
The DNA here is from genome assembly GCA_963693085.1 of Alisma plantago-aquatica. Lineage (NCBI taxonomy): Eukaryota > Viridiplantae > Streptophyta > Magnoliopsida > Alismatales > Alismataceae > Alisma > Alisma plantago-aquatica. The sequence goes on from OY856411.1 coordinate 602,352,695, forward strand.
TGGGTGCAATATTTCCCTCCCACTAGCGCTAAGATTTATACCTTTAGTTGGGCTTCTTGATTCTTGAATGACTCATCATCTTGAAAACCTCAAAATGTCATCAATGTAGTAAATTGACTTCTCATGCGCAACATTTGAAATGAGCTACCTGCTCTACAATATGGACAAGTAGATCTTTCTAGAGGATTTAAGGACTTCCAGAAGTGCTCATCACACTCTAAACTCATATAGTAAACTACCATACCCTACTCAAGTTCTTCTGTAAAAATCCTCTTGTAGTTAGTGATATATGATATCTCTTCAAATAAAATTATATAAGGCGTAGAAAACACTATGGACCAATAACATACGAGATTGAAAAAAAGGGTGTGGAATATACATTTGAGGGTAGGATGGTATTCTATGGTATGAGTTGTAGTTCGATGAGAGCTAACCATAAGTCCTCAATTCCTAGAGGATGGTTGACCATTCCAAATTCTGAAGGGGTCATTTTTCTTATTCTTAAAGCATGATTCATTAAACTAACTAGATGCAACTTGAACTCATAATTAAAATGTGATAATGCATAGTTAAAACAACCAAACCAACTACTTTTTTGGACATTTTGAATTTGGAAAACACATAGTGAGTTTCTTTTGTGTTTTACAATATTGGCAGATATCAATCATGTGCTCAATGTTTTTAGGTTTGGGAGGGAATAAGATGTGAAAATAGGAATCCTCATGGATGATTGAGTTGATATACATTAGAGTTTATGTATATCATGCATGTTTAAAGAAGAATGATTTGGTTAATATAAAGTTACTGAAATAGAAGGCCCAGAATGAAGACTGATGTTTAATTACTAAAGTTGGCAAATAACCTATTACTTTTTTATCAATATCCCTAGTTTGGTAAGATTCCAATTTCTACATGCTTGTTTTAACATGTTTTTGATAATCTAGTATAATTACTAGGTTTAGGTTTTGACATACATGATTTTTGGTTCAACAAAAAATTATAATCTCTTGTGAACCTATATAGGAATCCATATATGATAAATAAGTAAGTCAAATATAGTAGTATTGTTCCATTATACTAAAGCCCACACACATACAAAATAAGTGCAACCACTTCTTACTATCTTCTTCTAAAACATTTAATAATCACTTTATTAGTACAACATTTTGGTCTAGCTAGCAAGATCCTAGAACTATATCTAAGTTATTGCATAACATATGTTGGAGATGTGAGAATAATGTAAAGACCACCTCCCCAACAACAATTATTTTAAATTTATAATATAGTGTAATATGAACAATATGCACATTATAATACAAATAAAACTTATGTAAGGGTCTATATATGAAAATCAATTGATATCCACTCCAAATATTTATTTAAGTAGGAAAATTAATTTAGCAAGCCAATACTCAATTTATCAATTCATTTCATGTATCAAGCCAATACTGAAATGTATATGAATTTTCTCCATAGCCTATACAAACATACAGGCCTACTGCACTGGTTTAAAATTGATGACTTATAGTGTATATTTTATTATTAATACAAGAAACTTATAAATTAAAATATTATTGTCGCTTTGTTGATAAACATACATATATGTTTTGAGTTTCCTATCACTTTTACAATCTAAAAAATTTGTTCAATTAACATGTACCACATAGATTTTAAATTCATCTAGATGTTACCTTTAATTTTTATTCATTTGCTAGATTAAAGACTAATCAAAGCTACATTTATTAAAACCATGTCAATATTTTTAAGCTATTTGACAAAAAGTTACTAAATTAGTTAAATGAAAGTCTACAAATACCTATTTTTCATATGCAACCTTTTTCATTGTCATTATATTACCACCTAACCCTCTTTGAAAAATAAGAACGAATAGAAGCCATGTCAAAGTACAAGAAAAGAAATTAAAAATAATATTCTACATATATTTAGGGTTGAAAACTTACTTATTGTGGTATCAGTATATGGTGAATAATTAATGTTACTTATCTAAATTCATAAGATGTTGGAATGGTGAGTTCTTTTGAATTTGAGACTTGGAAAAAGGAGTATATTAGCATAAAATGATGGCGATGTTGTAAATGTCCACAAAATATACCTTGTAGCTAAAATCTGACTAAATTTCTATGTGTGGATGGCCAGTAAATAATCTCTATTTGTAAAATTAATTAATGCAAAGCATATTTGTTATGATGCTAAATTACTAACTACATATTTTTTTTCATGACACTAATTAAAGGAATATAAATATATTTGCAACATACTATATGTGGGCAAATTTTAATATTATAATATAATTTAATGTCTTTATGACTCTCAATGTTTTCTTATATAGTTAATTCTATCAATGTACAATTACAATTTAATAGATTTATAGCCAATATTTCTTGGTGGGGAAGGTTTATGTTTTGTTCCAAATAAAATTGGTTGATGAAATAGAAGAGCATATTTCTAAAGTAGTTTGCACTCTAAGAAACTAAAATGTAATCCTAGATGTAGAAATAGTTTGTAGAAACAATTTTATAGATTAGTGAAATGAAAGATGCAAAATCTCATAGGTATAAAATATAGTACAATGAAATTTTGGTTCCCAAGTAAGGTTTAAGAAAAAAATTCAAACTAAGTAACTATATATATGAATTAACCTAGAAAGGATGCACAATGAAATTTTAAATGACCATCATATTCAAGAATAAAGGGTTACAAGGTCTTAGAATCTATTTTGTTTTAAATAAATAATTTGGGTTCTGACAATATAGCATGCAAATAATATGTTTATAAGTATGTTATGAGAAACTGGTTCAAAATCTAGAGAATGACAACTAGTTGGCACATCCATTAACATTTAAATATATTAGATTACGAAATAATATGTATAAATTAATGAAAAATATTTTGAAAGTTTATTACATGTTATTGATATACTACTAATATGTTTGGCATATTACACACTTACTCAAATATTGATCATTGGTTATTTTCCTTGATTCAAACACAAGAACTGATGTTTAGGTGCAATAGCTACATGTAGAAGAGAATCATACTAAATAATTAATTTTCCCAAGATTTATCTAGTTAAATATTCCTAAATTTGTTAGATATATAAACTTTAAAAGATAAGAATAAGGGTTGATCTATATCATCTTTTTGGGCAATCTAATTCTTCTCCCTTTTATTACACTACGAACTAACACCCTTCTCCCACGAGTTTCAAATAGATCATTCTTAACAAAATCTTCTTTATGTAATCCTAACAAAGTGAAGAAGCACTTATAATTTCCAGACTATAAGAAAATGAGTAGGTTCTATTAGTTTTTATTTATATAGTTCCTTGGTCAGTGATGTACTTATAGATGGAATTCCATTTTTAATATTTTAGAGTGAGAATGAAATTTTATTTTAATGATTTTTCAAAATGATAACATTATGTTGGATGATTCAATTGGAATTAGAGGATTAAGGTATGACTGAACCAATGTTCTTGGTTGGTTCATTATGTTAAGAAGAACTCCAATTTATATAGGAAGATATACATGGTTAATTTAGGTATCTTAATAAAGACATGTCACTAATTCATATAATCTAAGCAAGTCTAGAATTCAAAAAAAGGGAAGAATTAAAGACAAATATACATATTAGTATATTGTAAATCAAAGTCGATCATTTAATATTGGTAGTTGGTCCATGAATTCCAATATCTATTTTGTGAAATATGACTAGGATTAATCTGACCAATAAATATTATCTTTTCATCAAATTATGCTATTTAGAAATCTCATAACTTGTTTTTAGAAGAAGAAAAACAAAATATTTTCAAAGTTCATCATTTACTTTAACCAAATATGAAGGACGGAAATAACATTAAAAATAGTAGCAACTTGTTTAGTGTTGCATCAATAGTTTATGAAAATATCATCATAAACAAAATATTAAATATAAGCATATAAATGCTACATGTGTAATAGAAAGTGGAATTAAAATATCTCTTACATTTATAATGCATAAACAACACCCCAAGGCTCTAGTAGAGTTTGGAGAATGGAATGACCTCATTGACTAGAGCTATTATCTATTTTGTGCTTTGTCAAAACTCATACATAGCCTAGGAAAATTAGAGGGGGTCACCTATCCTTATAGCACTCATGGTTGAGCACATGTAGTTCTTAAGGACCTATTAATGGTGTATCTAAAAAGGAAGCACACATTGGAAGACAATAATGTTTAATCCACACCCAACTCTCATTCACATCTATTAGTGTAATGTGGGATCCATGTTTCCTTGAAATATAACCATTCCTTTACATGTGGCTTAAACACCTCATCTTGGGGGTCACATTCCCATATAGTTCTAAAAACTAGTGGAGGGGATCAAGATCTTATTCCAATGTTACAACTTGGAGACACAAAACCATGTCTACTTGAGTTTTGTGAATAATTACTCACCCTATAGACAATCATTGGCACGTAATGCATACTTATTCTCACACACTATTGCACAATAAAATTTCCTAGCATGTCGGCCAACCTAGTACTACTCAGAGCTAAGCTCAATTTACTTCAAAATACTTATTTATGTAATATCTAAAAAGGAGTTTCCTATTGTCATATAAATTATGATCATTCCATTTTAAATCAATTTAACTAAGGTCTCAAATCTTGGGTTTCCACAAATTTCTATTTATCCAAATAATTAATTTCACATAAAAGACTATGTTAAAGTTATTATATCAATGTTTGTTTGAAAATCAAGATAGCTTCTCATGTACATAAATAATGAGAATGTGGACAATTGAGAGGAAGGAATAGAGACATTAGTCATTTGCTTATCTTTTTTGTGAAATACATGAGGCTTTATATTTGTCCCACTATCCTTGTGTGGGTTAACCCGTAGAATTATAGATAGAAGAACAATAAGTAAATGTTCTGGGAGGAGTCTTCTGTTAGATCTAAGTTGGTATTTTTTTGGTGAAGCTTAGCAAGGCTATCTTCCTCAAAGTTCTTGTTACTAATTATTAGGATAATTTTGGTGCATCTTATCAAGGTAATATTTTGCTTACAAAATTAAGACGTATTCAAATCATTCTAATGTGGTAGGGAAACTTCCTTCATGTATATCAACCTACTATGGAAAGGAAACTTCCTTTGTTCTTCGTGATTAATTTATCTATATTATTGTAGGTTTATTTCAATGTTAATTCTCATATAAATCTTATCCAACATGTTATATAACACTTTCCACACAAATCCTATCTCATCCTCACTGAAGGACCACACCTTGATTTTCCATCCCCATCCATGTAATCATACATCAGCTACATTAATCACAACTCATATGTGGAATCATGAACTACTATTAGATCTACCGATTTAATTATTACTTCCCAATATAGGCCAACTACTCTTGAGAACCTAAATCATTTGAACTACAAATAAAATAAGCAATATTTGTAAGGAATAAAATTTCTATTATGATTTTTAAAGTATTTGATAGTTATATTTGAAATGATAACCAAAAGTATTCAATTTTCATTCATCACAAACCTAATATCATATTTCTCTGGAATGTAAAAGATTTGTGGCGCCAATAAGTGACAATGTGGGAGGCATATCCTACTTTTATCCTTGATTCTTCTCCTAGTCATCAACTATATATTATGTTCATGAGATCCCAATGGATTGACTATATATAATACTAAAAGATACAACAAAGTTACTAAACACGAGTATATTATAGAGGTTAGATAAAATGGTTCTACATGCATGGCTCTTGCATATCCAAATTAATGAAGCCATATCATACTCCTGTTAATTGAAGTATATGTACATATGATCTAGGGTTGTGGTATTGGTTAATGATAGGGGTTAACTTCATCTAGGTCAAATAATACAAAAGAGGGAAACCCCACCACCCAAACAAGTGGATTGAGAGATATTATGAAAAATCGATGTAACCTTAGCTTTCTAGACCCATAATATTATCCTCTAGTTATATGTGATGCCTTAATACAAAGAGAGGAATTTCTAGTATGATAAGGGAAACTAATGTAATCAACTTTTTAAGCCACATTACAATCATGTCATGGTGAATTTAGAGGATATAATGTTCCTTCCTGTTTGAAGAACAACAATCACATGTGTTAAGAGAAGTCCCCAGTATGTAGTGTGTTTATATTGTATCATGTTAGGAATATATTCGTAAAGTTGTTCAATAGCTCTTTATTTTTATTTCAATGATATTACTATCAATGGAAAATTAGTTATGAGATGTATTCCCAAAGGCTCAAGTAAATATTTCTGAGTGAGAATAATTATTTGAATTCTATCATTATTTAAAATCTACAAGTTAAACCTATATTCATAAAAAATATTCTATATATTTAAATCAACATCAATTCTACTTTAGCATGAGATAGAACATTACATGTCAGTATAGTGAAAGCCACAAAATATCTCAAGATGACAATGCTACCAACTTACGAACCTAGGTTCTAAAGAAATTTTAATTTTGTTTAGAGAGTAGCCAAGATAAGAAATAGTGTTGAATAAAATTTTGGTTTTAATTGAGTGTATTTTCATCCATGTTGAGCTACAACTGCTTTTTATTAAGTGACAATTTATACTCCTTTTTTCTCATACTTCTTCATTCAAAATGTTTATGATAAGCATTATGTTAATTTCATTAGTTGTTTGTAAACAATTATTCATAATTTAATTACATATATCATTACATAAAAGCTAAGAATTATGTGAGTGATATATCATATATCTTTAAAATATTTTAATTTTATCTATTTGAAAATAAAAAAGATATTTCTCACTCAAAAATATGCTTACAAAGGTTTAATGCTTGCTATTTTCCTAATTGTATACATGGTTGAAATCTAACTACATTTATTAGAATTTACCAACTATCTATTAGTATAAAATCTTGTTGTTAATTAGCATATAAATACCCACAATTTAATATAGTGAAGATTCATAATATTATTAATGTGGTAAATCATTTATAATATAAATAAAGTCACATAAAGGTATTTTTAGTTTTGAAAAAATGCCACTTTCACACATTTATGGGTTTAGTTATGGAAAATTCCTCAAAAAAATTCACCAAAAAGAAAGTTTAGTTGATAGATAAAATAGGATTTGAAAAATACCAATCATATTCCCTTTTTCTAGAAATTCCAATGCAATTGGGCTAGGATAGATGAAATACTTATTCATCCTATAAAGTTTTCAGTCATGGTCTAGCTTGGGCTCACTTCATACCACTATTGCTTCTACAAATCATCATCTTCTAAGTCAAACTATTTTTTTTGTTGTTGGTCTGATGTGTGTGTCGTATGCTACAAAGAGAAAGTATGTATTAAATTGAAGACAAGCTACTTCTTTTAGAAGTAAGGCATATTGTTTTAACCAATCACACAACTTTTATTACTCATAAATGTATGAGTTCATCCATAATGGAGTTGGGATTATAAATAGGATCTCAATTTTGATCTATAAGATGTTATCAACCTTGTACTGGTTACTTCAATTTTGGGATGTAAAAACATTTTTAACATTATTCAACAAAGTATAAGACAAGGAAAGTAGTAAATTTTATTCTATATAAAAGTGTGTTTATATGAAAGTGTGATGATATATTAGACATAAGAATCTTGATTGGGGTCATCTTCCACTCCATCAAACCACTACATCCACCTACAACTATTATAAATATAAGCATCATGTCTATTGAGTCTACAGTCAAGATTGATATACCCAAATTTTTTCTATTTGGGAAAAGCATTTAGATTTAGTGCAAAGAATATCTTGTTTGTTGTGTGGACAAGTCTTAAATTTATAACTCAAACACTACCCTACAAGTATACATGTTCTTGTAGTATAATCAATGTCATTAAAGGACTAGGGTATTTCTAAGCGCCAGAGCAGAGAATTACAACAATCTAGATCAGTTTTAAAGGATGATTTTGTTCTTACACTAGTAAAATAACATGTTAAAGAGAATGAATATAAAGTAGGGGTCACTGGTTTCAAAGATTGCAAAATTATTTAAAGGTCTTGAGAATAAAGTTTCACATCCATATCATAACATGATGAACAATGGAAAACAACTAAGATGCAAACAACACAAAGGAGGTTTGTATCCTACATCCACCTCTTGGTAGTGTAGGACTATCTTAATTCCATATAGGACTCTTGTGCTTATACTAAATTTTAGACTAAAAACCTTGCTCCCCAACACTACCCAACTACTTTTGTGGTCAAGGCAATGTTGCTAAGATACATACCTTAATCCTATGCATATCTTCCCATATCATACAAAGAGCATAAGTCATACACACAAAGTGGCCAGCCAAAAATGTTAGAAAAAATTTACTCCAATGGACCTTAGAATAGTGGAATATCTAGCATTATATATGAAATTCATGTTCAAACAAATTATGGCATGGGAGTTACTCCCCCATGTCAAATAACAAAGGTTATACTTGTCCATTACTAAGGGATGCAAATAGATACAACAGAATATGGTGAAGGACATAGTAAGAGAGAGGAAAGAACATATATTTTTATCCAACAACCTTCTCTCCTGAGTGGCAGGAATAGAGAATGGAGACCTATTATGCAATTGTTGAAGAAGAATAGGGGAAGAAGATGGTTCTCTTTTGAGTGACCACCCTTTCTCCTAAAAATATGCCTTTTCCACTTCTTGGATCTCCTTTTGACATCTTTGGCTCCAAATGACCCATAGTAACAATCCAAAGTTGGGTTGGTTCATTTTAAAAAATATGGAGCATTTTCCTTCTGATATGAAACAAAACTACATGTAACATGGCATGTTGCTGAGAAAAATGACATGTTACTTTTTAATTTCAATATTAAAATTGGTGTACGTGAAGGATGAATGGTGTGTTGCTTGTCCAACACCGACTTGTTACCAAAAGTCATGAAACCATAAGTCATGGAGTGAAGGAACATGATGTGTTGAGACAACAACACACTATGTTGCTAAGATTTAGTGGCTTGTGACTTCTTCTTGATCTAGGAGACACAACTTTTTGTTTAGACAACACATCATGTGAAGGGCTTGTTGTAAAAGGTGATATTCCTACTAAAGACACACGGTGTTGGTTGATATGCAATGTGATGTTGTCATATTTTATAGAAATTCACTTTAAACTTGCAGAATCTTGGGAGATGGGTTGAAGATCGAATCATGATCAATTCATTACAATTTTGATGTCCAATTATAGTATCTAGAATTTAAAACATGGAGCAAGTAAAGAACTAAAAAGAAGAAGAATCTAGCATGATTAAGAGTGATATTTGGATAAAATAGATTTAAAATTGTAACCAAAATTGGTCCAAAAGTTGATTTAAAATATGCACATAAAATCTTAATAGTATTAAACCATTGTTTGTACTTAAAATAAAAGAAACAAGGATACATCAAAGAAGAACTATCATCACAAGTACATCAATTCAATGAAATGGAAGAGTTAATCATAACACACCAATCATTGTCAAGATATTGCAATTATGTATAAATTCATTTCAATCACTAAAGATTGCAAGTTAAGTTCAATTAGTTGGTCTATCACTTTGAAAAAAATCAACCAGATACCAATGCATAGAGGAATCATAACAAAGCCAAAAATATAGTGAATGTGTATTAAACCTTTCTGATTATAAGGATGAATAAATTGGAAATTTCGGCTTGACATCAACAATATGCAATGATTTTTTGTTAAGCACTAAAATTTTAAAATAAAATCTTGAGGTGTGGCACTAGGACACTAATGTAGACTTACGCACATGTGGACTTTCATTTGGGGTTTATTAACGCTTTTTATGATGTAATTCATGACGTTTTGGGTTAGGAAATTATGTGGGCTATTTAGCCATCTTGTGTAGGGTTCTAGACAATTGTTTATTTAAGAAAACAAAAACCCTTTTTAACATGATTTGGGTCCCTCTTTAGAACCTTGCAACATTTGTCTATCTAAATTCCCAACAAATAGAGGAGTCATGAAGATAAGTGATTTAAAACATGGAATTCTTTTATTTGTAAATAATTCCATCACAAAGGGTGGCAGAGAACACAATACAAATTTGGCATAATAATAAAGAACACTACACATGGTTGTAATGTTGATGAGTGAGAGAAATGAATAACATGCTAGGGAAATAATATCAAGTAAACATTGGTGATTGACCAAGTGTTTTTATTAAATTGATCAATGTGCATATTAGGGTTCTTCAACCATTATCTCAATGACTAAATGTTTTACCTAAAATGGAATCAACCTTTCTACACAAACAAGAAAAAATAATCATGGGCATGCCTAGATTTTCACTAATATAGAAAATAAAAATAGAAATGGAAATGAAAACAAACAAAAAAAAATTGGAAAATGAAGAGAAAAACTACAACTACCATCTATTTGCTCTCCCCTTAAGCTTGAAATTTGCAGTGATCTCACTATAGAAAAAAAACTCAAGAGGATCAACTAGATACTTTACATTGTGGATGAATCAAAGTGGAAGGATTGTGCCTTGATCGATAGTCTGGAAATGTTGCCCCAAAGTTCTCCATTGGCAATGTCATAAAAAGGGGTATCCTGAGGTGGAGGTGGATGTTGTGCTTGCATGGCGTAGTGTCTTGAGTGATGTGCCACATGTACATCCTCTATATCATGGATTGCATGTCTATGTATTGTTGACTAAGTTGGTGAAGAGAGGTGTCTCGTTGGTCAAAGCGGTGTTGGACATACCACTACAAGTGGTGTACATACAACATGACCCATCTATACCAGTATGCATACCTATACAAGGAGGAGGAGGTGTTGTTTCATGTGTATCATCTATAGTAGAAGGCTCAGGCCCATCCCCTATGGAATCCTCATTGTTGTCAAATGAATATATCCAGTTTTTAGGAGTTTCCAAGGTATGTGCTTCCTAATTGGGAAACTCAATGTAACCTTCATGGTTGTGAAAATATTGTCTATACTTTGGATCATTAGTACTATCTCTAGCAACAAAATTTGAAGCAATAAGAAATTGAATGTCCACTAAATATTTCACAGTAATGGATTCCAATCCTAAGAAGTCTATATGTCATTTGTATGTAATTTTTTAAATTATACCCCTGATACCACTGATAAACTCTCCCTATATCTTGACAAATTGTTGCAGAACAAAATAACTGACATTAACATTGTTTTTGTGCAACATCACCCATAGAAAGAATAAGTCTTGTTTGCCCACAACTCCTTGGGTTTCCTTACAGGAAAAGACACAAGTATTTTGAAGTCTGTGAATATAGTAGAGAATTAGATTGTTATGTGGGATGCCCTAGCTGAGGTTTCAAGGTAGACTATATCTTTGGTTATTTTACCCCAAAAATTGTTGGGTATAAAAGTTGCATGCATCACGATACTCCCACCATAAGTAAACACCAATAATTCACAAATTGTTTAAAAATAGGACTATAAGATTTACCAAGGAGTCTGAAATTGATGATATCAAAGAGTCCATATTTCTTCCTTGGATCCACTTTTACTTGTAATGTAATCAAAATTTCATAGTCGGGCACAAATATGTGTGGGTTGTCGTACAACAAATGTTTAGGATTCCTAGCTCTTCAATAAAGGCATGAAATTCATAATGAAAGCCCAATGAATCCAAGGTCTCATTACAATCAAAGTGGGTGTACGAGACTCTCTATGTAACCTATTATTGAAAAATGCATCTTCATCCTTTATGATGTTGAATTAGGTGGATGAGACATAGACATTGGGAGAAGAAGAAGATATTTCACCACTTTTATGTTTAGGAGCTTGTTTCTTTTGTGTCATATCTAAAGATTGAAAAATAGAAAAAAGTTGTAGATGTATGAACATGCCATGTGCAACTCCACACACGACATACAGATTTCACAGCCAGAGCTCAAGTTGAAGAAAAAATAGAAGCACGACGTGGACTTTCTTGAATACGGCATGTGTATTAGTAGAAGTAGAGTCATGAATGACACTTGAAGGGATCCTATACAACATGGAGTTTGCCAAACACACTATGAGTGAGGATGACATAGAACATGAGACATTGGGTCTGACTTCAGTGCTTTGAGCCGTTAAGTTGGGGTTGTTGGAGGTCAGTGATGACATTGGCGTCAAGTAGTGGATCTATAGGAGATGGTTTTTGGAGAAGGACAAAATGGTGGCAACTTGGATAGCATGGTGGTTGTGCTAAAACACAAAGATTGTCCTAGGCCTAGTCAAGTTGTTGAATCAATTCCTTGATGTGGCGGTGTTTGACTCATGTTGTGGAGTTGTAGTAGGAAGCAAATTCAGACTCTAGGTGAAAATGGCATGCAGGAGGAGAACACTACATAGAGGATTAGGTTAAATGAGTCAAAATAGGGTTAAACCCCTTTTTGATACCCATATACATGACATGTTTAAAAATAACACACATCTCTTCCTCAAAAGGGACTTACTAAATCAACATCACAATGTCAAAACTTTAATTGGCCTTGTCAGGTCCAACCTCAACAACTGCTTTCAATCTTTGGTAGTTCACTGTGAACTTTTTAGTACCTTATCCATATCCATATATTTGAAATCCCACAAAGCCTTCTATTGCAATTCTATCAGAAAATGATAACTCTTACCATATATGATCTTGAAAGGAGTAGTGTCAATCAGGGCTTTGAATGTAGTCCTATATGCCCACAAAGCTTTATTGAGATGTAGAGACCAATCCTTACAGTCTAATGTCACTATCTTCTCAAGTATAAGCTTTATCTCCCAATTGGCCAACTCTACTTGACCACTAGTTTGAGGGTGGTAAGGAGTATACACATGATGATTCACACCATTCCTCTTCAACAAACTTTCAAAATATTTATGAATAAAGTGGCATCCACCATCACTAATCATCTCCCTTGGAACACCAAACCAGATAAAAATGTTTGAATTCACAAAATCACACGCCACCTTTTGGTTCTTGATTCTTGTAACAATGACTTCAACCCATTTTGAGACACATTCTATAGCCACCAAGATGTATAAAAACTCAAAATAAGGAGGGAACGAACCCATGAAGTCAATACCTCACTTATTAAAAACCTATACTACTAAAATAGGAGATAGATACATCATGTCCTTCTTTAATATTATACCCACTTTTTGGCACTTCAAGCAAGCTTTGCATTTGTCATGAGAATCCTTGAATAAAGTAGGCCAAAAGAAGCCACATTGTAAAACTTTGGTAGCCGTCCTATTTCCACCAAAATGTCATACAAAAATGCCAAAATGTCACATGAAGAGAGTGGCATGCTATTCACTTTTTGGAATGCATCTTCTTATGTGTTGGTCAGAGCATTACTTGATAAAATGTGGGTCATCCCACATATATGTTTCCAACAAAGAAAACAATCTTCTACTTTCTTTCCTAATCCATGTGCTTGGTACTCTTCCACTGGACAAGAAGTTGGTTCTACCTTTGAGTAGAATTAAGTAATAGAAGTTTCTCATGGGGTATTGTCTCATTGATCTTGGCTACTTCATTATGAGGTGCTTTAATGTGGGATAGGTGGTCAGATATAGGATTTTCAGCCCATTTCTTATCAGCAATCTCCAAATCAAACTCTTGGAGCAAGAGAATTCATCAAATCAAACTAGGCTTTGAACCTATCTTTAACATAAGATATTTGAGGGTTGCATGGTCATTGTATACAATCACCTTATTTTGTAGGACATAGGAAGGAAATTTATCAAGAGAAAAAATCATGACAAGAAATTCTACTTCGGTGATGATTTAGTTTGTTTGACCTTTGTATAATGTTTTACTTACATAACATATAGCATGAGGTATCTGGCCAATCCTTTGTCCTAGAATGACCCCCACTTCCATATCATATGTACTAGTCATGATATCAAATGGAAAAAGAATTCAAGGGCTGCATAATAGGAGCATAATCAACTTGTACTTCAAGTGGCTGAAGGCCTCAATGCATTTGTCATCAAAGTTCAACTCAACATCCTTATCAAGAAGGTGGAAAAAATGTCTAGAAATGTTGCTAAAATCCTTTATGAGATGACGATAGAAACCCACATGACCCAAGAAAGATCAAACATGTCTTCTGCTGGAAGGAATGGTTAAGGTAGAAATGAGGCCCACTTTGGCCTTTTCATCTTCAGTCTTGACTTTAGATATGTGATGACTAAGAACAATACCTTTTAGAACCATGAAGTGACTCTTCTCCCATTATAGAATAAAATGAATTTTTACACATCTTGCAAAAATGGTAGTGAGGTGAGACAAACATTCATAAAAAATCTTCCAAACACTAAAAATGTATCCATGAATATTTTAAGAGGGGAATCAAGCATATAGGAAAAGATGGATGTAACACATTTTTGGAAAGTGGAGGGGGAATTGCAAAGCCAAAATGCCATTCTTATATAATAAAAGGTACCGCTTGGACTTTTATGACCACTTCTATACTAAATTGTTAAACTAGGATTTTCTGAGACGATCACATGCTTAATTAGATTGATCATCACTTAAACCTAATTAATGATCTAATCTAAATTGTGATGTTTTAAACCTAGTAAGAAAATCTAATCATGATTTTATTTTCAAGGATTAGGGTTTGAGGAGTGTAAACCCTAGTCGACAAAATTAGGGTTTTGGTAGCATATGAATACAAAATTAATAAGTATAGTGGTGAACTGAATGATTTTTATTATATTATATAAAACTATAATTTAGTTGAAATAAGGATATAATTTGGGTAACTCCATTATTTGTGTTCCTGTAGGGAAATATGGCTACATAATAGGTAGCAAGAACAAAATTTTAACTGTCATGTTCCCCTTATAATACTAGATCGCATCAATATCTATATAATGGAAAGGATGGTTTCGAGGATATACCTAGTCCTGGAGCAAGTCCAACAACAATATCCTCATCGTCTTGTGTCCATTTTCTCAAATCACACTCAAACAACATCTACAGTAGCTCCTGGTTGATCACCACGGACAACAGTCTAATGTTGTCCTCCTAGCGGGAAAAACTCTTTGCCGTTAGAGTAGTCCACACAAACCACCAAGAACTCTTGTCATTCTAGAAGAGCATACATGAAGGAATTGTTTGTACATGTTGATGTACTAGCACCAACTTTCTCTCCAACAATTTTTCTCCCTTACTATCCCTCCCTTTATCAGGTCTGACTTTCTCAGATTCTCTCAATTACCACAACCTGAGAAGACAACAATAGTCAGGGGAAATTGAATTGTGTCTCTAGGAAGCCCCCAATACCCCTCTATTTATAGGAGGGTTAGGGTCAGGGTTCCCAGTCTGTGTATGAGTGGTAGGGACTAGAATTTCATGAACTTTCTCAACCTGCAAGCGGAAAAATGACCAGTTCATAGGTGAACTAATCGGTTGGCATGGGAGAGAATAGGTTCTACCCTTAAACTAGTGGTTTTGTCATGTTTTCCAATCCCAATTGTATTGGCAATTCTAATCCAATTAATGCATAACATTATATCAACATTAATCCTTGATGCAATTGAATTGTTCCATGAACCTGACATCTTATCTCATGAGTCGGTTGTCTAGCAACCTTGAGTCGATCGGTTCACTAAATGAATAGGTCAGTTCATGTCCTAGTTCATCTAGAATTCAGCCAATGTAAGTTCTAATCAACCGGACACTCCAACTGATCAGTTCAACACTTGAACCAGTCAGTTTAGAGTCCAGTCAGTCATTTTTTTAAATTGAATACTAAAACACTTTAGTAATTAAGTTAAACATTTTTCATGAAAAGACTTCTATTCAAAGTGTATCCTATGTGTGTGACCCTACATGTCCCTATTTATGTTGGCATTGAATGTCCATAACCAGTTTTTGAAATCACAATCAAAGAGTGGTATCTTGCAATACATCATTGCTACCCAAATAAATGGAAACATGGAGAACAATTTCAACCTCCAATTTGCATTGGTGTTATTGTGTTTGTATAGTTCCCTTGTCACTGATATCTACATTGAACTCAAGACATGGAATCATCATCCTCTTCAACATTCAATCTATGTTCCTTGAATAGAGCAAATTGTATGAGATATATGTAAGCTCAATATCACATATTGACTCACATGTGCATGGCCATGCATTTCACAGTCTCACTTATCAAGTGTCTAGGATATCATACTCCTATAGGAGGGACAAATCCTATCTATGTCTCATAGTCATTTCCATGTGTCACAGTGCATCCGGTCATCACCATTATGGAAACTCTTATTCAAGGTCACGGTGGATGATGTCAAAGTACATTGAATGACATGTAATGAGTGTAGTGATTTTAGGTCTAAGAACCACAATCACCACTAACACAATAAGAGGTGATTCTGATTACCAATTATGGTTTCCATGTATCACTCTTATGGTGGGTCTATCTGGTACCATGTTCTCTTACAAGTACTTACACTTTTGGTTTAATATCACATATCATAACTAATGATATTTTGTCATCAACCAACACACTCTAGTCTTCTGTGTTATTTCTATCTATCAACCTTTCACAATAACATCTGACTAGGGGCATAACAAAGATGTATATACTCTTGGTATTTGTATGATCTCATTGTTCAGGTCATCAACCCAAAAACATACATAATTGAGTGATATCATTCTCTAGACATTTATTATGTTACTTCATTATCTCATAACTGAATAAATTAGAATAAATTGGAAGATTACCTTTATTATTAATCAAATCATTTACAAGTTATGCCATTACAATCATGATATTATTGTCTCTCTAGGAATACATACCAACTGACTCCCACTTGCAGTTAGAGCCAATCACCCATGAATCTCATCCCAAGTGATCTAACATTACCATCATGATTGTGTTGTAAAAGTGCTTTCATCAAGGAGTCAACAACATTTCGGTTGTTACTCTACAAATTTTCACATCTCCTCATTGTACGATCTCTCATATGAGATGGAACGACCATTTTATATGCTTGGAAGACTGATGTGATCTATGTTCCTTAGCTTATGCATTAACTCCATTGTTGTCACAATATAGCTCATCGGTGATGCTTGAAACAACCCCAAGTTCTAAGCATACTTCTTGATCCAAATAGCTTCCTTTGCTACATTTGATGAAGCAATATACTTAACCTATGTTGTAGAATCCACACAACTTTCTCTTTCTTGAAACTCTTCCAACTCACTACTCTATTGTTGAGGGAAAATACAAATGTTTATTACAATCGATAATCATCTTTGTCAGTTTGGAAGCTTGCATTGGTGTAAACCTTTACCACCAACTCTTACTCTACGTCATAGACTAGGAAATGATCCTTAGTTCTTCTCAAGTACTTAAGGATGTTCTTCAAGGATATCCAGTGAGCACCACCTGGATATGACAAATATCTACTCACTAGGCTCAAGGCATATGAGACATCAGGATGAGTACATAACATTTTGTACATGATGGATCCAATTGTAGATGTATATGAAGACCTACTCACACATTCTATTTCCACAGAAGAACTGGGGCATTGAGCTCTAGAGATGGTAACTCAATGAGACATGGACATGTTTCCTCTCGTTGAGTCCTCCATGTTGAACCTCTTCAACACTTTATCAATATATATGCGTTGACTTAGTCCAAGAAGCCTTATAGATCTATCTCTATATATCTTGATTGATAAGATATAGGATGCTTCACCCAAGTCCTTCATTGAGAATGTATTTCCAAGCTAGGTCTTTACCATATATAAAGTAGGGATGTCATTCCCCATCAATAGTATGTCATCTACATACAATTTAAGGAATACTACCATGCTTCCACTAACCTTCTTGTACACACATGTTTCATATTCATTTTGACTAAAGCTAAACTTTTATAGTTTCATTAAATCAAAGATTCCAGCTCCAAGATGTTTGCTTCAGTCCATAGATTGACCTTTATAGCTTACAGACTTTATTTGCATCCTATGGATTTATAAAACCCTTAGGTTGTGTCATATACACATCCTCAAGAAGGTTCCCATTAAAGAATGTGGTTTTAACATACATCTAAAAAATCTCATAGTCATGATAATCTGCAATGACAAGCATGATCGTGATGGATTTAACCATGGAAACTAAGGAAATGGTTTCTTCATAGTCAACACCTTAAACTTTTCTGAAACCCGTTGCAACCAATCTGCCCTTATAGGTTTGTACTTTACCATCCATGTCAGACTTCTTCTTACAGACCCATTTGCACCCTATGGGTTTTACCCCTTCAGGTGGATCCACCAAGGTCCATACCTTATTGGTGTACATGGATTCCATCTCAGATCTCATGGCCTGAAGCCATTTCTTAGAGTTTAGTCCCTTAGTACCTTCTGGATAGGTTGTTGGATCATCATCTATGACCAACTCACCCCCTTCCAGAGTCATAAGATAACCAAATCTTCCAGGTTCAAGGTGTGTCCTACTAGATCTATGAGGTTCCTATCTTACTTGAGGAATTTGAGATTCCACAACAACTTGTGATTCTATTTGTTCCTCTTGTACATATAATGGTTCAATGTTTTCTTGTTGGTCTCAAAGCTCTTTGAGTTCTACTTTCTCCCACTGATTCCTTTGGAAATAAATCCATTTTCTAGGAATGCAACATCTCTGGAAACAAACACTTTGTTGTCAGATAGGGAATAAAAGTAATATCCTTTGGTTTCCTTAGGATATCTAACAAAATAACATTTATCATATTGGAGTCCAAGTTTTTTTGGGAAACTTCTTTCTAACATAAGCTTCACAATCCAACATCTTAGTAAAGGACACATTGGGACGCTTCCCATACCATATCTCATATGGTTTCTTTTGAACCAATTTAGATGGTACATGGTTTAGTGTAAACAAGGCGATTTCAAGAGCAAAACCCCAAAAGGTAGTTGGAAGTTTAGATAAACTCATTATTGATCGCACCATATCTACTAATGTGGATTCCTTCTTTCTAAACGACCATTATGTTGTGGTTTCAAGTAGAGTCCATTGTGATACAATATCATGTTCTCATAGAAGGTCATCAAACTCATGGCTTATGTATACTTCACCCTGATCAGAACGAAGTTCCTTTATACTTTTTCCAAGTTAGTTCTATACTCCATTCATGAAATCCTTGAATTTTCAAGGGTTTTTGAATTATGTTTCATTAGGTAAACATAACTATACCTATTGAAGTCCTCAGTGAAGGTAATTAAGTACCAATACCCACCTCTAGAAATTGTTCTAAAAGGGCTGCATACATCAGTATGTATGAGTCCTAATAGATCACTAGCACTCTTTTTATTATTATTGAATGTTGTCTTGATCATCTTTCCCAACAAAAAAGATTCACATGTATCTATTTGTTCGATATCAAAATAGTCCAGATAACCATCTTAATGGAGTCTAGATATGAGAGTCTCATTTATATATGTTTTGTTTGAGTTATTAAGTTTTAGTCTTTTGGTATTTACATTATAAATATATGTCTTTAGATCTAGAAAATAAAGACCATAAGACATTGGGGCACTACCATAAAAGATCCAATCTTTTGAAATACAACATTGACCATTCTTAATATGAAATTCATATGCATCCTTGTCCATACAAGATACATAAATGATGCTCCTATTTATGTACATAATAACAGTTCATTAATTATATTACAAGCCATGTGGGTAGACATAAACTATAGGTTCCAACTGTAGTGGCATAAAATATTTCTCCATTTCAAACTCGTACTTCGACCTTGCCCTTTCCTAAAGGCCTGCTTCATTTCAGATCATGCATATCTGAGCATATGCGAGATCTACATACAATATTTAGTACCCAAGATGAATAAGCAGATAAGTTTATCTCAATAATGTATATACATGAAGGGGATATCTCTATCCCCATCTTCTTCTTCCCAAATGCCTTCAAGTACAAAGTATATATTCATGTTGTGCTTCTTTTTCTCCTTATCTTGAGTGTTGAAGATCTGGATTTATACTTAGCCTCTGAACTCTTCATGTCCTTTCTTTCATCCTTGGATTTCATTCTATTGATCATCATCATGGATTTGTCCTTCTTCATTCTTACTTCAACATTACTCAACATGTTAAATAAATCTAACATCGGTCTGGCCGTATCATTCAAGTGGTAACACTCAATAAAATGGCTATATGATATAGGCAACGATTGCAGAATCACATCCGATGCCAACTCTTGGCCAAAAGAGAATCCCAATTCTACTAGATGATCCACATGTCCAATCATATTGAGCACATGGATCTCTACTGAGTCTCCCTCTGTCATCTTACACTCAAAGAGCACCTCTAATACATTATGCCAATCATGCTTTATGAGATAATGGTTCTGGTTCTTAAGATGTGTTACCATCTCAAGTATCCCCATGTCTTCTCATTGTTCATGCAACTCATAGTTCATGCAGCTTACCGCAAGGTGCTTTATGTCCGAGGCATCATTGACATGCTTCCAATAAGCATCCACCTTAGCCCTAGGCACATCAAGAGCAGGTATTTTTAGCACCAATTTATCTAGGACATAGATCTTATGCTTAACATTGAGAATCCTTCTCAAAGTACAAAACTAGTTGTGGAAATTTGTCCCGTCAAGTTTGTCCTTCCTAAAGATTGATCGCAACAAAGATTTGATTATTGTTTGATTCTACAAGAGAAAAAATGCATTTTGTCAAAACACCTTTTTATTTGATTTGATTTTAATAATATTTAACAATATTTCATAGGCCTTTAATTAATTATTGCTCCCAATATTGTATTCATAGCCCTTAGATATCAATTCAAAGATCGCAATGTACAACCTTCTAGTGAGAAGATCCAAAATGATTCAATTATTACACAGACAACGCCAACGTCCACAATCGATCATTAACTTAGGCAACATTTTCCAATTACAACTTATGAAACTCTTGAATAGATGATATGCATAGCTCTTTTCCATAGTCATCAACATGCTTCTACGTTCTTAATATCATTAAGGACACCCAGTTAAGCATGACCCAATAGCCAACATGATAGTAATTCTCCCCTCTTAGCAGGCACACATTACTACCATCACACTTCTACAAGATGGATAGTGACCCACTCTTGGCATTCCCACACATAGTCGATCAAGATTTTCATGTGTGTTTCTAATGGAAAGCATCTGAGACTTAATATGTTATTGTGGGAGTTTGTATTTATAAATACTTATATAAGTCCATTCACCACATATAAAGTATGTATCATACACATGCTATATCCCACAAACAAAAGCATGCAATAAAACATAAGTGATGGTTATGACCAATCTACTATAAATCCTTGGAGACACAAGGAATTACCACAACCTAGGGTCTACATCTCATGAAGAAACTTTTTGTTGATGAAGATCTGCGCTTGCCAATCTGGGTTGATTGGTTGAACACTTGAACTAATTGGCTCACCTCCTGGTCGGTCGGTTGTTTGTCTCCCCAATCGTCTGGTATCTAATCCACCATCTTCTGGATCCTCCAGTTGATTGGTTCAGCATCCATGGTCCTCCATTCGGTCGACTCATCTTTTGAAATGGGTGCATTGTTTTCTTCATTGTAATAAGAAATTAAACTATCCTAATATTACATGATTATAGAGAAACCTCGAGTTACATTCAAGGGGAGCAAAGTAGGAGAGTAATACTTTTACAATTAGAAGATAAGGTAGAGGTTTTGTATGCAACTCGTGATGAAACATGAATAAACACAAAACCACCATGCACAGATAATAGGGTTATTTTCCATAACCATGATACACTTCTATCATAAAAACCAACTTTTAGGCGACACATGTAAATTGCATATATATATATATATATATATATATATATATTTATATATTTATATATATATATATATATATATATATATATATTTATATTTATATATTTATATATTTATATATATATATATATATATATATTTATATATATGGGCGTTCATTCATTGCCCGCGTGGGTAGCCTGGATTTTCACTACCCGGCAGCCAAAAAAGTAACTCTCCTGGCCAAAAAAGTAACTCTGCTGTCAAAAAAGTAACTATGGTGAACAAAAAGTAACTACACGAATAAAAGAGTAACTCTGTACAAAATATATAGTAGATATATATAAGGACGGGTTTTTTTATTTTAGACGGGCAAATGATATTATTTTTGGCTAAAGTTTTTTGGAGAGCTAGACAAAATAGTCCTCTACCATTGCGATTTTTTTTTGAAAAAAAGTGGTCGGAAGGGTGGGTGGGTAGCTACCCGTGCGGGCAATAAAGATGGGCCCTATATATATATATATATATATATATATATATATATATATATATATATATATATATATATATATATATTTGGAATTGTATGTGGTACTTACGCAGATATGCACATTAATATTAGGATCGTATGCAATAATTGAAATATGAAAACAAAATATCTGATCATATCGATTATCCAAAATATAGTATATGGACGTGGCACTGATACCCTATACGGAAATATGGCTATAGAATAGGAATTAAAAACAAAATTTTAATTTCCATATCCCCTTATAATTGTAGATCATGATAACCAATATATACTGAAAATAATGGTTTTAAGGATATACATGGTCATGGAGTAAGCCCAACGATAATCTTCTCATTGTCTTTTGTGCCTTTCTTCAAATCGCACTCAAACAACGTCTGCAACAGCTCTTGGTTGATCTCCATAGACAGTTGCCTGATGTTGTCCTCCTAGTGGGAAAATCTCCTCGCCTCTGGAGTAGTCCACAAGGACAAATAGGAACTAATGTCATTCTAGAATAACAGATAGGAAGGAGTTGTCCCTCCATATTGGTGTACTAGGACCAACTTTCTCTTCCCCATTTGTTCTTACATACTATCCCTCCCTTGATCGGGTAGGACTTGCTTTGGTTCTATCAGTTACCACAACCAGAGAAGACCTAACAATTGATTTGTATTGTTAGGAAGCCCCCAATACCCCTCTATTTATAGGAGGATTAGGGTTAGGGTTCTAAGTCTGTGTGGGAGGGAAAAGGACCAGAATTTCATGAACTTTCTCAGCTTTCAACTAGAAAAACAATCTATTCATGGTTGAACCGATCAGTTGGCATGCAAGCTAATTGATTCAACTCATGAACCGGTCTTTCATCATGTTTCCTAATCACAATTGTATTGGCAATTCTATTCCAATTAATGCATAACATGACGTCAGCATGATTCCTTATTGCAGTCAAATTATTCCATGAACGTGTCATCTCATCTCATGAGTCAGTCATATGAAGACCTTGAGCTAATCAGTTCACTAAGTAAACTGGTCGGTTCATGCCCTAATTCATCCATAATTCAGCCAATGCAACTTCCAATCAACTTTACACTCTAAATGATCGGTTAAACACTTGAACTACTCGGTTCAGAGTCTAGTCAGTCAGTTGTTGTTTAAATTGAATACCTAAATGCTTAAGTAATCAAGTTAAACATTATTCATGAACAAAATTTATTCCAAGTGTATCCAATGTGTGTGACCCTACATGTTCCTATTCACATTGGCAGTGAATGTCCATAGCTAGTTTTGACATCAAAAGCAAAGAGTGGTATCTAGCAACACATCATTTCTACCCAAGTAAATGGAAAGTTGGAGAACAACTTCAAGCTACAATCTGTGATTGGTGTAATAATGTTTGTTTAGTTCCTTTTTCACTGATATCTAGATTGAACTCGAGGCATGGAATGGTCATCCTCTTCAACATTCAATTTATATTCCTTGAACCATAACATATTGTCTACGATATATGTAAGCTCAATATCACATATTGACTCACATGTGTACGACCATGCATTTCTTAGTCTCACTTATTAAGTGGCCATGATATCATGCTCCTATAGGAGGGAAAATCCCATCTATATCACTCAAAATCATTCCTATGTGTCAGTCTGCATCTGATTATCACCTTTATGGAAACCCTTATTCAAGGTTATTGTGAATGATATCAAAGTACACTGAACGACATGTAATGAGTGTAGTGATTTCAAGTCTAAGAACTACAATCACCATCAACACTATAAGAGTTGATTGTGACTACCAATTATGGTTTCCATGTATCACTCTAGTGGTAGGTATGTCCCGTAAACTATTCTCTAACAAGTACTTGTGTGTCTTGGCTTGATATCACATATCATGACTGATGAGATTATGTCATCAACTAAACACACTCTAGTCTTTTATGTTATTGTTTTCTATCAACCTTCCCCAATCACATCTGACTAGGGACATAACAAGAATGTATATACTCTTGGTATATGTATGATCTTATTATTCAGGTCATCAACCCGAAGACATACATCATAGATTAATATCATTCTCTAGACATTTGTTATGTTACTTCATTATCTCATAATTGAATAAAATAGAATAAATTGAAAGATTGTCTTTATTATTAATCAAATTATTTACAAGTTATGCCATTACAATCACCATATGATTGTCTCTATGGGAATACATACCAATAGTTCTTGTAAAAATATCTGAATTTTTGAAGTATTTTTTTGACCTGCTTATCTTTGGAGTTTCCCCAGGGCAAACTTATCTAACCATGCATTCAGGCTTAAATATAGTAGTCTGGTATTTGAATTTTATCATTTTATTGGTATATCCAATTGATCTTAAATTTCAACTACTATTGCGAACTCTATTTTAAACATTTATTAAATTTTCGTAATTTTTGGTTGACGTTTGAATTCTTCAGAGTGTGGCATCGACCATGTTTCTTACTAGTAGCAACTCAACTGACCATACTGCAGACTATAGTATAGCAGTGTAGTATTTGATTTTTATTTATTTATTGGTAACTTTAAATGATCTAAAATTATTACTAGAGCACTAAAATTGTGTTTAACACAACATGCTAGATTTTCATAATTTTTGGAGGAGGTTTACTTCTTAAGTAAATGATTCAGTAACATTTTATGACAAAAAAGTCTGTCGAAATAAAACTAAGTGTAAAGTTGGGTCCATTGCAAATTGACCCAAGAACCTAATTTGAATTATATGAGTAACCTAGCACACAAGGATCTCTCATATGTCCTTATCCATTCCAGAGAAACAAAATCCTAGAGAGAGGGGGAGTTGGGATTTGAGAGGAGAAAGTGGTGGTATTGATGATCTAGGGTTTCACCATCCGAGAAATGATAAAATGGAGTAAGTTTAGCTTCTTTGCATAGTCTTTCATGGTGAATATTCTCTCACCTAACAATAAACCATCCCTCCTCTAATTTTATTTGAAATGATATAAAATCTCCTTATTTTCTCACTATTTCTCTCCTATTCTCAATTTCTAGTGTTTCCGAG
Source organism: Alisma plantago-aquatica (assembly GCA_963693085.1). Lineage (NCBI taxonomy): Eukaryota > Viridiplantae > Streptophyta > Magnoliopsida > Alismatales > Alismataceae > Alisma > Alisma plantago-aquatica. The sequence goes on from OY856411.1 coordinate 602,378,137, forward strand.
TTGAGACGAGGAAGAAATGAATACAGTTTCTAGAGTTTGATGGGACTTCTAGAAATTCAGTATCAGAACTACTTTTTTAAGGTGTTTTCACACCTTAGGTGAGTGGGTACTTCTTTTAAATAGTATATTGCATGAAATTGAATCAAATTTTAAATAACCTTTAGTTCCTTTAAATGCAACTACAAACCCTAAATATGCCTACAGTTTAAGATTATGGAAGATGATTTAGAAATGTTTTATTTTCCTATTGTGATGAATTTCATATGATAAAATAATATTAGAAATAGATAAAATCATCTAAAGTAGAATTCATAAATTTATTGCAAAAGTTATAAAAATATACTAAAATCTAGAGTTTTTGGTTATTTTTGAAATTTCTGTCTAATTGAATAAAGAAATTTACCTATTTGAAGCTCCTTATTTATAAATGGTTTTTTCTCTAAATGGTTAGTACATATACGTCAGATACTATCTTGGATTTCATATGATGTAATCAATGTTTGCTTATATCTAAGTAAAGAGGGTGAAACCCTAGATGAATGGAAAGTTGCAAGTTTATGAATAAACATTATGAAATTCAACTGATGTGATTCTTTGATCATTATAAATTTAGTTTTTCAAAGTTAATGTTGACACATGATATTTTAGTTTATGGCGTGGAAACCCTAGTTAAGTTCAGACTAGGGTTTCCTATGTATGTTGGTTTATGTGAATTGTTGAAACTAGTCTTTTATCAGTGACAAAGTATGATGCATAAAGTCCTTATGTGAGTTGTTTGATATTTATGAATGAGGTGAATGAAACCTTAAGGATTGGGTATTCAATTATTCAAATGTTTTCAATTTAGTGTTCTTCAATATGATAAGTGTTTTTGCTCAGTTTACGATACAAATTGATAGTAATTTATAAAAGGATTGTTTATAAGGTTAAATTGAGAAATGTTGATTTGATGTTCGAACTATGAATCTAAAGAGTGAATTAGACATTTAGATGCCCCGACATTGTAGAATCCTTGTAGGAGGCCTACATTGTGAGGAGAAAATTTTGTTTCCCGACTGGAGGTCTCACGTAGTTTGAGATAATCTAGAGCGCACCATTAGGGTGTGGGGGTCTAGGCCATTGAGGGTGGACTCCTTAAATGATAGGTATCCAACACCAATCGGGGATGTTGATTATACATAAGTTACGAGTTGTGGCAATCAGTGGACATCTTTGGTAGGTCCATTGGTGCAAAACAAGACTAAGGGCTTTCAATCCCTTCCTGAGAACCCCGGTTGAGAGGAGGAGTTTGAGATATATAGCCACTCCCATTAGCCGCCAAGAGCCAGATGTGGCGATGCCAATTGTAGACGTGGTATTGAGACTACAAACTTAGGATCTCGGGCATGCTTCTAAGTCTTGTATAGTGTGATCATAGCTTGTTGTGATATTTTCATGTTATGTGGCACACCTCATGTGGGTTCAGGGCATAATAAGATGAATGACATATTAATCAAGAGTGTGAAATTGTTCAATTATTCTTTGTATGTTTATGAGTTACTAGTTCTCTTTGTGATTAATCAAGCATGTGTCTAATATATATTTACATTCGTTAATACTTAAGAGTATCCATCCATATTTATGTCTACAAATAATTAGCCATGATTAGCTCATCGGTGTTCTACCTTAATCTCAATTTCTCATAATATATGTTTGACTATTAAAGTGCTTTTAAACGTTTCTTTGAAGTACTCATGCAATGAGTGGGTAGGCTCACCCCTCTACTCACAAATTTTTAGGGAAACATGTGGATATGATGATTGTCAACACTAGAGTAGATCTTCCATGATAGCTAAGTATCATATTAGTCAAGTTCTTATAGTCCATGTCACTCTAGATCCTTGCAGAGTAATGAGAGAATTGTAAATGATGATGTGTAACTTTGTTTCCTTAATGAAATAGAATGTATCTAATTATCATGTTGTATGAACATGGAAGTTTGAGATACAAAATTGAATTTTTAGATATGTATCTTTAATGTTGAGATTAGATTAGAGTAATCAAGTTTTAAATTCTCTTGTAAAGTTGTTTATGTGATTGAATGTGAGTAAACAAAGAGTTCCAAAAAAATAAAGGGTGTTCTTTGTAATATATTTAATTCAAAACTAATGTCCTAATCTCCTGATAAGTGGTAATCATGGGATGTGGGTGTAACTGCTTGGTATCAAAGCTTTGGCTAAGTCGTCGGGGACCATTATGATAGAAAGTCAGAGTTATAAATGTGGCAGTTAGTAGGTGATGTGTCAATAGCTCTGGGAGGTCTGATTATTAGGATACCTTGGCCCAATATCTAAATACTTAGGTTGACCAGTATCAAGCTACACTATCTATTCTTGTATATATTCCATGTCTAGGTATACAGAGAAAGGATGGGCTAAAGAAAAACCCTAGAAATATTACGGTTAGAAGACCAGAAAGTACTGAAAGAATAAGAGAATTAAGATAGAATGTGGTACAACTTCTATTTTATATTGTAGTTTAGATTGGAGATTAATTGAAATGCTCTTATATATTTAAATTTAGATATTCAGCTTTTAGATATATATATATATATATATATATATATATATATATATATATATATGATTCTTTAATATTGTTGTATAGTACGAAGTAACTTCATTTATTGTCTATATTCTTTGTATCAAATAGACCAAAAGTCGTATGTAAATGATTTTTCCCTACATGGATATTTTTTCCACATGTTTGATATTAATAGGAGTTGGTTAATCCTGAGTAGCTCTTGGCTTCAGGACTATAGGTTCAGCCCGGTCCAACTGACAAGATGCGTTACTGGGATCTAATGACTCCTATATATTAATTTATTTATAGTAATCAAACTATGGAGAGGTAAATTTAGAATGTAATGAAAATGCACATACACTAAGATATTGAAATATAAGGGAAAGACTGGAATAGCTAAGCATCAATTAGAACTGATATCCATGATCCAACTTTGGGGCCTTACTTAAAAAACCTTAATTTGGAAATGAAGGAAGAAGGGATATCGATATAAGGCACATATTAGTATCTAACATAAAAAATGAAGAAGAAAGGATGGATAAAGAGAACCAATCATATAACTAATTGAGGCACTTTATTTAATTTGAAATCAAGGATAGAAAAGAGAAAACTACATAGGAAGCCAAGATAGAAAGAACCAATTATGACGAATGGATCATATAATCAAGTACAATGCATTTATGTACTCTAAAACAAAGGGAAAATAGGAGAAAATAATTAAGTATACAGTAAGTACATAGAATTATAGAGTCTTTAGAAGAATTAAAGAGAAGAGAACTAGATGGACATGTAAATTATAAGACTATGATAAGAAACTCAGATGAAACAAAAGGGAAGTAATGGGAATGCTGAGTTTGATTAATGAAGGAGGGTTACATGATATAATTAAAAGTATGGAATGTGTACTTCTATTATGAAGTTTAATGTATTCATCCTTACTACACTTTGATAGAAAGTCTCTATAGAGTAACAACCTAGCTTGCATCAAATGTATTCAATAAGTTCCTAGTCATGAAATGGAACTAGTTCTCAAAGGAAGAACAAAGGTTTAGATAAATAAATGAAAAACTCATACAAAGGTAAATAATATTCAAAATAGAAAATTTTGATTGAAAGAGAAACACAATGGTTGACCCCTGCATGAGCTGTTTGATGTGAAATGAAGGACATGTAGTGTATTATGCATACGATGAAACTAGTAGGGAGAATATTGATTTAGAATTTCAATGAGATAAAAGTAAAAGGATGATAAGAAAGTTTATATGGCATTGAATATGGAATCATACACAAGAGTCAGAAGCATGATCATAAGAGATAAGTAAAAGTTAATAATGACATAGGGAATAGTAGCATACATATAGAAAATGATAGAAAATAAAGAAGGGGCTAAACATGAGGGAGTAATACAGATGACAAAAGAGTAACATTGGGAGATGCGAGAAGATGCAAAACAGTCTAGTCTCCTTGATGATGAGTAATTAAATATTAAGTGAATACTTGAAGATTGGAATTCTAAATATCAAAATCACCTTCTCTTTTGTATCCTCCCTAATGAGAATAATGTGGGGATGAAATAGTAAGAGAATGGGTTCTAAATGATACATAACCACCATGCTAGATAAATCTATTGATATAATGATAGCACAATATGGAATGATGATGAAACTCCAATAAGATAAATTAGGAAAGTAGCCTATCAGAAAGGCCAAGTAAGAGAAAGAAAATCAAGTGTTAGGATTAGGAAGACTTTAATAAACTTCATGTGATTTGAAGTTTGAATTTTGAATTAAGGGAGTAAAATCACGTCCCATCAACATCATGTTATTCATTAGGATCAAAGAACACTTAGTGTTGTAGTAGCTCAAGGGATGTTACTAGTGGTTTTACCTTGAGTACTAACCTCATTATAAAATAAAATCTTAGGATTAGTAATATGAGAAGAAATTAACAATTGTAGTAATTTATGGTTTAAAGGTAATAAATTAGAAAGGTGGATAAACAACATGGAAAATGACTAAGAACAGAGCATAAGAAATAGATTTGAAATGTAAGAAATGTGGTCTGAATAGAAGAAGTGCGACGTGAGAAAACTTTGATCTGAAATAAATTCTTGTTGTGATAGAAAGCATAATGAATAATCCATTCTTACCTCAAATATCTTAATGTTAGTGATTTTTAATCGATGTGATGAAAATGAGAAGGATAAGTAAGAAGAAGAAAATAGGATTGAATAAGAAAAGAAATTAAAGAGAACAAATGCTTTCAGTAATATGTGAATTTCTTTTTAGAAGTATAATTTGTTAAAGATATATTAAGGGATGTAAATTTGTTTTACATATGATTTCAGTTGTATGTGTGTGAACAATATACAAAATGAAAAGGGTGTTATGGTTTTAGGCATTCATACCAATAATCTAGCTCAGTACTATACAATTGTTATTAAAATTGAGTCTTACATCATATGAGTGATTTTCTATTGCAGTAGCATAATGATGAATTTCAAAACAGCTAAGTGAACTCTCCTTAGTAACTCTAACGTGATGTTGAATAATAGTATTGATTGAACTGTATGAATTGAGATAGTTGGATTGGATTGTCAATATTAAGGCAATACCTCAAGGGAGTATGACAAGATTAAAAATGTTTGTTTCCCTTTCTCTTTCTTATTATTAATTGTGACATAGAAAATTCTTTTGTTGTCACAAACATCCCTTGTTTTATTTTTTACTGGATGGAAGAGAAATAAAGGCCATAATGTTGAAGACACTTTTCAAATATGAAATACAAAAACATAGTGATATATTATATTTTAGAATTTAAAAAGAACCTTGAATGTACTTTTCCTTCTTATTTATGTTTTGAGGATGAAACCTCTTTAAGAGGGGGAGAATTTTATGATCATGTCTAAGCTTAATTGGTAAACTAGGGTTTACCTTGATGATTACATGCTTAAATAGATTGATCATCACTTAAACTTGATTAATTATCATAGCTCAATTGTGATGTTTTGAACCTAGTAAGGAAATCTAATCATGGTTTTACTTTTAAGGATTAGCATTTGGGGAGTGTAAACCCTTGTCACCAAAATTAGGGTTTTAGTAGCATATGAATACCAAATTTGATAAGTATAGTGGTGACTAAATGATTTTTATTATTTATATAAAACTCTAATTTAGTTGAAATTTATATATAGTTTGGGTAACCTAATATTTAGTTTTTTGTAAAATATCATAATTTTTGAAGAATTTTCTGACCAGTTTATTGACCGAGTTTCCCCTAGACAAACTCAGCCGACCAGGAATTCAAGCTTAAATATAGCTGTCTGGTATTTTATTTTTATCATTTTATTGGTATATCTAATTGATCTAAAATTTAAAATATTATTGGGAAACTTCATTTTAGACATCATGTTGAACTTTTCATAATTTTTAAATGATGTTTGTATTCTACAGAGTGTGGTGTCGAACGAGTGTCTTATTATTAACAACTTGACCGACCATGTTGCTGACTGAAGTATAGTAGTGTAGTATTTGATTTGTATTTATTTATTGGTAAGTCTAAATTGTTTGAAATTTTTACTAGAGATCTAAAACTTTGTCTAAGACAATATTATATATTTTGATAATTTTTGGAGGAAGTTTGACCTATTATGTAAATGATTTTTAGTAACATGTTTTATGACACAAAAATCTATTGAAATAAAACAAAGTGTAAGAACCTTAATTGAACTATATGAGTAACCTACCATAGAAGGATCTCTCATATTTTGTGATCCATTCCATAGAAACAAAATCCTTGAGAGAGGGGGAGTTATGGTTTGAGAGGAGAAAGTGGTGGAATTGATGATCTAGGGTTTCACCATCCATGAAATGGTGACATCAAGTAATTTTAGCTTCTTTGCATAGTCTTTCATGGTGAATCTTCTCACACATGTTAAGATTTTGTCCCTCCTCTAATTTTATTTGAAATAATATCAAATATCCTTCTTTTCTCACTATTTCTCTCCTATTCTCTGTTTCTAGGGTTTCCTAGTTGAGAGGAGGAAGAATTGGATACAGTTGCTAGAGTTTTATGGGTTTTCTAGAAATTTAGTATATGACCTACGTTTTTAAAGTGTTTTCACACCATAGGTGAGTGAGCACTTCTTATAAATAGTTGATAGCACACAATTAAATTAAATTATCAATAATATTTAGTTTGTTTTAATGGGACTACAAACCTTAAATCATCATATCAATTTAAGCTTATGAAAGATGATCTAGAAATGGATTGTTTTCCTATTATGATGAATTTTAGATGATAAATCCATATTAGAAATGGATACAAATCATCTAAAGTAGAATTAAAGTTATTGCATAAGTTATAAAAATATACCAAAATCTAGGGTTTTTGGGTATGTATGAAATTGTTGTCTAATTGAATAAAGAACTTTGCCTATTTGAAACTCCTTGTTTATGAAATATTGTTTTATTTGAATGGTTAGTACAAGCATGTCACATACTATCCTATATTTCATGTGATGTTAGCAGTGTTCACTTGATATCTAAGTAAAGAGGGTGAAACCCTAGATGAATGACACATTGGAAGTTTACGAATAAACATCATGCAATTTCAACTAATGTGATTCTTTTATCATTATAAATTCATTTCTTCAGGGTTATTACTTATACATGATATTTTAGTGAGTGTCATGGAGACCCTAGTTCAGTTCATTCTAAGGTTTCTATATATGTTGGTTTATTTGAATTGTTGAGAGTAGTCTTTTATCAGTCACAGATTATGATGCATAAAGTCCTTATGTGAGTTTTTTTATATGTGAATGAGGTGAATGAAACCCTAAAGATAGGGTATTTAGTGATTCAAGTGTTTTCAATTCATTGTTCTTCAGTATGATAAGAGTTGTTGCATAGTTGCTCAGTTTACGATATAAATTCATGATAATTTATAAAAGGATTGGTTTTGCCATCCAAAAATGGACTAGTGGCGCAACTTGTTGCCCATTTGTATTCTACTTTGATGTAAAAATTTCATATAAAAGGCTCTCTATAAAAGGATTTTCTATAAGGTTAAGCTAAGAAATGTTTATTTGATGATTGAACTATGAATCTAAAGAGTGAATTAGACATTTAGATTCCCTGAACACTTTAGAATCCTTGTAGGTGGCCTGCATTGTGAGGATGAAATGTGCTTGCCAACTGGAGGTTTCAAGTAGGTCAAGGTAAGATGGAACACACAAGTATGGTGTGGGGGTCTAGGCCAGTGAGGGAAGACTCCTTGAATGATTGGTATCTGACAACAATTGGACATGCCAATGGTACCTAAGTTATGAGTTTTGGTGATCAGTGGACATCTTTGGTAGGTCTACTAGTGCACAACAAGCCTGAGGGCTTTGACTCCCTATTTGAGTACCCAGGTTGAGAGGAGGAATCTGAGATATCGAGTTGCTCCCATTAGCCACTAAGAGCAAGACATGGCGATTCCAGCTAAAAATGTGGTATTCATACTACATACTTAGGATCCTGGGCATGGTTCTAAGTCTTGTACAGTAAGATCATAGCTTGCTGCAATACTTTCACATGTTGTGATACACCTCATGTGGGTTCACAGCATAATAAGATGAATGTGAGATTAATCAAGAGTGTGCATTTATTCAATTATTATTTGTATGTAGTTCATTAAAAAGATTATTGTTCGTATGTTTATGAGTTACTAGTTCTCTTTGTGATAAATCCAACATGTGTCAAATATATATCCACTCTTATAAAAACTTAGAGTATCCCGTCATATTTATGTCTGCAAATGATTATTCATGATTATCTCATCATATTTCTACCTTAAGATCAATTGCTTAATAATATATGTTTGACTATTAAAGTGATTTACATTGTTTCTTTAAAGTACTCATTCATTGAGCGAGTAGGTTCACCCCTCTAGTCACAATTTTTTAGGGAAAACATGTGGATATGAAGGTTGTTAATGATAGAGTATATCTTCCACAAGAGCTAAGTATCAAATTAGTCAAGTTTTATCCATCCATGTCACTTTAGGTCCTTGTCGAGTAGTGAGAGAGTTGTAAATTATGATGTGTAACTTTTTCTCCTTAATCAAATAGAATGTATTTGATTATCATCTCATATGAACATGGAAGTGTGAAAAATACGATGAATGTTTAGATATACATCTTTAATGTTGAGATCAGATTAGAGTAATCAAGTTTTAATTTCCCTAGTAAAGTTATTTATGTGATTGAATATGAGTAAACAAAGAGTTTGAAATCAAAAAAAGATTAAGGGTTTTCTTCATAATAAGTTTAATTCAGAACATATGCCCTAATTCCATGATTAGTGGTAATCGTGGGATGCGGGTGTAAAATGGACATGTGAAGGTAATCATTTCTTGGTATGCGGGGTGCACTGCCACTTGGAAATATCTAGAGTAGCCATCAAGAAAGCAATATAAGCTCTATCAGGCAAATCCCTCTAGAACTTGATCAATGAAAGGTAAAAGAAAAAGATCCTTCTTTGTCTTGTTATTTAGTTTTCTATAATCTACACACATGGGTAGTTTTGGATTGCTTCCTCACATGCAACATTTCAACATCTTCATTAAGTCCAACAATGATCCCACCCTTCTTGGGTACAACTTGGATAGGACTTACCCAAGGGTTGTCAGAAATGGTATATATTATCTTAACATCAAGTAACTTCACCACCTCTTGAGTCAGAACCTCTTTGAACTTGGGATTCAATCTTCATTGCATTTGACGGCTTATCCTTAAATCACACTCAAGATAGATCTTGTACACACAAATGGGGGGTCAACACCCCTCAAATCATAAATAGACCACATGTATGCTTGAATGTTCTTCTTTAAGATAGAAAAGAGAGCATCTTCTTGGTCTAGATAGAGGATAGAAGAAATGATAATTGGGAGGGTGTCATTAGGACCAAGAAATACATACATTAAACCTTCAAGTAGTGTCCTCAACTCAAGATCATAAGGGTCCTCACTATAATTAGTCAAAGGATTTTCAGAAATAGAGGGCATATCTTCACTTGAAGCAACTAATGCAAGGTCATTCTTTTCAATAGCATCCTCATCATGCATCTCAACAATGGGCTCTAGACCTCTACCCCTTGTGACAATCTCAATCCATGTAGGTAAGAACTCTTCAAAAATCTCCTCCAAGCAATCAATAAGACAACAATCATCCTTAATGGAACCTATAGACCCAACTTTGGGGGATGCTTTGAAGATGATCACTTATATCTTCATGTGCATGAAGGTCACATTCGTGGTTCCGATCCTGACATGTATCACTACATCAATTTTGTTTAGGAAGGGTCTTCCTAAGATGATAGGTACCTTCCATGTGTCTTTCTCCACATAAAACATAATGAAATTAACAAAAAAAAGTCAAAAGTGTAATCATGAAGTCTAACCAACACATCCTAAATGTTTCCCTTGAGGCGTCTTCATAGAATGGTTGGCAAATTGCAAGGTGAGGTTAGCCATCTCCAAGTATCCTAAGTTCAATTCAGCATAAATAAAATAAGGATTCATATTTATATTAGAACCCAAGTCAAGAAGATCTTTGTCAATGTGGTGTGTAACACCCCAAATTACCACATATTCACATGAGCAAAAGCATCAATTCTTAAATCATCATTATTTGGGTAACACAAATTCTTTAATATCATGCGTAAGAAATAATTGAAAGCTTAACCTTCGAAAAATACATTTCATTTGTCTTTCTTGATAGTTTACATATTAAGGAAACTTGTACGCAACTTATGACATTAGTTAAATATATTTACATGAATAAATCAGTCTTAATGCATAAAATGTTGAGGTGGATAATGGCACCGCACCATGTCACTCCTATTTGTTTAATGATTCCTCCTTATCCTTAGGTTGATGTCCTAGTCTTCCTCTGCTCACCACCTATGGGCATATCATCCATACATATGCAAAGCAAAGCAAAAACTTGTTTGAGTAGCAATGAGAAGTTATAACATGAAAAGAATTTATAAATGAAATAACATACAAATCACTTGAAACATAATTACTTAACATGATAATGTGAGAACTTAATTAACATGACATGATTTGATAATAAATTGGATTTTTACTTGAGTTGATATAGTCACCCTCCTAAATGCACCACAATGCTCATAAGGTCGGTTAAGGCTCACATAAGGCTAGTTAAGGCTCACATAATGCTAGTTAAGGCTCACATAATGCTCCCACAAAGCTCATAAGTCTGATTATGGCTTACTTAAACATGATTGAGATGACTATATCAACATAACATGATTTATTAATCTTAAACATGGTTTTCATAATTTCCAATTTATTGAACATGATTATCTTAATTTCTTGATTCATTAGCATGGAAGTGCTACATAATATTTCAATCAAAATCATAAACACAAAAAGTAGAAATTCGTAAATTCTTAGCATGAGCATGATTTTCCATAAACATATAATTGAGTATTGATGTAATCATACTTTAATTGAGACATTATTAGTAAATAAGAAAATAAATTAAACCATGAACCCTAATTTATTATTTAGTATGCATGACCACTCACCTTGACTTGAGGATGCATATTAGTGATGTCCTGAATTATGATCCAACCTTGAATATCATGTATGTAGCATAATCATGAATCTAATTACACTTCATTAAGATTAGTGTATGCTTTGAAATTAAATAAAGGAGTTAGGTTTGGAAATATTTTCTAATTATAGGTCAAGGGGGTTCCTTGTCCCAATACCTTTCCAATGAACATTTATATGGTATTTTCTGACATCAAATGCAAAAGTTATCAATTTCCTAAATGTTTACCAAACGGTAAGGAGATAAAATCAATAAAAACCATTGTAGATATATGAGGGAAAATATTTAGAGAAACATCAGTGTACCCTCACATGATGTTCTTGATCTAGTCTGCGAGACAAGCCTGAAAGTCACACTATCATATTTCAATCTAGCATGATTAGCATCAAAATAAACAACCTAAATGACTATAATACCCATGAATTTGTAACAAATTAACATAATTAGAAAGGGAAGAGAAGTGAATCAGGGACCAAGTGTCTTCTTCTTCGATCAACCTCAACTCCATTACACCAAGTTTTGAACTCAATCCATATATAAAAATTCATCAAGACTAGAATAATATAAGGTTTCTAGTGGTATCTGCTCAGTTTTCTAGATCTGTCTACTCCAATGAGATGCTAGGAGAATTATGAGAGCATGAATTCTATGTGTCGATATGGTTAGTAGGTCAAAGAAGGAAGAGAAAAAGAAAAGGATGAAAACACTAAGTGAATGCATTGATTGAGTCCATAGAAACTATTCAAAGTCAATAACACAATCCATGTTGTCTAATGACCCTCAAAACTGCTAGTGTCTATGAAATGTCCATGAAAACAGAGCAACTGAGCTCGAGTTTAGAAAACCATGATATTTTGAAGCATGGCAGAAACTAAGTGTAGAACTACGTTCGAGGTAGTCTACTGGATCTAAAAGAAAGGTTCACACAGTTTAAAGGTGGTCGGGAGGGGTGATCAAAGGATGAGTTTCTCAGGCCTGAAACTAAGTTTGTAGATGGCGCACTAAGGAAGGACGCAGAACCTACTGATATGTGGGTAAGAAATGGAAAGTTCATCAATATAAACCACATGGTGAATTTCATTATGGTTGTTGGAAGCTTTAGGTTGGGGCACTACTGACTAGAGAACATAATTGGATCCACACACCAGTTCCTTAATTAGCCTCAGTTGAAAATGAAAATTGAGCATGATATCTTGAAACCTAGGGAAGGAAATGATGCCTAGTCACATATGGTGATAGTTGCATTCACTAGTCGTAGAGGAGATTTGAGCACTTTCTCTTGGAGGGGAGATGAGGCTCAAACTAGGGTTTGTTGGTTTTAGAATGTCCTCCCATAGCTGAAGGTGGAGTTATCTGAGGAGATTGTGAAGAGTATAGGTAAGGAGAGATCACTGAAGTGGTTACAATCTGTGGAGCCTTGCTTACGAGGAAAGTAAGAGGAATGGGAAGAATTCAGAAGCATCTCACCAAAATCTAGTGGCTGTAAGAGAACTCATGACAACAACTATGTGTGATGCGTTGGCAAGATGCAACATAGTCAACTTATCTTTATCTTCTGTATTTATCAGTTAATAAGATTAAAATGTCCATTACTATTCACCCCTTTCTTGCCAATATTATTTCATATGTCTAGGTTTATCATTTGTAAATGAAACTTGTCAGGTTAGCTAATTTGACTATGAGAAATCTAAACATTCAATTAAATTTTTGGTTTGAGCTAAGGGATCATGCAATTTATAATATTGAGTGCTTATTTGCATTGCATTTATAATCATGGGAGAGGAATTAAAATCGAAAAAATTTGAAGGAAGCCCTAGTATACTAGTACATAGTCATATAAAAATCTAGGGAGCATTTTATTCACATACATAGAGAAAATTTATATTAAAAACCTAACTAGTCATAATTGCATAATTAGGGATATGTTTGGTGAACTATTAAATTAAGATATGATAAATACTTGAACCATTATATATAAGAATTATTCTAGATATGTATGACATTATAAGAAATTAAATGTGTAACTTAGTATATTGGTCATGAGGATAAAATTTATGGGTGTTACAATTCTACCCACCATATAGAAAATTTGTCCTTGCAATTTTTTATGTCTTAATAAGACACTACCCACCTTAGGATTTCTCGTATGTGTACACTAACTCATAAATCTTATCATAGCATTCCATAGGTACGTACTAACATGTTCATGATATGGCATTCAAATGGATAACTAATACATTCTATTTAACATGACTAGCAAAACTAACGAGTGCATGAGTTATAAATTGTACTTGAAAATAAATCATAGCTTCATCATCTACCATGGCAAAAGTACTCACATGCATTTATCATTAACATAGTGTTATTATTCATTGAGTAATTAAGGTGAATTATCCACATAACCATGCAACAAAGTGCTCATTTGCCTTGGAGATTCACTCAATTAATATTACTTTCTTAAAAATACTCTTATTAGCTTGGATCGTCCTCATAACCTAGTAATAAATGTACTTAACATATAACCTTAGAATAAATAATGTCTATTTTATTAACTAATGTATTAGTTTTAGGTGACTATCTATTTTAGGTCTTCTATATCACCCATATTTTTTACATACTCGGATGTGTGTTGATCAAACACATACCCAATGACGTCAGATTTCATTATGCAACTTTCCACCCACTAAATAGTGCACATGTCACATACCCCGTGCACTAGTAAGTAGGGAAAAGGCCTACAATAAGTGTTATGATCATTGCATACCCTCTACACTTCTCAATTGGTTGGCCAAACCGTTGAGAAATGAGAGGACATGTCATTTGTGAAGGTTAATACACAATATCCAAACTACGCGGGCATAGACCCATGATGCACATATCCTAGCATACCTAAAGCTCACGACTTATATTACTTACTAGTATTTTCTTCCTTTGACCATTTTTCATATAATAGTAATGTCTTCTCTAACATTTTGGCTTCATTTCTTCAACCTTGCATAAATAGATCTAAGCCTAGTGGACCTAAGGGACATTTAAACCATAAGAGTGCCTCGTAGCTAGTCATCCTTTTTCTCCGATTACCAATTTGTAACACCTCAACATAAGAGAAATCATCAATTCCCAACTCATCATATTGTTGGGGGTATCACAAGTTCTTGAATATCATGCATAAGAAATAATTTAAAGATAAACCTTCACATATAACATTTCATTTGTCTTTCTCAATAGTTTACATATAAAGGAAACTTGTACACATCTAATGACATTGGTAAAATTTCTATACATGAACAAATCACTCTTCATGCATAAAAAGTTGATGTGAATAATGGTAGTCCACTAGGTCACTCCTATTTTTGCAATGAGTCCTCCTTGTCCTTAGGTCGATGTAGAATTTATCCTCCACCTATGGACATCCCTTCCATAGCCATGTAAAACAACATAAAAACTTGTGTGAGTGGCACTAAGTAGTTATAACATGAAAACAATTTATATTGAAATCGAATGCAAATAATTTGAAATATAATTACTTAGCATGATTAACATCATTACATGAGAACTTGATTAACTTGACATGATTTATTAATAAACCTAATTTTTACTTGAGTCGATATAGTCACTCTCCAAAATGTACCACCAAAGCTCATAAGATCGTATAAGGTTCACATAAGGCTGATTAAGGCCAGTTGAGGCTCACATAATTCTCCCACAGAGCTCATCAGGCTAGTTAAGGCTCACTTAAACATGATTGAGAGGACTATATCAATATAAAATGATTTCTTAATAATAAACATGCTTTTCATAATTTCTAATTCATTAAACATGATTATCCTAATTTTTTAATTCATTAGAATGGTCATGCTACATAATATTTTAGTTGAAATCATAAAAAAGAAAATAGTAGAAAAATTAAATTATTAGCATGAAAAATATTTTCCATAAACATATAATGAGTACTAATGTACTCGTACTTTAATTAAGCCATTGTGAGTACATCATCAAATAAAATAAACCTTGAACCCTACTTTATTACTCAATGTGCATGAATACTCACCTTGACTTAAGGATGCATACTACTAGTGTTCTTATTTATGATTCAACCATAAATATCTTGTATGTATCATAATCATGAATTAATTACACTTCATTAACATTGGTTTTTGATTTATAATTAAGTATGGGAGTTAGGTCAAGAAATGTGGTCTAATTATATGTCAGGGAGTTACTTATGTCAATACATTTCTAATGAGTATTTATACAATTTTTTTTACTTAAGATGCAAAAGTTATCAATTTTCCCAAGTTTTGACCAATCGGTAAGGAGATAAAATAATTCAAAATCAATACAGATATCCTTGGGAAGATACTTAGAGAAATACCAATGTATCCACACGATGTGCCTAATCTGCACTGCATGTAAGGAGTGGGGTCTGAGAGGGGACCACTTCTTACTTAATTTATAAAAATAAAGTCACAAAACCCCACTCATTCATCACTACAAATAATGACTTTTAAATCAAAGGAGGGGCACAATATTTTCTCAAATATATGGGTAAAAGAAGAATAGTTTTGTAGAGAGGAAAGTAAATCTAACTATTTGAAAGTTACATTATCCACACTTAAAATAGGGGCCACACATGACAACTAATAAGATATGATTCTAGACTAATAATATCGAATTGTGGTGAGCAACCTGTCCATCTTGGATGTCATCCTTGAAACTAGTTGGGCTCTAAGCCTCCCTCTTTGTGAACATATGTCTTCTCTACCTCTTGCTGGGTTAAAAACAACACCCAATAGGAGAAGAAAATAAGAGAAAGGACGTCAATTAATGTTGAGTATATGTAGTAAATAACAACTAGGCATTACTTTAGATCAATGGAAGTTCAATAAAATATCTCAATAAAGGGATTCTCAAGTGGAACAAGTTCCAATAGAATTTAAAAAATCAAGAAATGAGGCATCTACAAATTAAAGATTAACAAATACAAAGTCTTGCCTTTTAAAAATTTCCATTAACAACAATAAAACATAAGTTGTTCATATACACAAACATAGACTAAAGATATTTCAAGCAGGGTTGGGACACCATAGGATCTCAGCCTAAAATTATTGGATGGAAAAGAACACCCTGGGAGGAATAGGTGCATCCTATATACCTATATATGTATATATATGCATATATATATATATATATATATATATATATATATATATATATATATATATATATATATATATATATATATGGCAATTCACTCGCTATCCGCATGGGTAGATAAGCGAAGTTACTCGTGCCTCATTATACATTGAGTTATATTGATTGAAATAACGGTGGCAATAATTGTAATTATGTGCAGTTGTTGTACGTGCATGGAATGGAATAGCGGTGGCACTATTGGTAATTATTTTATAAATAATTATAGTTTCATGGAGTGGTGGTGCAAGACTGATCTAAGAGTAAAAATAGTAGGTGCTAATCACATCAATATTGGACACGTACCAATCATTAAACATACCAATGCCCAATGTAACAGGTCTAAAATCATTATAGTGGTGTCATTTTGTGGAGACAAATAAATATATGGGAAATAATATAAACTTCAGATTTTATTACGAAATGTCATCCTTAGTTACAAATATTTCTATTCCATTACAGAATCTATGTTGTCATTATAATATAATAGTTATCCTTACAGAATCTATGATACTCCCAGATTGTATTACGTAACGTGAATTTTTAGTTACAAATTTCTCTGTTCCAGTGCAGATATTATGTTCTCATTACAACATATCATTTATCCTTACAAACACAATAATTATAAGAAATAGCAGCAAGTAAACAAGTGGCATTCTAACGATGTATAGTGAATTACAATGATGAGTAAAGAAAGATGACGTTTTGTAATAAGAAAGAAATGTCCCTAATCAAAATAGATAATTTGTAGTGGAAAGGAAGCATATGTAATCAAGGGTGACATTTTGTAATACAAATCTGAATGCAACAAATTCCACTGTCTAAGAGAAATGATACTTCTAGATTGTATTACGTAACATCATACTTAGTTACAAATTTCTCCTTTCCATTAAAGATTCTTTGTTCTCATTACAACATACCATTTATCCTTACATAGACAATAATTATATGAAATAACATCAAGTAAACAAGTGACATTCTGACGACATGTAGTGAATTAAAATGACAATTACATTTAGTAATGAGAACTGAGAATCCATATTGAGAATGAGAAATTTGTAATTAAGGATGACAATCGATATTTGAAGTTTATTTCATATTCCTTCTTATCAAGATAATTCAGAATCTTTTTACATATTATAGTTTATGTTTGTATATTACAACATATCTATGGTATGTACAAATTAATCATTTGTATTACAACATTTCCAAACACATTACAATATGTCCAAATATGTTTTGGGTTATTCTCTTCAACATTCACTTTTTTGTTTACCTAACATGAATGTCGCAATGTCTACAGCTATCTTTCCCACTACTAGATGCACTCATAACAATTTGTCATCTAGCTACTAATAGTGGCAGCACACCCATGCACTAGTAACAAATTTCAAATTAAAAAAAGATGCCACCATGTTCCATGCATACGTAATTGACTTTCTATTAATTACATTAGGTGCCACAGCTTATCCATACATACGTAAATAAATTATGCATAATTACAATAGTTGTCACCATCATCATGCAAGTGTAATTGATTTTTATTTTAATTATAGATACTGCCACCGCTACCTTATGCACAGGTATTTAGTCTGCCTACCCACACGGGCATTCAATATGTACCTATATATATATATATATATATATATATATATATATATATATATATATATGTATGTATATGTATATATGTATATGTATATATATAAAGAACACTTGGGGTGGAAAAAGTGTGCCATATGTATGGTTGTACACATGTACTACTACAAGAAATAAAATTAGTCTAAGTCATGCACTCAAATAGAGAAATCCAAGTTAAGGCTTAATCAAATGTTCTCATAATTCATGTAACTTATCATTAAATTGTAGAGTAGTTCTGGTGAAATAATCTACAAGAAGAGTAAGAGTTTTGTAAAGATGGAAAATTGGTTCTGAATTGTTAAACCCTACACTGCATCATATGGAAAATAGTGGTTGGTCATATTAGCAATGCCTAGATAATCGGGAACATGTACATACCTTGACTTGAGTATTAATTTACAGATAAAAAACTATCCTTCCAAGTCTAAGGTCACCTATGGACTACAACTTATGATTGTACATCAATTAGGGTTCAATTTATGCACATAATATGCAACCCTAAAAATTCAGTCTTCGATAAAACCCTAGATTGACTCTTGATATTATTGTAAATCGGATTCATGGTTATTGATTATAATTCTAACTCAAAATATTATCTTTGTTAATTATAATGTCTCCTCAATTATTAATAAGGGAATAAGAGAAATCAAAACCCTAAAAATCAAGTATTTAAAACTTTGGACCCAGGTAATGAAAACCAAACCAAGAGATAGAGCAAAATCTCATGATTCTAGAACATATTTTTTATTTAATATACAGAGCTTCTAGTAAAACATTATGATTTTTACAGGATTCATTTTTTTAATAAATTATTAATGAAATTAAATTTCTAAAGGTCAAAGTTGCCCATAAAGTAGAAACCCAAAATTTAGTTTATGACAAGGTGTATTTGTCATATTTGTATCCTTACATTAGCGTGAAAAATAGATTTAGATGTGGAGAAGAAGACATGATCTCCCATCTGACTGAAATGACGTGATATGAACTTTCTTGGGTAAAAGGGTAATTTCTCATGACCTACCTCCTTCAATATCATGCATGCACAGTGGCCTATGCATGTGACTAGAGAAGGAGGTTAGAATTTGGGAAAATTGGGGTGCTTGATTATTTGAGGTTTCGACTAGACAAAAACTTACACGAGAGATCAAGAGACCTTATCTAAACTGCAATCAATCTCTGGTAAAGTAGACTGTCAGGGACAAGTGCCATAAGCTTAGAGAAGAAAACCAACTTGGCGGTAGAGTAGTCTAAGTCTGAGGCAAAATTGGGACCAGAAAATCAAGGCTTATGTTGAGACAATGCCCTAGAGAGGGTTGGGTATATATAGGGATCAATCCCTTGGCCAAAGGGTGTGGGACTTTAAAATTTTGGGGAACATGTTTTAGGTGTTTCTAGTATACGTGATGATAGGATTCGAGTAGGATATTGATGGATGTAGATTTTGATAAGGAAACGATGGCAGAAGAAATTGGGCAAAGGTTAGCCGTGTAGGGAGAAATTGTGATTTTAATATACACAAAAACCGGCGACATGTTTCCTTTCTGGGCATGACCTAGAAGATGATGTGTCAATATTCCAATCTGCATCTGATGACCATGAGTAGTTCACACGTCAACTAAAGTCAGACAACAACAAGACACATAAAATTATTGCCAAGATGGATTTGAAACAAAGTGATAGTTAAATGATTTCCTTTTTCTTTCCTACTCAAATTGGAAGCACAAATAATGTCCAATTAAAGTGAAATTCGATAGATAGACTAACAGGGACCCAAAGAACTCGAATTTGAAGTCAAATTTGCCTTCTGGAAAGCTATACTAAGAAAAACCCATAACTTGAGGGAAAACATACTTATAACATAGTAATGTATTCATCTATCATTAATCATCTAAATTTCATGTGTGAGTTTCTCATGGATAAACCTATCCATAGGAAAAAATCTAGAAGATTATTTGAACTTAAATCCCTCAATTTGGTAAATCTACACAACTATTCCCAAATTAATATATATTACTACTATTTCTTGTATTAAAGCCTGAAATAATTATGTTATTGGCTAAAATTCTTACATTTGAAGATTATTAACATCCTAATTCAAACCAAAATAAGAAGAGGGTTCTAAAATAAAGATCATATGGTAAAGGGATAAGAGTAATATATACCTAAGTTTGGGTATGTTAGAAACTCTCCTCCCTTTATAAGCATTTCATCCCCAAAATCTCAAATGTAGAGGGAAAGTGAGTTTGCAGAGTTTCTTTTTTGAGCTCACATGCTGTTTCTTCCAGACCATGATACTTCCATAAAACCTTTACTAGTTTGATTTCATTGTGCTTTAATTGTTTAACTCGAGAGTCAAGGATCTTTACATTATACGCCTAGTAGGTCAGCCCTACACAAATCTCTATAGGTTATATAGATAGAACATGGGATGTGTCTTTTACATATTTCTTTTGTACAAACAAATGAAAAACATCATGGATCTTATCACAAGTAGGGGGTAACGCCAAAGGATAAGCATACTCTCCAATCTTATCAAGAACTTCAAATGGTCCCACATAGCAAGCACTAAGCTTTCTCTTCACCTTATATCTTGAAATGGACCGAATCAGATTTATTTTCAAGAAAACATAATCACCAACCATAAATTTCACATCTAACCTCCTTTTATCAGCATACATCCTTTGTCGATCCTGAGCTTCCTTCATATGTTTCTTTATCAAACAAATCTTATCTCTCATTTACTGAATGTCATCACTCTTAACCAGAGTATGCTCACCCACATCAACCCAGTGCAAGGGGGAATGATAAGGTCTACCACAAAAAGCTTCAAAAGGTAGCATACCTCTGCTCACATAGTAACTATTATTGTAAGAGAACTCAGTCAATAGGGGATATTTGTCCCAAACACCTCCCCATACCAGAAAACAAGCTTGTAAGAGATCTTCTAGAATTTGAACTGTCCTCTCAGACCAACCATCAGTCTGAGGGTAGTAAGATGTACTAAATCATAAATCTGATCCCATCTCTTCTTGACTCTACCTCCATAAGTGGGAACTAAACTTAGGGTCTCTATTAGACACAATAGATTTCAAAATGCCATGCAAACAAACTATCCAATCTACATATATTTGTGCCATGTCTGGAACCTTAATGTAGTCTTTAAGGTAGGAAATGATAAGACTTAGTAAGTCAATCTACCACAACCCAACCTGCATCAAAAGCACTTCTAGATTTTGGAAATCCAGTAATGAAATTCACTGTAATAGTTTCCCACTTTCATTCTGGTTTGTCAAGGGGATGAAAAAGTCCACTGGATCTTTGATGTTCAATCTTTACTTTCTAACAGGTCAAGCATTTTGCAAAAAAGGTATCAATGTCCTTCTTCATATTTCTCCACCAGAAACTTCTTCGCAAATCCTTGTACATCTTGGTGGTGCCAGGGTGAATGATATATTTCAATCCATGAGCCTCATTCAGCACCTTCTATTTCAGATAATCCATGTATGGTATCCATAATTGATGTTGGACACCATCAACATCGATGGAGCATTCTGATTGTGGTTTTTCAGTGAAGGGATTCACATCACTAAGGTCAGGACTAGTCCATTGAGCTAAAATAACCTCAGAGATCCAAGATCGAATGACTGATACTAGCCATGTTCACACACATATTATCTACAAGAACATCATCCATGTCATCATTTATCTTAGGTATCCATCTAGAAACATGATCCATACTTCTCCACACCAAACAATGTAGATATGTGCAAACATTATCCTTCTAACAACTAAGGGCATCTGTGACTACATTTGCTTTTCCAGGGAATCATAATCCTTCAAATAATCCATCTAGTGCCTTTGTCTCGTATTCAAGTCCTTTTGTGTCATAATATAGAGAAGACTCTTATGTTAAAAGAAAAACCTTGAACTGCATTCTGTATAGGTATTGCCTCCAAATCTTAAGAGCAAGGACAATAATTACATGCTCAAAGTCATGGGAATGCTCATTTTCTTCATTTATCTTCAACTAGTGGGAGGCATCTCATTCTTCCTACATAATAAAACAACCTAAGCCTTGTCTAGATGCATCAATGTAGATAACATAGGGCTTTCCTTTGACAGGTAATGTTATAACCCCAATTTTTCTTATATTTAAATAAATTAAAATACAATTATGCAAGTGAAAGAGACTTAAATGGAAGTTTGTATGTTTTGTTTTTAAAGAATGGATTCCTTTGCAAATTTCCCTTGAATGCATGATTTTTGTTTTATACTATTTTAATAAACCAATGATGGATAAAAAGGAAAAAGGATTAAAGAAAATCCCATAATAAGTAAAAGGAAAAAAGAAATAGAAGATAATTGTGTCCATATGTGAGAATTGTGTGAATTATCTAGAAAATGACATGGATGACCACTATTGATTAGTTTTTGGCTCCACATGGTTTCTAATAAGTAAAGAAATCAAAATAAATAAAATAGAAAAGAAAGAAAGATAAAAGATGAATTTTAAATGCATAATCTATGCCTTATAAGTAGATTAATTGCATATGAAGAAAAGTCTCTTTTATATTCGAGTTTGAAAAACCACTAGAGGGGGGTGAATAGGGTTTTATAGTTATTTCAATGTAATTTAACTCAAACAACCAACCACAAGAATATTGGACAAGGGGACAAGGATTTAGAGTGGTTCCAACCTTAGCAAATACTAAGGAAGTCAGTCCACTACCCGGTTTCTTACCCAACCGGGATTTTGAAAGAATCAAATTTTATTACCTCACAAGGACTTTACATAAAATTACAATTCTTTCACCAAACCCTTTAGACAGCCTTCACCTAGAAGTAGTTGCACCAACCTTGAAGCAGACTTCTTGAAGTAACTTCAAGCTCCCCCTTGAAGTAGCTTTCCTCTTGAAGTAGCTTCCCGTTGCAACAACCTTCTTGAAGTAGTCTGAAGTCCACCTTCTCCACCGAGAAGAACCTTCTCCAATCCGCAGCCTCCAACCCTAGGAGTAGCAAGGAGAATACAAAGGATAAAAGGAACAAGAAGGAAAAATAGAAATTACAATACCACTTTGCAGCTCAAGGCTTGATTTCCTATATCAAGCGTTTTGATCTCCTAACCAATGTATATAGAAGTGTAATCGCTGTGGATAGGAGATGCTAGCCTATAGGACACAAAATTGGAGCAAGGAGAAGAATAGCCAATGTAAGTGTTGCTCAATTTCTCAAAACAGATTGACAATTGTAAGTGTAAGCTCAAGTGTATCACAAGTGTAGATTGGTGAGTTTAGGTGTCCTAAGGCATGTCCTATTTATAGAAATGACCTACAAGTGCTTAAGGACGTTCTAGACACTTTCTAGGGGGTTCTTAGTGCTCAACTAGCCGTTATGTGTCCACTAATTTCATTTGCAACGGCTAGTTAATTGACCCTGAAAAGTGCAGACAGAACTCTTCTCGGTCGAAGATTTGTCGACCGAGAGTCCTTCTCGGTCGAAGATTTGTCGACCGAGGGACTTCCTGGAGCAAGTGTTTACAACGTTCATTTCCAACTCCCAACCACCTTGTCTCCTGGGTCTAATGGCTAGTAGGGTCTATTCTTGATCGAAGATTTTTTCGATCGAGAGTTTCTCGGTCAAAGTTTTTGTCGATCGATATTTTCTCGATCGATGATTTGTCGACCGAGAATATTACTGACTCAATGTATTCATTTACTAAGTGTGTGTATCAATGTGCAATTGTGATACTATCTTGGGGAATGGCCTATCTAAGTGTTGTGAGTGGATAGGGAAGATCTAAATGCTTGATTTACATGATATCTAATTACTTGTACATTATATACTTGTACAAGCATTGACATTTGATTACAATCATGAAAATAAAGCGATTTTATCAAATTTTTCTTCCAAGTCTTTGTTATCCACCACCTTATATGCTTGTTCCTGAAATACTCAAATAGCACGTTAAAACCACAAGAATGAAATGTTTGTCATCATCAAAATAAAGAGATTATCATAATCTCCAATTTAGCCAGCAATCTCCCCCTTTTTGAAGATGACAAACATTTCCTAAATATAAAATAAGGAAATATAAATCATATGAGTTTCATACCTGAAGTTTACCTTTTGCAGCTATTCTCGTATTTCCAAGTATGTGCTGGCCGGAAGATTATGAAACTCATTTTGCTTTATGTTATTGAATTTATATTATTTCTCCCCCTTTGTCATTTCAAAAAGATATCCAAGAAAATTTGTATGACATTTATTTCTCCCCCTTAATTGTATGCTATGCTCCCCCTAACTGAGATATTCAGTTTGAAAAATAGGGAATAATATAAATATAGACCATTTATTGTCAAATTTAGCCATAATTTGTTTCTCAATCATTTGCAAAGGATATTAAGCCTTAAAATGATATGAGTTCCTTCTAAGTTCATGGCATATGTGTATTGATTTATCACCCATTTTGCAAGGGGTGTTAAGCCCTGGATATGAGAGTCCTTTAAGCTTATAGTACATGAAAGGTGTCTTTACCCAAAAGCACGGGATGATGAGCCCTTATTTTTTTATAGAATTCCATTAAGAACAAGATATATATCACATTCCTGAAATTTGTAGATTCTTTATTTTCATAACCAAGATTAAAAGTACTAAAGTCATAACACGCTTCTTAATCTTATAATCAAGATAATTTGTGTGAGCTCCCCCTTAATCTTATAGTCAAGATGATTTAAGGATTCTAAAGTCACAATCATTATTAGATCATAAGAAATTGACCTTTTATGAGAGTTATGCATTAAAATTATATTTGTAATATGATAAATGCATTTTGGATCAAGATACTAAGATTAAGTGCAGTAAAATGATGTACAATTAAGCATTGTGTCAAGCTTATTTTAGGTCGACCTTGACTACGACCATAGCGCCCCTTGGTCAATTTTAATTTCAACCAAGAGGCAAATTCTGTAGATTTCATATTTGACCACTCCCTTTTGAAGTATAATTTCTACAGATAGCTTAAATAGATATCAATTTGAAGCACATTAAGTGATATCTATTATGAAGACGTTTTAACAATTTAATATAGGCATCATAATGAAGTTTTTGTCCTTGATTACTGTTTTGTGTTCATTTTGAATGATGTCTCTTAAGCTCTGCTATGGGTGCAAAAATTTCAATTCCTTTAGATTAATCATAGGATTCTTTAGAAGCATGTATCTTTGAAAGCAAGGTTAATGTCTTAAAGTCAAGATTTTGCAAATAACTAGATAAAACATTTATATTCTTGTTCTAAAAGACACTATTTAGCTTGTCATAGAATCACCATTCATTTATTACAAGCCATGCACACAATAATCATTTTCTATTATGTCAATATACATAGAGTTTTAGAGTTATGCAAAAATAACATTTCCAATGATAGCATCATATTTATTTGTAATGAGTTGAATTATGATGATCATTTGAAAACATTGTATACTTATGGTTTGTATATATAGATCAAAGATTATTTTAGACAAACCAATGAAACACAATGATCATGGCACAATAATTATGATAGAAAAGTAGAAGCATGTCCACAGCACAATGATCAAGATAAAAGCATATAACTGCAATGATTATGATCATTTAAACTAAATTTCAATACACGTGGTTCCTATATAGATAGACCAAGAAATACTTTAGGAAAAACCATGTGAATTATGATAAACAGTAATTTCTTTTGATTAAACTAATCATGATTTTCAGTTTTAAACTATTTAGAGGATAAACCAAAATAATCTCATTTAGGTTCGTAGGTTTTCAATTTTAAGACAAGCTATATAATTGATCATGCCTAATAAACTTTTTCAATCAATGAGTAAGGTTTGTTCAAGATTAGTCTTCATATTACACTTTTGCAACATGTTTAAGGATTTCATATTCATAATGTTTATCTTAACTCATGATGTAAAAGATTAATATATCTTGTTTCAAAGATGGTCTCCAAAATTTATTCTTGTTTTGCATGTAAAATTAGTCATTAATAACAAATTGATAGCAAATAGATTAATTGAAAACTTATTCAGCAGATTTATTGCAGACTGAAAATCAGTAACCTGCTCGGTCGGCGATTTCTCGACCGACAGTTCTCTCGGTCGACAGTTTCTCGACCGAGAAAGGTTTTGTACTGTTTCAGAACTATTTTCAGTAATTACTTTCAAGTAAAATCATGGATCGTTTTCAATTTAATTATGCAATTGGAAAACTTAGTTTAGTTGAGATTGAACATATGACTATCAAATTAATATTTAGATCAAATCTCAACTAATTATATTTAAGTATCTATGCTTTGAGAACTCTAATTAAGGCAAAATTTCAAAGATTTGTCTTTGTAGATTTAAAATAATTGTATATTTTCAAGTTAGAAGTTTTAAATATTTGAATTAATTTGTTATCCCATTATGTTAAGTTGAGATAGACATAGAAATATGCAACTAGAGTCCTTGGTCATATCTCAACTTAATTTTGTTCATTTAGTGTGGGGGTTTTGGAATCCATACTAACTTGACACCATTTTTCTTGTAGGGACATGAAAAAGGATAGTGTCCAAGGCGCAAACAGTAATGACAACATATAGAATCAATCTCATATCTCTTTCTATGATTTTGTTGTAGGTTGTTCTTGGGTACATATGTATTTGTGCCTTTAGGTACATACATAGATTGACTCTTTGGCACTTGTGTTCTTCTCCAACTAGGTTTTTGATAAGATTTTCCTTTAGGCTTGTAACCTAGTCCTTTCCTTCCAACTTGATGGTAAGAATCATTTAAGATTTTATCAAGAATGCCATTATTACTTAGAATACTAACTTCTTGTTGCAACTTAGCAATCTCATCCATTCTCTTCTTAATATCTAGCTTTGCTTGATCTAGATTATATGATAAAGAATCTCTTTCTTTCATGATAGTATCATAATCTAGATGTGTACACAGAACAGGTTGTTTTTTAAGATCATTTACTTGAGTTTGCAAATTTAACTTTTCTAGAGAAAGAAGATTGCAATTTGCTTCTATAGATTTTAGCTTAATATCATGACCTTCAATAACCTTTTTGAGATCTTCATTTTCAGATGTAAGAGCAAGAAACTTAGCATGTAACTCATCATTTGCTTTATTAGATTTCTTTAATTTCTTCTTGCACTCAATATATTTATTATGTGTCTCTTCAAGACTAGCAACTAGCTCTTCTTTAGATAAATCAAAAAGGCTTACCTCTTCTTCTTCTTCTTCACTTATTGTAGCAATAAGGCATTCTTTATGCATATCTTCCTTCTTTGACCTCCATGGGCAACCAAGTGTTGTGTGGCTTGTTCCTAAGCACCAACTGCAACTTGTTGAAGATTGGTCCATACTTTTCCTTTGTTTGCGGTTGTAGACACTATCACCCTTCATTCTTCAAGACTCAATTAGAGCTCCTTGAAGCCTGCTCTGATACCAATTGAAAACCACTAGAGGGGGGGTGAATAGGGTTTTATAGTTATTTCAATGTAATTTAACTCAAACAACCAATCACAAGAATATTGGACAAGGGGACAAGGATTTAGAGTGGTTCCAACCTTAGCAAATACTAAGGAAGTCAGTCCACTACCCGGTTGCTTACCCAACCGGGATTTTGAAAGAATCAAATTTTATTACCTCGCAAGGACTTTACATAAAATTACAATTCTTTCACCAAACCCTTTAGACAGCCTTCACCTAAAAGTAGTTGCACCAACCTTGAAGCAGCCTTCTTGAAGTAACTTCAAGCTCCCCCTTGAAGTAGCCTTCCTCTTGAAGTAGCTTCCCATTGCAACAGCCTTCTTGAAGTAGTCTGAAGTCCACCTTCTCCACCGAGAAGAACCTTCTCCAATCCGCAGCCTCCAACCCTAGGAGTAGCAAGGAGAATACAAAGGATAAAAGGAACAAGAAGGAAAAATAGAAATTACAATACCACTTTGCAGCTCAAGGCTTGATTTCCTATATCAAGCGTTTTGATCTCCTAACCAATGTATATAGAAGTGTAATTTTTGTGGATAGGAGATGATAGCCTATAGGACACGAAATTGGAGCAAAGAGAAGAATAGCCAATGCAAGTGTTGCTCAATTTCTCAAAACAGATTGACAATTGTAAGTGTAAGCTCAAGTGTATCACAAGTGTAGATTGGTGAGTTTAGGTGTCCTAAGGCATGTCCTATTTATAGAAATGACCTACAAGTGCTTAAGGACGTTCTAGACACTTTCTAGGGGGTTCTTAGTGCTCAACTAGCCATTATGTGTCCACTAATTTCATTTGCAACGGCTAGTTAATTGACCCTGAAAAGTGCAGACAGAACTCTTCTCGGTCGAAGATTTGTCGACCGAGAGTCCTTCTCGATCGAAGATTTGTCGACCGAGGGACTTCCTGGAGCAAGTGTTTACAATGTTCATTTCCAACTCCCAACCACCTTGTCTGCTGGGTCTAACGGCTAGTAGGGTCTATTCTTGATCGAAGATTTTATCGACCGAGAGTTTCTCGGTCGAAGTTTTTGTTGACCGATATTTTCTCGATCGACGATTTGTCGACCGAGAATATTACTGACTCAATGTATTCATTTACTAAGTGTGTGCATCAATGTGCAATTGTGATACTATCTTGGGGAATGGCCTATCTAAGTGTTGTGAGTGGATAGGGAAGATCTTAATGCTTGATTTACATGATATCTAATTACTTGTACATTATATACTTGTACAAGCATTGACATTTGATTACAATCATGAAAATAAAGCGATTTTATCAAACTGTTCTTCCAAGTCTTTGTTATCCACCACCTTATATTCTTGTTCCTGGAATACTCAAATAGCATGTTAAAACCACAAGAATGAAATGTTTGTCATCATCAAAATAAAGGGATTATCATAATCTCCAATTTATCCAACAAAGTTTTGGTTCTAGTCTTTGCACACGAGTAATTTAATTCATTAGATACTTACCCTTAAAATTTAGGATTCAAAGGGTGCATGGTTTGAGAGATATGGATTTTTGAAAATCCCTAAAGTGAATAGAATATTATTAAAAGTCACAATTCACATTCATATCAGAAATATTTTATCATCCTTTTTAATTGGACAAGCAATTGGGGTCGTTAAATCTCAGATCCAATGATTGCACCTTCATCTCCTACCTTTGGCCAGATTTGGCAATTGACAGACAATATTGTGAGTTTGTGTTGCTTCCTCCTCCCTCCTCGATGCACAAACGAGTGTGAAAGTCATCCCAATGGATTCAAGAGACCAAATTGAATTGGATGACCGACCTAAATCTCACATCCAAATTTGAATGGATCTAGAGTAGTCGGACTCATAGATTTATAACCCAACACTCAGGCCTACACAACTATTATACGGGGTCTAATGTAGGTCGGGTTGAACCACAAGGATAAGGTTGGTAAATTCTAAGAACCTAGAGCCTTAGACTCAGATACACCAAACAAAAAGGTAGAGCAAGATGGTGTTCCCTAGGTAATAGTGCTACTCCAAAAAAATTAATAATAATCAAAAGCAAGAAAATAAAGCAAGAGAACAAAAATAAAACAAGAAAGACATAACCAAAATATGGATGGGAACTTGGGTTGGGTTTCAATTACGGAGACCTCTCGCCAACATGAAATACTCACACCCTTTTGTATACCCTCAGAAAGATTACAAGAAATCATAATTTATGTCTACTCTCTCCTTACCCGAGCTTAGGATAGATCAATATTATAAGGTTGTCTCTCTCTCAAGATGACAAACAAACAACTACAAAGCAAACCATATGACCATCAACTTTAGCATTTCAACATTTTCATGCATTCATACTACTCCATAACACTTAGATAAGGTTAGTACTACTCTTTCGAGGCACCAACAATCAAACATCACAAGATGGTAGCTAAGCATACAAGTGAAGCATTCAAGAACAAGAGTATGGAGATAAACGTTGCTAAGGATATATATATTCAAAAAAGATGCAAGTACATACATGTTGGAAGGGCCTTAGTGGCTACTCCCAACCCAATTTAGGTGTTTAGCCACACATGTTAACAGGTAGAATAACAGAGTTACAAATGTAAGGATACATCAACAATAACAAAGAGGGGAAGATACAAAATGGGTAATATAATAGATCTGAAGAAAGAAAGAGTCAACACACCAATGATACTTCTTCAGATCTAAATCTGGTATGGATGTGGAAGATGGAAACTCCTTCTCTTAAAGAAGAGGATGGCAGACCTTCTCTCTCCTCCAACTTTCTTCTTTGGAGATCCAAGGCCTTGGGAGATGGTAGAGGATGACTCTAGATTTTGGCAGCACTTCTTTCCCTTGATGATATGATGCCCCGGGTGCATGGAGTCAAGGGCCTATTTATAGGTACAGCCACTGACTTAACCTTTTTTCATGGTCACGACGCATGTCTCGACCGCGGACATCATCCCAGTTACGGTGAGGAAGTATTGTCACAACTATGTCTTTAGCAGAGGTTGAAATGGGTGTTGCGGTCATGACACGTCCTTGGTCGCGACACATGCCACAGTTTCTTCTTCATCCCCAGTCACTATGTATGTCTCTATGGTGGCATCTTTGCCTTCCTTCATCGCGGTCACGATGGGTCATCTTGTTCATGACCATGGTGTGAGCTTTTCACACCCGTTTATAACTCCTTCAATGTCATGGTCGTGATTAGACCTTGTCGGTCTTAGTTTCTATCCTGGGTAAGACATCTTTGGGCTATTGTCACAGTCGCGATGTGATGTGAGTCTACATGGAGTGGGGAGGGGTATCAAATCCAAATTCTGTCCAAAAATACTCAAATAAATGAAAATTTCCATTAAAAAGTAGTGCTACAACATGAATAAAGCATGTACAGAATGTTCACAAAATGTGATGTTATCAAGTCCCCCAAACTTAGAACTTAGCTTGTCCTCTAGCTAATAGATAGGATTATATCATCGAGAGATGATCTATGGATAATGTTTTTCTTTTTGACAGACCCTCCATTATAGAGTTATCTCATCCTTACAGCAAAACCATCGTGACATGCTTGGCTCGAATCCTGAGATTCTATTTCCTTCCTTTTGTATTTAGAGTTGCATGACCTGGTACCTTTTCCAATGCCTTTTTGTAATAAAAGATTCTCTCTCTTGATGACCTCCCTGCCATAGGTTGCTGGTTGTACTTGTACATCGTTCCCGCAAGGGGTAGATTTCACACCCTACCTTTATTTTCGTTGTTCCTATGCTATTGTGCTTAGGTAGGTTTCAGGGTTTGAGTGTTTTCCTACATTCCTCGATATCCCTCACCCATAGGATGTCGTAAAGACAGTGTTTCCCAATGGGTCCTGATGTAATGTCAGGTGGTTGTGCGAGGGTTGATTTGGAGTGAATGTGGGCATACTTGGTTTCAGGATTCCACTTACGGGCACTACATATCTGCATTCATGAGTGCAACAATACACCGACCGTTTGGGATCCTTCTACATCTTTTTAGGCACAACTCTCGTGATTTTTTTTCTTTGTTTTTGTCTTTTCATTTTTTTACTCTCAATCTTGGGAAAGGGATTTGGATGGATTTCTGGGCGGCCAAGCTCTTTTCATCCCAAAATAGGGATAAATAAAATTGGAAGGGGCAGTTGTTCCCTTCTTATGGGAGGTGTAGACTTTCTAGCTAGAACCGTCAAGCTAGGGCGATTGGTCGGGAGTGTGACTGGTAAAGTCCTCTAGTATCTAGGGGTTCTATAAATTTAAGATTGATCCATACATGATGTTTTGTTTTAATAATGAGATAATAATGTATTGTTGTGTCTCTTATTTGTACTTTTATGTGTATTAGCAACCCATTTTCACCTCTCTAGAAATTATTATTCTACAAAATATAGAAAGAGGGAAAATAAGTCTAAGTAAATGGGAAGTTAAATCTCAAAGGGAAAAGCAAAAATTGTGAACTATAGCAAAAGTTTGTTTAAAATTGTTCAGAATTTTCAAAATTGTTTCAATCATCTCCTATACTTGCATAGGGTGAGAGTAAGAAGATGTACATATGGAAATTAAACTTAAGTGACAAAATTGTACCATTCATGCCTGTTTATATATCCTCCCCCTAACTTATCATTCACTCCATCTCAGAGTGTCAAAAATAGAGTTGTAGGTATAAATAGGCTTACTTTATTGTTGTTGGCCTTCAGTGATTGCCCATTTTTATTCCAGGAGCATGTTGGCATATATTCCATGGAGTATGTGGTATTGTTCATGTTTCATGCTCTCAACCTTCATATTCATCATTGTGAGGGTTGTCATCCAATCTATGCAATAAAATCTACAGTCTTTGGATAGTGGTACTTGTTGTGGGCTTCTATGGCAGAACTGTGTCTTTCTGAAGTCTTTGCCCTCTGTGAGCTTGTACCCCTTACCTTGGTTTCTAATCATATCGATGATTTCTTCAATGCATGTAACTGATTTTTCTTTTGTAGGTGTCTTCACAGTAATCATATTGGTGTGTTTATTCAATGCAAAGGCTGAATCTAAGGTGTTATATAGAACCATAATCCTTGCTATAATATTGACTACTAGAAGAGTCAAATGGTTATCATGCAGGATGGGTAGGAATATATAGTCAGGAAGAGATGTTGTCAGATGTTGCAGCAAGTGTTCTTTTTCACCTGACTTTCTATATTTCAGAATGTCATCGTCGAGCAGAAAATATACCATGTGTACATTTGTCATGTTGTCACCCAGCAGTGATTGGTAGGCAGACATAATGTTTACTGAAAAATACCCTCCTACTTACAAAGTATTATAGAGGTCATCCTTTAACACACAGATGACATCTCTTTTAAAGATTACTTCCCCCATAGTATCACCTTCGTTTAGGCATTTCATTATCAGTTGTAATGATTCTAATTATAGATTTTCACAACCCCATCTATAAAAGTTCTGGAAGGTAGGTACTATCTCTCATGTTGGCCCATCGAGCTTTAATTCTGGCATATCACCTTGGCATGTTCTTCTTAATCTTTTTCTACTATTGGGGTGACTACTTGCCTGTCTGTAGTTTGAGGTTGTTCTTTATCTTGAGTGGTGTTTGTCACCCATCCTTCTTTCCAAGCAGTTGCCTTAGCTAGCTCATCCAAATCGGTGACGTTCTCGTCATGTCTTGTTTTCAGGTGGGGGAATCTAGAGTGAAGTCTATGTTGTATCACACCTGAGGGCATCACACGGTCATTGAAGAAATGAAAATTATACATTACTTCTATAGTGTAGATACCATGTAGCCCATGCAGATCTTCATTGTAGAGGTCTTCTAGTGGAATTCCTTTATTGATGGCTTCCATCATTCTTAGGACGATGAAAGCACAATCTCATGTTCTTGCCTCTTCTTGAGGCACCTTCTTACAGATAGCAAATTGTTTCTAGATGACTTGCTATCGTTCTCTTACTTTCTGGATTGCATGTTGCAGACACAGTGGTACCTTCAGGACGTCCCTAGCTTCCTTATCTTCATAGACCAGGGACATGTTGTCTAGTTCATCGACACAACAATTGTATTTTGTGGTGTGGTGCTCATAAATATTTACCACGATTAGGGACTAGTGCTTGACGGTTCTTATAGACAAAGTCACAAATATGGTCTCTGCCCTATCCACAGCTTATTGCAGCTCTTTGCCCCGCCAAGTGACATGTACCATTGAACACCGGTTGCACCTTGTTAGTGTGGAGGAACTCTTCTAACAGTGTAGCACAGAACACTTTAAACAGTCTCTTTTAAACACATGCTCTCTTCAGATTACTTCCCTTAAAGTTTGCCCTAGTCAGAGACCATCCTTTATTATGATACAGAACGTATGTACTTGGAGGGTTATCATTTAGCACATCTTCTAGGACATGGACATTCATGCATGTTATCCAAGAAGGTGAGGCCATGCCCATGCCTTCCATCTTACATTAGAGAGGTGGAGGTGCATCCAACTATGGCTATTTAGTAGTTTCTTGTCACTCTCTAGTTGGTTCGTTGATGAAAAATGAAGCAAGGCCACTTTCATCATCTTTTGGCGTTCCTTATCCTGCCACTTTAATAGGAGAAGGCAGGAAAGTAGGGGTCTGGGCTAGCTTTTAAGTAGTCTTGTTCACCTGTGGCGCTGCATGCATTTTGTTGGCAGTGGTAATTTTTTGATAGATTCTTCTAGGAGCATGTTATTTTTGATGGAGACTCGAGGACTTCTTCGTTTAGTGCAACTAAATTTGTAGCCATTTCGTCATCATATATGGCATCATTGTGTTTGTTGTGTGTTGGTTCCTCAAGGTAGGTGTCCCAAATATCCATGGAAATGTTCATTTCATCTAGGATTATATTTATATTGTTTATCTCTCCAGTCATAACTTCTCAAAAGTGTTGGTCTCCACCCCAACGACACATTTTGTCTGAATGCTCTTCAATGAACACCTTGTCTTCTGTTAGGCAGGAGTTTAGATTGAACTCATGTACATATGTGTTCTCTTTCTTACAACCAGAACCTTGTTTTTCTTCATGTGGAGGTGGTTCTTCTTTTGCGGTTCACTCTTCCATCTGTGTGGGCTTTGCATTTATGCTTTCATCCTTGGGTGCTACGGTTGCACCGGCTCCACCTACATCATCGTCTTCGTCTTCAAGATTTGAGGGGTTTGAGGAAGCTTGAAATTGTGAGGGGCTTGCCATACGCCTGGCCCTCTATTAGTTTTTCTAATCTTCTAGATCTTGGCGTTCAACATCCATCTCTTTACATTCTTCCTCTAGGAATCTGTGTTCTTGTTGTATATCTTGCATTGCCTCTTCATAGCCCTTACACAATATTTCTTTGTCAGCTCGTATGCTGTCCCTCTCTTTTATGAGGTCCACAATTTCTTATGAGATGAACTTAATAACCCCCATCATCATCGTATGGCGGTTGATCACCTCTTGCATGAAAAAAGGAAGTGACTCAGTCCTTACGTGGAAGCTTTGTACCTGTGTAGTTAGCACATCTAGATAAGTATTCACATGAGAATTGTTTGTAGAAAAACTTTGCACCTACACCCACATGGTGTCAAATCGATGTCCTAGGACATCACCAAACTTCGATGGTTATTATCATTCATATGTTGATGTTGTTCCTACCTCTGGCTCAGGGGCCTTTTTTGGTCATCTTTCGGGCAATTCCAACATAGGTTCTTCATGTACGTCAGGGTGATGGGCTTGTTCCGCTTCCTTGATGGTCTTAAGTTCTATTCATGTTGTAGTCATTTTAGTGGCAGTGGGGGAGAAGGTGGTGCATTGAAGAACCCTTCATCATAGTCATCGGGTTCTCCCTCCAAGTGCGGGGGCTTGGCAGTTTCTTTTCTCCTTGAGGGTTGAGGTTTTTCCGTATTTACTTGATGTGGTCGGGTTGCCAATTTCTATCTCTTTTCTGGCTTCCTATATTCTAGTTGCAACACTTGTTTGGATTCTGGTGCTGCCTCGACTGATGGCTCAGCATCTGCACCTCTTCTGACAGTCCTAGAGTACATTTTGTCAATTTCTTCTTCAGTAGGGCACAATTTGTGGGCATCATAGTGCGCCATCTCCAGGAGGGGGAGTAGCAACTTTGAATAAGACTACTTGTAGAAGAGTTTAATCTTCTATTGTACTATAATGCCAGGGGTTATGAAGTACTTAATATCTAGCTTTGTGTACCCCCTCTATTTCTTCATATCTTCTCAGCTGCTCATGCACATGAAGTAGGAGGCAATTTGAGTTATTTGCCCTCCCATGCATAGGTATTTTATCTTTTTGGTATCCTACCCTACATCTATTGCTAGTTTCTCTATCAAGAGGCTTCCTATATCGACCGACCTCTTATTTAACATTGTCCGTATCAGGAATAGCTCACCTTTGGACACTCCCCCTGTCTCCTATCTTGTAAAGATTTGGCAGTTATTTTTTGGATTACTCTAATGAAGCATGAGGAGATTTGTGTCACCTTTGAGTTCTTTGGGCTGTGAGAAGGTTCTCCTGATAGTTGTTCTCACATCTTGTGGCTGCTATACCCAATGGTGTCTTGGTTCCCTGGGCTATCGAGTAGGCCTTTGCTTCTTCATCTTTAACAGTGAAGATTTGGTTCAAGATTGCCTTTGTCATGTAGTGCTCTGTCCTAACCATTCTTATATATATCTTAAAGTCTCCTCCAACTTATTTCCTTTCTTTGTCATCAATAGTTACTACTTCAATAGAATATATGAACTCAGTCATGATTTTATTAGAGAGATAGCCATTACGGAGCCAAATCGGTGTAGGTTTGCTCCTCTAAGGAAATCCATTACCCTGTCATGGATGTTGAGCTTCTTGAAGTCTTCGGTGTCAATATATCTTATTGGTATGAACACATTTCTTGTCATGATCATCTCATAGAAGGACTTGTGCACCAGATCTTGTGGTACAAAAGTTGTTCATACCCATGTTATTTCACCCCTTGCACTTGTTTCTTCCTTTCCTACCACCCTTGACTCAGCCTCTTGTCTTGGGGCCACCGAGCTATTGTTCACTACTTTCCTCAACCCTTTAGCTTTAACTTCTCCTAGTGTGGTGGTCGTTCTATTTCTTTTTGCTTGGGCTCATCTTCTTCAGGTATGTACTTCAAGGACTATGTCTCTGCCATTCCCTTAGATTCTTCAGACTCATCTAGTGTCTTATGGTCAAGGATATACCCATATTTCTTCTTCAGCAGCTCCAGCTTGAGTTTCCTTACAACCAACAGATTCTGGTGATCACTTAGTGCCTTGTTGATTTTCTCCAAGATTTCTTTGGCCCCTTTTAGAGAAGTTTCCTTCTTCATCAAGGAGTCTTCTCTAGAGGTTGACATTCAAAAATTTTAGCGATAGGGGTTCGTCAGAGATGTTATGGTCAATATTGTTCATGACATTATTAGTTATCTATTAGAGTTTGTTTTTAGTCTCATAGTGCTAGTCCAGATAGAGGTTTTCATAAGTAACTATGAGAACCAAAATGCGTGTAAAGAAGGTCTCATATATAGTTGAAAAGGCTTGGTCATCGTGACCGCGATGAGTGTCGCAACAAAGACAGATAAGAAATCCAAAGGGGGATATGTCACGACTGCGACCATTGTAGTGGTTGTCGCAACCGCGATGCATTCTCAGGACCAGTGAACTGAGGATGTGAGCGATCAAGGGTGGAAACTAGGGCGAACGTCACGGTCACGACAACTGTCATGGCCATGGAGGGTAAGAAAGCACAAAAAGGAAAAACGATGTTAGCTGCAGTCAAGACTATTGTCTCAACTGAGGATCGTTGTGATTGTGACGCTAGGTGAATGGCAAAGAGGTAAAGAAGATGGGATAGACATAGATGTCGGGATGTCGGTGAATTGTAAAGGCTCCTTCATGACTGCGATAGTGACCGTGGCTGGTGTGTGACCATGATGGGTCAGGTTTAGGGTTTTGGGAAAGACGACGATCATCACGTCAAAAAGAAATGGGAGGGAAAAGTGTGATTCAATAAAAGAGGAAGTAAACTGGAAGAGTGAAAAGACCATTGTACCTTCCCAGAGTTGAGAAGGGGAAAGAACGGGAGGTCAAAAGTGAACTGATGAAGGCGGCAATGGAACCGCGACGGAGATTCCCTGGTGCTTTAGTCCTCAATGAATGGCATATGACGCCTTTGTCTCATCATGACTACTTGGTTCCCTCATGCTAGAGTTCTTCAGATTCTAGATGGTGTGCGCAAGAGAGAGAAAACAAGAAAGCACTATTGCTAGAGCATCCCTCTTTTATATTCAAAAGGTGTTGCTACCACGATGGTCATCACGACTGTAGAAGAGGTTGTGGTCATGATGAAAAATTGGGCAAAATAGTGATTGTGACTGAGATGTGCATCTCGACCGTGACACACTAAAGGTGTTTTGAATGATACATGGATTTTAAGAATAGACTTTCAGGTTTTAAGCTAATCAAATTCATTGTTCTTCATTAAAATCCATATGAAGACATATCAAACTACATTCTCCATTTACTTTAGAGGAAAACAAAATATGTAGAGAGAGAAAATTCAAAGATAAGTATGTACATAATTTTAAACTAGAAACAGAAGATAAGTCAAGCTTGCAGTACGAAAGAAAGAAGTAAATGCTTGGGTTTCCTCCCAATAAGTGCTAGTTTAAAATCTTTAGCTTGACTCTCCCATCCTATTCTCATCCTCCTTTGGCTTGATTTGGTGAGTTCTCACGTATTTCATCTGTTGCTGGAGTGGGTTTCTCCAAACATAGTTCTGACCATCTTACAAAGGCCCCATCTTCATAGTGTCCTTTTATCATGTGTCCATTCACCTTGAATGTGCCTGTCTTATTGCTTGTGATTTCCATCATTCCTGATGGATAGATCTTCAGCAAAGAAAAAGGTTCAGACTATCTAGTTCTTAGCTTCCCAAGAAATAACATGATACTAGAGTTAAACAAAAGAACCTTGTCTCCCTCATGCACATCTTTGTTTTTCAGGTGGGCATAATGCCACACCTCAATTCTTTGCTTATAGATTCATGCATTCTAGTAAGCATGCAGCCTCAACTCTTCAAGTTCTTGGAGTTGGAGAAATCTTTTCTTGCATGCTTTGTCTAGATCCATGTTTAGAAATTTGATAGCCCAAAGGGCTTTGTGCTCTAATTCAATAGGGATATGGTAGGACTTCTTGTAAATTATTTTGTAGGGCGTTGTGCCTATTGGTGTTTTGTATGCCATGTTGTAAGCCCATAATGCATCATCAAGTTTCATGAACCAATCCTTCCTTGTACGGCATACGGTCTTCTCTAGGATCTGCTTGATTTGCATGTAGATACTTCTACTTGTCCTGACATTTATGGATGGCAGGATGTTTCCACTTTGTGCTTTACTCCTTAATTTTTCAATAGAGCTTCAAATTGTTTTTCCTCAAAGTGGGATCCTCTGTCACTTATGATGGTGCGTGGTGCCCCAAATTGTGGAAAGATAGTTTTCTCGAATAGCTTGATCACAGCCTTCGAGTCACAAGTTTGGGTAGCAACAACCTCTACCCACCATGAGACATAATATACAACAACAAAAATATATTGGTTTCCTCTTGACGATGGGAATGGTCCCATATAATCAATCCCCCATACATCAAAAATTTCCACTTCTACCCAATCTTCCATGGGCATCTAATTCTTTCTACTTATATTTCCTATGAGTTGGGATTCTTTACAAGTCTTTACAAATGACATAGCATCTCTAAAGAGTGTCAGCCAATAGAATCATGACTGTAGAACCTTTGAAGTGGTCCTTTCTCCTCCATGGTGACCTCTATAAGGTGAGGAATGGCATTCCTCAAGGATTTGAAGTACTTGTTCTTCTAGCATACAACGATGATATAAATTTTCAGAGCATCTTTTGTACAAGAGAGGGTTATCCCAATAGTAATTTTTAGATAGGAGAATGAATTCTTCTTCTAATTATAAGTGATCTTGGGTGGCAGTTGCCCACAGGCTAGATAGTTACAAATGTCAGCAAACCAAGGTATAATTGGTTCAACTGACTATGCCATTAACAGAGCTTCATTAGTGTAGTTGTCATTCACTGGTAACTAGTTTTCTCCATTGAAAACTATCCTAGACATGTGGTATGCTACCACATTCTCAATTCCTTTCTTATCAATAATCTCATGCTCGAATTCTTGTAGTAGTAAGGCCCATCACAGCAGCCTCGGCTTCGTGTCCTTTTTCTGCATAAGGTATTTTATAGCCCCACAGTGTATACTTTTACTTTTGATCCTACTAAGTCTGACTTGAACTTATCAAAGTCAAAGACTATCTGTAGCATTTCTTTCTTCATTTTGGTATAATTCAATTGATCTTCATCCACAATTTGACTTGAATAGCAAATCACATGGCACTTTTTGTCCTTCTATTATCCCAGAAGAACTCTGATAGCAAAGTCACTTGCATCACACATAATTTTGAAGGGTAGCTCCCAATCTGGAGCTTGTAGAATTGAGGATGTTGTCAAGGCCTCCTTGAGGGTTTTGATGGCTTATTAACATTCATTAGTGAACTCGAATTCAGAATCTTTACCTAGGAGGTTTGATAGGAGCTTAGCGATCTTCAAAAATTCTTTTATGAACACCTATACTTTCCTACATGTCCTAAGATACTCCTTACTCCCGTGACAGACTTAGGTGGTGGAATATTTAATATAGTCTCAACCTTATTTAGATCAACCTCTATTTCATTCTTGGAGATCTTATGCCCTAAGACAATGTCGTGTTGCACCATAAAATGACATTTTTCCCAATTCAGAACTAGGTTTTTTCCTTGCAACGTTGTAAGATTAGGGATAGATTTTTTAGATACTCATCAAAGTCTGTCCCATATACATATAAGTCATCCATGAATACTTCCACTATATCTTCTAGAAAATCTAAAAACATAGAGATCATGTAGCGTTGGAAGGTTGCAGGTGCATTGCATAGCCCAAATGGCATTCTTCTGAAGGCATACGTGCCATAGATGTAGGTAAAGGTTCTCTTCTCCTGATCATTTAGATGAATTAGTACTTGATAGAATCTTGAATATCCATCTAGAAAACATAAGTAATCATGATGCGTTAATCTTTCTAGGACTTGATCAATAAAGAGTAGGGGGAATGGTCTTTTCTTGTAACAACATTCAATTTCTGATAGTCGATGCACATACGCCAACCTGTTACAGTTTGCAATGCTACCTCGTCTTCATCCTCACCTCTTATATCAGTCATTCCACCTTTCTTGGGTACTACATGAATAGGGATTACCCAATTGCTGTCACTTATAGGGTATATGACCCCGACATCTCACAGCTTAATAACTTCTTTCATCACAACTTCCTTTAGCATTTGATTCAACTACCTTTGCAACTGAGCTAGAGGTTTGGTTGTTTCATCAAGGTTGATTATGTGCATACATTAGGCAAGACTAAGGCTTCTTATGCCCTAAAGAGAATACCCTATGTCTTTTCTATGCAAATTGAATTCCTTTAGCAATTTTTCTATATGTTCATCTGTCAGGTTTGTGTTAACTATCACAGGGTTCCTCTCCTTGTCGTCAAGGAATGCATACTTCAACCCTTCAGGAAGAGGTTTTAGCTCTGAATTTGGTATTAGTGCTCTCTTCTCTTTAGGGGTTTGTTCGAGCGACGCATACTTCATAGTTTCTATTGTTCTTTCTTCATCACTGAGGTCCTCCTTCTCAGGTTGATTCAAGTAATCCAAAATTTCAACTACTTCAAGATCTTCCAGATAGGGGTCAGGGTTGTTTAAGGCTCACTTGAGTGGATTAACAATGGCCTTATCCTCTTGCACTTCTTCACAATATTGGTTATAGTTATACATGTAGTAAGATGACTTAAATAGAGAGGGTTCCCTCATAGCGTCTTGTACTCAAAAATCAATGTGAACATTACCAACACGCTGGTAGTGCGTCGCTTAGCACTTACAATCACTAAGATGGTTAATCCTAGAGTTTAAACCTTTTTTTTACTTCCGGTTTTAAGCGTAGTATAGAAGGGTCGATCCCACAGGAAAACTTTTTAAGATTGTTTCTTTTTATCCCAATTGTTTTGAAGAACTATTTTATTAATTTTTTTTTTGTATTTTTAGATTTGGAATGGAAGGTAAAAGTTGAGTTTGGGGTTGGAGATTAACACTAAGGAATGAAATGCAAGAATGAAAATGTACTTACAAGAATAAAAATGCACAAGGAAATTTTAAGATTATTGTTAGCACAAGAAAAACTATATGAACGAAAAGACTAGGAATTAAAAGAAAGCCAAGGTATGTGGTGATTAAATCAAGAGATGTAGATCAAGGCGTTAGGGGTTTTCAACACCTTATTCAAGGCAAAATAAACTAATCCTTAAAAACGACGGGTTCGATGAAGGTAAGTGAATTAAAAAATCCACTAAAGATAGACTCCACATGAGCCCATTGGTCCTAGTGCTCATGCTTCTTAATTCATCATCCTAAAAGAAGAAGATCCACGGTCGTTTCAAAACTCCAATGTGATTGGGTTTGTTGTTCTAAATCCGAACTTCCACGGTCATATCCATTCGGATTAACTTTTGATCAAATCAATTAATTACTTTGATAGATCAATTAGTTATCAAACCCAAAAGCCATCTAGAATCATTTTTAGGAAAATTTGATAAAGCCATGGCTAAGGGGTTATTCCCCTTGCCTCGATAGAAAACTACTCACTCATGGAGAGGGGGGAGACGGAGGAAGAAATTACTGAAGTCATAGTCTAGTCCAAAATCAGGAGGTTAATCCTTATGCTAGAGATAATAAATGGCTTAGTTCTTAGTTCCTTTCTCCAGAATTAAAGAACGGAGAAAAGAAGATTAAGACTGAAGTGGAATGAAGAGACAAGAACAAAGAATGAAAGAACAATGCTTGAAATAAAATCTACTTTATTACAGAATAAGAAGATGATTACAAGAATAAAAGCTTCAGAATCCCTATACAAAGAGAAATCCAAGATGCCTTGAGGAGGAGGAAGTGCCCCTCCTTTTATAGGAGGGGAAGGAGGCACTTTTACAATTAGGTTGAGGGGTTTTTGAGGCTGGCGGCTGAGATTTTGCTATCTGCACGCCGCCAACCGACCGGTTCAGGAACAAACCGATCGGTTGGAAGATGCTGGAGTGCGGCAGCCAATCGATCGGCTGCCAACCCTAATTAGGGTGGCGGCGCAGTTGAAACCGCTCGGTGTCATTTCTTCTCATCAATAGGGCATCAGTTGCGCATTTGGTTTAGGAATCGGGCGATCTCGTCCAGTCATCTGGTGAGAGTAATGATCAACGCTTGAAGGTGAATCCAGCGTTTCAATTTGTCAGACGATCGGGTCGATGAGGTGAGACGATCGGTAGATAATACCAGTCGATCGGCTCAGGTCCTGAAACTACAATAAAATGCACATGATTGTCAGATTTGTGATAAAAATGAGAAAATATCAATTTGTGCAATTTCAAGAGATGAATGGAGTATTTCTATGTGACAAGCTTAATAATTTGCAGAAAATATGTGCTGAAATAGCACACATCAAAATACCATGGACTTAAAGTTTTGCTTGTCCTCAAGCAATTGAAAAATCAAAATGATTCAAAAATTTTGGAATAACAAGTTCATCCTCCCAAGATTAGCAATTCTTCTATCCTTTTCATGGCAAAGCGACCCATCTCCTAGAACCACAAATTCCAAGCACTATGTTTCTCAAGAAAACATTTTTCATAACTTAATTTTTTTTAACTTATACTTTGTAAAGATAGTCTTGATCTAACTTGCACTTCGACACTCTTTTTTTTCATTGGGTTGATTGTTGCACGGGAATAGAGAATTTGAGTTGTGATGGAAAAATCCCTCCTCTATTCGACTTGGGATATAATTTTTTCATGGACTTGTGATTACATTGACCACAATTTTTTTGTGTGCCCTTTTTTTTGCATATTTTGATGGTACGCCCCTTTGTGGGGCATGGAAGAAGGGCATGCTACCCCTGACTTAGGGTTTGGCGTGCGATTTATTTTTCCCATGCAATAAAAAACCTTTTTTTTCTTTTTTTTTTGAGTAATTTTTGTTGCATAAGATAGAAGAGACGTGTAGCTACATTATATAAGAGTAAAAAAGAATAAGTTAATCTAATGCTAAAATTAAGAAAATCTGCATTTGATTCTATTTGATACTCTAAGGCTTTCCACCGTTTCCAAAAATTGCTATCATGATCATAGGGAACTTGATATTGCAAAGTTTTTTTTTGAAATAAATTTGATAATGCATTTGATTTTTGAAGATAAAGTATGACATTCAGATGATTAGATAAAGGCTTTATGTTTGAAAGTAAACAAAGAAAAACAAATAAAATGTAGAAGGAAATGTTGAAAAGGGAAGATAAAGGGTGGATCATGTACCACCCACCCCCACCCCCGACTTAGAAATTTGCTCGAACCGAGCAAATTCTAAGAGCGAGATGGAGGGAAGAGTCGCTGCGGTGGAGGGTGTTGCTGGTGGGAGGAGTAGTAGTTTGCCCAATAAGGAGAATCAGGGCATGGATAACTTTGTTGTGCTCCATACTCGTCATAGGCTGGTCGACTAGGGGCATAGTGACCGCAATCCACATGCCAAGACTCCTGTGAACACGGCATCAGGTACATGTGATTGAGCTGGTGGCCATGTCGCTGCTACTCTTACTGAATCTCATCCAGCTGAGTCTGGATCTCGTAGAAGCTGTAAGGACCGGATTCGTCATCTGGTCGCCGCCTGGTGCGACGTCTGGAAGGTGGTGGTGGTTGTCCAGTGTCGTCGTCGTGTGCCTCTAAAGAGAGGCTCCTCCTGTGAGGTTGTGGCTTGAGGATGGTGGTTGGATCTGGATGCTCCAGGTAGAATCTCTGGATATGGCCAAGTAAATCAGTCAACTCGTAGACGTAGTTTGTTGCTGCAAACCGTGAATGTAACGGGAGTTGGAGGACCACCTGAGTGTCTTTGAATAAAAGGTAATAAACGCCCTCGGTGCCCATACGGATAAACTGACTATTCTTCAAAAAGTGAGTGTTGATGAGGTGATTTTTGAGCTCAAGCGGAGGAAAGGTGATGTGGGTGTAGCCCAAAAAGATGGCGAGCTGGGTAACATAGTGGCCAATGCGAAAAGAAGAGGAAGTGGCTCGGCTAGCTTGGGTACTAAAATGCTCAATGATAGCATTGCCCCAGTTAAAAGGTTCTTCATGTAAAAGACACCAA
Organism: Alisma plantago-aquatica; assembly: GCA_963693085.1. Taxonomy (NCBI): domain Eukaryota; kingdom Viridiplantae; phylum Streptophyta; class Magnoliopsida; order Alismatales; family Alismataceae; genus Alisma; species Alisma plantago-aquatica. Next base: position 602,422,964 of record OY856411.1, read on the forward strand.
AGAGCATAAAGTTCTACCTCAGTAATTGTGCCCTGAGTACCTTCCCGACTGAAAATGGTGCAAGTCAAAATACGGTGAAGGTAACGGACCACCGGGTTGTGTATGCAGGAGGCCTTGGGCCCACAAGGAAGGCGGGGAAGAAGCCCAGTGATCTCTGCCCAAAACTTATCTCTGTCATAATGGTCTGGGTAGGAGTCATGAGACCGCACCATACATTATTCTAGCTAATAGTCCTCCCTGTCATTGAGGATAAAAGAAGTGATTTGCTTGGCAGATGATTCCAGATTTTCCCCAAAAATCCGGTATTTACAGCTCGAGTTTTTGAAAGAACAGTGTAACCTGTGGAAAGTGCTCAAAAACTCGAGGGTAAGATCACAGTAGATGGAGCTGACATGGTAGGGAAAGATAAGGATTTGGTTTCTGTAGAGAATATTGTCGATGGCGTCGCGAATGCCCAAAGCATCAAGGGTTGTGTCGCACGCCCAACGAGGAAGAGAAACACCAATTGAGAACATATCCTCATAATGTTGGCGGTGTTCAGCACTAGTAAACTGGTCGTAGCTACCCGGAATAGGTGTTATACGGGGTGAACGGGGGGTGGTCGAGTCTGGATCATTGGCTACCTTCTGAGTTCCCTCCATCTCACGGAGAAGCTCATCTGCCTCGTCGATGTCATGAAGCATCTCCTCGACTAACTCGGGAGAAGACTCACCAGTAGGAGAGGGCGTGCGGAAATGGATTAAGGGATGAGAACTGGAACAGCGAGGAGGATCCCTGGAAGAGGATGCAGGGGCCTTGCCTTTGCCCTTGCGAAAGCGGCTGAACATCACTGCTGCAGAGAGAAGCCGGTCAGTTGAGAATGTAAACGATCATCTGGAGAAAACCAACCGATCGTCTGGTAGATGAAATGGGCATTTCGGCTATCTGAGACGGGCGACTGGACACACCAAATGGTCGGATGAGTCTGGATCTGAGCACTCAGTGGATCTGGCTGACGGCCGTCTTGTTGAGGAGTTGGGATGGTGGCGATGTAGGCCATGTCGTTCGTCTGTCAATCCAGACGGGCAGCGGTCCATCCAGGAAGACGGTTGAATTCTAGGTGGGCGGCTGAATCCAGACGGGCGGCGGAACCAGCAACTCTGATTGTGCGGAAAGGCCAGACGGCCGGCTGAGGCGAGACTGGCCAGCCGAAGAGCTGGCTGAAAACCTTAGACATCCGGTTGAGAATCAAGACAGTCGTCTGATGAGCAGGCGGAACTACGACCAGAGAGGTGGCAAGCTCGAGCGATCGAGTGAACAGTGAGGGAGGTGGCTAGGGTAAGCAAGTAGATGGGAGAGTGGTCTTGCATCTGGTGTGTTATATAGAACAATGGATCTACGAGTCGATCAGTTGGACAGCCAGACGATCGGCTGGTCTGCCTTGGGCGCCAAACACAAGAAAGTAAAGGACAGAGGCTGCATTAAAGTTTTGTGGAACGGTCGGCGGTCGAGTCGAGCGTCTGGACATCCAACTGGTCGTTGTTCTTATCGAGTCATTGCAAAATTTCTTGAACCGAGCATCTGGTAAAGGTAACCAATCGGCTCGATAGCAGGAAGAAGAAAAAAAATAGAACGGAAGAGCAAAAACAAGAAAACAAATGAGAAGGGAAGATAGTGTTTGGCTGCCTCCAAACTAGCGCCTGATTTTATGTCATGGCTCGACAAAGATCGGATTAATTGGAATCCGGGGGAGTTGAAGGGTCAGTGAGGTTCAGATCATGCAAGGGTGGAAATTTGGTTGAGTCTGAAGTGAAGTGGTGATATATCTCTTAAGACGGTGCCCGTTGACCTTAAACTCACCCAGAACTTTATCCCATAGGAGAAAGGCACCATGTGGGTAAGCACACTTTACAATGTAGGGGCCATACCGCCTCAACTTGAGTTTTCTAGGAAAAAGTCGTAATCTTGAATTAAAAACTAAAACTTGATCCCCTTCTCTAATATTTTTGCGCTTAATATGAGCATCATGCCACATTTTGGTTCGGTCTTTGTAGATTCTTGCGTTTTCATAGGCACTCATCCTAAGTTCATCAAGCTCATTTATTTGGAGAAAATGTTTCTCTCCAACCATGGAAAGGTCAAAATTTAAAGTTTTGATGGCCCAGCTTGCTTTGTGCTCTAGTTCTATTGGTAAGTGACATGACTTACCGTAGATCAGTCTGAAAGGGTGGTACCAATGGGTGTTTTGTAGGCAGTATGATATGCCCACAGAGCGTCATTGATTTTTAACGCCCAATCTTTCCTAGTGCATCCAACAGTTTTTTCTAAAATTGATTTTATTTGTCTGTTGGATACTTCTACCTTCCCACTGGTATGAGGATGGTAAAGAGTGGTGACTTTGTGATAAACCCCATATTTTTTCAAAAGAGCCTCAAAACGTTTCTCTAAAAAATGGATCCCCCGTCAGAAATGACGGTGTGAGGGGCTCCAAATCTAGGAAAAATGATATCTTTAAAAAGTTTCTTAACAGGTTTAGAGTCACACATTTTAGTGGGTATGGCTTCAACCCACTTTGACACGTAATCAACTGCGACTAAAATGTAAGCAAACCCATAAGAAGAAGGAAATGGGCCCATATAGTCGATTCCCCAGACATCAAAAATCTCTAATTCCTGCCAAGAGGTGAGAGGCATTTGGTCACGCTTGGAGATATTGCTCGTCCTTTGACATTGGTCACATGAGAGAACATAATCATAAGAGTCTTTGAAAATGGTGGGCCAAAAGAATCCACATTGTAGAACTTTTCTAGCTGTTTTTTGGGAACTCATGTGACCACCATAGGGCCCAGAGTGACATTGTTCCAAAATGGGGATGCTTTCTTTGTGGGATACACAACGACGATATAAACCATCAGCACAAAGTCTAAACAGATAAGGTTCTTCCCAATAATAGTTTTTCACATCATGTAAAAATTTAGCTTTAGAGTGTCCTGTATACTCGGGGTGCAATACACCTACAGCTAAATAGTTTACAAAATCAGCAAACCAAGGGAATTGGGAGTCTACCTTAAGCAATTGATCATCGGGTAAGGATTCATTTATGGGATTTTCATCAATGGGGCTATAGCTAAGTCTACTGAGGTGGTCGGCCACGACGTTCTCAGATCCTTTTTTGTCTAGGATTTCTAAATCAAATTCCTGCAATAACAAAATCCATCTGATGAGTCTAGGTTTGGCATCTTTTTTGGTCATGAGGTAGAGAATAGCTGCATGATCAGTGTAAACAACAACCTTTAAACCAACAAGATATGAGTGAAATTTATCGAATGCATAGACAATGGCTAGCATTTCTTTTTCGGTGACTGTGTAATTTTGTTGAGCTTCATCTAAGGTCTTGGATGCATAATAAATGACATGGTGTTTTTTGTCAATTCTTTGTCCTAAAATGGCACCTACAGCAAAATCACTAGCATCGCACATGATTTCAAAGGGTAAGGCCCAGTCAGGAGCATGGATGATAGGAGTGGTGGTGAGAGCCTTTTCAAACATAGAAATCTCTCCATGCATGTCATATCAAAATGGAAAGGCACCTCCTTTTAAAGAAGATTGGTGAGAGGTTTTGTGATTTTGGAAAAATCACGGATGAATCGCCGATAGAAATTGGCATGTCCTAAGAAGGCTCGGATGTCTTTGACTGAGGTTGGGGGAGGCATCTTGGTGATGACCTCAATCTTAGCTTGGTCTACTTCAATGCCCTGGTTTCTCACCTTATGGCCTAGAACAATACCCTCCTTAACCATGAAGTGACACTTCTCCCAATTAAGGACTAAGTGTGATTCAATACATCTATCAAGGACAAGGGAGAGGTTTTGAAGGCAGGAATCAAAACTGTCTCCATAGACAGAGAAATCATCCATGAATACTTCCATGACATTTTCAGTTAACCCTGAAAAAATAGCAGACATACATCTTTGAAAGGTGGTCAGTGCATTGCACAGACCAAAGGGCATTCATCTAAAGGCATATGTACCAAAGGGGCATATGAAAGTGGTTTTCTCTTGATCTTCAGGATGAATGGGAATCTGAAAAAAACCTGAGTAGCCATCTAGATAACAAAAGTATTGTTGATGGGCTAAACATTCAAGAACTTGATTTAGGAAGGGAAGGGGGAAGTGATCTTTTCTAGTTGCTTTGTTGAGCTTCCTATAGTAAATGCACATTCTCCATCCTGTGATTGTGCGAGTGGGAATGAGTTCATTTTTTTCATTCTGAATGATAGTAGTCCCTCCTTTTTTGGGAACAACTTGGACTGGGCTGACCCATGGGGAGTCAGAGATGGAATAGATGATTCCTGTCAAAAGTTTGATCACCTCTAGACGGACTACTTCCTTCATATTTGGGTTGAGTTTTCATTGTGGATCACGAGAAGGTTTGTGGTCTTCTATCATAGGGATTTTGTGGATGTAGATGGATTGATCTATTCCAACTAAGTTTGTCATTGTGTACCCCAAGGCAGCTCTTTTTTTCCTGAGTTCACCCATAAGTTTGGTTTCTTGTTCAAGGGGAAGGGAAGAGTTTATGATGACAGGGCATATTTCTAGCTCATCAAGAAAAACATATTTCAGACCTATGGGGAGAGTCTTCAATTCTGGGGCCTTTGGTGGTTCATGTTTTTCTATGGTGGAGATCATTTTAAGGTCCTCAATCTCAGCACATGGGATTTCCTCAAAGTTATCCAAATGAATCTTGAGTTGATTTGATGGTTCATTGTCAAAATCACATTCGGCAGGGATAGTGAGGGCGATGTGTAGGGGTCATCAACTAATTCCCATTCTTGCCTTAGTTGGGATAATTCATCAATGCAATCCAGGAGGTAAACTTCTTCCTCAAGACTAGGTCCCCTCATTCTCTCAAACACACTGAACTCTAGGGTTTGCTTCCCTAGCCTTAACAAAATGGTACCAGCCTCAACATCAATTAAGGCACGAGCAGTGGCTAAGAAGGGACGTCCGAAAATGAGAGGGTAGTGTAAATCTTCCTTGATATCCATGATCACAAAATCACAAGGGACGTATGCATCATTTCCAACTTTAACTGAAATGTCTTCTATGATTCCCATGGGTTTAGTTGTGGATGAGTCTTCCAGTTGGATGGTCATGGTTGTGGGTAACATGTCATTGAATCCTAGTCTTTTGCAAAGACTATATGGCATGATGGATATACTGGCTCCTAAATCTTCTAGGCCATTTCTACAAGCATTATCACCCAAGTAGCATCCTATTCCAAAAGAATCTGGATCCTTCTGTTTTTTAGGCATCTTACTTAGGATAATGTCTGATGTGGTCCTAGCAAGTTTAACAGTCTCATATTCTTTAGTAACATACTTCCTAGTCAAGAGAGATTTCATGTACTTGGACCAGGCGGGCATGTCTGCCAAAGCATCAAGGACGGGAATGTCGACATGTATTTTTTCATAGCATCCCTAAATTTCATGAAGCGGGCATCAAGTCTTATTTGTTTGAGGCGAGCTTTATAGGGAGTATGGGGTTTGTAGATTGGTTCTTCATCTTCTACTTGAGGGGTTTCGGGGATGGATGGTTTGGGTGTAGCTTCAGGTTCGAAAACTATCATGTCCTCATCCTGGAATTCTAGAGGTGGGTCTAAAGATTTTTCTAGAGGGGGAAGGGTGTGCACTTTTCCCGAATGAGTAGAGACCTTGAGTTGTTCAAGATGTTTGGGGTTGTTTTTAGGCTGCCCTGCAAAAGTCCCAGCAGGAGGTTTTTGTTGGGCAAACAGACGGGCCAACTGTGCGTCAGTTGCCTTTTGATGGGCTTGTATGGCCACGAGGGTTTGTTCTATGTTTGCCAGGATAGGATGACTTGGGGGAGGAGGGGGGCATTTTGAGGCAGTTGGGGAGGTTGAGGTTGGTTTAGATTTTGGGGTGGAAGGTTTAAGTTTTAGAATTGTTGGTAGAGTTGTCAATTTTGGTAATTTCCTTGATTTCCAACATTTCTTTGATTGTTGTATGGGAATCCGGGTGGTGGCCGATTGTTACCTTGAGGGTAGGGAGGCCTTTGTTGAAGTTGGTTAGATTTCTAGGCACCTGAAGGGTTCCCGTATTGAAAACTAGGGTGGTTTCTAGGTTGGTTGGGATTGTAGTAACTTTGGCTTGGTATTGTATGAATCGAATTGAGGTCTTCTGGTTGTTGTCCTACTTCAGGTTGCATGGGCATGTTGTAGAGATATTGACAGTGGAGGGTGATATGGTCGTATCCTTAGCAAATACCACAAAGGGAATCCATGGCTTTTAGTTGTTGGGGTGACTCTCTAAGGGTGACCAAGGATGACTCTAACCAATCTTATTTTAAGGCAATTAATTTGAGGCTTTCTACTATGCTTTGGATATCATTATTAACTTATTCCTTGGCTACCTTAAGAATTCCACCAATTCCTCTTCTAGCCCTTGTTTTCGGAAGCCCGTTTGACTACTTCCTATGCACTAATCAAACTTTGATGCATGAAATTTCCTCCAGATGAGGAATCGACAAAGAATTTGGTATCATCATCAACACCACGATAGAAGATCTCTATGAGTTGGGCTTGAGAGATATCATGGTGGGGGCACTTCCTAAGTAAGTCTTTGAACCTCTTCCAGGCTTCTCCTAAAGACTCTCCTGGGGACATAGAAAAGTGAGTTATTTGACCCCTAAGTTCATAGGTGAGAGACGGGGGGTAAAATTTCTCAAGGAACTTGCTTTGTAGAACTTCCCAAGTTGTGACATGTTCTTCACTCTCCATGGTGTTGTACCAGCTACTAGTTGGCCAGAGAGGGAATACTTAAACAACCTAAGGCGGATGGCATCTTCAGAGACACCCGGGAGTTTGTTCAAAGAGCAAAGGTCAATGAACCTTTGAAGATGATCTTGGCAACTTTCCCCATTGTTGTCTGAGAAGGGGTTGGCTTGCATCATGGTGATCCATTGTGTTTGGATTTCGAATTGTGGAGCAATAATGTCGGGGGGTATGACTGGATGTTGCGCATAGGCAGTTTTGGGAACAGAAAAGTCTTTTAATTGTTTTTGCCTTTCGGATTCCCTCCTATCGGCTTCTATGGTTTCTTCTTCGGCCCTAAAGGCTGCTCGCAAAGCAGCTTCTCTTTCCGCTTGTTCGGCTTGGATGAGCTCTCTTTGAGCTGTGAGAGCTTGGTCGATCCTACGGGCAACTTCTTCTTCATTCATTCTCACTAGACTTTGACTGTTTAGACGATGAAAAGTCCTTTCTATTTCCAAATCAAATGGTTGAAAATCGACGTTCGGGTGTTGCATGCACAATTAAAGCAGTTAATTCGTGTGCAGAAAAAAACGTACTGCTGGAATGGAAACTCGGAAGAAAGAGGAGTACACTTCCGCAATGTTACTCGGAAGGCATAAAAAAAATAAAATAAAAAAGTTTTTCAAAAGATTTTTGGGGTTTGAGAAAACAATCTGTTGTCCCCGGCAATGGCGCCAAATTTTTAGTGCATCGCTTAGCACTTACAATCCCTAAGATGGTTAATCCTAGAGTTTAAACCTTTTTTTACTTCTAGTTTTAAGGGTAGTATAGAAGGTTCGATCCCACAGGACAACTTTTTAAGATTGTTTCTTTTTATCCCAATTGTTTTGAAGAACTATTTTATTAAAAAAAATTGTATTTTTAGATTTGGAACGGAAGGTAAAAGTCGAGTTTGGGGTTGGAGATTAACACTAAGGAATGAAATGCAAGAATGAAAATGCACTTCCAAGGATAAAAATGCACAAGGAAATTTTAAGATTATTGTTAGCACAAGAAAAACTATATGAATGAAAAGACTAGGAATTAAGGAAAGCCAAGGTATGCGGTGATTAAATCAAGATATGGAGATCGAGGCGTTAGGGGTTTTCACCACCTTAGTCAAGTCAAAATAAACTAATCCTTAAAAATGGCGGGTTCAATGAAGGCAAGTGAATTAAAAAATCCACTAAAGATAGACTCCACATGAGCCCATTGGTCCTGGTGCTCATGCTTCTTAGTTCATCATCCTAAAAGAAGAAGATCCACGGTCGTTTCAAAACTCTTATGCGATTGGGTTTGTTGTTCTAAATCCGAACTTCCACGGTCATATCGATCCGGATTAACTTTTGATCAAATCAATTAATTACTTTGATAGATCAATTAGTTATCAAACCCAAAAGCCATCTTGAATCGTTTTTAGGAAAAGTTGATAAAGCCATGGATAAGGGGTTATTCCCCTTGCCTCGATAGAAAACTACTCACTCATGGAGAGGGGGGAAACAGAGGAAGAAAGTACTGAAGCCATAGTCTAGCCCAAAATCAGGAGGTTAATCCTTATGCTAGAGACAATAAATGGCTTAGTTCTTAGTTCCTTGCTCCAGAATTAAAGAACGGAGAAAAGAAGATTAAGACTAAAGTGGAATGAAGAGACAAGAACAAAGAATGAAAGAATAATGCTTGAAATAAAATCTACTTTATTGCAGAATAAGAAGATGATTACAAGAATAAAAGCTTCAGAATCCCCATACAAAGAGAAATCCAAAATGCCTTGAGGAGGAGGAAGTGCCCCTCCTTTTATAGGAGGGGAAGGAGGCACTTTTACAATTAGGTTGAGGGGATTTTGAGGCTGGCGGCTGGGATTTTGCTATCTGCACGCCGCCAACCAACCGGTTCAGGAACAAACCGATCGGTTGGAAGATGTTGGAGTGCGGCAGGCAATCGATCGGCTGCCAACCCTAATTAAGGTGGAGGAACAGTCGAAACCGCTCGGTGTCATTTCTTCTCATCAATAAGGCATCAGTCGCATGTTTGGTTTAGGAATCAGGCGATCTCGTCCAGTCGTCTGGTGAGAGTAATGATTGACGCTTGAAGGCGAATCGAGCATTTCAATTTGTCAGACGATCGGGTCGATGAGGTGAGACGATCGGTTGATAATACCAATCGATCAGCTCAGGTCCTGAAACTGCAATAAAATGCACATGATTGTCAGATTTGTGATAAAAATGAGAAAATATCAATTTGTGCAATTTCAAGAGATGAATGGATTATTTCTATGTGACAAGCTTAATAATTCGCATAAAAGATGTGTTGAAATAGCACACATCACACGCAAAGTAATAAGCCCTTCTGAAACATCTATTAGAGCTCTTCATGTGGCAAGGAAAGGTTTTGCAAATATCATTGGGCATTTTGGGTCCTCAATTGTGTCGATCACCACTATGTCACATGGTATAAATAATCACCCAACCCTAATTGGGATATCTTCTACTATTCCTACCAGTCTTGTAAAGTATGGTTGGGTAACTCGATTCTCATGCCCTTTTGGGCCATATCCATTAATATGAGCCTTTGATCTAGGGTTAAGGGAATAAGGCTAATGCTTGCTCCCAAGTCAGCCCACCCCTTCCTTTCCACATTGTCCCCAACACAAAATGGGATATTAAATGCTCCTAGATATTTCTTCTTGGTTGGTAGCTCAGCTTGAACAAAAGCGCTCAACATTTTGGCCAATTGCATTGTTTTGACATGGTTTCCTCTCCTTCTCTTTGTGATCAAGTCCTTAAAAAACTTAACATATGTTGGAATCTCTTCAATTGCATCCAGAAATGGGATATCTAGGTGCAATTTCTTCACTACTTCCATAAACTTCTCATATCTCTTCTTTAGATGCACCTTGATCAGTTTGTATGGAAATGGAACTCTTAGGGCATAGGGATTTCTTTGTGTAAAGGCCTCTTCAATAGGATATGGGTTCTTAACCTTTGCACCCTTCTTATTTTTGTGATTATCTTATCCTTTGTCCTTATCGATTGACTCTCCTCTTTCATATTCTTCTTGCACAATTACTTTCTCAAGTTGTGGCTCGTTACGGTCTCTTTCCTCTGTGGTTCTCTTAGTATCAGGATCTTTAAACATCCTTCCTAATTAGAGTATGGCCATCTTAATGGTCTATGTGTTCAACAAAATCTTTCTTAAAGGATTCTTTACGAGTTCTACCAGTTGGGCTAGTTGTTTATCAATCTTCTCTTGATGTGTTTGCATGTCCACCATTTGAATTTGCACTGTGCTTAACTCTCCTGAGTTGTTTATGAAGCTTTGGGTAAGCTGGTCATTCACATAAGCTTGCCTTCTTACAAAATCAAATAGCTGAGCGATCATGTCAGGCTGGTTATTGTCCTTGGTTTGACTCTGACCTCGATTTTGTACCTAACTTTGTCGACAGGTGTTTTTGTATTGACTTTGATAGTTGTTTTTGTTCGTCAGATAACTTGTAGTTCTAGTATATTGAGGTGTTCTACTTTTCTTCTCAAATCTTGGAGGTGGTTTAGATGAACCACTCAATTTATGAGAGTTCTCAACAGTGTCTTTGTTGCCATAATTGAATCTTGGATGATCCGGACAGTTAAATTTTTCATAAGAGACATTTTCTATCTCTTCTTCACTTTCTCTTTCTTCACTTTCCTCAGGTTGTGTATATATACAATTGTCAACCATGATGGCCTCCTTCGCCACACATAATACATTTCCTCTAGTGTCTTTTAAGTGTTTAACGTCTGTGGCGATCTTGTAGATTTGAGTCATAATGGTTTCCAGAGCCTTCGGTTTGATTTACGGTCCTTTAGAGCCATCTATCACTTCTATCATGCTCCATGCCTGCTTGTAATGTAGCCATGTTGTTGATGATTTTTATAGTTTTGCTCGGCTTTTTCCAAGGAAATCACTCCTGGCAGCTACATTTATCGAGGTCCTCTTTGTGGGAGTCATCCCATTATAGAACGTTGTAACCAGGAATCCTTTGTGGTAGTTATGGTGAGGAAAATCCCTTTGGTATTCTTGATATTGTTTCTAAGATTCATGAAGATTCTCTCTAGGTTTTTGTGCAAAGGAAGTGATCTTTTCCATATTTCGAATTTTCTTCTCAGTGGGGTAGAATTTAGTGATGAAAGCATCAACAAGGACCCTCCATCCATCTATGGATTTGTGAGATAGAGTAAGATACCAGGACAGGGCTTTATCCTCAAGAGAGAAAATGAACCCCTTGCAACATATAACTTCTTGAGGTACTCCCCTCATCTTGATGGTGTCGCATATCTTTTTAAAGGTGTCAAGATGATGGTAAGGATTCTCATTCTTCAAATTCCCTCAGAAAGACTTGTTGTGGATCATAGAGATGACAGTGGGTTTCAATTCAAAATTAGTCGCATCAAATCATGGAATAATGACCTGGCATCTCGGTTCGTTGGCCCTAGTTGCAATTAGATCTCTAAGATTCATTTCTTCCTCATAATCTTCACCTTCATTATCTTGGCAATCATGCTCACGATCACGTTCATGTTCTCGATCACGTTCATGTTCATGGTGATTCCTTCTGTGTCTTTTGTTGTGGTGATGGTGTTGCTCATGATGGTAATGCTCCTCTCCATGTTGCTCTTCCTCATGATGGTTCCCATCTGAGTGGTGATGTTCCTCTTCAATTTCTGGAGGTTGATGATATTGTTGGACCCTTGCATTCCGATCCTCCCTAGTAAGGCTACCATCTCCACGAGATGGCATGGTGTCGTGAAGAGAGGGTGAAGTGTTGATTAAATCTACTTGCCTTTAGGCTTCCTAAATAGATCACACAATCGAGTTACAGAACTGGGCATGTGAACAAAATATCCTAAGTAATCAAAATGCAACAGATTTAGAGTTTTTGTACAGTCAAGCTTATGTCTAAGCTTGAGGCAAATGTGCATAGTGAGTAGACTTGTGTTCTTAATAGTACCATTTTTCCTTGTCTCTGGAAATGGTGCCAAAAAATTGACCGGCCTAAATCTCACATCCAAATTGGAGCGGATCTAGAGTAGTTAGACTCTTAGATTTATAGCCTGACACTCAGGCCCCCGCAACTATTATACGGGGTCTGATATAGTAGGTCGTGGTCTAACCATAGGGACAAGGTTGGTAAGAGCTAAGAATGTAGAGCCTCATACTCAAATACACCAAACAAAAAGGTAGATCAAGATGGTATTCCCTAAGGAACGGTTCTCTCCAAACAAAGCAATAATAAGAAAAAGCAAGAAAATAAACAAGAGAACAAAAATTGAATAAGAAAGGCATAACCAAAATATGGATGGGAACTTGGGTCTGGTTTCACCTACTAAGACCTCTCACCAACATGCTATACTCACACCCTTTTGTATACCCTTAGCGAGATTATAGGCAATCATCGTTTATGTCTATTCCATCCTCTCTTGAGCTTAGGATAGATCAAGATTGTAAGGTTGTCTCTCTCTCTCGAGATGACAAACAAACAACCGCAAAGAAAATCATATGACCATCAACTTTAGTATTCCAACATTTTCATGCATTCGTAATACTCCATAACACTTAAATAAGGTTAGTCCTACTCTTTCAAGGCACGAACAATCAAACATCACAAGATGTTAGCTAAGCATACAAGTGAAGCATTCAAGAAGAAGAGTATGGAGATAAACGTAGCTAAGGATATATATATTCAAAAAGGATGCAAGTATATACATGTTGGGAGGACCTTAGTGGCTACTTTAAACCCAAGTTAGTTATTTATCCACACATGTTAAGGGGAGGCATAACGGCATTACAATTGTGAGAATACATCAAGAATAATGAAGAGGGGAAGATACAACATGGGGAATATGATAGATCTAAAGAAAGAAGGAGGTGATACACCAACGATACTTCTTCAAATCTTGATCTGGTGCAGATGTTGAAGATGGCAACTCCTTCTCTTAAAGAATAGGATGGAAGACCTTCTCTCTCCTTAAGTTTTCATAATCAAATATCCAAGGCCTCGGGATATGGGCAAGGATGACTCTGAAGTTTGGCAGCACTTCATTCCCTTGATGATCTAATGCCCCTGGTGTGTGGAGTTGGAGGGCCTATTTATAGGTGCAGCCACCAACTTAACCTTTTGTTAGGTCACGGCATGTGTCTCGACTGCATCCATCATCGTGATCGTGGACTTTTGTGGAAAGTGTCTCGGTCAAGGTGAGGAAGTATTGTCAAGACTACATCCTTAGCAGAGGTTGAAATGGGTGTCGTAGTCACGACGCGTCCTTGGTCGCGACGCATGTCGTGGTTTCTTCTTCAGCCCCGGTCACGAAGTATGTCTCGATCGTGGCATCTTTGCCTTCCTTCTATGTGGTCACGATGGGTTGTCTTGGTTGTGACCATGGTGTGAGCCTTTCACGCCCATTTATAACTCCTTCAATATCGTGGTCGCAACTAGACCTTGTTGGTCATGGTCTCTGTCCCGGGGGAGACATCTTTGGGCTATTGTCATGGTTGTGACATTATGTGAGCCTACATGGAGTGGGGAGGGATATTAAATCTAGCTTCTATCCAAAAGTACTCAAATAAATAGAAATATCCATTAAAAAGGAGTGCTAAAATAGGAATAAAGAATGTGCCAAAAGTTCACAAAATGTGATGTTATCACTGACCTACCCTAGGTTTCACATAGGTTTGAGGTCTCTAGAAGAATATCCTAATATACAACCCTCAATGGAGGACCCACCACTATAAATAGGGGGATTTAGACCATTTGTAAAGGCATGAATAGATTCCAGACCTTTGGTTGAGTCCCACAAACAATTCCCCACTCTCAATTTCCCAGTTGGCCTTGATCTTCACCCTGGTTTGATTGGGACCCCTCACTGGAGTACCCCTATCACACCTAAAAATTTTAGGACCTAGTAAGTACATGATTAAGTTATTGATGAATTCAGTATATATAGATTTATGGTTACAATAAGGTTCCATCCAATTTTCATGATATTTGGATTTTAAGGAAGAAGAATGTAGAGGGTGTCCTTTTTTGCAATTGTGACTATTTCGGTAATATCCTTGAAGTTTGGGAATCTGACATTTGATTTGATGATATGAGGTGACAACCAAAGTAGAATAATGAAGGAAATGTGATGAGTCTAGTTAATGGTTTGAGCCCTAGACCTATCTTATATGTCTTCATGTTATGTAACTAAAAGTAATATTGATCACATGTGTCATACAAGATCTCCAATTCACAAATTATATTGTTTCAATATTTAGTTTCATAATTGAGAATATGATTAAGTTCATGGACCTTTTGAAAGATTAAGGAATTGGCCATGTACCCTAGATCCCAATTCTAGCCCAGTTGGACCAATTAAGAATTTCAAATAGGTCCTCATGAGTACAAATTGAGAATGGAGCATTTAGTTATCATAATATATTCTCAAAATATTTTTAATAGATGAATAATTAGAATATACGATGGTGGGAGAAATTTCATATGATTTTGATCTATCTAGTGGCCTAGGTAATTAAAATAGTAATTATTCGATTTTACCTAAATAGTAGGATTGTGATATTTATCCATTTAGTTTTGACCTAAGATCTTAGTAAAGGAAGGATAATGGAAACATAATACTAACTCCAAAATTTGAGCTTAGACAGAATTAGCATATAGCAGAAATAATAATTTCTTTGATTGGGATTTTATCAAAAACAAAAGAAAATAAAAATAAAAAGGGGGTCGACTGTAGTGTCAAATGGAGGGCCACCTACCCTATTTACCAAATGCGAACAAAGTTTTCTAGAGGCGAGGATCTTGTGGGTAATCAAAGTAAGCTTAGGCTATTGTAGCCTTATATTTTAGAACTAGAGGGTATGTGATTTCATTTCTAGGGCTTTTACCTAAAATCAATAGGTAGAGAACAAAGAAGAGGGGTATGAAGGGCAGCGGAGGAAAAAGAGACATGTAGGCCCGCAAGACAGGAATTCTTGATCTCGATATCCCTTGATACCAATACGGAACCGCCCATATCATGAAGGCCCGATTGAAGCCATGGATAGCCTCATCTTGCAAGACGACGACCTCCCGCTGAGGTTGGGGTTGTCGGAGAGCTTTCTCGCTGTGGCTAGGAGACGATTTCACACAGATAGGAGAGGCGAGCCTCTTTGGGCTATTGGGTGATGAAGGAAGTGGGTCATAGGGTAGATCTGTGACCAAGAGAAGACAAGGGAGGAGGGGCTTCGTGGATGTGGCCCCTTAGATCTCAAATCAACGGCAGAAATCAATCCTGATTAAGGTAATTTATAAAATTCATATCTTGGGATTGAAAGCTCAGATTTTATCAAACAAGGTACCTATAGAAATCATATGATGTATACTATTTTATGAAAATATACCCAGATAGTTTTTTAAACGTTTGATAGTTATTAGAAGTTTATTTCTAAAGTATATGTGATTTCAATGTTTTGGGAACTAAAATTAGTAAATGAATTGGGAAATTAATTAATACTTTACAATAAGTGTATTTTGATATGATATACATGATTACAAATCATGATTGTCCTAATTCAGCATTTTATAAGATATTTTTATGTGGACCCTAATATGGGCATTTTGGGTATTTCACCCATGATTTGACCATGAAATGACATGGTATTTTTTATGGACCTTAATACATTGTATGATTATTGTTTCTAAAGTTTTATTGGAGTTTTAGATGTTATTATATTAATATCTAATTTTGAGTCTTAAGTGGCCATTAAGGCGATATAAGTGATGTTTATTGCTATTGTTATGAGATATGAGTACATATTTTGTCTAGAAGATGAATTGTAGTTATTTCCTTCATATATAGTAATTGAGTTAGTAAGATTAGTAAATGTGATTATGTTTGAGATTTTTTCTCATTATATGTTGTATATTCTTATATTAGTTCATGAGATGATTTTTGGGCTTGTTTGAATATAAATGTTATAGAAATTATTTAATTAGAGTTTTGATGTAATTTTAACCTCAAGATTTTATGGTTATTTTATATCAGAGTTAACATTTAGTCTAATAAGAACCCAAATATAGTTCAGCAGGTCAGGGTGATGCGTCTTGATATTTAAGAATGAAAAAGGGATATACACACGTACTTATAGAGATTTATTAATATTTTGGTGATTAGGTTATGGAACAAGGAATTCAAGAACATCTTAAATAAATATTCAGTTTAAAAGGTAAGTAGCCCATGTCCATTGAATTTCATTATTTTTATGACTCAGCCTACAGATTCCTACAAAGTGACTTAGACATTATGTTATTTTCAAAGTTTAGTGTTTCATATCTTAGCATGCTTAGAGAAATTAGATTTAGTTCATCTTGACTTAGGTTTCCATATTATCATATTTCAAGCATTTTTTATTTATATGACTATCAAATATTTATAATATCTATATTTACTTCACTTGTCTTCTAAAGCCTTTAGACACAGATCCGATATCAGAATGTAGCTAATTCATGATTAAGTAAGAGTTTTAGATTAAGATTTATTCAAATAATAAGAATCTAGATTTCAGATTTTAGATTTAGATTAATCATTGTGAGTAAAAATAAATTATATCCTAATACCTTATAAGAGTCCCAGATCCAATCTCAGTTATTTAGTAATGTAGATACATATACAGATTCAGAGTTCAGAGTTATATTCAGTTTAGAATTAAAGAATAGAGATAATAGATTAATACTCAGAGAAAACAAATTGAAAACGGATTCAAAGATACGAGAATAAGATTTAAAGATAAGAGAATAAGATTCAAAGATAAGAGATTAATATTTAGATATAATAAATTAAGAATGAAGATAGAAAATGACATCAGAACATTAATTATATACATTATAGGATAAGTCCACACCAGAGAGTCCCAGGACGATTCAGAGGGTGCATTGCGCCAGACATTGCAAGTGTCACAGAGGGAATGTAGTGCCAATAGAGTGTCTGTTGTACCATAGAGGACACTTTGGTGTCAATAGAGGGCACATAGTGCCAACATAGGGTGTGTTGCAGCATAGAGGACACTTCGGTGTCAACAGAGGGCACGTAGTGCCAACAGAGGGTGTGTTGCACCATAGATGACACTTCAATGTCAATAGATGAGGACTTATCGTATAATGGTGGTCACAAATCAGATAAAATACATAAATAAAAGACACATCGATTCAGTATAAGTTTATAGCTTTCAGATATTAGTTTAGTTTTTAGTCATAGCGTATTCATGTTTATCTTTCTAGAAATTTAATGCCACTTACTCTAATCTAGGTTTCCCTTTGTGCATGGTTGGGGATGAGATGTTCGCAAATACTATTCTCCTATAATATAGGTCAAGATAGAGGATTCATCTAAAGTATTAAGAGTTTTTCTTGGTGGGGCTCCATCTACACGATCTGAGATATTAATACAGAGTATAGTTTTTACAACATGTATTTAGTATTTCTTATAAAGTTTTATGTACCCAAGTCTGTAGTCTAACAATTTATGAGAATATGTACACTATGTTGTGTGGTTTCTTTCTATTATTATTCTAATGTATCATGTTTGTGACAATCCCAAGTTTTAAAAAATAGTTTTTGCTTATGTGATATAAAAATCGAGGTGCTACAATATGGTATCAGAGCAATAATGTAGATGGCCATCATGCAAATTCTCATATTATTAGTTTAGATTGCCCCATTAGAAACTAAGTGAGAGTATTTAGATTTAAAAAGACAATTAGTAGTCTTGGTTATAAAAGAAGTGAGAGAAAGATAGTAGAATCCAAGTAAGAGGTTTGGTCAGGGCCATAGGAGTTGATATATGTATTAGGGTTAGTGTCTTTATGCTTTAGAATTTTATGTTAACTTTAAATTTGTTCATATTATATATCCTCTCTTTTTTCCACATATTTTTGGTATGGACACAAGCTTATGGGATTTTTTAGAGGGTATGTTATATGCATAAATCTAAACTTATTATGATTATCTCATTCTTTCTAGTGCATATGGTATGAGACATGTGAACTGTCAGATGAGATAGATATGATAAGACATGGCATTTTCATATGTATGACCGGACGACATGCATCAGGAGGTGACAAAAAAAATTGGACACAAAAAGTTTGAGGTAGATGGTCACATAAACCTAATTGCATATCTATTAGAACCCAAGAATTCATACCAAATGTAATTACTTTCAAATATATGAGTACCTTGATTTTAAAATGGAATAATAATTGGAGAGGTATGAGGTATTTCTCTAGTATACTCCATGAGAATCAAGGAACTTTTAATGTCCTTAGGACCTTCATCTCAGGGAGGAATCATAGTTGCAATCCAAATCATGATAGTTGTCACTTGAGGATAATAGAATCGATGTTATAAACTGAGTTTAAGCTTAAGGTGTGATGATTGACAGAGGAAACTCTATAAGAGTATACATGAATATGCTTCAGGATATGAAGATACATGATATATGATAGTACAATTCAATGATCCAAGATCACTACAATATTATGTTTTAGATAATTTTCATAAGAGAAAAGAGCCTAGGGAGGTTGCTCGAAGATTTGATTCAGTATTCTTGAGGATAAGAACAATTTCATGAGAGAGAACTGATTGTAGATATCTTGGGCTTATCTAACAAAGATCACCATGATAATATGAGGAGGCATAATTTTGTCCTAATAGTGTAGTATATGATTAGAGGATAAGGGGGTCTGAATGACTTTAGTACGGGATTTTTACAAACTAAATTAGGTGGTGAATGACCATGAGTATTCAGTTATAGTTACACTTATTATGTTTGCATGTTTCATATCAGTCAGCTAGATGTCCATAACTACTTGATATTATGATCTCAACTAGAGTAATGTAGTTAAGATTAATTAGTGAATCTAAGGTGTTGCTTATTTAATTTCGAAGTAAAGATATGTTATTGTTGTTTTTCAAGATTATCATGATTTTTGATGTAAGTCCATTAAGAGTTGTGCTTAAGAGTTTGTGATAAGTATTTAGTAATCTCAACATATTTACATGATTCTTAAATAAGACTTTCCTTATTTATGTGATCTAATCTTCTAATATATTAAGAAAAGACATGCAAGCAAGATTTTTATGCTCTCATGGATATATCCTTACTGTGTCTAAAGATCTCGAGTAGAGAAATGTTAATATGATTTATTACAATAATTAAAGTCTAAGAATTAAATGCACTATAAGATTAGAAGATTTATATGCATTAAGTCATGATTAAGTTTACAAGAAAATATCCATGTACTAAGATTTAAAATCATAGTAAGACCATGAATTTTAAATGTGTTAAGATTCATAAAAGATCAAATTTAATGAGATGGACCGAAATTATGGAGTTAGGACTAAACCCTTAGTGCAAGCTAATTCAGATACATAACTCAGGCCCTATGTGTAGGTCATGTGACCCAGACACATTAGTGTAGGTCATGAGACTCAAGTACTAGAATACAATTAGGTTTTGAAGATAAAACCCTAGATCAAGGATTGAAAGGGATTGAGAGAGGAATATCAAGAGAAAGATAGAGGCAGGAGAGTAACA
Organism: Alisma plantago-aquatica; assembly: GCA_963693085.1. Classification (NCBI taxonomy): domain Eukaryota; kingdom Viridiplantae; phylum Streptophyta; class Magnoliopsida; order Alismatales; family Alismataceae; genus Alisma; species Alisma plantago-aquatica. The sequence continues at coordinate 602,442,354 of OY856411.1, forward strand.
TGTACTGTTCTATTCAAAGAGAAACGTGCCCAATTGATCTAGGGTCAATTGGCTCACATAATCCATTCTTTGTATTACAACAATGAGTATATATACAACTGGAATGGCCCATTACTTGAGGCCCAAGTAATATATAACAAATAAAACTAAATGAGAAATACAAGTAAAAGATTGACTAAGGTATTTCACCAAACATGTATAAGATTGTATATCATCAAATACCCCCCCCCCCGCAAACTGGATGAGGGTAGATGAAGTTCCAATTTGAGCTGGAGTGAATGGAACAAAAACTTGGTGAGAGGCTTGGTGAAGACGTCAGCTAGTTATTGCAACAATGAGATTTGAGCAGTGACAATATGCCCTAGAGAAACTTTCTCTCATATGAAATGACAGTCAATCTCGACATTTTTGTTCGTGCGTGAAAAAATAGATTAACAGACAGCTGAAGATCACCAAGATTGTCATAGAAAAGCTTAGTTGGCTAGGGTAGGGGAATATGAAGATCATAAAGAAGAAAGGAAATCCATGTAAGCTTTGTTTTTGTGGTTTCTAAGGCTCTATACTCAGCTTCGCAACTAGAATGAGCGACTGTAGTTTGCTTTTTGGCACTCCATGAGATACAAGTGTTTCCTAGAAAGATGTAGAAGCCAGTTGTAGAGCATCTGGTAGAAGGACATCCTACCCCTTTAGAATCACTAAAAGTCGTGAGAGTAAGAGGCGTAGCTAGTCGAATAGAAAGACTAGTAGAGAGTGAGCCCTTTAAGTAACGGATGATGCATTTAACAAGAAAAAGTGATGTTGAGTTGGAGAAGCAAGAAACTGGCAGGTAGTGTTTACTGCGTACGTGATGTCAGGTCTAGTGATGGTTATATACTACAAGCAACCAACCAATCATCTATAGAGTTGAGCATCCAGAAAATTAGGAGAATCAGATACTTTGTGGGAGTTGAGTGTGATTGGTGTTGAAGATGGTTTACAGTCACTCATATCATCTTATCAGAGTACGTCTACAATATACTTCTCTTGAGTAAGTAGAAGTCTAGACACAGATGTAGAGACTTGAATGCCCAAAAAATAGGAGTTACCAAGATCTCAAAGATTAAAAGTAGTACTAAGAGGATGTTGGAAGTGAGTGAGAAGAGTCGTGTTATTACCAATGAGGATAATTTAATCAACATAGATAAGTAAGTAGAGAACATTTTGTTGGTGGTAATAGATGAAGAGAGAGGGATCAACATTGTTACAAAAGAAACAAAACTCAAGAAGGAAATCATTGAGTTTGTTGAACTAGGCTCTTGGAGCTTGTTTAAGGCCATAGAGAGCCTTATTAAGCATGCAAACATGATTGGGAAAGGACGTGTTAGTGAAACCAGGAGGTTGTTCAAGAAATAATGGTTCAAGTAGATCACCATTTAGGAAGGCATTGTGTATGTCGATTTGTATTAGCTTCCAAGTAAAGGTGACAGCTAGGGTGAGAACCACACAAATAGTGGTAGCCTTCACAACTGGACTATATGTCTCAATGTAATTCACACCTTCTTCTTGATTGTATCCCTTGGCCACCATACGTGCCTTGAGCCTCTCTAGACTACCATCAGCTTTTAGCTTAGATTTGAAGACCCACTTGGAGCCGACAACATGATCATGAGATGGACGAGGAACTAGAGTCTAGGTAGCATTTTATTCTAGTGCAGTGAGTTCATCTTTCATAGCCTGGACCCAGTGAGGGCATTTTAAAGCACCCTTAATGGAGCAAGGTATCTCAGGTATAGCTTGTACAGTCATCACATATCGAGAGGTTTGGTTGAGAAGACATGCTTTAGATATGGTGATCATAGGATGTACATTTTGTCTTGGTTTAGAGACAACTAGCTGCTAAAGAGGAGGTGAACTAATTATACCAGGACTGATGTTATTTGTAGGCAGACTAGAGGAGATGACTTCCATAGAGTCTGGTGCTTGTGCCAGTTGATTGTCATTAGAATTACTCATATTAGTAGAAGCATTATGAGAAGAGCTTGGTTGGGGTCTCTCACAAAAAAACAATTAGTGAATAGGTAGAAATGGACATTGAACCGATTAAGTTACAGTTGGAGTCTGGCCAAAACTATAGTGATCAACAGATCTAATATTGGGAAGTATGTTGACATCAGTATAGTCTCTTCTTAAGATTGACGTAGGTTGTTGAGAGTTAGTAGCCTCTGAAGATATATCTGATGCAGCAATGAAGTCAGAAAATATAGAAAGTTTTCCTAAAGCAATGTTCTGTGGAATGTGTTCTTTGAAGGGAAACACATTCTCATTGAACACCACATGGTGAGAGAAGTAGATGTGATTAGTTGAAACATTTAAACATCCATATCCTTTGTAGGTATTTCTACATCCCAAAAAAACACAGGGTAAAGAATGTGGTTGTAGTTTGTGTTTATTGAAATCTAGCAAACATGGAAAACATAGATGCCCAAATACACATAGCATTTCATAATTAGGCATCTTTGCATATAATTTGAATAGAGGAGATACACGATCATGCATCTTTGATGGTAGGTGATTAATAATATAATTTTCTAAGGAAAAAGCTTTAGGCCAATAACAGAGAGGGACCTTTGCATCAAGCAGCATAGTCAATCCCAGTTCAATGACATGCCTTGGTTTCCTTTCTACATGTCCAACCTATTCATGGGTGTGCGAGAAGGAAAGATGATGAACAATACCATTTGAGGATAGGAAATCTTGCATTTTTTATTAACAAACTCACCTCCCCCATTAGTCATAAGCACTTGAATCCTAGTATGAAACTTATTATCAATCATTTTACAAAACAAGACAAACTTACTAAAAAAAATTAGATTTAGCTTTCAGAGGATAAAAGCAGGAGAAACCAGTACATTCATCAACTAATAAAGCATAATAATGAAATCCATGTTTAGACGTTATAGGAGATTTTCCCCACAAATCACAGTAAACTTATCCAAATGGAGCACAACATCTAACATGGTTATTTGAAAAAGGTAATCTATGACTTTTGCCTAATTGACAACTATTGTATAAATCTAACTGCTAATTTGACGAGCTAATTAACTTGTTATCTTCGAAATGTTTTTGTTTTTCTCTATGAGTATGACCAAGCCGTCTGTGCCAGGTTAGAGCATTAGTAGTGGAACCTATAATTGATAGGAGAGCTTTGTGCATACCATAGGTGATCGAGTACATGCCATCTTTAAGAAGCCCTTGAGCTAGGGTTGTGTGTATCTGCAAATGTTGTATAAGAAATAAGTCTCTAAAGAAAATGAAGTAACAAGGAAAATCACGGGTCAGTTGAGAAACAGATAGCAAGTTCTTTTTCATTGAAGGGACAACAAGAACTCTCTCAAGAGGTATAGCATGACTTTGTATGATGTGAGATGTACCAGTATAGGTGATAGGAAGATAGGTGCAATCTTCGATCATTATGAAATCATATCCCTTATAGGAAATGACATTACTAAGAATGCCTGCACTTTGAGCAATGTGATTAGTATCACCAGAGTCAACTTGCCACTCGATAATGTTGAAGGTATTTGGTTCAGATATCTGCATAGTAGCCATTGCCTTTACATGTTCAGTAACATCATCTTTAGTGATAGTCATGGGAATCTCAGGGTTCTGATATGAGTTATCAAAATGATGCCAATAGTGATAAGCTTCATGACCCCACTTTCCACATATTTGGCAGAACACATGAGGTCAAAAGGGATTGTCAAAGCTACTAGGGGAAGGCCTGATACTTTGATTTGAATCCGCGCCCTTGAGAGGAGAAGTGATTTGGAGGTCTAACTCCGAGAAGACTTGGATTGGGTTGTATTTTTGAATAGGTGGATTACTCATCTGGTAGTTCCCTCTTCCAGGGCTTCTAGGTCCAAAGTTTGATCATTGTGCAAGAAAAGCCAAATTAAGACCAGAGAAGGATTCAGAAGAGGATCTACGCATATCATGGTCTTTTAGTAGAGAGACAAGTTCATCATAGGAGGAAGAGGAGGCATCATCATAGACATAATAAATGTTTCAAAATTGGATCCAAGTCCAATGAGAAGGAAGTAAACTTTGTCATCATCAAGAAGAGTCTTACCAATAGTATGAAGATGATTGCATATGAGTTTAAACTCTCATAGGTACTTAACAATAGCTCTATTTCCTTTTTGAATTCACCACAGTCTTATTGTTAACTCGAAACTCCTCGACTGAGTAGACTCGTAGAAGTTCTTGGCAAGAGATGTCCAGATTTGAGCCAATGTAGATAAACCTACCACCACACCAAGCACTTCCTCAATTAGAGTTCCCATTATCCAGCCTTTGATTAGTCGATCGGTCCTCATCCACATCACATAAGCATGATTGGAAGTGACTGTGCCTTCCTCATCTATGATAATCTTCTCTGGTGGCTTCTCTGTTCCATCGATGAAGGACTCAAGGGAGTTTCTCTTGATCAGTATGCGAACTTGAACTTCCCAATAAAAGTAATTAGAACTCGTCAGCTTCAAGGAGACAAAGTTGGAGACGTTGCTTCTAGAATGATATATATACTTGGATGCAACTGGTGTCGATGACAATCCAGTAACTGAGGAGAAAGGCATACTTGATAGTGGCGGAAGCTATGCTCTGATAGAAAATTAGGTTTTGAAGATAAAACCCTAGATCTAGGATTGAAAGGGATTGAGAGAGAGAGAGGGAGATTAAGAGAAAGAGAGAGGCAGGAGAGAAACATGTATTGTTCTATTCAAAGATAAACACACACAATTGATCTAGGGTTAATTAGCTCGCATCATCCATTCTTTGTATTACAACAATGAGTATATATACAACTGACCTGGCCCATTACTTGAGGCCCAAGTAATATATAAAAAAGAAAATTAAACGAGAAATACAAGTAAAATATTGACTAAGGTATTTCACCAAACATGTAGAAGGTTGTATATCATCCAATAAGTATGGGTCTGTAGAGAAATATACGTAGAAAGATAGAATTAAGGATAACCGAAGAATAGTCATCTATGCTTAAGATTTTTCTAGATATCTCCATGTTAGTTGTACATGCTAGTTTGGTAAGTTTGATAGACATAGTTAGTTATCCACAAGAAGGTCATACTTTGAGGTGCCTATGAGACTTTATGAAACTTGTCAAGAGTTAGTGTGTGAAAGATATGTGAAAACCCTAAGGTGGTAGCCTCCTATAGTTTAACTGAATTCAAGGTCAAAATTCCCAAAAAGGTGGGTAGTAATGTCACACCCAAAATTTTAGGACCTAGTAAGTACATAATTAAGTTATTGATGAATTTAGTATATGATAGAATTATGTTTACAATACGGTTCCATCCAATTTTCATGATATTTGGATTTAAAGGAAGAAGAATGTAGAGGGTGTCCTTTTTGCAAATGTGACTATTTTGGTAATATCCTCAAAGTTTGGGAATATGACATTTGACTTGATGATATGAGGTGACAACCAAAGTAGAATAATGAAGGAAATATGATCTGTCTAATAAATGGTTTGAGCCTTAGACCTAGCTTAGGTCTTCATGTTATGTAACTAAAAGTAATATTGATCACATATGTCATACAAGATATCTAATTGATAAATTATATTGATTCAAGATTTAGTTTCATAATTGAGAATATGATTAAGCTCATGGACCTTTTGAAATACTAAGGAATTGGCCGTATACCCTAGATCCCAAGTCTAGCCCGATTGGGCCAATTAAGAATTTCAAATAGGTCCTTGAAAGTACAAATTGAGAATGGAGTATTTAGTGCTCATAATATATGCTCAAAATATTTTTAATAGATGATAATTAGAATATATGATGGTGGGAGAAATTTCAGATGATTTTGGTCTAGTCAATGGCCTAGGTAATTAAATTAGTAATTATCCAATTTTACCTAAAAGGTAGGATTGTGATTTTATGTATTTAGTTTTTACCTAATATCTTAGTAAAGGAAGGATAATGGAAAGATAATACTAATTCTAAATTTTGGGCTTAAAACTAATTAGTATATAGCAGAAATAATAATTTCTTTGATTGAGCATTTATCAAAAATAAAAGAAAATAAAAATAAAAAAGGGGATCAACTCTGGTGCGGAATGGAGGGCCGCCAACCATGTTTACCAAATGTGAACAAAGTCTTCTCAAGGCGAGGACCTCGCGAGTAATCGGAGAAAGCTTAGGCTAAAAGAGCCTCATTTTTTAGAACTAGAGGGTCCGAGATTTCATTTCTAGGGCTTTTACTCAAAATCAATAGGTAGAGAACAAAGAAGAGGGGTTCGAAGGGCAGCGGAAGTAAAAGAGACCTAGAGATTGGGGATTCTTGATTTTGATCTCCCTTGGCACTAAGACAGTGCTTCCCATACCATGGAGGCCCGACAAAAGCCATGGGTGGCCTTAGCTTGCAAGACGATGACTTCCGCACTGAGGTTGGGGTTGTCAGAGAGCTTTCTCACTGTGAATCGAAGACGATGTCACACAGACATGAGAGGTGAGTCTCTCTGGTCTATCAGGTGATGAAGGAAGCGGGTCGTAGGGTAGATCACAGTGATTAAGAGAAGATAAGGAGAGGAGGGGCTATGTGGACGAGGCCCCTTAGATCTCAAATCAATGACGGAGATCAATCCAGATTACGGTAATTTATAAAATTCATATCTTAGAATTGGAAGCCTAAAAGAAATCTTATGATGTCTACTATTTTATGAAGATATACCCAGATAGTGTTTTAAATGTTTGATAATTATTACAAGTTGATTTCTAAAGTATATGTGATTTCAATGTTTTGGGAATTAAAAATAGGAAATGACTTTCAAAGTTGATGAATATTTAAGTATATTTTGATATGATATACATGATTTCAAAGACCGGTCGTCCTGATTCAAAGTTTTATCAAAGATTTTGATGTGGACCCTAATAAGGGGATTATGGGTATTTCACCCATTATTTGACCTTGAAATGACATGATATTTTTGTATGGACCTTAAAACATTGTATGATTACAATTTCTAAAGTTTTATTGGAGGTTTAGGTGTTATTATAATAATATTTAATTTTGAGTCTTAAGTGGCCATTAAGGTGATATAAGTGGTGTTTATTGCTATTGTTATGAGATAGGAGTACATATTTTATCTAGAAGATGAATTTTAGTTATTTCCTTCATGTAGAGTAATTGAGTTAGTAAGGTTATTATATGTGATTATGTTTGAGATTTATTCTCATTATATCATGTACATGCATATATTATTGCATGAGATGATTTTTGGGCTTGTTTGAGTATAAAGATTATAGAAATTATTTAATTAGAGTTTTGATGTAATTTCAACCTCAAGACTTTATTATTATTTTAAATCAGAGTTAAGTTTAGTCTAATAAGAACCCAAATATAGTTCAGGGGGTCAGAGTGATGGGTCTTGATATTTAAGAATAGAAAAGGGATATACACATGTACTTATAGACATTTATTAATGATCTGGTGATTAGGTTATGGAACAAGGAATTCAAGAACATCTTAAAGAAATCTTCAGTTTAAAAGGTAAGTGGACCATGTCCATTGAATTTCATCATTATTATGACTCAGCCTACAGATTCCTACAAAGTGACTTAGAGATTAAGTTACTTTTAGTGTTTAGTGGTTCATATCATATTGTGCTTTTAGCAATTAGATTTAGTTCAGCTTGACTTATGTTTCCATATTATCAAATTTCAAGCATTTTTTATGTATATGACTATCAAATATTTAGAATTTCTCTATTTACTTCAGTTTTCTTCTAAATCCTTTAGACACAGATCTGACATCAGTATGTATCTAAGTCATGATTAACTAAGAATTTTAGATTAAGATTTATTCAAACAATAAGAATCTAGATTTGAGATTCAGATTACTCATTGTGAGTATTAATAAATTATGTCTAGATACCTAATAAGAGTCCCAGATCCAATCTCAATTATTTAGTAATGTAGATACATATACATATTCAAAGTTCAGAGTTAGATTCAGTTTAGAATTAAAGAACAAAGATAATAGATTAAGACTCAGAGAAAACAAATTAAAAACAAATTTTGAGATAAGAGAATAAGATTTAAAAATAAGAGAATAAGACTTAAAAATAAAAGAGTAAGATTCATAGATAAGAGATTAATATTTAGAGATAAGACATTAAGAATAGAGATAGAAAATGGCATCTAAACATTAATTATATACATTATAGGATAAGTCCTCACCTGAGAGTCCTAGGACGATTTAGAGGGTGCATTGCACCAGACACTATGAGTGTCACAGAGGGAACGTAGTGCTAATAGAGGGTGTGTTTCTCCATAGAGGACACTTTTTTGTCAACATAGGGCACGTAGTGCCAACAGAGGGTGTGTTGCACTATAGAGGACACTTTGGTGTCAACAGAGGGCGCGTAGTGCCAACAGAGGGTGCATTGCACCATAGAGGACACTTTGTGTCAATAGAGGAGGACTTGTCGAATAATGGTGGCCATATATCAAATAAATGACATAAATAAAAGACACATTGATTTAGTAGAAGTTTATAGCTTTCAGATATTACTTCAATTTTTAATCACAGCATATTCATGTTTATCTTACTAGAAATTCAATGCCACTTACTCTAATCTAGGTTTCCCTTTGTGCATGGCTAGGGATGAGATGTTTGCATGTACTACTCTCCAGGAATAAAGGTCAAGATAGAGGATTCATCTACTGTATTAAGTGATATTAATACAGAGTATAGTTTTTCTTGGTGGGGCTCCATCTACACGATCAGAGATATTAATACAGAGTATAGTTTTTACAACATGTATTTAGTCTTTCTTATGAAGTTTTATGTACCCAAGTTTGTAGTCTAAGAATTTATGAGAATATGTAAACTATGCCATGTGGTTTATTTCTATTATTATTGTGATGTATCATTTTTGACACTCTCGAGTTAAAGAAAAAATTAGTTTTTGATTATGTGATATAAAAATCGGGGTGTTACAACCCCTCTATCATCCTAGTGACTCTAAATACCATTCAAGGAATTGGAGGCATCAGCGGGTTTGTAGGATCACGGCAAAGGTGAAGGTGAACTTGGTACCCACATTGGTGATCTAATAGCCAAAGAACATCGTTGTTGGTTGCCATGTTGTTCTTGTAAACAAATGGGGGTGTCAGATGACAAGTAGGCAATTTACCTACTTGCCCTGACCCTACATTGTAGAGGTAAGGACACTCTCACCTTTTTGCGGTATTTTTGCTGCTCATCCACTAAGCTAGCTACATGGGTGCTTAGTCCAAGTGGTGCAAGTTGATTGGTCGACCAAGCCAAGTTGGCAAGTTTGAGACCAGGGCTTGCTACCTAGGTGGCATTTCCTAATTGGTTTAAAAAAAATGATTTATCTAGAAAATAGTACAAAAACTATGGTCTTTAACTACAAAAAGAGGAGCAAAAACCCCCAAAATTTGTAGCTAAAAGCTTTAGCTACATTTATCCTTACATTTAGAATGTGAAGCTAATACTCGTGTAGCTAATTGTTTAGGCTACATTTTCAAAATTGTAGTTAGTTATTACTCTGGCTACAAATTCATATGTAACCCTAATTGTAGGTGAAAAAATATCCTTTCACATAAAAATGCAGTTCCCATTGTAGCTAAATATATGACTAGAATCTATTTATTCCTATGATATGTAGGGGGAAATGGCATTTATTACACTTTGTATATGTAGTTCATGTGTACTAAATATTAGAACTTACTACACTTGTAAATATAACTAGTGTGTAGTGAGAGACATCATGCACTACACATACATATGTGGTGAGAGACATTATGTATCCAGTTAGTAGCTTGACAATATAGAGGGGGTTTTCAAAAAGAAGAAAAAAATAATATTGATCAAGATCAAGTTGTGATTATAATGTTAACAATCATACTTTTATTTATGTTTAATCAATTGGTACACATTGGAGGACATCACCTTGGCCCCTGTTTTACAATATACATGGAAAAAAGATACATGTATACAATATCTTCTTCTAACTACCTCTATCCATTGTAGACTGTATATGCTAGATGATCATGTGCATCTTCTTCTATATTTATTTTTCTTTTGTATTAATTCCACCACTTGTATTTTCAACAGATATGATAATGTTGATAAACTCATAATGAAGAGAAAGATTGCTAAGGTATTTCTCTTCTTGATTGAAAATAGAGAACTTCTCCATGCTCTATTTCTCATTGGCCATAGAAAATTCACTCAATGTATGTTTGTTAGAGATTCCCATGTCCAACTTGCAATTTTTCTGATATAGTAACAAAGACTGCTTGTCATAATTAGTTTGATAGTAAGTGTTGCAAGGGCATGTGGGATAACACAATTGAAAAGCAACTTCTTATGTATGCATCAACTTCTGACTTCATCATCATTCCAGAATGCTAACCAAGGCAGGTGACAATAAATTGTCAACTTGTGCTACTTGCTTGGCTTCAAGGGTTTTCATGGACAAGCCATTGTTAATGATGAGATTGTTACACCCTGTCTAACAGAAGCTAGCTACAAAATCAGATGGAAATATGTGAATGGCTCATTATAGGGAAATAATGCAATAAACAATTCAAATCAATTGCACTTCAATCATTAGACAAAGTAATGGATGAAATAGTTATATTTTGGGATGACTAAAAATGAAATATTATTGATCAATATGTATCTTTTAAATAAGCAACATATTGTTGTGTTTTACTTCGTCACCTCTACAATTTGTAGTTCTCATGCTTCTTTGAGAGCTATAGAGCATGCCTCTAGAGTGCCTCCCATCTTAGGAAACAAGAACCCTTCATTGACACCCCCTAGTGGGCTAGTAGAGATTGTATTCTAATTCCATCCGCTTAGCTTCAGAAGGCCAAGAGATAATGTACATGTATGGAAAATATGGTTTAATATTCTATCCAACTACAGTTTGTACCTCAATGAAACCCTACTATAAAGCAGTATAACGGAAACAAACTATCCAACACTAGTAGATTATGTTACACGTTGTATTTGTTGATGCAATAGCCCTACCTTTGGCACTTCAGTTAGATAGGTTCTAGCATGTTTCAAAGCATTTGGTCTAGCAATCCACTCACTTAACATGTGCAAAATGGAATGAAGATAAATGCAATTCTAACAAAACATGGAAGTAGAGAAAATTGTTGGCTACTTCAAACTTCAATTTGACCTTAGAAATGTGGGATCACGAATTGATTTTAGAGAATTTAGACACTCTAAACTCATTTGCAGAGCCATCCTCACCATCAATATACAACCATTATTTATTCTACCAAAATAAAAAGGAAACTCTACTAACTCATATTTGTATAGAACTTGATAAATTAGTTGGAAGTTCACTAATTTTGGATATCAAAGTGAATGGTATGGGCACACTCACTGGTTAAAAACTTGGGGCATTAGTTGGATCTGTAGCCTTTCTTGTTGGCAACTGATGTAGAGGTTCAACCATGGTTAGTTTTGGTTGGAAAATCCCCTGGATCAGAACATATTTCCATTTCTTCTCATAATCTATATGTTTTGCACTTTTGTATGTTATGGATCTCAAGTATCATCAAGGTGATGGTTGCATCCAGCTTTTTGCAAACCACCAGGGATACCTGCTCAAGAAACATTCAAGTTTCAAATATGAAAGATCATAGATAAACAAATCTGAAATGTAATAGGAAGTGATGATTTCGTACATCTTAGTTAAGTTATGGTGATACCTCCTCGATTTAAGCAAAAAGATGAGTTCATCATGTGGTTGAACCAAAATCTTAAAACCTATGTGCTTGGCATTTTCAACCTTTATGTCAAGTACAAAACCACAAGTGCAACTATATAATAAGGACTGAGAAGATGTTTTCAGTACTACAAGATCCACAATGTTTGGTGTTGTGGCACTATTGAGAATGCTGACAACAATTTGAGAGTATAAGGGAATGGAATACATAACATGATTAATAAGTGAAATTTGACCTGCAAAGGAGAGCAACCTGGCCTTCCAACTTGATATCTTTCTCTGAATCTTTTCTATAACATATGTGACACAATGGGGTTGTAACATACTAGATCTTGGACCCTACCCTGGAAGTTGACATTTTGGACTTAGCCAAACAAGGTTGAAGGTTAGACCTAAATAGATGTTTAGTATGATCCTAATGAGCTAATACATGAATTTATCACCCTAATGTAGCCTAATGTTTTCACTTTAGTCTTAGGTTAATAATGGATACATAAAATATGCAACATACTCATTTTGGTAGTAATATAAAGATAAGGAACGTAATTGGATGAATAATTTAGATAACGGGTCATTAATGGTCTGTATGACATATCTCATATAAAGAAGTCTCAAAACTAGAAACAAACTTCAAATTCGTAATCTACATATCAAAATTAGCCTACATGTCAAATTTCATCTAATTTGGACAACCTTTAAATATTAGGATAAGTTTAGGAGAGAGAAAATGAGTAAAAGGCATAAGTAATGAATAATGTGATTATATAACTTCAAAATATGGAAATAATGTCAATTTTGTATTCAAAACATCAAATTTAAAATTTGGATGAAGTTTGGTCCAATTTGGATGTTGTCTGTGTAAGTAATGCAATTTTAGGTACATTCTGGACTTTTCTACAATTTACCCAATTGGGAGGTTTTCTTTGCAAATTGTCACATGCATTATAATGTTTAGATATTCCCTTACAATTATCAAGTTTTTGAACCATGTGGAACCTAGTTTCACCTTGGTTTGAAGGTGTTTCTTTCCAAGGGAATTTTAGGGATTACCCTCTTTATAAATGAGCTTATCTTTAAATGATATCAACCAATGGGGTTATTTCTTTGATTGGAGGTCGGTTGGGATGGCCTATAAGTGTCCATAAACCTACATTTGATATTCAATAAGCCTCTATGAGATGTCCTCTTGCATGGCAATGAAATCCCTAGGCTAAGGACACATGGAAAGCCCCATGGACACCTCATGCTTGACTTCTTCCTTATCCATAAAGGTTTGCAAGTCCATGGGCACCCTTAGCATTAGACACATGGAAAGTAACTTGACACCTCATGCTTGACTTATTCCTTATCCATAAACTATTTCATGTCCATGGACACTATTATACATGACACATGGAAAGTCCCATAGATACCTCATGCTTGCCCCCTTCTTTATAAAGCCATGTCTACCCCTTCCCAACTCTTAATTTGAAAAATCTTTCTCTCCTTCTCTTTCCCCCAGCTTATAGCAACGTTCCTACTCTGTTTGTCCATGAAGGTTCTGTCCCAAGGTAAAAGAGAGTTCCAAATTTGCTCTATTTAGGGTTTTTTAAGCTCCCTCTTGGTGATTTTGACCAAAACTAGTAATTTCCTTCCTTTCCTTCCATGTTTTCATGTTGTTCGTCTTCCTTTCACCTTCTTCCAGGTTGTAACCATGGCCTTCCATGGTGAAACCCACCTAGAGCCCTTAAACACCTAATCTTCATGTTCTTTTGCTAGGGTTTTTCACCTCTAAAGTGGAGAAGGTTCTTTTTGCTCGAGATAGAAGCTTTGTTGGAGAAACCAACCTCTCTAAGATTGGGAACCTTACTTATTGGACATGTACACCTTCCCTAGAGGTTCTTTGGAGGCCTAGGGTTGGATATAGGACTGACTTGGACTGTTTAGACTCCGAATTTAAGGTATGATGTATCCCCTATTCTTCTATGTTGAGCAATTCATCTATAATTATTCATTCTGTTGGTCCTATGGACAATAGCCTATACACATTTATCTTATCTTTTGATATCATGGTTCTTGTAAACTATCTTGTTTGTGGTAATCTTGGATATTCTCTTGACTCTTATCTTGTGCCTTGATGCATGCTGGACTTTTGATGATATGTGCCCACTATGATGTGGATGTTAATTTGTGAACATGTGATGTATTTTTCCCACTTATGAGGTGGATGTATATGTTGATCACTTTTGTGGTGAATACTTTATGTAATATGACTATACTTTCTACTTGCCTCTACGTTTTACATGTTATGTGATTCATTAGCACTAGAGTAGTATAATTGCATTGGTTTTTGTTCATTGTGAATGATGGCAGCATTGTGATATTTTTGGGATGGAGGATGCATGATTCCCCATACCTGGGCAAGATGTATGATTCTTGGCCCATGTTTCATCATGTTCAAGATGTATGATTATTGGCCGCCTTTGTCTTTATATTGTTCTAGGGATAAGCTTATCTCACATGCAGGTTGATGATGATTGTAGGGGTGTGTGCCCTACTTTATTTACATGTGCTTGTGTGGCACAATCTTTAAGTTTTATTAATGGCAAGTATTCTTTTGTTATCATATGATATCAATTCCTTTTCTCTTGATACCCATTTGGGTGAAGGACTTGGATGATAAGGCATGAAGTTTTGGACTAGCTTAAGGAGTTAAAGCTTGAAGACAAAGTTATTATGGTTTAGATTTCCCTCTACTAGATCCTTATGTTGAGTGATACATGTAAACCCTTTGTGGGAGATTATATGTTCTTTTGTAACCTTGTGATAAATTGAATATGGTCAACATTTTTATTCTGTTTCTATACTTTGGTTGTTTTGAATACCATTTATTAAAGTTTGAAAATTTTGCACCTATTCCAACATACCTTTGAGTTTTTTTGGAATGGATGTTCTTTCTTCAAATTGTTAGTAAGGGGGGTGATCCCGCCTCTTTATAGGGGTCACATCTTGACTTTGGCTAGAAGAGTGCCCAAGTACTCAAGTTGTACACCTTTTCATTGGATCAGTAGAACCTGCTCAACTATATAAATCAACATGCTATCCTTCGACCACTAATCATACATCTTAGTTAAGATCTGTTGATACCTCCTCAATCTAAGCACAAAGATATCATCACCCCTTGTTAGAGTCACGCTAGTCAATTCTAAACATAGGGAGAACACCTTCAACTGGTGATTAACACCTTATCATATATATCATGAATAAGAGAAAGCATACTTCATCTCCTATTAATATCAAATAGCCTCCCAACAAAGACCAATACAAACTATGGTTAAGAAAAAATAGGCCAAAAACAAGTTCTACCTCCTGAATCAGCAAGACACAAGGCACATGTAACTCGTGTTACTGAAGTCAGATCAAATTAACAATAGCTTGAACCCAAGGCCCTATTTTAGAAGAAAAAAAATGGCAGCAACATGCAAACATCAAGATGTCAAGATAATAGATCAATATTTATACAACAAGAGGGAAATAACACAAATCATAAATAACATACCTTAAAATCAAGTCCAACAAATCAAAGTCATCAATAACCAACTGCTCATGGAGGGAAGTGAACCAAAGCACATCTAGCTTCATCTGAATAGCAGCTCCAATACTCCCATATAGACAAAATAGATAAACCAGTAGTTGTAAGAAACTAGAATACAAACCCAAAACTCCCTTGTGATCAAAATCAGAAGATACACTCATCATTTTTTAAAAATATCTTTAAATAACATTATATGCATCCATACATCCCCATTCATACCAGCATTCATACCATCTCTTCCCCGCTCATGCCATTTTCTATCCCATTTGTAGATCATCATCATATCATTCTCACCTTATCCTCCTATTATTGTCGACAGCTTTCCTTTAACCTTACTCCCCCTCTTCACCTTGTCCTCACTAAAATACTCTATTAGAAAAAATCAAACCAGCAGCAGCTATCATCACAAATATCCTTTTTGCATTGTCATCCCTCCTCTACAAGTGATGATCACTACAATGGTTGTTGATGTCCCAACAATTTTTGGTAGGTTGGGATAGGAATGCAAGGAGAAGGATATCTAAAAGCTTGCTTGATGCAGCCAAGAATGGAGGAAAAGGATAGTGGTAACTAGAAAATGGAAAATAGTAGAAAAAATTGATAAGTATAACATTTAGACAATATAAGATAAAACATGAGATAGATTACAATTATTGAATGCACAAGAACCTATTGTTATAGATCCACCAAAGGAATTTATAGATAGTTTCACATCCTTTTCCTGGTCCTTGACATCCAAAAACAATTGTTGATTGGTGACCAAATCTGAGTCTCTGTATCAAACTGGTCATAAACGGAAAATGAGTCAATTAGTATTGAGCTCAATAAGATTAGGTAACTTATATATATTTGTACTATGGTATTTTTCATGCATAGATGGAATAAGAAAACCATTTTCTTGAAGCTTATTTGGTAGTAAGTTGGTGCTTTCAAAACTAGTTCCAGTCTTTTTGACCCCTTCAGCTCTCTTATATGTGGGTACATCAACAAGAACTTAGTCAAAGAGTGGAGTGGAAGCACATACAATGGTGTTAAGGTTCTTCAAATTACCCCACATAAATGTGGCTCACCTTCAAAATCTGGCTAAAGGATCCAGTAGGTTACAAACATTATATCAACTTGTTAGATATAAATTCTTTTTGAAAGGATATTATGTAGAACTTAACTTTGCTGCACCAGGCTTGAATTATTATGCATATAATACATTAATACTCATATTGTATTCACCTGCTGACTAAAAAATAAGTTGTACATTTCTCATTTCATAGGGAGTCATAATAAATTCAGTCATTGCAAGGCTAGCTAGAGCAACCTCCATATGATAATGTATATGAGGTTGACAAGATGATCATTTTTATGATCTTACTTAGCTCATTTTAGTATGAAAGCACCATGTTGACAAAGAATGTAAAAGGTGCCATAGATACAACAACAACATTCAACATTAAGAACATACAAGGGAATAGGCAAGAGGTTTAGAGGTAGTGGGTTGAAAAAAGTACGTACGCTATACAATTTTACAAGGATATCTAAGTCACCATTCTAAAATTGTCATCTAAAGAGATTCTTGCTCAATTGGAGGCTTGAAATCTAGAACTAACTCAAGGAAAGCAAGGCATAAGGAATGTTCATTCAGCATGTACTAATATTTTGGAATGCCATCTAAAATTTAAATCCAATACAAGGACAATCATCATTGAAGTCAATTAGTCAAAGAAATGGATTGTGCACGTCATTCACATTAGAGCTACCTCTACACATGTCTTCAGTGCAAGACCTAAGCTGGAACCATGAACTATATCATTTTGTATTCAGAATTTACAATGTGAATGATCAGAAAATATATTGTACAAATTATATAAAACCCAACATCAAATTATATTCTTAGGTACCTAGATCATATGTTAGACATAGTTCCATGCATCTTGGGAAAAATTGTGCCAATAATCTCTACAAGGAAATTTTTAAGGTAACTTGAGCCTTATCCCTTCCCCTGTCCATTTATGTGGGTGAATGATTGGAGTTTATAAAGTAGTATAAAATACAAAACTTTAGAATTCTAACCCAAGTGAAAGTTACAACATATGAAAAAACCATTATTTCAAACATTTCCTTATGGTTATCAATATCAAACTACTCATATTTATTGGTATCCACACATCTCAAAGTGGTGCCATAAATTGCAAAAACAAAACATACCTAACCCACATGAGTGTGGTTCAATGTTTATTATACTGAGGAGGTAGCTCAGATGTCACTCAATTCCTACTACTTTGCAGCATTATGATATTTTGTTACGTAGTAGTTTGAGTACCAATGTGTTGCATATCCCTTAATTACCTACTTTACTCATGCCAGACCTCTATCGGGTCACCAGGTCGTCTTGGGGGCAGAAGGTTCTTTTTCCTTCAGTATTCCTAGGATATACATCATAACTTTACAAAATCAATTAGCTAGCCTGAATTAGGAATCATCCAAAACAACCCAAACAACCTAACAATATTAATCAATCTGAATTCCCATACATCATTTTCCTGAAGCAATTAGAAGTTGTGGTCATTATACTTCTCACTTGTCTGGGTGCATATGCTTAGTAATCCTACATGTTCTTGAAACCTTGTTTGATCCCTCATTAACATAAAGTAAAATATAAAATCTCTACAAGACGACATAGTAAATACAAAGAAATTAGTTTCTAAGAACTGGGAGAATTGATTTATTTCAATTTGGTGATTAGGATTGAGCATAACTACCCTCTTCCTCAAAATGAAATATGCTAAAAATGTCAATTGGAAATAAACTAGTATTTAAGTTTCACAAAATAAGCATACTAGAATAAGAAAAACAAAAGTGAAAGAAAGTTTTCTTACTATGTCTATTAAAATTATACCCATACTACCTAGATATCATATCAAATGTTTCAGACCAGAAGTATGGTCCTTTCTCACATCAATCTTTTTGAGATGTCCACTACAGACACGTTTATAGACAATTAGGACAGAGGTTTGTACAAAATTAGAAAATTATTGAGGCAATCATGATGCCAAACCTAAGGATTATGGCATTTAGTTGGTGGCATTCTGGAACCTAGAATATTTGAGGAGTGATCTAACTAGACCTTACAAAGTTTGGGCAGGCCTTGCTCCCACCATGGAGGCAAGGGGCTTCTCATATGGAATTTGGTATGCGATAGAAAGGCTCTAAACTACTATAAGAAGAAGTTCATTCAGTGGTATGTGACAGAAAGCAAGGAGAAAGCAAATGTAAGAAGGAAATTTTGTGTGAGTTGGCTCATTGTCATTCAGTATTAGAACAAAGCCATGTTCCTCAGATTGATGGAACTTGCAATAGACTTCAAGATAAGTACTAACCATATTCTAGAGGAGAAGGAGAAGTGGAGTCAAAAGTCCTATCTATGCTAGCTCAAGAATGGTGAGTATAATTCCAATTCATACCACGTGTTTGT
Organism: Alisma plantago-aquatica; assembly: GCA_963693085.1. NCBI lineage: Eukaryota > Viridiplantae > Streptophyta > Magnoliopsida > Alismatales > Alismataceae > Alisma > Alisma plantago-aquatica. Next base: position 602,461,176 of record OY856411.1, read on the forward strand.
TAATTACAAGCAAAGAATGAACTTAATCTAAGCTCTGAAAAACATTACAAGGTGTTGGATTACTAACCATATGGAACCCAATATGATGGTCCATGGACACTTTGTCAAGCTCTTCACAGCAACCTACAACCCAAGTTTTGAGGAATAAAATTTTGTGCCTAGTCAGCTCAAACAGATGACCAAGACCAATTCACTACTCTATGTGATATGTCTGCTAACAATTGAAATATAAGATGCTTTTAGTTAGATGACAACCATACTTGTATGGGTACATGTTACACCCAATCAGTATATTAGGACTTGCATAATATTTTATTTTGTTATCTGGAAAAATATGGTTATCTATTTTGGTGGTATATCAGGTGGCTTGTGCATTATCACTGGCACTATCATAGCACTCTTCTTAAACATAATTGTTGCATCATTTGTACTCATACTCTCCTCCCTATTTTCCACCAGTAGGAGACAACAAAACAAGTGGATAAGGAGAACCCAAGGTTGTAAGAACTCTAGCGCTGCAAGGAAGTTAGCAGGCTAAAACCAATGCCTTCAACCATAAAGATAAAAGATCACATCAAAGAGAAGCAGTTGGAAAAAAATCAATTCCTTCACAAAATAGATCAAACCTCTTTCAATCTATTGACCAAATTTGTACAGAACCTCCTTCATATCTTGAGTGTGTTCACTGGCACACATGATATCTTCATCCACCTCCTACTCAATGGTGATGTCAGGATGCAAACATAAACTGAATGAAACATAAGATTTCACATGCAATTAATGATATACACAAAAGAAGATGGCCATTCGATATTCATATGACAAGGGTGTTTCATAAAGAAAGAAATAAGAAATACCACTAGTGAGTACTGAAGGTAGCTCCCATAATTTATTACTATGACATGTCCAATATCACTATGGAGTAGTTGATCAATAGTGAACGTGGAACCTGAAGAATGGGCATGCTTTCTTCCATCTTTAATTGACGTATAACTCATGATGGTTATTGCAATTTTTCTATAATTCACTGGAAAATATAAAAATATGTATCCTAAAATTAATTCACTAAATAACTTGATACTAATAATAGGACCAAAACAGAATAGTGGAGGGAATGCCAAAAATACATATCCAAGTGCAACAAGAGACCAAAACATAATAACCAATCTACCTATTGGCACACACAATGGATCTAGGAAGTACCCTTGACCTCTTATTAGGTCCTAAAGTAACTGATGTTGACCCTTGAAAAGCATATATGGGATCTTCACTAGTTCAATCAACATAGCCAATATTTCATAACTTGTTTAATCAATAGCTTAATAGGAAGTGGGTCAAAAGTTTTGAAGGTATGTTGTATATAAGATGCAAAAAAAGGGAGTGGACCATCATCATCAATAATACAATGAAAACCAGGGACTCAACATAATAAGGAATTTACTATTGAAGGTTTATATAGTTATTAATGCAATGAGACAATACAAAAAAATCATATATATGGAACAACAATGAGGATGGTTAGCTCCCATACAACTTATTCTGCATACTCTGTTGTTCATGACAGCCATGTCCTAATTAGTGATTTTTTCACCCCCTAGATTTGCTTCTTATGGTAATGATCCATAAGATGAAATTTTGTGAGTTAGAGGATTGTAACCATCTCCACAATAAATATTTTCATGTATGAAACTTCATAAATGAACCAACAAACACCATGACCAAACATATCATTGCATCAGAAGACCAACAAATAATCATAGCCTATAGAAACTTAATACATTCAAGGTCAGCTGATCAAAAAGCATTCCAAAACCAATCTCACCAAGCATCTACCTGGAAGAGCTGAGATTGCTATAAAAAATCATCAAAATTGTTCTATTAATAAGTTTCCATGTTACATTTCTTGGGGAATACTTGATCAACAACTAGGGGATGCTACAAATTTAAATAAAAAAGACTATATATAGAAAATTTTCTGAGATGAAGGGCAGTCAGAGTTTACAGACTCAAAGCCAACAAACTTTGGGACAATACCATGGAATTTTATTGCATGGTTGTCATCACACAAGCCCAATAACTAAAAATCAATATGTGTTAGTTGATCACATTAAGCTTGAAATTCCCATGTCATCAGAATTTTGAGTCTATTGTTTTTTAGAAGCATCAATTTTTCACATGAAAGGTTGCTTGAAAATGCTTTCATTGAGAAGCATGCAATTGTCAATGGAAAGTCAAGAATTGAGTGCAACTCTTCAACATTATATGTATCCTTGTTTAATGATGGTGAACATGCTGGTGATAGTGATGTATGCACACCTAAGTAAGATGTGATCAAAAGCTCAAAGGATCCATTTTGTCTTCTACATATCTCATATGTAGATGGATTAACAAGGAATAATGTATTGGGGGGGAATGATTAGAGGATCCATCAGGGAAAAGGGGGTTGTAAGAAGTACTAGGGTATGGAAATAGTGTAAGGAATATGGATTCCATAGATAATTCTTAGTGAAGGATAATGGGAAGACAAAGGACAATGTATAATAGATAAGATTTATAAAATGTAGTAGAGATTATTTTAGATGTCTGGAATAAGAAATCCATAAAACTAGAGTGGCATGTATCTAGTTCTCCTTATAGATTGGATCTTCATGACCTCGATGATTAGTTCTCTTGTGGCTCTTAATCCCCTATGTGCTCTTTTTAATGGACTTACTTTGTTCTATGGTGTAAGTGAGATGATTTTCTTTAATTTATGCAAGGTATATTGGTCATTTTAACCTTTTAGTAGGACTTCTTCAAGACAAAAGCGATTTCTTTTATACACTACCTTGAGACACAATTGGTTTAGAAGCCTTCATTCAAAGATACAAAATAGAGTTGAAGTTAAGAGTGAATATTTTAGAATTCTTGTCATTTTGGCATGGCTTCGAGACCCTATTGCTAAGAATGCTATTCTTTCATCAGTTGTCTTATGTGCCAAAATAAGTCATTTCTCTATTATCTTATGTGCAAATATTTTATGATGCAAGGGGGATAAAGAAGATAAACTTTTCCCAAAGAAGCCTCTGCTTATGTGAGTAGTCTCATTGTTCCCCCTAGACTTACTATCCATTCTACTTTTTGGTAACTATACATTTGTTATATTATCAAGGAAAGTTCAAAATGGAAAAAATACTAGTACATCTATTGAACTGAACGTTATGCTAGTATCTCATATTTTTAGTTATAGCACACATGATTTTGTGCACCACAAGAAATCAATGGAATTGGTAAGGGAGAGTTCAAGCTCAAAGTAATTACATGTGGTGGATTCTAAAATGATACTAGAGCATGAAGGGATAGACTAAAGATCACATACCTCTATGCATAGAGTTGGTTAGCACTAGCAACTCCCTAGTCATGTAGAGAAGCTCTCTAGTGGCTATCAATTCTTGTGTGGTGATCAGATCAACATTCCTAAATCGTTGGTCATTATCCAAATACATGTGTGAAAGTCAAAGGATAACCATCACGAAAATAAGCATAATACAGTGCAATAGTAACAATTCATTACAAAGTTAGAAGCTACCACACTAGCTATAGTTATAGTTCAATCATGTTTGGTCTCAGAAAGCATTCACCAAGGAAGGTCATACTTCTTTATAAGCTCCTTTCAGATGTTTTTCACTAGTTAAAATGAAAGGGATTTCTATTTAGCTCGTTTAAGATGTTGTGTTGATAACACCTATTTTTGTGATATTTTTGCCCTTTATTCTGTTATCGAAACTGCCCTTTTCTGCTATTTTCCTCTCTTTCATTAACACTTTCGCAATAATTGGCCAAGCAATGCTCTTAATCCAATTTTCCATCTTTTGCAGAGTTTTCCCTCATTTTGGTACAATAAGGCCGTCTCGTCCCGGCCCACAAATAAGTCCAAGTCTATTTCAGCCTTCCTGACCTGATGCCCGATACAACCTCTGCCTGACAGGGTGGAGCGACACAATGATGCACGACAAAGGGATGTCGCGCAAGAAGAAGCCAACAGACGACACACCTTCTACCCGACAGGGAGCCAAGCTCGCCACGACAACCCAGCTTGTCGGGCGACACAGCCACCCACCGGTAGGCACGCCGCCCGTCACGTGACCGATAGCCGATACCCCTGCATCGAGCGATACCCGTATCGGCCGTCTGCCGACCCGCGAATAAGGAGGACACGTGGCGCGTCGAGCACCATAACTTCCCCCAACTGCTTCCTATAAATAGCAGCTACAGGAAGTCAAAAAGACAGGTTCGGACAGTTGGGAGCTTTGAGCGATCTTCGAGGGAGGACTGCAAGAATATCGTGCCCCAGTGCTCATGTTGGGAAACTCTAGGTGAGCTCTTCCTCATCCCGAGAGGGAGAGGATGGTTCACTTAGGACCGTCCCAGGCGACACTGCGGGCCGATATAGGCCAACGTTGATAAGCGACACGAGTTCCCGACACAAGCGCCCGATAGTAGAATGTGTCGCTCCAAGCCAGACAAGATATCGAACCTAATACGCTTCGCCCGTCATGCGTGCTGCCCGAGAGGGTGCGCCGCCTGACATGAGTGTATCGGCCAGGGTCCTTGAGCGATACAGTCGGCCGTCAAGCGTACCGCCCGAGAGGGTGTGCCGCCCGATACTACTGTATCGGGCTAGGCTCCTGACAGATATTGGGCTGGAGAGCCGCAGTAGCCTGTCGACCTTCTACATCAAGGAGGCGACATCTATCTTTAATTCTATTATTTAATTCTTTATTTACACATTGTAATTAAGACCTTTAATGTTTATGGAAATAGAATAGCTTAATTACTGGTTGCTCTATGCTTGGTACATGTGTTGGATGGCTGGTATGTTTGATATCTGAACTCTAGCTTGCATGTTTGGATCGCATTTCGCTTAGCTACCGAACCGTGTTTTCCCGTCACAACAACTTCGAGAGTTGTGTTGTGGCTCTAGTGTTTGGTCCGATTCTGGAGTACGAGAATGCCTAGAACGGAGTTGTTTCAGTAACATTCCACTCTAACTTAAGTCTGACAACCTCGAGAGGGGTGTTGATGCTTGGTTAGAGGTACCCGCTCTGAGAGGAGGGGTGTAGGATGTTACTGATGCCGCTTGTTTTACTATAGTCTTATCCTTCGTACCTTGCTCTATCTCTAGTTTTATCTTTCTGTTTCTGTTGCATGAAAACCCCTAAAAATTGCTAAATGACTAAAAACCTTAAATCTCTCTAGTAGCTCCAGTTGGAGATAGTTTTCTTGTTTTGTTTGTGACATCTTGTTGTTTCCCTTTGGGGAATTTATTATCTCTTTATACCTACCGGAGTGTAGCGTGTCGATTCTGGGTTCTCAACACTACCTCCCTTATCCCTGTGTTCGACCCCGTATATCTACTTCGACCCCGTAAACAAAGTTGTGGGGGCCTAGAAGGATTCGGGTTTATAAATGTAAAAGCTCGACTACCTCAAATCCGCCTCCACTTTTGGATGCGTGATTTAGGTCGGTCAACTTTTTGGCACCGTTGCCGGGGACAAGGTAAAAATGGTACTGTAGACAAATCCGAATCCACTAACTACACTCATGTGCCTCAAGCTCAGAAATGAGTTTGACGGCACTCTTTTTCTTTTTCTTCTTATTGTTATTCTTTTAAAAGTAAAAATCCAATTTCAATTTCCTAAACTCGATTTTTCGTGTCATCTCAGGAACACTGAAGAGCAGTAGTCTGTTTCCCCAAGTTCCAAAGCCACTCAACGATCCAATCAAGCACAGTCATCAACACTATGCCTCCCCGAGCCAACCCACAACACTCTGAAGGGGGACGGCAAGGAAGATCTGGGCATGAATCACCTCCACTAGATGGCAACGGCCACTATGACGGCAATAACCAGCTCAAAGATCAGGAATTAGAACACTCGGAGGAAGAACACCCTCGAGCTAGGCATCACCACCACCACTGAAACTGGAGAAATCAAGATCAGGGACATAACCGACGGGATGATGACAGTGATGACTCCGATGAGGAAGAAAAGACGTTGAGAGAGTTGGCATCAACAAAAGCCAACAACTCCAGATGTCCCGTCATCACCCCACGATTCAACACAGCCAATTTTGAGCTTAAGCCTTCTGTGATCTCTATGATCCAGAACAAAAGCTTCAAGGGAAGTTCGAAAAATGACAACCCCTACCACCACCTCGATGCCTTCAAGAACATCTGTGACACGATAAAGATGCGGGGGTTCCCCAGGAGGTTATATATTGCAAAGGCTTCATCTTTTCACTAGAGGACAAAGCACTGTCTTGGTACATTGGGTTACCTCACCGGTCCTTGAACGGGTGGGGAGCATTAGCTGAAGCCTTCGTAAATAAGTTTTACCCCACCGAGAGAACGGTCAGAACCCGGCAGAAAATAACCTCCTTCATGCAAAAGCCAAACGAAAGCCTCCATGACGCCTGGGAGCGGTTCAAAGAGTACCTGAGGGATTGCCCCCATCATAATTACAAGAAGGGCTTCCTTGTCACCACCTTCTACAATGGCCTGACTCCCGATGAACGGGTGTCACTGAATGCAGCAGCAGGAAGTGACTTCTTAGGGAAAAAGTCGAGCAAGTCTGAAAGGATCATCAAAAATATGGTCGAGCTGCAAGCCGGTGCTGAATATGATAGATCTGGCAGAGGACAGGCGAAAAAGGCTGGTGAAGGGTCCTCTCTTGAGTCCAAGGCTCTAGATACCATCACTTCTCAAATTCAGAAAATAGCCACGGATGTAAAGCAGTTGAGGGAATCTGGCGTGAAAGGGAAGAAGCAGGTGGAAAAAGGAATGAAATGTGTAACATGTGGAGAAGGCAGCCATGGGGTAGATAATTGCATCTACACCTGACCAGAAGCATCAAGCGACACTGAGTCTGAGGTCGAAGAGACTGAAAAAGTCTCTTTTGTAAATTTCAAAAGACCAGACCACCCTGGTTTCAGCTATGGCAACAAGGAGGTAGCTGAGAATTCTCATCAGCTGCATAACTCCACTAGGGCGCCCCAAGCTTTTGAGAAGAGGGGAGGGCCAAGTCCATACATCAAAAACACCCCCTTCCAGCCGAACAAAGGAGGTTTCCAGGGGCAAGCTAAGTATCAAGGATCAGCCAGAGAGCAAGGACAGGACAAGGTTCCGAACCAAGAAGATGTGGTGGGACAATTGTTTGATTTTGTGAAAAGGCAGGACACAATTAACAACCAGTTGGCACAGAGCGTGTTATCAAGTTCAGGTGTTTTGAACTCATTGCAAGTTCAAATGGCGGATATGCAGACGCACCAACGCCATATGGATCAGCAATTAGCTCAAATGGCTGAATTAATGAAGAATCCCTCAGGCAAAATACCGTCCAACACCGAAACTGCAAAGAAGGCAGGGATGTGATCGAGAGAAGGCGGAGATTGAGTTGCAAGAGATGGATGGATGATGTTAGCAGATAAAGGAGTGAAAAGGCTGGGGCAGTCAAGCTGGAGACGAAAACCACAGCACTTCTCGGGAGGCAACCCGAGCTCGTTTTTCTTTCCTAGAATAGGATGCAATTTACTTTCCTGCAAAACAAACATTACAAACATTTGGACTGTAATAAGGCCCGAGTCAGTGCATGCGCCACATACGCTGACTCTTGTGTTTTATGGGTCACCGCCCTAGTTTTATTAGCCGAGATGGGTAATACCATCTGAGGCGGGGAGCTTAGTCTTAGGCCAATGATGTTTTACCCGTCAGCCACAGTTTAAACCGTTTTGTTTTCATGTTGAAGCGGGAGGCAACCCAACCGGCACTATGTGAACTCCCATATCGGGTGGTGGGGCTTTTTGGAGCGCAATGGTCGAGCCGACTGTTGGACTTGCCGACTTACGTGTTGCCTTAACGGCCGACGCGCGCCCCGGTTTTACTGATGAGTTTGTTATATAAAAAGGCGAGTTTTTACCGTGTCGGGCTCCTTGCCTTACTATTTTTCACACTCCCGTATCGTGCTAAAGAACTTGTGCTTCTGCTCCCGTGTCGCGCAAGACTGCATTTCTCTCGTATCGTGCGGTAGTTAAGATCACAGCAAGGTATCGCCCAGCAGACCGTGTCGCCCGACACGTTTCTTTCTTCAAGCAAGTTGCCTATCGGCCTTACGGCTTCTATGCTGAGCAGTTTTATATCACCCGATATGGATGTCACACAACATACCTATGCCAGATACACCGTATCGGGCGATAGCCGTGTCGCCCATTTTTGCATCACGTCGCCTATTTTTGCTATCGGGCGACACACTACTTTTCTTTCAAAAGGACCGTATCGGGCATCTTATCCTATCACCCTCGTATCGCCCGACACGCCCATTTTGAGCGACAGACCTAACGCACGTTCATCGCCTTACCACCCTGTCATTATCGTGTGCTCGATCTTTTGATGAATCGGGTGATGCCCACCTCTTATATCGGGCACAAGGCTTCGCTTCCGAAACTAATGTGTCGCACGATACGGGGGTGCCAGACAGTTTTTTTTTTGTACAGAGAAATTCCGAGACACAAATTTATTCTTTATTTAATCGAAGTATTTTTCTTTCTGTCTTACAGAGATTGCCCGCATCAAGACAACCGTTGTCCCAATTGACGTACAAGGTGGGAGGGTCTACCCAGAGACTGCTGTTGAAGGGCAGTCCGACAGGCCTAAGCGCCCGCACTCAGGACCAGCTGGGACGTCGACAGCTGGGAAGAGGGCTAGGGTTGGAGAGGCGGCGACTCCAATCCCAACACCGAAACCTCTAGCAGCAGCAGAACTCCCAGAATTCTTGTCAAGGAGTTTTGAACCAAGAGACGACGAGCACGCTCGTCGATATGCTGAGCTGGTGACCAAGCTCTACCGACCGAGCAGGTTCTGCCATAGAGCCTTGTTTGTTGAGCTAGGGATCGTTAAGAGGCTGAAGGGTGTCCTGGCTGTGGCAGGGCTGAAGAAGATCTGTTTTAGCCAGTCTTCTTCGTACACTAAGCTGACGATGGAGTTTATGTCTTCTCTCCACCGGGTGAAGAACTCTGTGGCAGAGAGAGAAGAATTTGGCGGGCCAGACAGACTCCCGGCCCGGCTCTACAATTCGGAGTACACCATCTCCGAGAAGCTCTTGAACAAGATCTTCTCCTCCAACGAGGAGGAAAAGAACCTGATGGACAACGGTGAGAGGATCACCGAGGGAGACGGGTTCAATCCCGTGCAGCTTTGGGGAAAGCTTACCGGCGAATCTTCGTTCAAGCCGGGAAGAAAGGTCGTGGAGGTGCACTCCTGCTTCTGGAGGATAGTGCACAAGCTGGTGGCATGCTTGCTGTTCAGCAAGAACGAGTCCAGAAGCATCTACACAGAAGAGCTCCACGTCATGTGGCACATAATGGAGGGCCGAGTGATCAACCTTGGTCGGTTTTTGGTGAATAGGCTGCACCCAATGAAGGAAGCCACTAAAGAGTACTGCATGGGTGGCATCGTCAATCTCATCACAGTAGGACTCGGGTACCCAAGTGAGCCACGCAGCCTTTCGAGGATGCAAGGCGATGAGGTGTTTGACACCAAATACTTGATGAGGACCAACACCATTAAGAGGGAGGGGAGGAACTTCTTCTACAAGTTTTCAAGGATAGATATACTCCTCCCCCTCCCTCGCTGCGCCGACTACGATGCAGAGAAACGGATCTTCACCACCGCCGAGATTGAAGCTACAGCAAACAACACAGCTCTCACCACATCGACCAGGGCCCCAGAGAGGCCCGCCCCAGAGCTACAGACGACAACCAATGATAGAGTTGTCGCCGCTCTGACCATACCAGCCACCGCCATAGCATGGACGGTAGCTGCTGAGAAAGTGTCGGTGATCGCTGAGGTCACCGGGACAGAAACTACGGGATCTGCCGTGGAAGAGACGGCCGTAGTTCTCATCACTGTATCGAGACCTGTAGAGGCAGAAGGGGAATTTCAGTAGGGCAACAGCAATGGGATGTTCAACGAGATCATGAGAGAACTTGAAATAACATCAACACCACAGCCGAAGTCCCCACCTACAGCAGTCGAGGAGATCGCCGATAGTGCAGAGGTGGAACAGAGTTTGCCCTCACCGCGGTCATCTCCACCCAAACGAGAAGGCAAGGCGGTGGCTCCTGAAAAAGCACCGACGTCCCACCTGGGGACGTTTGGATCGTGTACAATTTTTATAGATTCTACCTCTCCTGGAAGAGCATCGCGCGAACAAGATGTCACAAGGACAGAAGGGAGACCCACCCAAGCTCCCCCGTCGCTCGGAAAGATGCTCGGGCACGAGCTCGATAATTTGCGGGAGGTAACGGATATCAACTCTGACGTTTGTATTTCCCTAACCCGCAAATTTGCATCTTTCCAAAACAGGCTGGATAGCCAAGAAAGAGAGCTACTGACTCTAGCGAGCCTGCCCGGCAGACTAGATGCCTTGAATGCAACAATGAAGCAAGTTCTCCAATGACTAGACAGGCTTGAGGAGAGAATGGATAGAAGTGACGACCATCTGCGCCGAAGGCAGCCGAGACGGTCGCCGTCACCTCCCAGCCGGGGCTCTCATCCCTCTTCATCAGGTTCCCCCTCGGGAACAGCTTCATCCTCCTCTTCCAGCAGACGATCCTCAATGCCCAAGGAGGGGACGCAACAAGGATCGGCCGAAGGAACTCCCGGCGGACAGGAGAGCTCCTTAGGATTGGGAAATGCAAACATCTTCATCCCCCTGGATGAAGTCGAGGACAAAAGCGTAGATATCAGCATCGGGGGAGACTCTTCCGAACAGTCTGAGGGAGAAAAGGGGGATGTCTACACAGTCAATAAAAGACATCTACCTTGAGGGAGACGCTCGATGGCGGACAGATTTCATGAGCCATCTGAGATACCCTCCTTCAATATTGTCGATTTTGATAGGCAATCCATCGGATGCCTGACGATCAGAGACCAGAAGCTGTTGAATAAGGTCTTGCGATCATAGGCAAATGAAGATGACATCGTCTGGACCGACGGCTACCTTTCGGTGCGGCGGAAGGTTCTTCGCAAGATGTTCTACACGCCGGCCGTGGTCGGTAAAAGACTATTCAGGGTCCTGGAGAATGCGCTAATAGAGAGTATCAACAGCAGGACAGGTCAGAGAGCAGTATACACAGCCACCCCGACCTTGGCAAGAAGGTTGATGAAGGGAGATCAAGACTCCCGTGTGGTGGCCGACATGCTACAGCACATTGAAGAGCATAGGTCGAACCTGGTTTTGGCCCCATACAAGCACCAGAACGTGTGGTTTCTATGCATAGTAGACCTCAGAAACTGCGACGTCCGGTTGTTGTGCTGTAGCAATGCCGAAGTGCCACGCTCTGGGGGTGTTTTCTGCCGTCCGGAGGACGTGAAGCTGAGACTCCTACTGCTGCGTCTGCAACGAGCCATAAAGCATGGAATCCAACGTCACCAAGGACCTTGGAACTTCTTCACTATCCAAGACCTCCCCGCATAGATAGAAGAGGGGAGTGGAAACATTTCTATCGCCATCCTGGGTGCAATTGAGGCGCTCAACACATTTGGAAACTTGGGAGTCCTCAAAGGCACGTCCTTCTATCAACGCTGGAGCATTTATGCCATGCTGCTAATTAAGGACAAGTGCTATTTCCGGGACGTAGGGGTACCAGAGCAGCTGCTGAACAGTGACCTGGAAGAAAGCTCTTCTCAGTCCAACAGCTCCTCCGAAAAAGAAGAGGAAGTGGCGATCGTCACACATGGGGCGGGCAAGCAGTTAGCAGCCCTGAAGAAAGTGCACGGGATGGAGGACACTGCTTTGCCTGAAGCTTCAGAAGGGCTGATCACAAATTTCGACCACTTCTCATGTGCAACTCTCACACGGGAGCAGGTCAGCATTATCCAAAAGAAGTTGGTTGATTCAACCCCGTCAGTTGTTGCCTTTCAGGAAGGCGATGTCGTAGTCCCGGTTGATGATCTAAGGGACATGGTGAAGGAAGGAGGGTGCTTGGTTGTAACAGTTGCAACCGCTTACATCCAGTACATACAGCCAAAGCTAGAACAAGCATACATTGCCCATCCTAAGTTGTTCAACGACATATGCCTCGCCGATGAAACAGGAGCAAAGAGAGAATTTCTACAGAAGTTGGGGAGCGGAGCTCCCCGTGATATCTTCCTCCCAGTTCTACATTACCACCATTGGAAACTCCTAGCAGTGTACACCCGGGAACGAGCAGGAATTTTCTACAATAGCTCGGATGGCAACAAGAACCATCCCGTGTACTTCTGAACCTTTGTCATCCGTCGAGCGCTTGGTCCAAAAATACTATGACGAGGTGGCAAAAATGATCCAACCATTCCTGGATACGCAAGCAAGCAAGTGGCACGAACTCCAGTTCTGCCACCGCAGTCCGCAGCAGCTTCCTTTATCCAACGACTACGGCATCTACGTCCTGGAATGGATAGCAAACAAAGAAAAGTCTGACCAGCTCCACCACACCGTCTATCACAGCAAAAGAGGAGAATATGTGTGGGAGCTTCTATCTTATGCAGGCGTAACCTCACTGGAATAGACATTACCTCACCTTATCTACTTCACAACTTTGGGACAGAGTGTGGAGTAAATTTGGGGGGGTACCATGTACCAGTGAGGGAGGTGCAAATTTTTGAAATTTCTTTTGCCCCTTATTCATTATTCTTTTGTGTCGTTATTCTTTTGTGTACATATTTATCTTCATACCAAAATTTTGAAAAATTTTGCTTTTTATTCCCATGCTTATGTACAAAGTTGCTATAATAGTAAAAACCTATTGTGACTTCTTGCAAAGTTAGTTTTCTATGTGCTTAACGAGATGCAAGTTCTATTATATCTTTTTGATAATGCTGCTTCAAACGAACAAAAGAGTATGTTTTGCCGTTTCTAAAATTTCAAAAAATATAATAATCTCGCAAACAGCTAAGAGACGAGTATGGAGAAGGAAAATTCTTCCCAAACAGCAGAAATCTCTTTGTTTCCCCTCACCCAACGAAAATCCCAAAAAGAGAGAGAAGTC